>OZ026525.1:64409918-65032627 GCA_964019695.1 Loripinus fragilis | reverse complement strand
AAGCAACCAACTCTCATTTCCCATACAGGTGATTGCAGCACTAGAAGGACAAAGTAATGAATAAAAAAACAAGGACCAAACACAAACCCCCCACAAACAATGGGAGAAACAATAAGCAATGTATCATCAACAACATAACCACTGGCCTAGAACGGACAGCTGCCTAAGCCACTGCAGGGGGAGGGGGGGGGCTTAAATGCACGTACTTGTAACAAAGCTTAGTCCTAGATTATGTTGTTGTTAAAGCACAGCAATTATTTGGTTCGCATGGAAAAATGAATTGTTTTCTTATAGATATCAAGGTTCCTGCTTGTCTGGAAAAAGTATCAACTCACCCATGCAACATTTGCAAAATATTATATCTTTTAACTTTTTATATCTTCAAAAAATGATTTGCCCAAAATTATAGATTTTAAAACTCATAAGCAAATAAAATGATAGCTCTCAAGACCAGTACTTAGATGGATACATTCCCATTTTCTGTCGACTTTGTTAAAATAACATATAGAGCTGTATAAGTATATCATAAGGCCTCATGTCTATCAAAAATGGTGTCTAAGAAGATAAATAATTGAGCCTGAAAAGCTAATTTATCATGGTGAGTTTAGAGATTTGTTTAGTAGTATTTATAGGGAGAAATCTAAGTTAAATTGAAATGATTATAATCAGTAAAATCAATCACTCTATGTAACTGTTTAAGGTTGTTCAAATTATGGGTACACGTATTCAGTTACCCGGCATGATAAGGCTAGATTCCATGTATCCATGTTTATTTAGGTTCAATTACCATAAAATAGTAACCCTTCTAATTACTAAATGTTTTGAGGAGGTATGCATTATAACTGCCTGTAATCAGTTATTGTTTAAAACAACTATCACCAAATTAATTTGTATCTTGCATCTAGTTGCTTATGCAGATGGTGAGGCATTCCTGAAGTTTTTTTTAATTAATTCAAGTTTATATTCAACATAGCTTTCGTTGTTTAATTAACCAAACTGCCAATCACATCAACTTAGTACTTCTGGTCGCTTGCTCAACCAATAATGGGAAAATAGTGGTGAGTTTTACTCTAAGGCAATGATCACATTAGATATTACAATATTCAAGGAAACTCGTTTAAGGTCAATTGTTACTTCAATACCAATTGAAATACAAATTTTATCAGCCCAAATGATGTCCGGCCAAATTTGATCAGGTGACATTAAAGTTATTGTAAAATAGATTTTACAATGTTCTTTTGGAATGCTGGATAGAAAAGTGAAATATTTAATAAGAAAGTGCAAGTATAAGCTCTCACTTAGTTTTAGCAATACATGCCTACATACCTGAACTGACTGTGACTTTTGACAAAATATTACAGGAGGATTGTAAACGTGGCAAATAGAATAATAAAGAGTTATATGTGTATTAAACATTTGAATAAGTTGTTAACTCACCAGGATATAGATTTAAAAGAAGCACGCAAAAATGTTATCTGTTCTAGCTAATATCAGCATTAAGAGGACACTCTACTCAGTCACCAATGATAGACTCACGTGCAAAGTACACAAATCAAATGGGCTAAATCCTATTAATTATTCTTTCCATTACTACTGTTAATCTATTTTGTTTGATTTGAAATATGCAAAGAAGTAATTGGATGTATTTTTTGTATCTATCGTAATGTTCACATTTGATTGGCTAAATATCAAAATGTTATTATCTGAAACAAAATTCAACTTCAAGACTAGATCTAATTGATAGAATTATGCAAAACAAATTAACCAAGACTTTATTTGGGTCCACTAATATAGCAATGGGTATAGTATATATGATATACTAACACTGTCAGGGAGCTTTTCTAGGTGATAAACCATTTTCTTTCAAATGTATGACTATCATGAACCACTAGAACAAATGCTGTCTGTTCAATGCTTCACAAAATTTTATAACCAGACAGAATGGAAGATAAGTGTAATATGATCCTTAGACTTCTCTTATTATGCATTTTACCAACATAAATAGTATTCTTACATCACCAAACTATACATCCTTCTTCAGATATAAAGCGATTATAACCATAGGAATAGGCTTGGTGTGTGTCATACTCGCATGTTGGGAAATAGTCGCTAAGTTTCCAAAACACTTCAGTTTATTGTTTCAAAAGACAAGGATAACGGTCACGATTTAGACCTAAGTCTGAAATAACTTACTTTTAACGAATTCTGAGTAAGTTTTTGTCTTTTATCAATACAGTTTGTGTAATCAATAGTAGGGTTACACAATGTGTGATAGATCTTACTAACTTAAAGCTTCATGCATAATATTATTGTGTAATCTAAAATGAGGTGTAGTCAGTGAAGAAAAGCGTCTTTTTTATATATATCATTTCATGTGTAAACTGAAGCAAAAACACGAGTGTCAGTGAGATAAAAGATATCATTTTTGCATTAAAGAAACATTAATGGATCATATAAATAAGCAGCATCTAAAATGCTGTTTATAAATTTGATAAAATACACGGACTTGAAATGACGTTTTATGTGATTTAGGCTAACATTCCTTCCCTTATTATCAATGCTTTGTTGATATTTCAGTTAATGTCAATTACTGGCAGTTAAATGACAGTAAATAAACCACTAGCAGTATAAACTCAAAAATTACTGTTTTTACTTTAACATAATGCATTTAAAAGAAAGTTAAGTGCATAACAGTAATAACAGTACTTTTTATTTGATAGAATCATACTGCTAGTCATTTGAATACAATTAAAAGTCTAAGCTTATATGGTCACGTAGGAATAAGGTACAATTTGATAGGAATTCCTAATATTTCAGGGTAACGAAGTAACTCTGTAACCGCTATAGAGTTAATAAACATTATTCTGAGGCTTATATATTTTGGTTTTAGAAAGATGTAGTGTGCATTATTCTCCCTCGGGGGTATTTTGGCAGCCTATCGTCTAGTGATAGTTTTCATTTTGATACATTAAGTAGTAATACGTTTGAAGTAAGTAACATATATAACTGTCACTTCATAGAGGTGTATTGTTTAATCGCATACTTGCTGTTTGCTGCTTTTTGATAAATGCTTTTAAGGCAATCAGCATGTCGATAAATAAGAATTAGATATAACTTGGTATTTGCACAATAGGAATTGAAATTACAATAGAGTAACGTAGTTAACATGGCTGTTACAGGTCGTGTCATTTTGTATCTTATATCTTGTAGTTTCAGTAAAGCATAGTGTACAATATTCCAGCAGTGGGAGAGGAAGGTCTATTAGCAAACTGTGATCTAATGTCATTTTAGCTTTCACTATAACATACTTTTCATTTTGATACAGACGTCACTTTTTCTTCTCTTGACATCATTTTGACGTTAAATTAATCTCTTTAAAATTCTGAGTCAGAGTCTATGCTCCAAATACAACATATCGCCACTAACATTACTATAGCTGGTCAAACAGTACATGTTTGCGCCAGCTGGAATTCATAGTGTTCAATTTTCAAGCCCTAAATAAGCCAAAAATGAGTACATAACTTTGTGACGTCACCATGACGTTAAAACGGCAAGAAAAAATTGGAAACATCTTTTTTCTTAAACAGGATACATTTTTCTACACGAAAATGTATGTTTGACACTTTTACCAAAAAATTCCCACGGGATTACACAGCGGCCTACACTAATTGGAAAAAATGCTCGTTGGAATGGATGTCAAAGATGACAAGAGAAAACTTCACTTTGCAGGAGAGGAAGTGTCAGAAATTTTTGAGACTTTGATTTACACTGGAAATGACTATGCGACAGCAAAGCAAAAGTTATCAGACTATTTGCTCCAAAGAAGTACATTGAGTTTGAAATATGATTTTTAATACGTAGGTATATTAACATTCTTTATGAAGCGCAGTGGCTCAGTGGTAGAGTGCTTGACTCCAGACAGAAGGGCCGCAGGTTGGAGCCTCACCGGCGTCACTGCATTGTGTCCTTGAGCAAGAACATTAATCCTAGCTTAGTACTGGTTCAACCCAGGAAGACCCCTCCCTTTATAACTGAAAGATTGTTGATAGGACGTAAAGAATCAAATCAAACAAACAAACAAACAAAAAATTAACATTCTTTATGCATGCTACATAATTTGATTGCAACGGCATTCATGGTCTAAGGGAAGCAACTCAATTTTATAATGGCATAGTTTACCATTGGCTTATGTCCCCAAAAAGTTATCGGGGAGCATTCAATAGACTATCTCCCTTTCTTTTCCTAGGTGGCGCTAGTCAGATCTGACAGAAACAAAGCTGATCAATTTGACGAAAATTGCTTATTTTCGACATTTTTGATCGATCGATCAAGTTTAATTTTGGACAGTAGGTTAAAGTTATTGTGCAATTGTGTATATCCATTTTACAACGTTCTGTTGTACCTGTATCGCACGATCGTGTGCGCGTGGGTCTCTCGATTCGCCCACTGGTACATTCGTTCCAATTATATTCATTATGACGACAATATTATTGTTGGGTAGCTCCCATATTTGCAAGTTTGAGAACTTTATAAAGAAAAAAGGGACTGTTAACCCATTTCAGCATGTAACCCCAAGGCCTTGGGTAAAATTTCTCGGTATATCAGGTGGAAGAATGAACAAACCAGGCCATATCAGACAATTTGAAGATGCTGTACAAATAATTAGGCCAGACAAGATCATAATCCAAATTGGAGGCAACGATTTAGACTTAAAGACATTCTGGACCCAGACCGTGTGCAGGGACGTGAACAATTCATTGCCAATTTCGCTGACAAACTTATCTCCACGTCAAGAAAACTTGTCAATAAACCTGGTGTCAAACATATCATTATTGCTCTACTTTGGCCACGTTATGACACTCGTCACTGTTATATATAATGACTGCGTGATATCTGTGAATAGACTGTTAAAGTGCAAACTCAGTGGAATCCTTAACATACACTACAGGAAATTAAAGGGACTTAAACACAGCAACAATTTATTTATAGATGGTGTGCATTTGTCAACAGCTCCTTAACGCATATATCACAAGAACATCTGGGGTGCCATTATTCATAATTTCAATGCATAGATCAGCTAAAACCATACATGCCATACCTCACACTGTGAGATGATATCTCGCAGAATTTGGCCCTTCTGAAAGCCAATACCCATAGGATTTTCAAATCTCAAAGATTTTCAAACCATCTAAAAATTTAACACATTTTATAAAGAAATAATCATAAATCACACTTTCTTGTATTTATCCCAAGTTTCTTACATTAAAATAAAATCTTTTTGGTTATTTTGGGGAAGCTTCAAGGTGATTTTTGTCATAATCTCACAGAATTTTATCAAATCTCCCCCAAAATTTGGTTTATCTCACAAGTTTCAGTTCATAGTTTATGGCATGTATGTAAAGCTGTTCAGCTACATATTATTCTTTATCATTGATTACACTTTTCATTATACTATAGACTTTTAGTGCATGTAAATATTTCACTCAGAATGAGCACAAATTCATTGATTTCTGGCCATTCTGAGGGCTTGGAGGCATCAATATTTTTTATGGCTGATAGCTTTAAACATTATTCATACTTGGGGCCCTGGGTAAGTTTCTTTGGTAAATTTCTTTGCCAGGGGCCAATGGTATGAAATTGTGTTGTTCAATAAGATTTTAGTGAGTTATAAAACATCAGGTGCGGCTTTCAGCAGGAGGAATTTTGCCCATCCAAAAATAGGCTTAGCCAGGGATATAGTTTTTGTTGTGTAGCATGCATTTATGTGATGGATAGCTTTTAGTTTAATTAAGATAAAGAATTCATATTTTTCTTCTCCTTGTATTTCAGGTGGAGTTCTCCATTCAGAATCTTTCTCAATAATCTTGCTGAATTTTCAGTAAATAATATACACAGTAAGTTGGTCTGACTTTACTATAATTTTCATGCCATATATCAATCGATATAGTCCGGCAAGTTTTTGCTTATTTGTACGATTGTACAACATCTAAGCTTTGCAAATATGCAAACTCTTTAAACTCAATGTTACACAATTTGTGTGAATCATTTACATTATATGAGCATCAGTTTAGTAGTTGATTTCAGTTAAATTAAAATACAATAAAACCTGTCCAAGGCAACATCTGCATTACACAATCATATATTTATGATTTGATAAAACAACATATAAAAATGTATATGGAGGTGCTTTCTCTTGAATTACATTTTTTATTTTGTGTCCGCACGCCCCCCAGTGGCGTGTAATTTACATAACTGGTTCACCCAATGAGCTGCGTTCGTCTGTGCCCATCTGCTTGACAGATAAACAAAAACAAAGAGAGCCGTTTGACAGTTGGCGCCAGACAGTTTTTATTCGGGAAACACATAATTTTTCGCCATTCGTGATGCATTTGCAATACTGGTGGAAAGGACCATTTAGAACATATTTTTACAAGTGAGCCTTGGATTTTAACACGGAAAGCTGTCAAGGACAAGGTTTCCAGGATTGTTGAGCGCCTATTGTCCAATTATATTGATACTGTATATCAAACTCACAGGTAGGTATTTTAATTCCTGATTTAAAAGGCCAAAATAAAATTATCATAAAACCTATTCAATTCATTTAACCTATATTAAGCAAACACCTGCTTAAAACAAATAATTTAATTTTGTCGATGGGTGCTTACACGTGATAGTGTAGGTTTTACTAAGGCACAAATTTTGTACATGTATATCTTCAATTAGGAGACATAGCTAATCAGCAATAGTTCGCTATCACAGAATTATTGTTATAGAAAGAGATCTAAAAGAATATACATATATCCTCTAATAAATTTAGATTTTATTATTATTGGTGCAAAATATTTTTTGCCACTTTAATGCTATAATTTAAAGCAGATCATATACTTTGCAAGTTATTTTAGTTTCAGGTTATTGTGAAATTAATTTTAATTTAAATATACAATCTTGATATATGCTTGAGCTTTATGCGCACTTTAGTGTACATGGTAATACTATGGTGACCTAAAGCATACTTATTTACAGGTATGCCACCAAAGGGCCCTCCACGCAAGAAGCCCAGAACGGCTACTCCGAGTGCAAGCCCAAGCGCAAGCTCATTGGAATCTTCCACACTCACCAGCAATCCTGCTGCAGATTTAAGTACCCAAATTAAAACAATTCTAACTGAAGTTATACCTGCTATAATTCCTACTGTCACTGAAGTTGTTATCACAACATTAACACAGATGGAAGTTATCCCAATAAGCAAGGAGACACCTTCAAGACCTTCAACTGATGATCAAACTCACCACACTTTAGATGAATCAAATAATAATGATACAGTCTTGAATACACCTATAGTGATGGGTGAATCTGCAGGACCTAGTTTTTTTATCTGATCTTGCAGATACATCAGGCAGGTAAAACTTCATATAGTAAAGCTATCAGCCCCGTTCGCCCATTGGATCTAGGCATAGACCCTAAAATAGAAGGCAAGATCTGGGCAAATCAATTTGTTGATTTGTACCAGTTGTTGCCTAACAAGAAAGTGCAAAAAACTGAACTTGTGGACAATGGTGATGGCCTTTTGACGTGCAAGAAAACTAATTTGGGGTCTATTAGGACTTTTGAAAAAAGGCTAGAAGCCTTTCACATTTGTGTGGCTATCCATTCGTCAAAGTGCCCTAATGACACCCCCAGTCTAAAGAAACATGCCACCATTGTCCAACGCCTGAGTAAATAGTCGGGCGATGAGGCTGCACTCTACTATGATGAGAATTTTCGCATGTAGAGACAGGATAACCCAGAGTATTTGCCATACAGAACTCCAGAATGAGGCTTTGGCTATGGGCATATCTAGGAAAAGTGACAGACTTTCAGGGGAAAATAAAACAGCCACTTAAAAAGCCCTATTTTCAATTCAATAATAACAATGGCAGATGCACAAGACCCAAGTGCCCCTTTGGGCACAAATGTCAAAAGTGTGGAGGCTCCCATAGTAAAAATCAGTGTCCCAAACATCTGAGTACTCGGATATTCACCAATCAGACAAGGAAAAAAGAGTACAAATATATGCAGACATGTTAATATTAATGGATCTCCCGTGTCACTAATGGAAAACTCTGCAGTTTTCCGCAAAACAGATTTTTAAAAAAATCACCCATTTTCAAAAATCCGCTCATAGTCTTACCATTTTTTTGTTAACAGCCATTTCTTGTGATAATTTGGCGGAAGTCGCTGAGAAAAATCAATATTGATATCGTTAGGAAGCTTCGTAGTTTCGAAAAGCTGTCAGGTTAAGCATCTCAATTTTCACTGAAAATCAATATCAATTAAGGGCTTGAATGTAAACCAAATGATACATGTACAAATAATCCAAGCAGCTGTATAACTTGATAAACTCAACAAAGATGGCGAAACGCGAATCATCGCCAGGGATTAGCCCAGCAAAAAAACGAATATGATATAGAAGCAGGTCAAATTTTAATGCAGAATATACAAGAACGTTTGATTGGGTTATGGCCAGCGACCAGGGCAATCAGCAGGCGTACTGTAAGGTTTGCAGCAAGCATTTCAGCGTCTCTCACGGCGGGATTGACGACGTCCATAGACATGGGGAAGGCAAAAAGCATTTAGAACTGTTCAACGCTAGAAAGAGCACTAACCAAGTGACAAAGTATTACGTTTCATCAAATTCTAACTGGATGAGAATGTCATCAAAGCTGAGACACTGATAAGCCTTGCAATGCCAAAACGCAATGTGCCACTGGCTTTTGCGGACCACCAGGCAAAGGTAAAGAAAGTGGCATTTCCTGACAGTAGTATTGCCAAAAAATAATCTTGAAAAGATTCTAATCCTGCTTTATACATATTTTGGCAAATCGCGCCTTCGCAAAATTTGAGGTAAAAAACAAGTCGTTCAGCGCGTTGTCCCACATTTTTTTCAGAAACTTAACATGTCTGAATAAATGTCACTGCCAAAATTGTTGGATCACAATCTTTTTTTTGTAAACAACTAAAAGGAGTGATTTTCCGTTTAAATGGTCCTAGCAAGAATTTGAAGAGTAATTTTAATGAACACTTAACCATACGTTTTCAACCTTTAGGCCTTATTATAATCACTCTGGTATCTTTTTGAACTCGGTAAACTCAATAAGCTTTTGTCTGGAAATCTCTTGCGGTATTTGATGTGATATTTGTTTGTTTGTTTGATTGATTTGATTCTTTACGCCCAATCAACAATCTTTCAGTTAAACAGAGACGGGTCTTCCTGGGTTGAACCAGTACTAAGCTAGGATAAATGTGCCTTACTCAAGGACCACAACCCAGTGACGCCGATGAGGCTCGAACCCGCGGCCTTTCGATCTCGAGTCAAGCACTCTACCACTTAGCCACTGCACTCCCTTTTTTGGTGTGATATTGGATACTATTGGTCTAATGGTTGTGTGCTGAAACGGCTGAACCTAACTACCAGTACTAGCTCTAATGATGTATTTTGTTTATCTGCAAACACTAAACAATAGCAGAGCGCTATAGAAATACACCCACAAAATACACGTCAAAATTTTGACAATACTTCATTATTCCGTTAAAGATGACAAAAACAAAGTGAGTATGATCAGGAAATACCACAATAACAAACCGCAGTCAAACCCTTTGCTCCGCGAGAAAGAGCCACACAACTATCACCAGACACCTTTCAGAACAGTGCAGAGTGTAGTATTTCGAAACATAGTACACAAATGTGAGCAACGCTATGTGTTTCCCTGTAGAGGAACTTTTAGTGAAACAGTCATTCCAAGAATGTATGACAGTGTGAGTGCTCATGTCAAAGGTGAACAAAGGTTATGCAATCTCAGCATATCATGGATATGGTTTGGAATGGGGAGACTCAGGCTAACAGTTAGCAAGGAAACGGGGATGGCAGAAGGAACATTGAGGGCCTTGGGTCCAGCATTTGAAGTTGAGTCTGATGAAGCAGTTGAGTCGGCTACATCTGACTCTGACTCATTTGATGGGTTCCAGCCCCCTGATGTTGATGACGCAGTGAAGGAAAAGGGCCTGTGGAGAAGACTTTTTGGAATAGTTTAGGACCGTTTTGGGGAGAGATTTTGGAGACAATGACTTGCAAGAGTGGATATCTGTGGAGGAGAAGATCCTACTTTTCAGCCTTATACGGATGACGACATCATACAGAGTTCAAGGGAAGGACCAGGGGATCTAATACACTCCCAATGGAAGATGAGGACGATGATGCTGTATATGACCCACTGACCACCATCACACAAGCTGCAAAGGACTTGTAGAGTGCCCTTCTTTGGTTTGAGTCATCTGATTCCACTGCTATGTACAGCTGCGATGACAATGCAACTGAGGAATTTGCTCCACTACACCAAGAAAGAAGCCAGGCAGTGATCTGTACAACGGAAGATGACAGACTTTTACACAAAGACGTAGGTAGCAGACTAAATGTATTTGACTTTTCTTGGATACAGCTACAGCATGGGCAAGGATCCCTTCGAACATATATAGACAGCGTAGGTCTAAATAAGCCTGGGCATACGAATGTGTTTGAAGGTGTCCTGTTTTTTGTGTTTTTATTGGGGTTTTTTTTGTAGTCATATACAGATCCGCCAGTCCGATTTATATTTATATTTGGCTGTTCCAGTTATGTTCCTTGGTGTGGGAAAATAAACACAACAAAGGGCGAACATTTAATTTCATTTTAGTAAACGAATACATCATTTAAACACAGATTTTTACATTGGAATTTTCTTTTTTGCATAAAACAACAATATATATCATTCGATAAGTGGACTTCGTACAGATAGCATCGCGCTATTCTCGTCGTGACCGATTAATTGGATTTTATTAGTGAATTTACAGTGAATTATTAAGCATTGAATGTTAGACTGCAGTCAATATGAATAATTTGCAAACTTTTAGTAATATAAAAATTATTTTTGTATTACTAAAATTCTTAAAAAATACAGTAAAAATACTATAATTATATAATATTTTTACTCTAATAGGCCGTTGAGTGGTGGAATTTTCCAACACTCAATAACTCTCGCAAGCGTTTAGTGTTCTTAGAACGCGACCCTGTGAGAGAGCATCATATCGCCCTTTTCTTTCCGCTGAAAAGTGTTAGGATAGTGGTTTTCAATCTTAAATATCAGGATAAATAAAAGGATTAACTTGGAAATACTAGGTAAATATTTATCTATATAAGTTTTACTAATATAAATTAAGGAAAAATATAAGTAAATTATGAGCAGCTACGCCAAAATGGCCAGCAAAAACCGCCTGGTCGCGGACACTCAAAAAGAGAAATCTACAATGGAGTCCCTGGGGATGATCAGACGATCGCCCCCCAGGGAAGACATTATAGAAGTGCAATGAGCGAGGAGCCCACCCCGACATACGATGTGAAGAGGCTCCTCAGCTCCCCCAATATGAGGAACAGGATGACTTGATAGGCTTGTAATAATAACCGACCCAGACGAGGCTGCCGCCATCTTTAATGGCGGTAATACCAATAACCAGGCCGGGAACACCCCGACACTCCCAAGGAGTGAAGGGAATCAAATCTTCCCAACACTCCCCAAGAGCGAAGGGGCCAATGCAAGGGGAAACTCCCCAACCCCAAAATTCCAGGAACTCCCCGGGACTCAACAGACTGGGTCATACAAGACCCCAGAGCATTCCCCAAACTCCCCAACTGATGAGCGGACCACAGTGGTCAAGGGCAATAGGAAAACACATTGCTTGGTCTCACCAAAAACACCAAAACAGCATTCGAGGAGCCCATAGTGGAACCTCCCCAGACAAACAAAAAAGGGCATATTGAATGGGTGTTTGTCACCATTTCAACGGTGGCGAGGGCCGCCTTCCCAGTAGGCAAAGTAGAGGCTACGGTGAAGCGATTCACCAACTACATGGGAACGCAGTTATGCAACAGGATGTATCCCCCCAGTTTAGAATGGGCCCTACAATTAAGATCAACAAACAGTACGTATACAAGGCCAAACAATTCAGTTACCCAGAACTAGGGGATCTCATCTTTCAAGTAAATCCCTTCGGTCCTAACACAGCAAACCAGACAAAGGGAAATAAAAAGGCAAGACCCCAAGCACAAACCAATCAGGCGACCGAGCAGGCAAAAAATATAGGCGTAATAAAAGGAATAAGTCTCGACCATAATTTATTTGAACTCAAAAATCTAATTGACTCTAAATCAAATAACATCAAGAAAATGGAACAAATCACAACAAAAAAAGGGAGGCAAACATCATCAGTCAAGGTATTTTTAAGTTTTAATCGCCCCCCTCCAAATAGGCACGAAAATTGTGAGATTTTTCTATGTAAACCCTGGCTTTTCCAATTTATTAGGTGCAACAACTGCCAAAGGTTCGGAAATACAACTAAACACTGTAAGGCTAACAAACCAAGGTGCCCTCACTGCGCCAAAACGCACACACACCAAGAATGTAAGAACAAACAGGCAACAAAATGTGTTAACTGTGGTTCGAACAAACACAGTGCAGCCTTCAGCAATTGTCCGGTGGCAATAAAATATCACCAGGAAATTCAGGCAAAAAATAATGCCATACTAAAAGCACATAAAAATAGGTTATCAATCCAAAACAAAAACCAAGATTTTAACATAGGCAAAACCAAAACAAACCCTATAGAAATATCCAGCCCAGAAAATGATCATAACAAACCAAGTAACCAAATAAAGCAAACTAATCAAACCAAAGAAATAGCAGAATCGTTAAACATAGATCAAATCAAAAAAGAAATCATGCTTCAAACAACAAGGTTCATACTTAATAAATTAGGTAAGGAACACAATGCAGATACAGAGAACACCAAAAAAGAAATTGAGGACTTCCTGAATGGTCCAAAGGACTCAGACAAAGAGACAGATATACAAGATTCACTGCAATTCGTTACAAAAGAAATTGTAACTGATACGCAAAAAGAAACACCAAATACAGGTACCACAGGCACTCAAAAATCCCTCAAAACCGAACTGCCAAAAAGCGCGACAAAATCATATGCGCACAAACTTAGGCAAGAAACGCCTAAAAAGAATAAAACTCTAGGGTGTACACCTAGACAGTAAAATTTCAATAATCCTAACAGGTTAAAAGCCCCCAAAACCCCAAAAAAAAAAAAACCAAAGCAAAAACCCTTTCCTTTAGAAAGAAAAGGAAACAGACAAAGAACTCCATAAAAACAGCAAAATATAGGAAACAAGATGGGCGACACTAAACAATTAGATAAAATTCAGATTGTTCAGTGGAACGCCCGTAGTCTGGCAAGTGAAG
The DNA here is from genome assembly GCA_964019695.1 of Loripinus fragilis. NCBI lineage: Eukaryota > Metazoa > Mollusca > Bivalvia > Lucinida > Lucinidae > Loripinus > Loripinus fragilis. Next base: position 65,019,311 of record OZ026525.1, on the reverse strand, counting down.
GGAAAAGTAAACTTCCTGAATTCTACGAATTCTTAGAAACATTTGAAACAAAACCTGAGATAATTTGTTTACAAGAAACGTGGAATAATAAAAACAAAAACAATTAATGCTTAAAGGCTACAGCCCACCCGCAAATTTCAGAAGAGAAATAAATCAACAAGGAGGCGTAGTTCACAATGCTAAAGTAATTTTACATTACTGGAAAAAGCCATATCAATCAGCACACAGTGGTTCGAGTAACCTGTAATGAAATTCAATCGGAGTTCTAGTGAACATGACCGCCTAAAGCACAGTCATTGATCATGGCTCTAAAAAGCACTCTAAAGACGTTCCAGTGTATAAGGTTAATAGAAACCAACTTGCGATTATTCAGGCAAACAATAAAAAATGTTAGCATTTTAGCAGTGAAGGATCCCACTGACCAGTGGTCAAAGAGAAGATGAGGTGAATGCCTGGACTTTTGGGCTGCAATTTGTTTTCTTTATTGAAACAGCAGGTCGATCAGAGCTCCAATTTTGATTCAAAGGGCGAGTAGATGCAAATGAGCCAGAGCATGAGATTTCCAAAAATGTGTTATGTGCCACAAGCAAAGCCTCAGATCAGCCTGCGCATATGCGCAGTCTGATCAGAGCCTTTACTAGTCACTTGAATATTCTATGAGGATTAAGCTACTAACTGAACCTAATTTGGAGTATCTAAGCTTAAAAGGTGGCTGCACAGGCTCGTCTGAGTCTACACTTGTCAAAATGCCACATTGTTGGAAATCACATGTCACGGCTCAAATATTGTCATTTTATGAGATGGTCTTTTCAGATGTGGCAGAGAAGCATACCAGTTTTGTTACAGTCTCCGGTAAAGCACCAATTGAGCCGCCGCAAGAGATTTCCAACAATTTGACATTTTGACAACTGTAGACTCCGACGAGCTCTGCAGCCCCCTTTTAAGCTTAGAAACTTCAAATGGTGTTCAGTCAGTAGCTTAACAATCATAGAATACTCAAGGGACTAGCAAAGGCTCTGATCAGACTGCGCATATGCGTAGGCTGATCTGAAGCTTTGCTGGTCACACATACCACATTGTTGGAAATCTTATGCACTGGCTCAATTAAACTTGAGTGAATCCTATCACTCCAAATGGCAGGCTTTTCTCAAGGTATAGTTTGTACAATCTTAGTAGAGGACCACAAGGTAATTCTATATATACCAGATCCTAATGGTTTCAGATAGGAAGTGCTTTGCCCTTTTACCTTTTTAAGCCTATGTAAATGAAAAAAGTCAATAAGCAATGCTTATTAGATACCCCCCGCACAGTAAGAATCAGTGAAAAAACTTGGCAAGTTATAGTTCAAACCAGCAGACCTTGGTTTTGAAAAGAAGATTTCAGTAGAATCTGTGCGACAAACAAAAATTATAAACTCCTTCATGCATATGTTTATTGTGTCTACATTGTATCGGCAAAGTATCAAATTGTTCCATCAAAAGCTGTGGTAGGAGTTGATCGGCCCATAAAGGCACTATCCATGCATATACAATAGCCATATAAGGGATTTATTGTCTAAGTTCTCACATTCTGTCATTTTGTCAAAAATTATTTTTCTGAACCCAACTCCTTCATGCATATGTTCAATGTGTGTTCATTGTATAGGCAAAGTATCAAATTGCTCCATCAAAAGCTGTGGTAGGAGTTGATTGGCCCATAAAGGCACCATCGCTGCATATACAAACACCTTATTAGGGAAAAATTGTCTAAGTTCTCACAGCTGTCATTTTGTCAAAAATGTTTTTTCTGAGCCAAACTCCTTCATGCATATGTTCAATGTGTTTACATTGTATAGGCAAAGTATCCAATTGCTCCATCAAAAGCTGTGATAGGAGTTGATCGACCCATAAAGGCACCATCGTTGCATATACAGAAGCCTTATTTGGGAAAAATTGTCTAAGTTCTCACAGCTGTCATTTTGTCAAAAAATATTTTTCTAAACCAAACTCCTTCATGCATATGTTCAATGTGCCTACATTGTATAGGCAAAGTATCAAATTGCTTCATCAAAAGCTGTGGTAGGAGTTAATCGGCCCATAAAAGGCACCATCATTGCATATACAAACACCTTATTAGGGAAAAATTGTCTAAGTTTTCACTGCTGTCATTTTGTCAAAAATTATTTTTTCAGAACCAAACTCCTTCATGCATATGTTCTATATGTCTACATTGTATAGGCAATGTATCAAATTGTTCTTAAAAAGCTGTAGTAGGAGTTGATCGGCCCATGAAGGTACCATCTATGCATATACAAACCCTTATTAAGGAAAAATTTTCTAAGTTCTTACAGCTGTCATTTTGTCAAAAATTATTTTTTCTGAACCAAACTCCTTCATGCACATTTTCAATGTGTCTACATCGTGTAGGCAAAGTATCAAATTGCTACATCAAATGCTGTGGTAGAAGTTGATTGGTCCATGAAGGCACCATCTTTGCATATACAAAAGCCTTATTAGGGAAAAATTGTCTAAGGTCTCACAGCTGTCATTTTGTCAAAAAAAAAAAAAAATTTGAACCAAACCCCTTCATGCATATTTTCAATGTGTCTACATTGTACAGGCAAAGTATCAAATTGTTCTTAAAAAGCTGTGGTAGGAGTTGATCGGCCCATGTATGGACTATAATAGCATAAGCATAAAACCCTATATTAAAAGCCATTTAGAACTACAAAGGGAAATAACTCTAAAAGAATTGGCCCCTAGCCCTTACTTTTTTGTCTAAAGTATTTGTCTTGCATAAATGAACATGTTTGCAAGGTTTGATGAAAATCCAGCAATGACTCTTGGAAACAAAACGTTACAGACGGACGGACAGACGGACGCACACACAGACAGACGTGAAAACAGTATACCCACCACAAACAAAGTTTGCTGGGGGTATAATAATGTGACATCTAGAGATGTGAGGTAAAATGTTATACCAGTAAACCCCAGTTTTTAGTTCCAGCATGGTACTGGTATTTTGAGAGGGACATTATCGTAGGGAACATACATAAGCATTTGAAGATATATGTAGGATATTATAATGTTAGGTGTAAATATTAGAAATTATATATTTTAAGAACGATTTTACAAAGAATTGTTGCTGAGAATATAGAAAGAAATAATGTTGGAATGTATATGGAGAAAATGTTTTTCTAAAGTACCTGGTATTACAGAAATGTGTAAAATAGTATCGTAGGTAAGAGCATGTATAGCTTACCTACGTACAATATGACTACTGAAGGACCAACAGTTGTGTGAGAATTGCAGAGTAGCTATGTGCCTGGTGTATAGAGATGGATCAGATGGAGAAACTTTCCACTGTAGTATACTCAGAAAAACAATTGAAGGATATTTGGATTCAGTCCCATCTCTAACATTCAATACAATAAATTTACTAATTATGCATGCATTTCATAGTTCCAGACATCTGCAATCAAAATGGATGCTTTATTTTAGTCCCGCTTAAATGGTTTAAGTACAGTACAGATCCAAATGGTTCAACCCTCTATACTGAAAAGTCACAAACGTTCAAAAATGATTGAACCCCATTTTTATCGTTTGTATTCCATAGTGACTGGCTCCAAAATCATCGCTGGTTCTCCATCCAAAATATGGCACCTAATTTTGAAGCTGTTTTCAGTGTTTAAAGTCAAATTTGTAGTCAAATTTACCGGGGTTTGCCATATTCGTGCATTTTTGTTGAAGAAGTTGTCCCATTATTAGGGGCGATGACGGATAAATTGGTGTTAACTTTTGTCTGTGGTCCGAATTAAAACATAAGTAATGACCTGGTAAAGGTTGCAGCAAAAATTGAGAGTGCTAAAATTTTTGCTTGTGAACATTGGGTAGAGAGGGTCGGTACATTTGGTGTAGTACTGTATCGTAACCAATGACCCGTGAATTTCAATTTGCACTTTGGTGAATTGCATAGTGATAATTCTATAAATGACAAAAATATTTTTCTTGAAAATTATATTTCAAAATGTTATTAAAGTCAAAACAATTTTAATATCCTTCAATTGTTTTTCTGAGTATATATGCATGGGTGAAAGTTCAAAATTTCAAAAATCCTGAACTTTCAAAATTTAAACCTTAAAACTTGCTGTATGCCTACAAAGTGTTAACAATTTAACAAGTTAAGTGGTCAATTGCCCAAAGATGAACTGAAAATAAACCAGAGATGCTATTAAAATCTGTCTAATGCAGCATTTTGAGGCTGACTTTCTGTGGAAAGTCAGCCTCAAAATCCTGAATTCAGGAATAATCCTGAAAACTATCACCCATGTATATGTGGAGTGAAGTGCAGCATCAGAAAGGAATCCTTCTTTGAGAAATCGAAATTGAAGCTAACCACCTTGACAATGCTAATTTATTGCTATGGAATTGATCTACAAGTGTACGAATGTGAGAACTTACGCCTAATGTTAGTCATAAGACGATAATAGATGGTACAGCTTCTGTCGAGATATAGGAAGTAAAACTTTGATGGATAATCCGTTGTTGCTGGAAGGTACTGTGTCAAGGAACATTGTGGAAATAGACATATCATTGTTCGGGAAAAAGCGGAAGTACAACAGAGGCAGTGGTAACCAGAATATTTGGGTGTTCGGTGCAGTTGAAAGAAAAAGTTGAAAAGCAGTCCTTCAAATACTACAACAAAGAGATTGTGCAACATTATTGCTTATAATTCAATGGCATGTTCAGCGTGGAAGCAAAATCTACTCAGATCAGTGGGGCGTGTACATGAGTCTGAATGAGGAAGGACATCTACACGAGACTGTCAATCATTCTGAGGCTTTCAAACTTCCCACTGAATGCTGTACAAATACTGTGGAAGGGCTGTGGAGTCTTGCAAAGCTGAAGATAAAGAAGATGAAAGACATGATCGATCATAGAATTCCTGCTTTGCTGGACGAATTTATGTATAGAAACCATTATGGCTTCAATAATCAGGATGTGTTCATGAGACTGTTAAGTGATTGGCAAATATTATGGTTAAGGAGTAGGAATAGAAAAATTTATGCATTTATTTTGAAGTGATAATTGGTCTTGAAACCCAATTTTTGGCATTTTTGAAAGTGGCTGTTTTATACAGGTTTTATCCTTTTAATAACATATTTAATGTAATTTGCATCACTAATATATCACGTTGCATGCATGTTATGAGATAAGGACAATATTGTATTGTCTGAATTGTTCCATCCTGGCTAATAATATTATAGTAGTCAACCCTCTTTAAATTATCAGTTTTTGTCCCTAGTGATTTATGATGTTCAAATGAATCTGCTGTTATAGAGCTTCAGTGTTCTCTGATAGCCTTAAGAGTACAGGTTGAGATATTATAAAGATTTAACTTATGAAGAGGTTTAATCAAACAAACGTTGGTGGCATCATTTTTTATACCCATTTTTACATCTGTGCTCGAAGCTCTCATCTTCTGACTCAATTAAAGAATGCAAATTATATCAATTTACTCTCAATAAGGTATAACTACAGACATTAAGGCAATAAGCACTCATCAAACAACTAATGTAATTTTCGACATTTAAAAGGAGTGATGTAGTAGAAAATTGATTTCCCTTGTTTGTCCACCTCCAGTAGGTGGAGTTATATAAGAGCACACGCTTTTCAAGGTTGATTAGGTGTGAAATGTTCATTCAGCTTTAAAAATTTGGGGACGACCGACTAAACAGACATGTTTTTCTGGTATTCTGAATTGTCCTTGTTATGTCCCTTGAGAACCCTGGGTGTATGTGACGGAAGTTTGAGCACTGAGACATCAAAAGCAATATACAGGAACTGTTATCAAAGGTCAGAAATTAATTCCTTGAAAATGAAGGAGGAAGTTTGAGGGGTTTCACAATATGTGGCCTCAGAGGTAAAGAAAATAAAAACTGTAAATGACATTCGCGGATGGTTTGAAAAGAATAGGCTGCAGGTTGATTTTAATAACGAAGTTGAGGATAGTTTGAAACAGACACTTTGCGCACTTGAGAATTGGAAGTGTGAATATGCTGTGAGTCCTGTAACAAGCTCAAGACTAGAAATAAGCACATCAGGATTGCAGATTCCTCTGAAGGAAGCTGGGAAACTCCAGTATGTTAGTAACCCTCTGGCTAGTGATTTTGAAGACAAGATGCTTCTTACCAGGCCCAAATTTTGTGAAGAAGACGACTCGGCAGAAGCCTAAATCCAAGACTAAAGCTTGATATGCCTACGGTTATACTGACTCTCTTAATCAATGTTTGTGAAGTGATATGGCTTCAGCGTCAGGGCCCTTTCTCGCATCACTCCAGTCACAATCAGTTGGGTCTTGGGTTGTCTCCTTTCGTGGAAATCTAGTCACAGCAGATCAGCACAGTACCTTCAGCCCCGGACCCTGTTTTGCCTGCGGTGAACCAAATCACTCTACTTGGAACTGACTTCAAAAGAATAATCTATTTTGTTTTTGATGGTTTACAAAAAAGGTGTACTCATTGCCATTTTTTATTAGTTTTACATTTAATTCGTAAGCACTGCCTTCTATACAAACAAAGTCCGTCATGATACCAGTGTTGAAATACTGGGGTGGTGCAAAGCCTGGGTTTAAAGACAGCCTAGTTTGCAACCAAAAACTAAGCAAGAAAAGCTTCAAGACAGCACTGCTAAGAAGGAAGTGAGACAACAAAAAGCATAGGTCAAGAGGGGTGAGCGACCTTTGTGTCAAGATTAGAAAACTGGCTCCATGGCTGTTTTTTTATCACAGCAACAATTCTATATATGTGATGATTATGAGAGCAGTATGGTTTTATAATTCACCTGTAGGGAAACATACACTATCTCAAATGTTGTATCAAAGAAAAGTAATTTGTCCAAATTGTATACTAACCATTGCATAGGAGCATCAACCATAACAAGTCTTGATCATACTGGTTTTGAAGCAAGGCACATAATGTGCACATCAGGCCATAAATCAGAAGCATCTATAAGGAGTTATTCAAGTCAACTTAGTGAAAGTAAAAATTGTGAAATTTCTTCAACACTATCACATGCCTTATGTGATCAACCAGTGAAATCTGTAGAATCTAGTGTCACTGGTAATCATATTAAAGAACTGAATGAGCAAGAGTAAATGGAAATATTCAGTGATGAGAATATGTTTGTGCAGGTAGATGGCAACAAACTAGAGTCTACAAGACACTGCCACTACTACAGATGACGATACAACCACCCAACAAAACCCATAACCCCTGTAACCGCATGTTCAAAATCCAGTACAGAATGGCGAACACCAGCCATTCAACCAGTTATCAGTGCAAAATACTTGTAACAAAAAATTAACATGTGCCGGGCAAGGTGTCAATCCTTTCAAGAGGAATCTGCAGTTCTCAATTAATCTGACATGTAACAACTCAACTATTCATTTTCACTTTTATGGCAAGCAATAACTGTATGAAAAGGGATATATTGAGAGTTTCACATAAACTTAATTTGAATAGTTGATAGTTTACTTTGAAATCCAATGTAATGAGTGGAATAGTTAACTTTTCCCATTGAAGGTGTGTTCGTGGGTTGAATAGCGTCATCGTTAAAATGGCTCATTTAGCATGTTCCTGCTACAAATATTAATTAAAATACACTAGTTAGTCATTATTGTTCAATATTTTGTAGTTTGTTCGGTATAAAGAAATAAATATTACCTTCCCTTGATATGGTGATAGTCGAAAATATCATCCCTAGAAATGTGATTAGCAACCTTGGCTGCACCTTGGTTGTTAATCACATTCCTCTGGATGATATTTTCGACTATCAGTCTCTATCACCATATCAGGGAAAGTAATATTTATATAATGTCAATGGTCATCAAAACAAGAAGAATCACAGGCATTATAAGCACATTTTCTCCTTAGAATTGTTGTTGGACCATTCTTAAAAATATCAATGGCAAAGTGTATCAGATTTTCCACTCTGCTTTTAAAAGTAAAGAATCATACAGCAACTCACATAATGAATCCAGTAGTTAGGCCATTTTGAACCCAATATTTTTATTAAAAAAAGTTTGCAATTTTGGCGGAAATCACAGCCTACAGGAATGGGAATCGCAGCCTATGACTATTTTTCCTCTCTTTATTTCAATGACTATTCTAGGATTGAAAAGCCAAGGAAAGTTTTAATGAAACATGTCCCGCCTCCTCGAAAAATATATTGAAGATTTTTTTTTCAAAAATTGAGAAAGATCCCTCTGTCTAGAATAAATGGGCAGCGATATGAGATTTCCAACAATGCAGTATGTGCGACCATCAAATCCTCAGATCAGCCTGCACATACACGCAGTCTGATCAGAGCCTTTGCTTGTTGTTTGAATATTCTATGACTCTTAGGCTACTGACCAAACATCATTTGGAGTTTCTAAGCTTAAAAGGAGGCTGCACAGGCTCGTCTTAGTATACACTTGTCAAAATGCCACATTGTTGGAAATCACATGTCATGGCTTATTAATACTAATATTGACACCAACTCAATTTGCTAACCCCCTTCTATTAAGCAAAGTTACTTGCCATTCTGTGAGAAGTATTCAAGTCACAAGGCAAGTCTTAAAATAACAAGTTATGGTTTCCAGTAAAATCAGGTGTGAGAAAAAAGTGGAGGGAAGGGGGTCACTGGCGATGATGATGATGATGTGATGATTTGTAGTCTTCGCTTTACCTGAACCTACATCTACTTTCTAACTTAGAGGGAGTGAACACCAAAAGTGGTTTGTTTGACCACATATTCTGGAGTGATAAGGAAAACATCAAAACTACAGCTTACTCATGTTTGTTTGATTCTTTATGTCAAAGTCAACAATTTTTAAGTTATGTCAGGATCTGTCTTCCTGGGTTGAACCAGTACTAAGCAAGGATAAATGTATCTTGCTCAAGAACACAACACAGTGACGCGGGTGAGGCTCAAACCCACAGCCTTCCAGTCTCGAGTCAAGCACTCTACCACTGTGCTCCCAGCTTACTCGTGTTATATTGGTAAAATATAGCAAAGGCGTGCAACAAATGATCAAATGAGTCTGAGCATTGGCAGTGTCCACGAAGCTTTGGCTGTTCACATGTATACATAAAGTGTGAAAGTAAATGAAGGCTCAGACCAAAATTTATCAAGGTAGCTGTTAAAAGAAATTTAAAGGACGACTTAAATGTTACACTTATGCAACAGGCCTTCAGATAAAGGTGCAGAATCAAAAATAAATTTTCTTTTTTTCTCAAGCAAAACATATGTTGTGGGTACTCAAAAGAACAGTCTCGATGAGACAGTTCTTTTGAGCACCCAAAACATATGTTAGAATCTATGGGCAAGAAAACATCCAAATTTTTACACGCAATTTTTTGGTGTTTATCTAGACCTATGTGCTATAAGCACCATTATCTTGTGAGCAGGCCAATTTCATGCTAAATAAATGATTTCCTACCAAATATAATATAATACCATATTTGATCTTATGAGCACACTGTGCACATAAACTTTCAAAAATAAAACATGCAAATTTTGAAACTAGTGTATACCCAGATCAGCTGGCTCCTGTTAAGCTAGCTGATCCGAGCCCACAAGATGAGCCCATATTAATTATCAAATTGCATCCCTGGGCTAAATGGAAATCAGAAGTTGACCAAAAAGAACTCAGTGTGTGTGAATATGAGCATGTGTGTATCTTAACTTAAATAAGGTATACTCATGTGCACTTAACCCTTAGCCTGCTATGAAAAAATGCATCTGAAAATGTTGTTCACTGAAGTCATCTGTTTCATGGAAATGCATTCGCCAAGGACTAATTTCGGCATATAGTCAAACAGTGTGATCCCAGATCAGACTGCTCCTTTTAGGAGCAGTCTGATTTGGGTCCACACTGTTTGCTACACTACAGAGACATTTTAAATGGACTACGAGATGATACAGCAGATGGTATATAGTCACTATTAGCAGCAGAAGAGTTAGAGCATGGGTGAAAGTTCAACATTTCCAAAATCCTGAACTCTCGAAATTTCAATCTTTGCAGTATGCCCACTGAATACCCAAAATTTCAAATTTAAATGGACAGACTGAAAATAAACAGAAACTAGTATAATCTCCTTAATTCAGCATTTTGAGGATGACATTCCATGGAAAGTCATCCTCAAAATCCTGAATTCAGCAATAATTCTGAAAACTTTGACCCATGTTAAAGAAGTGCTTGAGGGAACATGTACACATATTGGGACTTATATGGTATACTCAAGTAATGTGACTCAAAACTCGAAAGAATGTTTCTCCCGGGGCCGTCTCACAAACTCTGGGTTATACTGAGAATTGTACTTCCTCTCCCTGTCTGACACAGGTCTTTCTGGTGCAGGGCTCGATCCTCTAGTACTGCCCCTGGACAACACCTGCTGGGCTCTGCTCCTCTCCTCCTGTTCACGCTTCAACCGCTCCGCTCTCAGCTGTTCTATAGACTTGGTCGCGCTTGAGTGCTGCTGCTTCTCATCACTTTTATCTCTGTCCTTCGACTTGTGTTTGTGCTTGCTGTGTTTATGCTGAAATATAAAAGGGGTATGTGCATTAAGGGGCTAATTTGGCCCCCTCTGGAGCCCAAAACTGGAAAATGGCTTTGAGCAAATTTCTTTTGCTTGGTTAATTTTAAAGAATAACTGAAGTGTAAAATTTCAACCTTTGCTATGGTAACAAAAATGGCCGACAAAATAGGCTTAAAATAAATTGCCATTTTTTACCAAATTTAAGGCTTTTTAGAGACTGATTTTTTAAAGAATTAGATATCAGCACAGCTAAATACTACAAAATCCTTTTAATATGTTGTGTGCCATAAAAATTCTCCTCATCTGTTAAATATCTTTTGGGTATTTGCTTGTGCTCTATGTTAATTTCTCTGTCAAACATCTCAAATTGGTCTCAAAATGGTCAATTTCCTATTTTCAGCCTATTTTGGGAGCTATTTTTGTTACCATAGCAACAGTAAAAGTGAAACTAATATCAGACTTATACACTTGGGCCCTTGTTCTAATAAACTAATAAGAAGAATTTGGTGAAAAGCGAATTTCATTTTTTGGCCTCATAAGGGGGTCAAAATAGCCTATTAATGCAAGTAGCTCTTTCCCAGGGCCTAAATTAAAATTTTATTTGTTTCCCCTTACCCAACCAACCCAATAGCAAATTGTTTGTGCATTTATTTTTATTGCCTATAGTAGCGCTTTACAGTAAAACCTGCCTAAAACGGCCACTTAAAGGTATACGCAAAGGTGGTTGAGACAAATGCGCGCTAAATGCAGGTCGAAAGTTTTGAAGAATGAGCATTCTGCAATATTTTTGGCCTGCATTATGGGATGTCTTTTTTGAGTGGCTTCATAAGACATGTTATACTGTATACAATTAAGTTTAATGGGTATCCAATTTGAGATTTTTAGTTAAAAAAAGTTTTTGACCGACGGATCCATACCGGTAAAACAGGATCGGGTAAGGGGAAACAAAATTATTTTTAAGGTTGGCCCAAGATAAAGAATTTTGACTATGTTAAAGAACAGAGTGTACATTGTTTCTTCCTTACAGACTCTCTTATTTCATAATATTCCCAACAAAAATGTCCACGCTGTTATTTTATGTTAAGAGTCTTGTTCACATATACTTTTGTACTCCTAGAATAAATTAACTGCTTTTCTTGTAATATTCAAAGGCCAGTTCAACATTGCGAGCGTTCACGGCTGCTTGTTATTCTGGTACCCATCTTTATTTGTAATGTGTTAAGTCTGGCATCAGTACAGCAAGTGCCCGAGAGCTCTCACATCATTGAACTCGCCTCAGGACAGAGTGTTTAGAAATGATCTATATCCTGAATGTAGGACAAAACAACCCGGGACAAAACATCCCGTGCGTTTTTTTGACATCTCGGCCAAAACATCCCACATCGATTTGCCACCCCGGCCAAAACATCCCATGTAGTTTTTGACACCCCAGACAAAACATCCCATGTCATTTCTGCCACCCCGGACAAAACATGTCCAGGTAAATCTTAGACTTCACTGGGAACATCTGTCATTTACCTTGGCGTAGCTCCCCTTACTCAGTTATGTGCATATTAAAAATAGTAACATTTAAGGGAGGTCACCTAATGTGGTAAAAATGATTTTCCATACCATAGGAACTGCTCTTAGCTCCCTCTGTGAGCAAATTCTTTCCTTTCAGAGAAGTTCCCATTTTAAAAAGGGATGCAATTGAAGAGAATCAAGTTACTTGATCCAGTAGTCTCCCCTTGATGTGCCTAACTTTTTCAGCGTTCTGGCTACGCCATTGAATTAGCTGGTTTCTGCTCCTTGTCATGCTGAATACATGTATTTTCTCCTACACAATTTTTATCCAGTTAACCTGCAGCAATCCAGTTATAAGTATGCATTTTCAAGCAGAGTGGAAAACAGTGTGGATCCTGATCAGATGGCCTCGTCCAGGTTCAGCAGGACAAAAGTTAATACAATTACAGTGATATTTACCTTATTTTTTTTATCTTTATGCTTGCTCTTCTTTTTCTGTAGATAAGCTTCCATCGTTCTCAGTGGATCAAGTTTGTCCTTCAGTTTTTGGTCCTTTACCGTTGCCCTAAATTGAGAATGGGTATGGTTATGTTGTGGAATTAATTTACTCTTGATAAGCTAAATTAGAAAATGTGGCTTAGGTGTCCAATCCTGAAATGTCTGTTAAATGGCTCATTCTTTAGAGCATTGGGTATTTACCCAGGCTCAGGGTTTTCTCTGACCCCCTATTTATTTAGTAAATGACCCCCATTTTTCCCAATGACCTTTTAAATAAATGTGTTTTTCGTCTTTATGATATATAAAGGGGTTGTCAAATGACCCAATTTTCAAAATAAAAAGGGAAAACCCTGCAGGCTTCGGGTAAAAATTTAAGCAAAGACAGTTAGTTTGTTTGAGTGACTCAGTGAGTTTGTGTTTAACGTCCCACCAACAGCTAAGGTCATATGGAGACGGGACCACATGGCTTAGAGTCTCATCCAACAGAATGCAGGAGCCAGGGATCAAACTCGAGACCTCTGGGTACAAGGTGAGTTAGTTTATTTGAGCTATTCTTTGTTCAACAAGATTTAGAAAAATAAGGTAAATGTGAAATTTAGCCCAGTAATCATATAAAATCATATCATATCATAGGCCCATCACCTTAATGCCCTTCAAATGGCATTTTGCCAGTGGGCGGATAGTGAGTCCCCAAAGATTACATTCAGGCTGGGATCTTACTTATTTCTCAACCAAAAACTATGAGACATAAGTGTGTGATAAAAGCAACACAATAAACTGTGCACCCCCAAGATTAGCCTCCTCCCAAATAAATAAAACTTTTTTCATGCTCAGTAAATATTCTAAAATTTCAAACACTACTGGCCGGTGAAAAAGGCCCAGAAAAACAGAGCACACCCAGATCAGGCTGCTTCTTCAGAAGCAGTCTGATCTGGGTCTTCCCTGTTTGCTATTCTGACAAGCATTTTGTGAATTCCAGCCCTGAAAACCAGCATTTTAATTGAGAACAGATAGAGAAGTGTTTGAAATTTTGGAACATTTACCATACGATAAATGTTCTAAAATTACGAACACTAAAAAATAATATTTTTTCCACTGTTAGTAAATTTAGAAATTACGTTTATGAAAAAATGCTAGTGTTCGAAATTTTATAATGTGGGCTTTATCATGAGAAAAAACAGTATATATGCATGTCAAAATGTGGTAGAAACGTGTTGAAAACACAGCGATATGATTCTGTGCTATCTCCTCTTTTTTCTTTTCTTTAATCTTATTATTAAAACCGCCACTAAATTCATTCGGACTGAGTCAGTGAAATGTCCAGGGTGTGCGGTATTCTCCAAGTCGAGAGCCAGGCATGTGCATATTATGTCACTCAATTTACTTACAAGTCATAAAAGTCCACTGATTTAAACTATTTGATAAGCCGGGTCTCCTATGTTCACTCGTCTCGGACTACCAATGATTCACTACATTATTTCGTTCTTCCTTCAGAAAACCAAAACGCTTTCGCTCGCTCTGCCCACTTGGTTAATATTGTACTCAAGAATTGAAACCGCTAGACTCTCTCGTACGATCAGATTTTTTGCAAAGATCGACACAAAACTTTGAAATACGTAGACGAGTTCCCAGAGTAAAAAAACAAACTGACAAAACTCAAAAAGAACACCTCTCTCTCTCTCTCTCTCTATGCATGCCATGGGCGGATCCAGAGGGAGACAGGGCGTCCGGACCCCCTTGAAAAATCACAAAAATATAGGGTTTCCTAGCAATATTGATCCGGGCCCCCTAAAAATCACAAAGCTACAAAGCCAGCATTCAATGGTGGGCCATTGGCACGCCAGCAAAACGCCATTTCACTGGCTCCAGTATGTCAAGCATCACCACTTTTATGTTGAATGGATTAATTTTGTGTCTCGCAACTCAAACCACAACTTGGAACAAAGGCCCTTTTGTATAAGCAAACTAACTTAGCAAATTTACTCATTTGTTGCATGTTGTTTTTTTTAAGTAATAACATCTACTTTTACTTGCAAATGTTCAATTTTGTCGACCAGGCAGGGTACGACCTAAGTCCTTCATGGTGAACATAAGCTTAGATGGGCGTTTTCTCGCGGTAAATGTAACTCCTAATCCTTGCCCGAGGCATGTCTGTGACCATGTTAATGACCATTGCTGAAGAATTCTGATGGATCGATTGCTTCGCCAATGAAGGGTTTTAAAAAATTTTGAGCACGCTGCAGGTAGCCTGCACTGTTTTCTGTCGATAGATGCAGAGACAGCCTATACCAATAACATACATGAACTTTAGTCACGTTCATGTAGAAAAGTCTGTGCTTTTAATTGCGCTCTTGCCTTTGATCTTATCTGAAAGCATGTATCGCACAATTAGCAGACAAAAAGTATAGTCTTGCGCTCGGCATGAGAAAAAGAACGTCACATGCCAGATAACCCATTGAAGTAGAATGGAACCTTCAAATTGTCGCTACTGCTCACGCGCTGTACGGTATAAGTAAACCGAGCATAAACGGACATCGATTTTCCACCGAAAATAACTTGTGTTCGTAATTTTAGAAATTCACTTTTCCAAAAAGGTCAGTGTTAGATTTTTTAGGGTGTTTTGAAAATTATTTTCGGCGATAATTTTTGGTGTTCGTAATTTTAGAGTGTTCGAAATTTTAGAACATTTATTGTACTTACATTTCTACAGCGTCTCTTTCTTTTTTCTTCTTTGGGGCCAAATACCATGGTGGAGCAGCTGTAAAGATACAAATTAATGTCTTTATGAGGGCCAGGGATTGTTTTGGTGTTCTCAGGGGCCTAAATTCGGCCCCTTCCCAATGGAAGTTAGATGACCTTTTTCCTAATTTTGAAAAAAAAAATCTAAATCTTCCAAAAAAATTTTTTTTAGAATTTCATTCAGTCACCACATGAGCAAGCTACATGGTGACATTCTACTACCATTACATCTTATTTCTCCTCCCAATCAATATAATGGCAATAGTATATGTGTAATAGCTAATTTGTTTTTTAATTGACAAAAAATGACGTAATTGGGCACTATAACAAATTTCCTAATTTAGGGGTTTACCACACTCATTTCCCAATCTGAAAGGCCCTAGGGCCCAATCGCAAAAAAACATCACTGAGGGCCCAGATAACTACATAGCTCACTTGACTTTTAGGGTGCCACAGTAAATATAGAAACCCTGCGGGCATTATGAAAACACAGCAGATATGCTAAAAGGATCATAGGTTACTTTACACACTAAAGACCATGGACAACTTTCTAAATCACTATCTGAAGTAAATACAGCCTTCATAGGTCAAGATAAGGATAGTTTGTGTGCCTAAAATAGCATTTATTTCCTTACCCAACAATTTAAACGTCTCATTGAGATGGTTCTTTTGAGTACCCACAACATATGTTTTGGTTGAGAAATAAGAAAAATAATTTTCAAGTACGTACTCTTATCTGGATGCCTGAACCTTTTACGAATGCACAGTGCAATCTCTTTATAATGCTATATTTAATGTTTGAGGTACATAGGAATCATATCATCATCATATCATAATCAGATTTTTGATTAACATGCAGGTGCAGGGGCATCATCCATATCAGTGGCCCCCCTTCCAGGTAACTGGCTAGCTGCACCCATAGCAGATCTCACACCTGGTTAACAGGTGCTCCTATCTTGAAGGTCAACATGCTAGCTTGGGCCTCCCTGTCCCCCGCTTGCCATTAATCTGTATATCACATGCTGTTCTGACTGCACCACTAGAATGCTCCACATGCCCAAACCAGCGAAGCCTTCTCTCTCTCAAAATGAGGAATGGACTGTGTTATAAGTAAATTGTGTTATAAAGGACAATTTTACAAAAGACTCATTGGAAAATGACCATTTTATTGTCATTTTCCTATAATTCCTTTGTAAAATTCCATGGTAAAAATATTTGGGAGCCACAATTTTACTGTGTTATATCCAAATCATTGTTAAAATGAGGTGTGTTATAAAGGGATTGTAATGTATTTCTTTGCTTGGTTTATGATCAACACAGTAGAAATCATTTCAAGATCAATCTCCATGAAAGTATTGGACAGAGCCAGGATGGAACTCGTGACACCTGGATCTGCAGTCAGACTCGCATCTGTTGCCAGACACGTTACGGACTGCGCTATGCGGCCCGGTGGCCTACGTCTGCACTTACCTTGTGTTTCTATGGCACTCTGACCCAAGTATGTCAATAACCCAATATCCTTCTCCCATTTCTCCTTCTCTGCTTTCTTCTCAGCCTCGTGCTCAGCATTCTTTCCTGATTTTAATTCCTAAAACAAAACACAAACTTACATTAACCCTTAAAGCACCACCTATTTTTTACAGCAGACGACAATTCAAATTTTGCTGCTTTTTCAAGAATAACAAATAAGGCATGATATTTCATGAAAATCTTCTGCCAGCATACAATTCTCATGTAATATCATGCCTTATTTTTTTTTCGAAGATTTGAAAAGATGTCGCAAAATGTGTCGTCTGCTGCAGTTGTGATTGGCCCTTTAAGGGTTAAAAATTTGCATTGAAGTTCAAACATGAGTGTTCATTATCATTGAGTTGATTGTATGTTTCGACTTTTTACATCCCAGTAAACAATTTTTCATTCATGTCCGGACGATTTTCCTGGGTTGTAGCAGTACTTAGCAGTAGTGTCTTGCTCAAGGAAAAAAAGCAGTGTCTCCAATCAGTCCAATGAGGCTCAAACCCGCAACCCCACGATCTCGAGTTAAGTACTCTACCACCGACTCACTGAGCCACTACACGACCAATGAATTGATTGAATGAATCAGAACAAAATGAAAAGATGCAAGCTTTGGTCCTTGTTATGTGGAACAGTGCTTTCTAGATTAGCAATCATCTCGCTGAGGAAGAGAGAGAGCTGGTTGCTTTACTTTGTGTTCTTGCTGTCAAGCCGTTGTAAGTGTTCTTGTCTCTTCCTCACATTGCTGTGGGTTGGTTTACAGTGTGCAATTGTGGCATTTTCTGGTCATACTCACACTACTTTTACCCTCTACCACATAGGGCCAGTAAAGCAAACAATTTAAGCTTAAAATTGTGATTATTTTCTTATCCATCAGTCTAATCATGTGTTTTGGGTGCTCAAAAGAACCGTCTCATTGAGACGGTTCTTTTGAGTGCCCACAACATATGTTTTGGTTGAGTAATAAGAAAAATAAGTATCCATAATGAGAAGTGTTAAGGGCTGCAGAGAAATAAGAAAAATAATTTTCAGTTACACACATTTATCTGGAGGCCTGAGTCAATCAGTCAATCTGCAGTCAGACACACATCTGTAGCCAGACATGTTACCAACTGCGCTACGCGGCCCGGCATGTACAGAAATACAATTTAGAAATTTCGTCATGTGACCCCTTAAAATATAAAATGGCCAATTCCATACATATTCGGAAAATCCATCAGAATGAAAAGGGTTAAAACATAAAAGTATTGAGAACTCACGCCAGCTTCCGCTTCCTTGAAGAAGTTAATGTGTCCAGTGGCTTGGTATATATCTGTGATGTCTGAGCCACCAGATGAAGGTAAACTGGAGTTTGTCTGTGGTTTTGACCCAGATTCTATCTCACTGTGTATCCTCTTCTTTGACCTGTCCCTGAGAAGTTCTGTACGTGCCTCTTGCTCCTGGTAAAGTAAAACAGGTTTAGATAAACAAAAAATTTCAGCATAAAATTGTAAATATTTTCTTACCCATCAATTTTACATATATTTTGGGTGCTCAAAAGAACCGTCTCATTGAGGCGGTTCTTTTGAGTACCCACAACATATGTTTTGGTTGAGAAGTAAGAAAATTAAATTTTTCTTACACACTCTTAACTAAAGTCCTGAGTAAAATTTAAATATAAACAATCTGGAAGGACCTATCCTTCAGAAATACAGAGAACTTCATATGGCCAGTTAAGCAATTTTTTTAACATAAAATTGTGATTATTTTCTTACCAATCAGTTTAAACATGTGTTTTGGGTGCACAAAAGAAACGTCTCATCCAGACAGTTCTTTTAAGTACCCACAATATATGTTTTGGTTGATTTGGTTGGTTTTGTTGCTTTACGTCCCAAGTCAACAGCTATGGTCATTGCGGGACGGTCAGTTCACCTAACCACACTTTTTCCTGGGCAGGCTTGAACAAGCGGTTAACCAGTAATTCGTGCACATACTTTCGCTTGTAACTGACAACAACCCTTCTTGAATGAATCAGCGGAAGGAGGAGAATGACCGTAGAAATCATTTCATTATCAATCTCCACGAAAGTATGGGACCGGACCGGGATCGAACTCGCGACCCCTGGATCTGCAGTCAGACACGCATCTGTAGCCAGACATGTTATCGACTGCGCTACGCGGCCCGGTATGTTTTGGTTGAGAAATAAGAAAAATAATTTTTCTGTTACACTCTCATCTGGGGGCCTGGAACTTAAAAAAAATTGGTAACAGAAGACTCAGTTTTTTTTAGAAGTCTCTCTATGAGAATTAATCATGGTTGGTTACCGTTGGTTTGTGGTTTACCACCCCAGTCAACAGCTATGGCCATGTCGACACTTTCAGTTAACCCAGTGATTCTATTTGGCCATTTTTACAGCCTTATATGGAAGTCATTCCCAATCCAAAAATGGCCTTTATTTTCCCAATTTCATGTATTTTAGCACTTATTTTCCCAATTTTAATAAAATACTTTCCCAAATGTGAAGGAAAAAGTAGCTTCCTAAAATTCCAAATTAAAATCACTGTAACCTAACCACGCTTTTTCCTGGGCAAGCTTGACTACTGTAAGCAGAAAACCAGTACTCTGTGCACATGCTTTCACTTCTAACAGATGACAGGCCTTCTTAAATCTGTGGATGACGCTTTTTTGACAATAGTCTGTAAAAAATATTTCATGATCAATCTCCATGAAAGTATGGGGCCGGGCTGGGATAAAACCCCTGGATTAACAATCTGACTTCAAGTCTTGCTACTGATTGCGCTACAGGGCCAACAACTCTTAACACCCCAAGCACTGGTTTTAGCCTTAAGTGGTATTATACCAGAGGTCCAGATAAGCTTTCAGTTCAAGTGGGTATTTACCCCTCCAGAATTTTATCAATTGCTTAGTGTTTCCCGCAGCCTGAAAAAGGGGCAGGTTGCAACTGCTAAAAAAGGGCAACTTCAACGCGCGGCAACCCATGTCAAAAGGGCAACCTCTCGACGTGGCAACCCAAGTTAAAAAGCAAAAAAATGTGTCAAGGGCAAATCAAAATTTTTTTGATAAATTTAATTCATTTTACTGTACTTATTGTCTTTGAATTATGGTTTGACAGAGTATGTATGAATATAAGCTATTATTTCAGCAGGTTTTTGTTGCTGACTTGTTTTTTTTTTTAGAAAATAAATTGTTGAACTAGCTGAAACTTGTTTTAAAAGTCTTCTTTGCTCATTGCCTTGTCCCTTTTTTCAGACAAACATCTTTTTAATAGGATGTGGCTAGGTGATTCACATGAAGTCTCAAGCTTAATTTAATTAAGAAAAAAAATAATGTAAAAGTTTGCTGTCTACTGCAGTAGTGATTGGCACTTTAATAGTAAAGCAGTGTTTTTATTTGACAGGATCTGTTCTTTGTATGATCACATTCTGTAGAACTCAACTCAATAAGTAGACAAACAGACAGACAGACAGACATAGATAGATAGATAGATAGATAGATAGATAGATAGATAGATAGATAGATAGATAGATAGATAGATAGATAGATAGATAGATAGATAGATAGATAGATAGATAGATAGATAGATAGATAGATAGATAGATAGATAGATAGATAGATAGATAGATAGATAGATAGATAGATAGATAGATAGATAGATAGATAGATAGATAGATAGATAGATAGATAGATAGATAGATAGATAGATAGATAGATAGATAGATAGATAGATAGATAGATAGATAGATAGATAGATAGATAGATAGATAGATAGATAGATAGATAGATAGATAGATAGATAGATAGATAGATAGATAGATAGATAGATAGATAGATAGATAGATAGATAGATAGATAGATAGATAGATAGATAGATAGATAGATAGATAGATAGATAGATAGATAGATAGATAGATAGATAGATAGATAGATAGATAGATAGATAGATAGATAGATAGATAGATAGATAGATAGATAGATAGATAGATAGATAGATAGATAGATAGATAGATAGATAGATAGATAGATAGATAGATAGATAGATAGATAGATAGATAGATAGATAGATAGATAGATAGATAGATAGATAGATAGATAGATAGATAGATAGATAGATAGATAGATAGATAGATAGATAGATAGATAGATAGATAGATAGATAGATAGATAGATAGATAGATAGATAGATAGATAGATAGATAGATAGATAGATAGATAGATAGATAGATAGATAGATAGATAGATAGATAGATAGATAGATAGATAGATAGATAGATAGATAGATAGATAGATAGATAGATAGATAGATAGATAGATAGATAGATAGATAGATAGATAGATAGATAGATAGATAGATAGATAGATAGATAGATAGATAGATAGATAGATAGATAGATAGATAGATAGATAGATAGATAGATAGATAGATAGATAGATAGATAGATAGATAGATAGATAGATAGATAGATAGATAGATAGATAGATAGATAGAAAGGCAGGCAGGCAGGCAGGCAGGCAGGCAGGCAGGCAGGCAGGCAGGCAGATAGATAGATAGATAGATAGATAGATAGACATGCAGGCAGACAGACAGACAGACAGACAGACAGACAGACAGACAGACAGATAGATAGATAGATTGTCAGCCTAAATATGTTTCTACATGTTCTGTTTAAAATATGACTTGAATGGCAAAGACCAAGCTTTTTGAGAAAGCTTATACTTGCTGACTGGTGGCTCTGCAAAGATTTTTCTAATGAATTTCATAGTAAAAATTTAGCTAAGCAAACTACAATTATTATCAGAAGAGTACACATAGCATGTGTCTGCTTAATTTAGTCCACTGTAATAAACTTTGGCTTTTTTCATAAATTGAATTGCTTAAATACCCCAAAAAGCGGCTTATCTGTTCCTCTGTTATACTTTCTTTTAGAGCCCCATATTCATGAATGTTCATAATATGAAAAAATTATCAATTCTTCATCTATGAGAAGTTCATATGGTCTTCTAAATGTAATCACACTTTCATACCCTAGGAAATCACCTTTTGTTTTTCTCATCAAACACAAAGTTTGTTTGACAGACACATATTTTAAAAATACAAAATGTGAACATATCTTTTCTTACAAAGTACAGTACACCTATCTTAAGCGGCCACTCAAAAAAGAAATGCAGGTCCAAAGTATTGCAGAATGCTCCAAAGGGAGCATTCTGCAATACTTTTGACCTTCATTAAGTTATCATTTACCATTAAGACCTTTGTTTTGTCTATTTTTAAGTGGCAGCATAAGACAGGTTTTAGTGTAGCATACAAATGTGTTTATAAAAAGGATGTAACAAATTAACCTTTGTCATGCAGAATGTTTTTATGTACTACACCCCTCCCTCTTTTATTATCCTGTTAACTGGCAGCCTTCCAGTTGTAAGCATTTATTTTCAATCAGAGTTCTAAAACAGTGTGGATTCTGATCAAATGGCTTCATGAGAAGCCAGTTGATCTGGATTTACACTGTTTTCAAAACAGAATATATCCAGGCTCAGCAGGACTTGGGTTAATGGAAAACATTAATTCCCGAAATGACATAATAATCTTACAGCAATGGCAATTCTTCTTTGTTTTTCCTTCTCTTCTTCTGCAGCTTTTTCTTCATCCCTTCGCACTCTTTCAATATTTCTCTTTGTACGGACATGCCAACTGAAACATAAATTGACCCATGTTTTGGTTGTTACCAATCCAGAGAAAATGAATTGTGATTCGCACTCTTTCAATATTTCTCTTTGTATGGACATGCCAACTGAAACATAAATTGACCCATGTTTTCAGTGATACTGAGCTGGAGCAAAATGAACCGTGATTTGTTTGGCTTAAATAAAAATCTCAACCATTTTTTTTAACAAAAATTATTGTTTAACCTATAAAATCACAATTCATTCGCTCTGAATCTGCTACACAAACAAGAGCCTCAATGAGCCTATACCGCTCAAATGAGTAGTAAGCCACATGGTTTCAGAAGATTTTTAAAGTATTCTTACTTAGTATTTACTATATGAGTCAATGGGAGCAAATGACCCCATGGAGTGGCCAATTTGGACCTGCAGAGTCTGTAGGTGGTGGTTAGGACCGGACCGCCCGGCTAGCTCAGGTGGTTAGAGCACCCGACAGCTCTGAAGAGAAAAGCAGGGCTTCCATTAACTTCCAAATTCAGGAAGTCCAGACTTCAACCTTTGAAATTTGGAAGTCCCGTTGATTTTTTTTAAGTCCCACTTTTTTCTGTGATACGGTCGCGGTATAGTGGATTGTTAAACTTGCTTTGAAAAATAAACATACATATATATTTCAAAGATAATTCTTCTTTATTCCTTAAAATGCATTTTTACTTTTAATTGCTTATAATGCTACAGAGGGGATGTCTGATGTCTCCTGAATTGTCATGTAATTAGCCTAGATGGGGAAGAGAGAGCTGGTTGCTTTGCTTTGCTTGTCTTCCTGGTATCTTGTGAGTGTTGTGTTGCTCTTCCTCAGGATGCCATGAATTTGTCTGCAGTTTGTGATTGTGGTATTTCCTGATCATACTCACTATTTTTGATGCCTATGTTGTCTGGTTTTAGACTGCAGTATGGTCAGCTGAGCATAGGATTTTCATCAATATAGCTATAACCCGCACCATGCTGAGCCTGAATGTAACCTGCATTCGATCGATCGATAGATAGATAGGAATTTGTTTGGGAGTGTTGTGTAGCAATTATCATTTTAAAAGCTTGTACTTGGTTGTGTAACAATTATTTTTTAAAAGCTTGTACTTGTACAGCTAAAAAATTGCAACAACACAAAAAAAACAACATGACATTCATTTTTAATATATTGTGTGTCCGTTGGTGTAGTGCCTGTGTAGAAGGAGCGATCAAGTACTAAATTTTCGCATGCCCAGGCTCAACAAAACAATTAATTACGACGCAGACGTGTAGAGTTTATAAATTTTATTCCACAAGCGTGCAAAGTGTCACGTCGGCACTTTCTGTATTTCTGTCAAACAAAACGGATACTGATTGGCCGTTTCGCTTTATTGCTCTCAGTTATTGCTCAGGGATTGGATGTCCGTCTCGCTGGAATAGTTTCTAAGGCCGTTGTCAAGATGTGTCAATGTTTTCATACCTGTTGGATGACACGCTTTAATAATTACGCGTCCGACTAAAGCCTACAAGGGACACTGGCTGTCAATAAAACTTTCAAAATAAGTCAAGTGGGACATCCTAGCGTGGTCAATAAACAAAAGAATTGAGTTTCCAATACGAAGGCGGGACATAAATCACGTAATCTGGTAAATGTGACAGTGGGTGGGGTTTTTTCTGCAGACAGGACGTCTCAATAACCATTTTTGGCCGAACTTAGAATTTTCAGAAGTCTGTGGTACATCTTTGATGTGTAATTTCGGCATACGCAGCAAATTTTTTGACCTAATATACGGCGTACTCTCATCTAATGGAAGCCCTGGAAAAGGGTGAGAGGTGTAGAGTCTGTAGGTGGTGGTTAGGACCTGACCGCCCTGGTAGCTCAGGTGGTTAGAGCCCCCAACTAGAGGTACTTGGGTCTTGGGTTAGAGCCCAACCTCAGGCGGCACTTTTTCCCACTGGTTTCTCTACAGACCCCCCGGGCATGGTTGCAGAGTTACCAGTACTTCTTCAGTTACAAAGCTCTTGTGCTTATGCGCATTATCAGCATTAAGGTCTAAAATCTATTTGAGCACCTGATGAATTACATCAGGGCTGCGATTAAATCCTTTCGTATTCCATATCAGGCCTTGTGGCACAATCTTCTCCAATGTAGACTTTTCACGATGTAGGTTGAGTGCCTCAAATGTTTGTTTGTTTGATTTGATTCTTTACGTCCCATCAACAATCTTTCAGTTCAAAAGGGACGAGTCTTCAGAATACAGAATACAAATTTTATTTATAGTCGGAAATCTAACAAATTAACATTAGCTATGTATAGCTATTAACCGACACATATAAGTATTAAGACATGTTACATAGTACAACATACAGAATTATAAAGGATAAATTAGTTTTAAATTGCACATAGAATTGCACATCCTGGGTTGAACCAGTACTAACAGGTCTAAGAGTTGGCTTAAGGAGTCCATAATTTTACAGACATAGTAAATTTACAGACTGTCTGTAAATATACAGACTTGCGAGTCTATAAATCTATAGACTTACCCTGCCGAAATATTTATCTTTATTTGCCTTCAGTATTTCGGGGAAAAACGCAGCTTGCACTAGATTTAATTGCGATTGTTATATGTTAAAAATAATATTGTTGAAAAATTAATTCGAATTTATTGTCTTAGTTACGAGTATGAGTATTCTCCTAGTCTGTCGGATGAGACTTTAAGCCGTTGACCTGTCTTCTGAGACGCTTTAAAACCAGAACAACTGCCGGTTGAGCCTTCGGGAGTTCCTGGACATAGAACCACAAAAAGCATAAACCCACCCGGCCAGTACTGGTACAGCCAAGGAACACGGCCACAAACAATAGTATGAGTATTGAAAATTTACCAGAAATATTCTTGTTCAGGTTTGTTCCCCTTGCTTGCTGTTCAGAAAGTACACTATGTATGCCACAAAATCAGCCGATTAATTTCATTGTTATAGTGTAAGGGAGAAAACCTGAATAGCTCAAGATCGTTTTGTTTAATTCTCGGATTTTAATTCAATAGGACAACAGGGTATAAGCAGTTTCATTCTATATGCAAATCAGACTGACAAAAGAGGTTTGTACATGCCATTTTCTGCGATTTTGCATGATTTTAAAAAATCACATGTTTTCTTTCTATAAGTCTGTAAATTTACAGACTTGCAAGTCCATAATTCTATAGACAGTCCATATTTCTATGGACTGTCTGTAAAAATAAGTGATCTCTTAGTAGTAATGACAAAGGAATCGATAAGACTGTCCCGCTACATCTGTCACCATTATGACCCAGTCCAATTCAAGCTGCGATTTCATCATAATAATTAAATAAATCAAGAATGTGTTGAATATGGATAAAATCTAAAAAGAATAAGCTTTCAGATGATATATAATTCATTGAGCTACGTAATATACTTATTCCGCTATCGCGACTTCAATTTAGCCGACATTGATCAATTTTCAGAAAATATGACTAATGGTGGACAGCGACCTGCCTACTTTAAATATTCATAAAAAATTAACCAATCATCCTACAAGAAATATTTTGACCTTGCAATAATGAGGATAAATATAGAAATGATATAATTTAAAAAAAAATCAGACATTTACGGCAGCCATGTGACTGAAAATGGTGTTTGAAGATTGGTCAACTTCTAAGCAGTGTATCTCCGTTATTTACCAACAGGACCTCACAGGACCTACCGCAAAATGTTCGCCAGGGCTTCCCCAACAAATATAGTGTAATTTTAGTAGTCTCTTTTTTGCGCTTCTGCTATTTTTAACGCTACTAAAATACTTAAGTTACATTTCGAGTATCGGGAAAATGGCCGACACGCAGTGATGTGTATTGCGTCAATACACAATCTAGGTAAATAAATAGGTCGATTTTGACAGACAGATTTCTGAAGGGTAGTAATGTTCAAAGCAGCATAACTTTTATTTGAGAACGGATTTTGATAATTCAAGCGGCATTGTCTTTCTGAAGAATTGCACTTTAAGACTATATACTTTTTAATTAGAAATATTGCATTTCTAAAAATAGGTTGTTATTACTACTCTTAGACCTGACTAAGCTAGGATAAATGTGTCTACCTCAAATGTAAAGTTTCCACAAATGTACTTAGGCTTAAATGAATTATATGTGTGGTTCCTGTGGCCTACCCACCCTATTTTTTTAAACCCTACCCTAAACATTAAAATGGTCTTTGGAGAAAAAATACCTAAAATGGGCACTTTTTCAGAATTTTTCACTATTTTCTTTGTTAAATGTTACAACAAAATTTCATAATTTCCCTTCCTACCTACCCTTAATTTTGTTGGTATGCAACAGTAACCACACGTATATTTCATTTAGGCCTAAAGAGATTCAAAAAAGTTGGATACCCCACCCACACTATTTCAGTTGAACGGTTTCCAAGTTTAAATTTGCAGCAGGTCTCTTGCAGCTAAGATTGTTAACCGTTTCTGTAAAATTGTATTTTAATCGAACCTTTTTTGTGGTAAAATATTCATGTGTTTAGCGTTTTAGCTTTGGTTTTCCGCTCCTTTGAAAAGTTTGTTGCTGATTTTCCGGAAGGAAATGGAAATTATACGACTGGTGCCCCGCATTTTAACTCCCCAGTAATGCAGCATAGTAAGAAAGGGTGCAAAGATCATGAATCAATACAATCAAGTACCACGCCTGACCCAAGATACCAATGGGAAAGTGACAAACTCAGAGTTAGACACCAATAACGAGGGCCTTGGGGGCTAAAAAGCTAGACTGGAGCGCTCTTGTCCACTTATCTGGCACCACTTCTCTACAGCGTGTACAACAAAACACAAATTTGTTTTCTTTCTTTCTATCTATACTGGTTCGCTCATACATGAGCATTACACCAGGGAGTGCGAATTTGGAAATTTTGATAAAATAAAAAGAACAAAAACAACACAAAAAACAAAACAACACAAAAAAACACAAAAACTTTTGGCTGAATTTTTGTTTAAATAAGGAGTGCCCTAAACTCCTCTGTGGACTGGGTATTTGCCACAGAAGGGGGCAGACTATTCCAATGTGGAATAGTTCGGGGGAAAAAGTAATTCTTCAGGGCATCACTGTATGTCTGGTGTCTGCGGTATTGAGCACTATGTGATGACCTGGTAGATTTCAAACTGTGAGCAGGGGTCATATATTTGTCTTTTTCAATAGAGACTGCTCCACAATGAATCTTGTGAAAGAGAAGCAAGGAGGACTGGTCCCTCCGGGCCTCAAGAGATGGCCATTTAAGCTCATCAAGCATTTCACCAACACAACTTGTGTTTCGCCATCTCCCGCAGGTCAAGCGGGCTGCTGTCCTCTGAACTTTCTCAATCTGATTAATCTGAAGTTTCGAGTGAGGGCTCCAAATGGGTGCTGCATACTCTAGTTTAGGCCGTACCAAAATTTTGTATGCAACTTCCTTTGTACTCCTAGGTGCAAAAGCCAAATTCCTGCGAAGGAAACCAAGTGTCTTAGTTGCTTTGGAAGAGATTTCTGAGACATGCTGACCCCAATCCATGTTATCTGTAATGGTGATACCAAGGTATTTTGCCGACTGAACATTTTTCCAAAGTTTGATTGTGTAGTGAGAAGTCGAAAAGAATTTGTTTGTGATGCTGATGCTGAGTCACTCTCATTGAGTGACATTTGGCTACGTTAAATTTCATTTGCCAATCGGCTTCTCACTGTCCTAAGCTGGTGAGGTATTCTTGCAAGGTCAAACAATCCTGACGTGAATGTATATTCCTATACAGGACACAATCGTCTGCGAACAGGCGAACAGAAGACCTGATGTTATCCGGCAGATCGTTTATGAAGATGAGGAACAGGACCTCCCTGGGGCACACCGGATAGCACTGGGACTGAATCTGAGGCTTGGTCATCTAAAACAACTTGTTGAGTGCGCCCAGAGAGCCATGAGTTGATCCAATTTGTTTGTTTGTTTCCTTCTTTCTTTATAACTACTGGCACGATCGCATGCGATCATTACGCCAGGGAGTGCGAATTAGGAATTTTGAAGGAAAAAACAAAATAACAAAACAAAAAACAAAACAAGAAAAAATCTTTCTGCTGTGTTTTGACTAGGGCGTGTTTGTTTGAGTCGATGCTTTACGCTGGGCTTTACGTCCCAGTTAACAATTTTTAAATTATGCCGGGGTCTGTCTGATAATATGGCATTTGAGTCACCAAGTATTTCCACTCTGCACAGTTGGTATATATGGGGTCTTACTTTCTTTATATACTCTGTCGATCAGAATCTGATCATCATCTGAGGTGTGTGTAAAATTTAGAAATTTGGGGGTGGGGGACCTTCTGGCTGAGTCAGTTAAATGACTGCTGATATGACCTTTGATTCAGATGTCAAGGTCAAAATACTTTTAAGTATGCATATTTGGGACATTGATTGACTTTGGTTTGCAGATGACAACAAAGGTTTTAGATTGGTGGTATTTAACATTGGAGGCAAACTTTTAGGCCAAGGTAAATGTACATACATTGTATAAAAATGTCATACTTTGCGGTATTTAATTAAAAGTGCTGGCAGATGCGATGGAGGAGCAATTTGAAACAAAAGTTTTTTTGGCTTTTCTAAAATATTTCACAGGCTTATCTCTAACTCACCTTGAGTGTTGGGAGAATATGAGAATCTACCATGAGTGTGAGGGTGTGATAGAAAGATCCGTCCCGAGGATCACCGATTGGCATCTCGGGGCTTGCCGAGTGACTCGGACCCAGTATAAACGGACTGGTCACTGACGGAAATACAAAGTTATGCTGTCGAGGCTTTATTTTAGCGCTATTTCAAAGTACTACAGCCAATAAAATTGATTCTGAACATACACGAGATTAAAGAGGTTACTTTCGGTATGCGAAGCTGAAATATTACAAGTTAGAGCAAAAAAAAATGAAGTTTTCTCAATTGTATGTTGATTTCTGACGATTTTCGGCAAAAAGTGCCGAAAATAGCTAAAAAGGGTACCTAGGTTTCTTGCTGATGTTCATAAAGACGGATTATAACAAAACAGTCAAGTATATTGAACCATTGCTTTTTGAAGTAAATTCAAAGATATGCAGAGAAATAACAGAGATATGATTATTTAATCTTCAACATACGCCAGTTTTGAAAGCTCAGCGACAACGTATTTCCAAGATACACATTTACCTGTATGTAAGTGACCAGTCCGTGTTTATTGGGTCCGAGCGAGTGATGACAAACGGTGATACCGAGGGAAGGATTTTTCTATCTTACCCTCACACGACCAATGGATTCTTTTTCTTGCTCACCACTGTTTTTTTTTATTATTATTTTAAATTACGCTTCCAGAAGTCCCTGAATACGTTAACATGGTTAAGATGCAATTGTCCTTATATGACGTCACTTTAACATAACAATGACGTCACTTGACGACCAAGTGTGTGAGTTCCAATACAACCAATATGTGTAACACTAACGTGATAGCCTGGGTAAGATAACACGGGTAAGATAAGATATTCTATCCCAGGGTAAAATCTCAGATATCCTTATCTGGTGTGAAAGATAAAAAAAACATTATGTAACGCCATCGCTTTTAGATGACAGACACCATGTGTGGCGTAAAAATCGCAATTTTCTATTGCGTCGTTAACTATATAAAATAAAAGATAAATCCAAGACTTTGTCGTGAAAATGAAAACTATTTCATCGCGCGAAGTGAAAAATGTATATTTCATTTGTGACTTTGTCACTTATGAAACTTAGTATCTACATTCTTAACATCACTTGGTGCAATAAACTTGAATATCCTCTATATGCTCATCTTTATAATTTGCAGAATTACGATATTACCCTATGACAGCGACACTGGTCCTTTTCGACCATAGTGGAGACATAATCAGTTTTAAATATTTTGACCTTTTTGATATTGATGAGCAGCAATCACGTTTAAATACCTACATTTTGCAACATATTGGTTCATATCGAAAAAATAAAAGGCACAATATTTAGGTCTAGCTCTATTATATTGCTACTATTTTAGGAAATGCACGGTCAAGTCAAGTTGACACTATTTAATTTGAATGAAACATTACATTGTTAAAAAAGAAATGAAAGAAAAGTCGCCAGAATCAATTTACCTAAAGAAGAATCGTAGTCAGTCTTCATGTCAAATAGTGCATATGTTTTTATACTAATTCAACCGGAAAAGTTGAGTGGAATTTCACATCCTTATCAAATAGAGATTTTCAATCCCAGTTTTAGAGGTGATGGGTATATTTTTCATTTTTATTTCATTTTGAATTGAAATTCCCGAAAGCTCATGGGTTACACCTTGATTAACAAGGATGGAAAGCCATATATTTACATTTCCACTGCGAGTCTTTAAATGAACCTTTACATTTGAGCTGTGGTTCATACCTTCATGAACAAATCGATTTAAGCCATCCCATACGACACACGCCATTTGAGCGGACTTACGTCAAGTCCATCCTATAGCGTTGCTTGTTTACTGACCTTTGCGTGACGTTGAACACGTATCGCCATGACGTTAAGCGCGGAAATTTGGCGTTTTGGCTATTCCAAACCCTACGTTATGTCTGCTTTAATTCAAAATATCTGTAAAACCATCCAAGTTAGACGAAAATTGAAAATTGATAGTTGACTGATAATATAAAATGTAAATATAAGTAATAAATTAAATTTTTGGAATGTTCATGGAATCATGAATACTTTGGGTCTCGTGCAAAGTAAGTGAAGCCCAAAGCACTTACACTTGCACGAGACCCGAAGTATTCATGATTCCATGAACATTCCAAAAATTGAATTCATTTCTTAAATAAGTTCAGGTCAAATTTAACATGACTCACTTTGAGCTGAAACTATGGCGTTTATTTAAGAAATAAATTCGATTTTTTGTCTGTTCATGAGATCATGAACACTTCGGGTCTCATGCAAAGTAAGTGAAGCCCGAAGGGCTTCGTGTTAACTTTGCAAGAGACCCGAAGTGTACATGATCTCATGAATAGATAAAATTCGAATTTATTACTTATATTCTATATTGTCTGTCAAGTATCAATTTTCAATTTTCATATAAATTGGCTGGTTTATCTTGAATAATACTAGTCATAACGGAGGGTTGGGAACAGCCAGAACGCCCAATTCCCGCGTTTAACGTCATGACGATACGCGCTTGACGTCCAATAAACGTCAGTTAACAAACAACGTTATTGTATGACGTTGACGTTGGTCCGCCCAAACAGCGCGTGTGTTGGCGTGGCTTAAATAGATCCGTTCATGAAGCTATGAACAACATCTCAAATGTAAATCTTCATTTAAAGACTCGCAGTGGAAATGTAAATATATACCTTCATGAACATCCAAAAGTGAAATTCATTCATTTCTTTAATGATAATGATATGGTCTAATTAGATCCGATCGAACGCGGTAGGAAAGTTTTGCATGGTCCAAGAGAAAAAGCTACCAGACCTAAGAGAAATGGTTTTATGCATCTGTGAAAACAGCAGGCGGCATCCACATTTCCTGCGTTGAACTGAATGGAAACAAATAACATGTGGGTCTCAACTTATTCAAATGCACGATGTCAAGGTATAAGATTAAATGATGTATACATAGCTTATGCATAGTGGTTGAATTATTAGTTCCGTTTGAATTTTCCTCGTAACCCAGGAAAGCATTCGGGAAAGTCCGCCACAATTCGAGAATCGAATCATGGCTCGGGTGCATGTAAGGAGCATTATGCGTAGAACTATGTAGCAAAAAGCTCAATTTTGTTAGACGAAACTGTCGTTTTGAAAATTAGTTCTGTAGCATGTGATGTGGGTTCAGCTATCAAAAGCGATTATTCTGAATATCAGAAAAGTTTAATCAGCATTTATGTGTTTTTTTTCCAATAAAATACCGCTAAAAACATAAACTTCATTTAAGCCGTTTGTTTTGCTGCAATCACACTTGTTATTGTGTTAACATGGTTTCTGTGACGTCAGCGTCACGTTCTATAACGTCAGCGTCACGTTATCACCCGCGTTATTAAAGTAGATCCTCGATGTACATCCGTGGTCTGGTTCCTCGGAATTTCGCGAAATTGGCCGAGGCAGTTCCGATTGCAACAAAACAGCTGCTTATTGCGTGTTCTGCGTGCATAAATAGAAATAAATGTAATGCATTTTAAAGATGCATTTCTGAAACCCTAATTTCCCCAGAACCGATATGCAATTCATAGTAAAACTCTGCTGAAATAGTACATGTAGATCTACTTTATTAATTTTTCAAAGATAGGTCAATATTCTGCTATATCTGAACATATGAAATATTCGACCTATAGATCCAGTAGTTCAAAAAGTTGACTTTAATACCTACCCTTACAGGAAGACGGACTTAAATTGAACATACTGTTAGAAAACAGTGAAGATCCTAAGCAGACCATGCGATGACTGATCTGGATCTGCCCTATTTGCCTATGCCCTATAAAAAGGACGTTAGGCTTAAGCGTAAGCTAGTAGACTACACTGTTTTTAAAAGCCAGTACTTGCATATGATATGCAATTTCTAAATATAGTTCTGGTAATTCCAATTTTTGTATTTCACTAAAAGCCGGCACTACCGGTGAAATTGTAATCGCTTGATTGTTTCCCCGTGATTTTAGGAAGCAATGGACA
Organism: Loripinus fragilis; assembly: GCA_964019695.1. NCBI lineage: Eukaryota > Metazoa > Mollusca > Bivalvia > Lucinida > Lucinidae > Loripinus > Loripinus fragilis. The sequence continues at coordinate 64,986,143 of OZ026525.1, read as the reverse complement.
AATATCAGGCCAATACTAATAACAGCGCAACCTCCCGTCCCCATATGGTGACATCAACTGCTGTCCGTTCTAAGGCAATGATGCTGTTGTTTATTCTGTGTATATACGTATACTGCACTTGGTCATCATTATTGCAGGCTCCGGACCTACACGTTACTATATTTAAATTACCGTAGGGCGCTTTTAACACACACTAAAACACATTCTGAGGTGGGAGGGGCTCTAATTAATGTCCCGACCCGAAGGACGGCGCACTGAGAATGACTCTTAGGAAAGCGAGTTTGGACGCCGAAACTTTTCCTCGCCGTGAGCAGGGACTGGACCTCTAGCACTATACATAGAGGCCAGTGCCACGCTTCCACTTATTATACATTCATTATTTTTTTTGTTGTTGTTGCTGTTGTTGATCCCATTGTGTGTGGGTTTTGTGATTTGTCATTGTTTGTAATTTCTAGTTTTGCAATCATCCTCCTGAGGAAGGGAGGGGGGCTGCATTGTTGCTTTACTTCAATATTGTGTTCTTGCTATCGTATGACTGTCACTGTTCTGTGTCTCTACCTTGGGGTTGTTTGTGGTTATATGAATGTGGCATTTCCTGGTCATACTCACTTGCTTTTTTACTGATAGAGCTTGAAAATATAACGAAAAAATCTGGCGAAGATGATTTAATCTCTATTATAGTAAAGCCTTTAAAACAGAAAATTATCAAACCGGTTCTGCTATTTCCCAATAGATATAGGTCAGCCAAATTACACAATGTCCAGTTATTGCTACCTCCCCACCCCCATCCCAGCTCAACAGAATTTTAGGGGGTATACTGTTTTCAGCTTGTCCCTCCTTCTGTCAACAGTTCAAGGTATTTCTTGAATAACTTACATAGATTTGTCCAATTTTGATCAAATTTGCACCACACACCATACATGTTTGGTAGGAAAAAGGGGGCTGAAGGGTTAGTATTGCAAGAGTTATGCCACTATGTAGTTCTAGCTGTTGACTAATAATGCATACCTTGTGAAATCAACTCCTTCTAGAGCATTCATTGTATCCTTTTATTTCTTTATTTCTTTGCAGGTATGTTACAGATATATTGAAGATGTGCATGAAGAAGTTTAATGATGAAAAAATGATAAATAAAAAAAATACATCCTTTTTAACTTAGCCAATTTTCGACCAATTCACATATTGGATTATAGAATATGATCTGATAATAGTGCATACTTTGTAAAATCAAGTTCTAGAGCCTTCGGTGTATCCTTTTGATAATATGCAGGTATGTTACATATGTATTGAAGATGTGCATGAAGAAGTTTAATGATGAAAAAGAAGTTTTTGATAAATTCACTTAAGAAATGAATTTGATTTTTAGAATGTTCATGGAATCGAAAATACTTCGACTTCAAAGTAAGTGAAGCCCGACGTGAGACTCAAGTGTGGCTCGCAGTCAATCACAACACCAGTGTCACTACTGGCGAATGAATTCGATGTTCGAAGCGTCTTGCACGGGCAATTGAGCTTGGCAGCTGTCAATCAAATTTATGTCATCAAGAGGCTATGAACAGTTGCAAAAATCTAAAGATTTATTAAAGGCTTGTTTAGAAAAATTGCATATACTTAACTACTAAAGAAACCTGACACATACTGTGTATCAAATTTTTGGTAGTAAATGAATACGATGCACACTTGTCTTTTCATTGCGTAAAGCTGAACAAAGGGAGACTAAGATGCAGATTATTTGAAAAGATGAACTTATTTCAGACGTCAGCTATCCCCATTCTGTACAATGACCTTAAGAAAAGACCCTAACATACATAGAAATAACCCCAATATATAGTCCAATTTTGTGATGACTCCAAAAAATATCCACAAAATCTTCATACCCCCTCTTCTGAAAACCCAAAAAAATATTGAAATTCAAAATTTTGAACCCAAATAAATGACCAGAGCCTATGTATGCATGAAAATATCAGAGTACGCCCCCTGGGGTCTCAGCGAAAACTCAATTCAGCTTGAGCATACGCACAGTCTGATGAGAGTCTTCAGTGTGCTATGAAAGGGTAATTAACCCAAGACCCGTACTTTCCCCATACCAACAATGAAAACTCTGGCCAGACTGAGGTGATGTCTAAGCTGATCTCATTCGGGAAAGTCCGCCACAATACGAGTCAGTTCCGATTGAGCTGATCAGTCTTCTCGTGACGCACAGCCACATTGTTGTTTTTCTAATGTCGCAGTTCAGTTGTTTAAGACCGTTTCATATCAGCCTTGAGGCAACCGCCTTTATACCACCCTTACCAACTTTAGCACGAAATATCTCGTGATGTGCAAGGTCTACACTAATGTTGGTGGTATAAAATAGTTATACCATGTTTGTCCACCTGTACGTAAGATAATCCACTCGTAAAGCTCGTGGATTATCTCCACGTACAGACGGACAACCCATGGTATAACTATTACATGTTCCCTGTCTACCATCAAATGAGAGAGTTTCCTGCGGCAGCCGCAAGACCGTCGTATGAATTGCAAGCTATATACAGGTGGAACTATGTAAGCGATGCCTTACTCTCTGGTATAAAGAGAAATTTATTAAATGGTAAGAAAATGAATATTTCTAACCAAAAATGGGAAAAGTAGATCTTTTACTGATTTGGCCAGATTTTTACTGATTACCGATTTTGGTGCCTAAATGTTACTGATTTACCGAATTTTTGGACCTAAATTTTACTGATTGCCGATTTTGGGACTAAATTTTACTGATTAATGACTTTTAGGCCTTAATTTTACTGATAACTGATTTCAGAGGTACCCCATTGAGACCCTCATTAAAGGACATGAAATAGACTGAAACTGTGCTACAAATGTTTATTAAGCGAATATGACATTGGAATTATTCAAATGTAATGCATATTTTTTAATAAATGATACCAAAGTTTGTGCTATATAAAACAAAAACTTTCATAGGCTATTGTATGTGACCGCCGAGTAGTGCAATGGGTCACCCATCCAAGTACTAACTGCGAACTTCATTGCTTAACTTCGTACAAAAGCCAGCCCACTAGCCCACGTCGCTGTAAAAGCTAAGTCGTAAAGAAAAACGCTAAGCCATAAGGAAGTTTTCCTTATTACACGTACATAGGCTGAGCGCATGCATTTTTCTGAACTTAGATACTAGCCTATTCTATTCAAGTAAGTCGCATACAATACCGGTACTTACCGCCTTTTATTACGGACTTATTACGGCTGTATACATGACTTAACTTCGAGAACAATCTTTAAAGATTTATTTTACATTTTAGACAAGTAAGTTTAAGATTGTAAATTTGTAACATTGAACTCTAAGACTTAGATATCCAGGAAATCGACAAAGTATAGAATGTGGAGATGTTTTCCAGTTAGCATAACATGATAGTGAGCAATTCAGTTTCCTGCTGAAAATCGAACAGCTCGAACAGCATCCAATGTTCATTGTCCATTCAATGTTGAGTCTCATTCCCAGCGAGAATACACAGCGATCAAGGTAAAACTTAAGGTCAGCCCGAAACAAAGAGCTGTGAAGCGGCAGGGACAACACCCTATCACGTTAGAGGAAATGGCCAATGTGAGCGTTTGAACAAAAGCTTCAGGAGGACTACATGAAGAATGGTTAGAAGGCTCTTGCTCTTCTACTTGAGGTGCTTATCAGCAACTCTCTTTTGTCACAATGGAACACAAAGGATACGTCTAAGCATATATTTCCGCATGGCAGATAAACCATTCTTGGTATCACCTGGAAAACAACAAATTTTTTGGCATACACTATCATACAATGTTGAGGTACTATAACTGTATCCACAAAATCTGATTTATCTGTTCTATTTATACCCAAAGGCAGATGATACCAAATTCATATATGTGGGATATTCAAAAACGGTTAGAAAAGTGAAAAAGGTCAGATTTGGAATTCAATTTAAACATGAAGTCAAGTATGACATTTTGATAAGCAATCATTGTAGTTCACAAAAATGGCTGAGTGCAATGCATACAACAATATATATTTTAAATTGAGCTTTTATTAAATCTGAGCAGCCACAAAATGACCAAATGTGTGAACTTTTTTAATTGTTGATTAAACATAGAAATACATGAAATGGGTTCTTTTCTATTTTCATTTTAAAAGCTGGCATGTCAGAGAATAAAATGTATTGGTTCACATCATACATGCTGGTATAGAAATAATTTGGAAAATGCATTTTTTCTCTCATTTTTGAGGTGATTGACACTGATTAATGTGGTAAAAAGCTTTCATCTCTGTCTAGTATGCCAAGAACTTCACTTATAATGGGGTTTTCATGTATTTAAAAACACATTCAGCAACACTGTAAAGGATTGTCCTGACAGTAATATGTTTAAACTCTTTAGCATCTATATCAATAAGGTATATTTTTTCCCAAAATTCTCACACTCCTGACTTATATAGGTTATCATAATAAATCAGTCCTGAGAAAAATAAAATTAATACATGTATCATTTGCAAGTGTGTGTCATTTAGAACAATTTTACAACAATACTGACAACTTGAAACAAATTCCAGTTATGTAACTTTTCAACACTTAAGTTCAGTCTTGATTTGTGCTGCTTTACAACATTTTCATCTACTGTCCTTATTAATCAAAACAAATTAATCTTATCAGATCAAAACGTATCCAATTTTTGAAAATTATTCTAAGATGTATAAACACATGATTATATTTCAGACATAATGTGTTTTATGTCACACTCATGTCATTCAGCAATCTATCATTTGCACAGATGTTGTATCAGAAATAAATTGACAAACATAATCTTCAAAATAACAAATTGTAAAATAAAACTCAAATTTCATATATGAGTTTTGCACTGATGTAATTACTTATCCAATTTGAAAAGAAGTATTGGTTGAATGCCACAGTTTGTTGAATATGACCTTTATTGAAAATCCTTCATCATTGTTTGCATGTAATCTGTTTTACAATGTAATATAAAGAATTTCTAGCGATAAGGCGAGCAATCTCCCTAAACGAGGCGCTCGTTTTATTTTGCTGAAATAACGACTGGAGAAATTAGGCACATTCAACAAATATATATAGACGAGCCGTCGATGCACCATTGCCCCCGAATTTGTATATTTAAAACGGGGTTTCCTTCATGCATGTGATAACTCTACTTCTTATTGAATGATAATTTATTTCGATCATCAACTGTGCTTGTTATTCAGTAATTTATATGGGAACTAGACCGTTAAACAGGGAACCACGCTATGTACAGAAAAACTATTTATACAGTTGATGTACAATAAAAACGACCATCTTGCAAAGTTGTCTATTTTTGTCAGATATTTAATGTCTTCTTTCGCTTATACAACCCCTTTCCCCCCCCCCCCCCAGACCCAAGACGCCATTTACATATGTTATATATTTGTATAGCGACATTTAATTGTCCAAAGGGCATCTTGGGTCTGGAGGGGGGGGGGGAAGCATCTGAAAACAAACTGAAAGACGCCAGTTTCATCTTTTCAATGACAAACGTCACAATTTTAAGTATATTTCGTACGCATGCGCAGAAGGAATACCGCAAAGTTTTGGAAATGAAATGCACTAATATCCTTAATATTTTAGCACTTTTACTTTTTGAAAACCTGCAAAGGATTTACTAAAACTATCGTATAAACGGCACCCAGTCTAAAGACGTAAAATGAGGGGTGGGAGTAGAAGGCGCAAATTTTCACGGCTTTGTAAATGATGGATCGCTTTGAAACCTATTTTGATGCTTTCTATGCATATTTTACTACCGAAACAGTCCAATTTTAAAAATATTAGGGCAATTTGAAAATTTAGGTTTTGTAATCATGTCAACCAGGGAAAATATACGCCATATCGCTAGAACTCCTTTCAATCAAAATGCATGTATGTAATCAAGAAAGTAAAGTTATAAACTATAAGACTCTATCAATGGTGTGAAATAGATAAATCAGTCCTGGGTAGGATAGATAACTTACCACACATTTAAGTGACTTCAATAATAACAAATGTTCAGAACACATGTAATATGTGTACCCTATCCCTGGGTAGATAGTATTTGGTTTCTGCAATAGTGGCAGTTTTAAGCCATGTAAGTGACTTCAATAACAGCAAATGTACAGAATATGTAAAGGATAATTTTGTACTCTACCCCTGAGTACTGGGTAGGTAAGGTATAAGTAAAATAAGACTCATAAGTAAGCATAGGTAAAATAGGAATATGTAACTTGGCTTAAAAACTGGCTGGATATCATCAAAATTGGGACAGCTGCCTCTGGATAAAGAGAACCTGTGGATGAAGCCATACATCAGAGTTCTTAGATCAGCACTATCAAAACACCAACCCCCAAACCTGTGACAAGTTATTCATAGCAAAAATCTAGTATGTAAAGTGCATTCATTACATTCATTGTTTAATGAATGGGCTGTGCAGTTAGAAATTTCATTTTAAATGCAGTAATTAAATCTTGAAATTCCTTTTTATTGAACAAAGCATATAAAGATATATAAGATAATAATATAAATGGTCGTCATTATTGAATTTAATTTATTAAACAAGTTGTTACAAAGTGATGAGATGTGGTGCACTAAATGATAAGATTAAGATGTGCATTGTATCATATCAATTTATTACACAGGAGAGTTATTCCATTGAATAGCACTTCTTAACGTAATTAAAAATAAAATCAGAGATTTTGGTCAGAAATTTGGCATTGACCACTAACTTGATAATATTCATATAAGAATAGCAATATATTATGAAAATGGCTTTATATGTGACCAACATCTATGTAGCTATGGAAAAATATATAAAAGATCATTTGATACATAATAATGATTTTTATATTCATTTTATTTATCCTTTTAAACTTCTTGTGCATAAAGGACAATAAAATTTGACGACTGTTAATGAAAATGGTCACATTAAACTGCTTATTTATATTCCATTTCCAGTTCAACACACATTAAACTGCTTATTTATATTCCATTTCGAGTTCAACACACATTAAACTCTGCTTATTTATATTCCATTTCCAGTTCAAAACAAATGTTTACCACAAATAGCTGAGTTTTATATATCGTAAAATTTATGATTCAGAATGCTGCAAGATTTTAAGAAAATGATGTTACACTCCTGACAAGCACATTTAAGCCCAGTGCTTATTTACAGATCATAAAGTGCACACATCATCTCTCATCATCAGTAGGTGATACAAAGTCACCGGAAAAAACAGACATAATCATATATGTGTTTCTTTAGGTTGACATTTTCCCCATTTAATGCATAATGTCACACCCATGACAAAGTTTGGTCTCATTTTCTCAAGACAGTTGAGGAATATGTTAGTGAAAAGCTTAATCAAAAAGTCGTGACTATGAAGTCTAGACACATTACACTAAATTTGAATTTAGAAAACGCTGATGTAGAACAATTTGTAAAGCAAGATATGATTTGGAAAAGAAAATTTAATTGATTTTTGGGTGGAAATTATTTTATCTGACAGCACTGACTTTATATTTTATTTACGATATAGAAATATTTGATAAATTTTCATATTAAATGAAGTGCAAAAGATATGGCTGTCATGAATAGAACACTTTAGGTAGCCGAGTTTTCTGCCTTTTTAATGGAAATGAGTTGAACAGACATGTTTTTAAAATGTCACAGTGTTTGGTCACACTCCTGACATTTTTGTCCTATTATTTCAAAATATTTTCTAGTGTGAAGGTACGATTTGAAAAAAATACATATCAGTAAAAGACATGGAAACACATTTCTGGAAAAACATCAAATGCTACTACAATGTATTATATACGTTTAAAATTTATAAGAAAAACAACTCAAATTTGCCATTTTTTTAAAAAAGGTCATGTACAGGATAGCGAAAGAACACACTATGAAATAAACAAAATGGAAAACAGAGCTGTTATCAAATATCTTCACATAAAGGGTAGAAACACCAAGGGAATATTTGATGGCATGCATATTTGTCTGCAATTTTAACCGGTTTCTGGCAAATGAAAAAGTATGTAACTTCTCTTATGTTAGCAAGTTTGATTTTATTATGTGATTGATTGTTTGCACAGGTTCTTAGTTCATTCATTTGCTTTAAACATTTACATACGTTTTTATATACATGCATAAATAGTAACCATTTGTGCAAAGATAATATAAATGAGCAGCAAAATAATTTTCAATAACAATATTGTTGATCAATTTGACAACATGTATACTGTCTGAATTGATGTCCATAAGCGATCACATGAACTATTTTCAAATGTATAAAAGAAAGGTTTCATTTCTCATTGACATTGTTTTGCCTTTTTTAGTCATTACCAGGACGGACCTATGGGAGTTGCATGGATAACAGCAAGTAGTTTACTGGGTCATTTTATATCTATACAAAATCATGGATGGAGAATTAAAGGTTTCTGGGATGTCCCGGGAGACAGAGCAAGGTGATAAAGGTAAGGAAAAGAAATTTGAAACAATAAGATAAGGATCAGAACGTCGCATGTAGCTTAGTTGGTTCTTCTCCAAAAGAGAGTTAAAAACTTTACATTTTAATTAATTGGAAATGCGAGGTCATCAGAAATATTCTGGGAGTTAGCGATTATCTTCAGAATCCCAGTGTTTTATATAAAAAAGCGGTTGTTATACACTCAGAATGAGGTGTGTGTGTGGGGGGGGTGCTGGGGGGCCTGAAGAGAATGAATACATGCGTGCACTGTCAACAATTTGCTTTAAACATCTCCTAAACTACTGGATAGAATTTCATCAAACATTTCAGGAATAATCCTTGGATGATCCATTATCAAAATTGTACAAAACGCACAATTTAATGCATAGTTCTGGTTGCCATGGCGACCTAAAGTAAAAAAAAACTTTAAAAATCTTGTTGTCAAAAAATACTAGGCCGATAAAAATTTTTTAGCAAAAAAGGTCCTTGGTCGACCCTCTAACAAGAGTATTCAAATCATCAAGCTCTGTTCAAAAACATGGCTGCAAAGGATCTGTATTCCCTTAAACATTGATCAGATTTGCTTCACTTTAGGTTTAAATTACTTTATTTCAGTTTTGTATTTAAATAACTGTACTTAAACTTTTTCATGTAGTGCTTATCCATCACATATTCAAAGCAGGGTGATAGGCTGTACAATGCTAAGTAAGTAAGGGTGCAAAGATCAGGAATCGATACAATCAAGTACCACACCTGACCCAGGATACCAATGGGAAAGTGACAAACTCACAGTAGACACCACAAACGAGAGCCAAGAGGTCAGCCCTTTCCCAGCAGGTGACCACAAAGAAGCAGTCTTTTAAAAGTGCTTACCCATCAAAGCTGGGTGGTAGGCTGTACAATACTTTCCCATGACGTTATAAACGACACAGGGCCCTAGGACCCTCGTGTTTGTTAAAGTGAGCTTAAGGCTTTGCTTAATGTGTTCTTGTGTAAATCAGTGTATTGCTAGTTGGCATGTGGTCTTATGTCTCTTAAGGACCACAGGCTGGTCTGTGATCTGTGGTCGTGGCAAACTTTTTAATAATTGAATTTCTTTACTTCAAAAACCGTGTGAGGCTTTGCTTCAAAAATGCCCCAAAATCACAAAAGGCATTGAAAAACCATACGCTCACATTTTAGTTGTGACCAAACATAGACGCTTGTGCCCTTTCTATTTAAGAGAAATAACTAATTATTTACGAAAACAAGTCTGACTGGAATTCATTCAAGGGTCTGTGACCGAAGTACCTCAGCACATGTTGACAAGTTAACGATGCATTTACTAGCTTTACCGTCGGTAATATACCTACAAGATAGTCATGCCAGCATCATATCTACTCATAATCCTCTGTTTCAATATGTTATGACACTTAAAATTGGCTACTGTTCATGCGGAACCAGTTTTATATCGCTGATTACAACACTTCTTACGCAACATGTGTGGTTGTTATTATCGTATATAATTAAGGAATTTTCCAACGCATACAGTAACCAACTGACTACAAAAGCTTAATTATGCTAAACAATTTCAATATTCTGTTATTACTATATACGAATTCAATACTATTCACATCATGTGTGATAATTTCGGAACAATTCCTTGTGTATTGTGCAAAATACAGCTTATTTAATTTGAAAGGGCCAAATTCAAAAGTCACAAAAAATCGAATTTAGGCTCAATTATGTGTTTCAGTGAGGTAATTTTAATTTCATTTGTCATGCTGAACAATAAAAAAAGTCATTCCAAATAAGAAATGCATAAAATTCACCCACGGTCAGACTTCAGACCCCATGACAATTATGGCATATCATTTCCATCGGTAGGTCAGCACCTGATGTTTGCCTTTAGCTTGGCCTACTGTGGCTTAGCTGGGGTTTTTTCTCTAGCTCTGACTGTCACTGAGTTGAGAGCCCTTTTCTTTGTTTCCTGGCAATATGATTATATATTTGATTGTTTCCCCGAGGTGTTACATTGGATAATTATGGAAGCCTCCAAGCGAGCTTATCATTTTTCCTTGTTTGACAACAACAGAATCTAGGTGGAATATTTGGCAGTAAAATTAACTTAAGCACAATGTCATTTGACAATTAGTGGTCTGTATCTCTTCCTTATGGTGCTGTGGGTTGGTCTACAGTGTGTAATTGTGGCGTTTCCTAGTCATAGTACTTACTTTTCCATGTGATTTTGCTTAGTTTAATTTTTAAAACCCCCATTGTAAGCACCATCACTACGGCTCTGCAGTTAGCTAGCAGGATAAATGTTTTAAAATAGCCATTCTGCTACTCTGATCGAAACCCAATCGAGCACATATGCGATACGACTGTCAGAAATTATCTAATTGTGTGTGCGTATTGTCTGTACATGTTTATAGATAAAGAAGATAGAAATTGGAAGGTTTTAATTTTATTTTATGAATAATACAATGCAAACTGACTTACCTTTGAAAATAATTCAGAATCATATCTCAAAAATATGGATTAAAGTAATTAAATATGTTGTTCTGTTTTCCGTATTGATTTGGTTGAAAAATGGTACATTTGCGACTTAAGTTTTTTAAAGTTTTCAACTCTAACTTCCATATTTTAAAAGTTCTAAGTCACTTGTCTCTAAAAAAATAAGCTTGTATTACCGGAAAACATTGTTTTCATTCATTTGACAATTAATGGTCTAAACAGCTATGCTCATAAATATGCAAGAATCGGTTTTAATACATGGTATTTTCAAGACACAATGGCATGTGATAACTGAAGTGTAAGAGAAACCCTGGAATAGTGTTCTTTGAGTTAATAAGAATCAAATGCATATATGAGTTGTTATAAAGTACATGTTCAATTATTTTCTTTTTGTAGATAAATTGGTAGCCATTATATTAACCGAGGCTGAGGAAAGAAAATCTTCATTTAGCCTGAGGGACTTGGCATCAAGTCTGAATGTCAGACATGAGAGCAGAATACAAGATGCCATAGACACTCTGTGTTCTCTGGGTTTATTATCTGCTGTGGGCGACAAATGGATCCTGGCAGACTATTTGGATTCAACGATAGGTATTAAACGAAACATTTTAAACATGCTAAAACGTCTCCTTATATCACGGGGTGTAACGTATTGTGAATTTGCGGTCTTCATTTTTTTCGATTTTTTTCTTATATATTTCTTTTAATTGGTGCTGTTATCAATAATGCAAGATGTGAAGACTGTATGCATTTGGTGCTTGTCAACAGCGAAAAGCATACGGCTAAAATAAGACATAGGCCTGGAAAACCGTGGACATCACCCATATTTCAGTTGAGATTTCAAGATTGTGTAAGTAGCAAAACACATCAAATAACAGTCCACACACGACGCACCAGTTCATATACGACAATATAGCATCACTGCAAATAAATTTCATTTAAAAAAAACTTAAAAAGACTACAACAATTACGTGGCACCCCATATAGATACGACCTTATGCAAGTGCAGGAAATTGACAAAATAGCAAACATGTTGACCCTTTTGACAGGACTTCAACTAAGAGTGCCTAACAAAAATAATTGACTTATTTCTCAACCAAAACATATGTTGTGGGTACAAAATGAACTGTCTCATTGAGACGGATCTTTTGAGCACCCAAAACGTATGTTAAAACTGATGGGTAAGAAAATATTTACATTTTTACTCTCAAAGTTTGTTTATCTAAACCTGTGTTTCGATACGGACAAACAAAATGTCCACAGTCTCTTAATTGTGAACAATTTTCGTTATGCATCAGTATACTGTGTTATATTTTCTACGCGCATACAGAGAATATTTTCGCACTGGTAAATGTATACGTCGATTTGGTGGTATCTACGCGTATTACCAGTACTTCATAGGCCGGAAGTGGTAGATATTGGTGTTTATAATATAGAGAAAAATATGCCATATGCCTAAAGGACTATAGCCTTCAATCATTTTTAAGAATTCAGTATGTGCATGGCGATTTATGTAAGCATTTAGGAATAGATTCGAGTACCGATCATCCAGATCGGTACTCGAATCTATTCCTAAATGCTTACATAAATCGCCATGTGCATTCCGAATACTTAAAAATGATCTAATTCTATAGTCCTTTAGGCATATGGCATATTTTCTATATAGTATTAGCAGCAATATCTACCACTTCCGGTCTATGAAGTACCGGCAATACGCGTAAATACCACCAGATCGACATATACATTAACCAGTGTGATTTTAGTACCATTGCATGACAAAATCAACAAAGTGGTATGTATGCCCAGCGAAGAGTCGGATCAGCTTGGCCTTATCTGATCAGAGAATGTGCTCTGCCCTCTGTATGAAGGGCCCACAGTATAAGTTAGGTGGAAAGCTAATACTGATCAGACTAAGCAAATGTCCAGGCTTATCTGAGCCTTTGATTGGCATATAGGTCATGTTTAATCTTGCACCGTCTAGTACGTTTTTGTTGAGAAATTACTAATATGATTTTTTTAAACTGGAGTAATGTATATTTTCTGGAAATATATGGGTAAGTCGATCATATTTATTGTATTGTAGTTTTTTTTCCTGACCCTTGAACATGTTAAAATGTTAAAGGAATGGGGATAACTCCCTGTATAAAGCATGTAAAGATGTGCAGCTGAAATAGTCCTCTTTTTCAGGCCAGCTATTCATCAATAGGTTATGAAATTCATATTTTTTATACATTTTTAATATACTAATGATTTTCAATAATTGACACACAATATACATTTATAGGTATCAAATTAATATGACTTTTACATGAATAGGTATACATTTCTGAAAATTACTATACAAGAATAGGGTGAGTATGAACAATCACAGCTGCACACCTGTACCAATCAATAGCAAAGCCAAGTTACTCCACCACCCCATCACTGGGTTAAAGGTCATAAATATCTTTAAAAATGGTAAGTATGAACACTGCATTAGTTTCTGTTTTTAAAGTTAAAAGTTTTGTTATATGTTACTTTACAGAGGAAAACTAATTTTCAACAGTTTGCTTGCAGATAAACCAGGCAGCAAACAGTCAGAACAGGATAGAGTAGTAGATGATATGGTAGCGTCTGCAAGACAACTTTCTATAGGAGAGCAAATGTGTAACTAAATTTATACTATTATTTTGAGTATATGCAGGCAGTGAGTCTGACATTCCCTATCAGCAAATGTCTACATAAGACTGATCAGGACCCTTTATCCCATGCATATGTAGGCTCAAAATAAATGTAGCCTAATGCGAAGTTGACTCAATTTATTTAAACCTGTATTGTCTGTAGTTGTTCAAATGATGCATTCTGATGGTGCAGACCTAGCTTTACTCTCTTCTTTATACATAATTGCCCCCACCTGAGCATACAATATTTTTTTTGTACTTATTGCATATGTGCAAAATTCTCCATTAAAGCAAATGCTGTCGTATCCTGTGCAGCTAAGGGTATATCCTCGACTATCCTAAGTTCGTGGGCCTAAGCAAACAGAGACAGCTTCTAAGATGGGAAATGAAAAGAATGTGCAAATTCTTACCTTAACATATATGTTCATGAGTTTTTATTACTTTCCCCTATATCTGATTCAAAATTGGAATTGAAAACGGCAAGGAATTTATAAAATCGTTTTGTTTACAAACATGTGTATTGTAGCATGAGCGGCCATCTTGCGTATTGTAAGTTCGTGACGTCACTAGTCTGGTAATTCCCGCCTCTTATATTAGGCCACACAAATTAAATATTTGGTTGATATAAAAGGAAAATGCAAGTTAATGCTTCAAATAATGATTGCAATCATGCATTCAAACAATTAGAGAAAAATAACGATGGTTTCATATCCAATCAAACTTCAGTGTTGATTATGTAATTGTGACCATGTGAATAAATCAGTCATTCTTTCCTACCAGACTGGCAATGCACACAATAGCCAAAAATGACACTATTTTTCAATTAAATATGGCCAAAAATATTACTCAAGATTTTGGCAAGTACAATATAATGCTTAATTCTTTAGTCATGTTTTATAGCGATCTAGGAGATCAGCCATATTTTAACCTTCTTGCTAATTCTGGTATGCATTGATAAGCACCTCCAAGTTACAACAACCCAATAATTAAAATGTCTTTGGCCTTACTATTCCCGGAAAACACATGACCTTGACCGCCATACTGTAAACAAATTGCAGACACGTTTGCAGTAAGGGCAATGTTTATTTTTATCTATTTTTGCCGTTTAGAGACTACACAAAATTGGGAATAAGAATAAATCAATAGTTTGTGAACTTTGCATCATGATTGCATATACTATACCTGTTTGAAAGGCATTTTCGAGCCGATGCTATTCAGTGAAGTGAGTTGACAGTTGCAAACAGTTTTTTTAATTTTAGAATGATTACAGCAGCAAAGACACGCAAATACAGCGCATGAATAATGACGTCACGAACTTGGGATATCCACGAACTTGGGATATTCTACGATACTGCATGGGTGTAAGTTTTCAGGATTATTCCTGAATTCAGGATTTTGGGGCTGACTTTCCACAGAATTTTTGCAGATTTTAATATCTTCTTTCATATAATTTCAGTTCATCTTTGGGCAACTGACCATTTAAACTTGAAATTGTTAAGACTTTGCAGGCATACAGCAAGTGTTAAGATTTGAATGTTGAAAGTTCAGGATTTTTGTAATCTTGAACTTTCACCCATGATACTGTTTTGCTTGAGCCTTCATCTGCTTGCTGCCTTAATTAGTTGTGCGTCGAAGTTATTATTCAGGGTGGGTACCTTAATATTCAAATGTGCTACGGCTTGCAATTGCTTATGCTCAGAAATACAGAAAGAATTGGAAGATGTGTCCAATATATGATTAGGTTACCCTATATATTATAGGAGGGGGGGGGCAGTGTACAAGTTGGGGAGTAACTTTTTGCGATTAAAACATACAGAGGTTCAAGCTTATAGCTGGAGGCGTTATGTTACGCATTTGGACGCTTTATCTTAGTGCTAAGTACTTGTTACTACTGAGCAAGCTGTCATACTTCTACTGAAACTAATTTACTCAGCAATAAGTCATAAATATTTGGGCCGAGTTGACTTGGGCCGACTTCTTAATATGAGCCTTGACATGACAAAACCAGCAAATAGTGTGTGCACTGAGTGAAGACTAAGATCAACCGGGGCTTCTGCCAAGTATGACCAGAGTCTTTGTTATGCACTCGGGGACACTGATCAGACAGAGCTGATGCCTCATAATGCACAACCACTTTGTTGTGTTTCTCCTGTCATTGTAGTATTGTTATAATATTATGAATAAAGGTATCTTATTTATTATTTTATTTAGTTTCAGGAGGAGAGCTCACACCTTCACCAAGCCATAATCCAGGTTCCTCAAACACTGCCATTGTGTCCAACTTGCAGCCTCTAGTGAAAAGTAAGAACTAACATATATTTGCCATCCTCTTGAAGGATAGCAATTATAATTGACTAGGTTTGCAACCTGTATTGTAGCACCAGCTAAGTGATGTAGTATGAGATAGCCCTTTCTGTGAAAATTACCTGTATGTATTGTATTATGGTGTCACAACACTAAAATGACCTAGTCAGCTCATCGCCATCTCCGCATGCGTAGTTGGTGATGAGGTGGTGTGTCATTTAATAGATCATCAATTTCAATTGAAACAGCTTTCAAACGGCTTCTGTACTTTCAGTCAGTAAAACAACCTACTTCAGTTAAGTGCTGAAAGATGGCAAGCTTTTTTGAAAAGCTAATACTTGGTAGAATTCATCATTGGATTATCCTCTCCATTTCAAGAATCATGATGTCATTCCCCGTAGCACTGGGCTATTAATCTGACCTGCTGGGAAATGGCTGACCTCTTGGCTCTTGTTGGTGGTGTTTATTATATTTTTGCTACTTTCCCATGTGGTATCCTGAGTCAGGTGTGGTACTTGATTGTATCGTTTCCTGATCTTCGCTGTCTTTCTTACTTTGTATTGACAGCATTAGAGGGTTTCTAGTTTATACCAAGGCCCCCTAATAATATTTATAGAGGTTATTCTCTCCCTACTGCTGATTCATGAAGGGAAGTTGTCATACATACACTAATTACTTGAAAATGGCTTAATAAGTATAGGCTGCCCAGGAACAGGGAATGTTATATGAAAACTGATCAGTATGATTGATTGAGTATAGGTTTGAAGTCTTAGTCAGCAATATTTCATTCGTGTCAGGTCTCCTCCCAGAGAGAGGGATGGAGAAAAGAAGAATGAGATAGACTATAAGGCCCGAACATCAACCCTCAACCAAATTTGATTTGAGTGAAACAAATTTAATTCTGCCAACGAACAAAATGACATGGCCATCTTTCTAAAAGCTGCAGCAGAGAGTGCTTTGACTAAAACATGCTTTAAGGGACGTCCATCCCAAACAACTACAACGAGGATAATGAATTGTTTACTTACGTCTTATACGTTTTATCATATGACGTCGCGTCTGGGAGTGAAATAACGCCATGCAATAAAATCTGTAAACCACTAGTGGTTTATCAATTTTCGGGAAACGTTATGACGTCCATAACAACGTTGCGTACATAATGACAAAATTATAACGTTTTAACGGCAGAAATGAGATTTCAAATAATCTTAGTGTCATATGATAAATAGAATCTAACATTCGTGCTCTTGTATTGTTGAATTTATTAAAATCGTTGCGAAAATGAGATGAAATGCTCGGCAAGCCTCGCATTTTATCTCTTTTTCCCAACTCGTTTTATAAATTAAATAAAACATGAGCACTCATGTAAGATCCTCTATTTATGTTACTGTAGATCTTCTGGTGTACTCCAGGTTTTTCTTCGTTTAAACAACCTCATATTGTCACATTGTCAACACCATCTCTACCATCTCTCTGGCCAAATTTGATGTTTAATAAATTAAGCTTTAGATTGATAAAATACTTTAAACCAAAATGTATTATCAGGTGAAACTCTTGTACCGCTAGTAGGAAAACATTTATAAAACAGTTGGCTTGAACATTAATTGTTTGACACCATAATACTACACATGAAATATATTTTGAAAAAAAAAAATTGCAAAATAGATCTGCATGAGATGAATAAATTTGCAAAATTAATCAGCATAAATAATGAGAAATGTGATGAAAACGTTAAGAGCAGTTTGGTTGTTCTGATATGTCCAGTGTATTGCAGTCAACACAATCAGCATAGAGTAATAATATGTATGTACTTCTGTACTTAATTTTTAACAAGAATTGAATATGATTTTTTCAATGTTTTTTTTATATAAAAAATGTTATTTGTTATTTATGTGATTGTTTAATGTAAAGCAGCTGACATTACTGATACAACGCACATGGAAACATACAGATATCCCAGGTGTGTAGTGAGAACAATATTATGATGACACAGTTTTGCGGTAGTTCTGCCGATTTTTAAGGCCACACCCTTTTCCTTTTTTTCCAATAATTTCAAAGCATTAAAGGTTACATGTAAAACAGCGTGGATCAGGATCTGCACTGTTTTCTTAAAGTGATTAAATCAAGGACTAAGTAAGAGCAGCTATGTTTAAACCAGTCATTAATTGGACATATTTCATTTATCTTTGCAGAGACTTCCAGTTCATTAAGCCCCGTCGCCTATGATTGTAATAATCTCCAAGTGCAGGACAATTTGGGTATGTCTCCATATGTACAATTATTATTTTAACCCTATCTTGAGTACACCTATCTTTGCAATCAGAAAAAGCTCACACTTAGCTGCTCATCTTCAGAGACCAAACCTAAAAGAAGCATTTATGTTTTTATACTTTACATGACAGTACTTGACAAAGGTGCTGATCAGATGCTTAAGAAATAAATTAGTTTGAACAGACTGAAAAAATTATTTATTACTTATATTTACATTTTATTTTATCAGTCAAGTAACAATGTTCAAATTTCACCTTACATGGCTGATTTTCCAGACAGTTTGAATTAAATCAGACATAACAGAGTTTCAGAATGGACGAAACGCCAGCTTTTCACACTAAACCCCATGGCGATACGAGTTCAATGTCACGCAAACGTTAGTAAACGTCAGTTATTGGATGGCAGTGATGTTGGTTCCCACAAACAGTGCATATGTTGTCGTGGCTTTAATCGTAAATATGTATTCCTGAACCCTACATATGACACTGTCAAGTGAGGCTAAATGTCTAGGTTTTTGGCTTTAACTTCACCTTCACTTAACGGATTGGATAGCAAATACTCTATATTTACTGACCACATCTTCAAGCTAGATTCAGCAGTTGTAATAACAACAAAATGTTGAGACTGCATGGAGGTTTCCTTACTTATGCAATGCATCATCACAAAGAAATAATCAAATCAAATTAACATATACTTATGAAACAAAGAAAATAGACTTAAACTCACAGTCAGTCAGGGATAAATAAAACCCATAGTTGAACCAGCATTATGCAGAAGTGAGATTACCAGTCGTACTGGCTACAGACTGTAAGTACATGTAACATCAGCATGTCCATGTGGCACAGTCTGCTGAGACAATAATACTTTGTGTTGTTGTTTTTTTTTCAGATAAACTAAAGATAATAATGGAAAAGATGAAAAATATATCTTCACCAGCCAAAGCTGCTGATATAGCAAAGCTGTGTAGAATCGGAACATCACGAAGTGATGTTAATAGATACCTCTATTATCTGAAGGATAAAGGAAAATTGTGTCAGACAGAAAACAAGTGGACTTTCCAACAAGAAGTCAGTGGTAATGTATCTACTTTGATTAGTGACCAACCATGAAACAATAATTCCCTTCTGATGTTTATCAATTCTTTTAACAGTTACTGCTTTAACAAGATATGCATACAATAAATAAAAGAACTAGCATTCTGAATTCCATGATATGACATTTTTTCTTATAAAATTCATATATCATTTTTAAAGAAAATGTTTGGAACAAATGGCACCTTTCATACTTGTAAATGTAGGACATGCATAATCAGGAAAAATTTACTTTGAACGTTCCATGGTATTTCAAAATTATTTTGAATGTTTACATCTAAATGCAATGTTCAAAATACAAAGCCAGTGCAATTGTGTGGATAATGACAGAATTAGTACAGTAATATGTCGGAAAGTTTTCAAGATACACAATAAGAACGCCAAAATTACTAAGTGAGAATGATCAGGAAATACCGAAATCACAAACTGCAGACATACCCATGGCACCGCGAAGAAGAGCCACACAACAATCACGAGACACCAGGAAGACAAACTTAGCAAAGCAAGCAGCTCTCTCTTCCCCATCAAGATGATTGCAAAACTAGAATGGACATAAAGTAGCGTGCTGGCACAAATGTATAAAAAAAATCTACCATTCGTGTTATCTTATTATTATTTTATTACAGACAGGGAGTTAGTTGGCTATGCTGCAGCACTGACAGATAGAAAACCATCAAAGAAACAAAAGGAAAATGCCATATCTGGTATGTGAGACGTTAAGTGTTGACTTGTGGTCAATGAAGAGACCTATAAAGTGTAAACCATCCCTGGGAAATAAGCCATGTGGCTGAAATCAGTGATATTTTTGTGGAGCATATTTGATTTTGCAAAAAAAAAGAAAGAAAGGCCATTGTTAAACAACAATCTGAAATAAAGTAAGACAATGCTGAGGTATCCTAAAATGAACAGAGGCAGATGTTAACGTGCTCTTTATATTCAAATTAATATCGATGCTGTTTAAATCACAGTGTATTGCCTTAGCATAATGCTTTGATTAGAAAATATCTACAAATTACACAGATAAGATATCTGGTTACCAAAATAAATATGATTGCATATCAAAACTACCACTATCATGATTTATCAACATATTAATGTATTATCACATTTCAACTAATGTTGTTGGTATATGTTTTCGTATTCTGATTCTATTGGGTGGGGGGTTACTGTGTTCATACAAAAACAGAATACTGCTAAAACCGCATTTTATACTATGTGGTGTTTTATCATTTGATGTCACATCTTCAAGTGATAAAAAAGCCATGTATTAAAATTAATAATTCGCTAGTGGTTTATACAAATTTTGCAACGTTATTTAGGCCACTACCTGAGACAGCCTCTCTTAGGTGGTTTGCGAACAACAAAGGCGCAGACCAGCCTGCGCATCAGCGCAGTCTGATCAGCGCCTTTATAATTCGCTTTTTGGAAAGTATCACATCTAGACTTGCTGCAGGTGTAATTTCAATTTTCTATCTAGTCTCTGTTGCTAAAGAGACTGGTTTGAAACTCCCTTTGTTGGAAACCCTGAAGACAGGTTTTCTCGCAACCAAGCCCATGTAATGGTGGTTATAACAATGAATCTAACATTTGTGCTCCTGTATTATTGAATTCATCAAAGTCAATGCGATAAAAAGCTATGGAATTACTCGTTGTATACAGTATTCAATAATAGTTAGCAATGTTAGATACTTTAATTTTCTCATGAACTCACACAATCTGACTGCTGGTTTCAAACTTTGTAAGCCCTCTAGTTAAAAGTGCAAAAAATTGTTTTTCATATTTCTCAGCCAAAACATATAGTGTGCACACTCAAACGACCTGCCTTATTGAGATGGTTCTTTCGGACACACAAAAAATATGTTGAAACTGATAGATAGGGAAAATATTCAAAATTTAAACCGATTTTTTGTTTTGTTTTTATCATATGGTGTCTCATCTGGGAGTGATATAACGCCATGTATTAAAATCAATAAACCACCAGTGAGCATTCATGTAAGATTCTCTATATATCTAGCCCCATGATAGTAGTTTGATTCTGTTTGCAGAGAATTCATTTCAGGTTATTTTTGTACTAGAAATTAAGAAAGACATTATGCAAAAGCGCTCCTTTATTACCAAATGTATTAAATCAAAAAACAGTTTAACCTGTTAGCAACCATTTTCACAGGTATGAATGAAAGTATAAGTTATTTTGATAATATTGACCTTGGAGTACAACAAATGTGTTGAATCGTTATATACAGTAAAACCGGAATAAAAAGGCAACTCTTAAAGTACCAAATTTGGCTTTCAAGACTAATTATTGCTTAATGCAGGCCAAAAGTATTGCAGAACGCTTCAATTAGGAACATTCTGCAATACTTTCGACCTTCATTAAGCTAGCACTTGTCATTAAGATTATTGTTTTGTCTATTTTGAGTGGCCGTTTTAGACAGGTTTAGCTGGACCTTCCCTGGCTCAACTTGAAGTTTCCTTTAGCTCTGACTATCTGTGAGTCGTGAGCCATTTTCTTTGTTTCATCATGGTGTGTGTTAATTTGATTAGAGTGTTTCTCCATGATGATACATTGCATTAGTTAGAAGGCTTTCATGCGAGCTGAAACTTTCTTGTACTTCAACAATAGCAGAATCTAGGGCGAAGATTTGGTACCAGTAAAATGCATTTAAGCCCCCCCCCCCCCCCGTGGCTTAGGATGCTGTCTGTTCTAAGGCAGTTGTTCTGTTGTTGTTGACTTTTGTTTATCGTTACTCCCAGTGTGGGAGTCTGTAATTGTTCTATGTTTTGTTGTACGTTACTTAATGTCCATTCTAGTTTTGTAATCATCTTGGTGGGGAAGAGAGAGCTTGTTGCTATGCTTAGTTTGTCTTCCTGATGTCTTGTGATGGTCGTGTGGCTCTTCCTCGCGGTGTCATAGGTTTGTCTGCGGTTTGTGATTGTGGTATTTCTTGATCATACTCATATTCTATTTTTGCTGCATGTACCTTTGTTTGCAGGAAACAGTACTGGGTGTGAATATGGCTGCACACCTTCAGGAAACTGTTACCATATAAAAGTTGAAAACCACGTCCACCATCAATCTGTCCAAATAGGAGATGGGAGTAATGTCGTTCTGAACACTCCAGGTAAAAATACATATTCTTTTCTAACTGTCATCTTTTATATCTCCATACCAACAAAAGTTAGCCTGGTGTCCTTTATCCATTCGTAGACTTCCTAACTTTTATACCTATTGCGATATTTTGATAGTATTTGGCTTGGTAAAATATCAAGTCAACAGCGTGTGCTGAGTTCAAGAACTCATAGAGTTTGGTAGTATTTATATCAGGTCATGATGCCATACATGTATCTATTGAGATAAAAAATAATGTTTAACTACCAACTCTTATGAAGAGATCTGCATCCATCTGTTGTAAGGCAACAGCTTGTGCATTTCATAACTTTGTATCATTTGTGATATTTTGATATATATGACAGAGTTGTATATCATGACAAGACAGTGTGTGCGACAATGATGGCTCTTGCTTTGCTTCTAGTTTGAGTTATCTGCTTTTTAAAAACTTTAAAAGGGAAACCTTGTGCATTCCATAACTTTCTTATCCATTGAGTATGCATCGACGCTTAAATCATTTGTGAAATACACCAATTTTAGTTCACCCAAACCATCAGGCACACAAAACACGAGCTGATCGTATAGGCATCGGCTGCCTGTCAGCCACTTTATCAGATCTTCTTCTCCAAAACTGCTTGCACAATCTCAAAAATATCCAACGCTCTAATGACATTAGACTGTGTATGGAGCATTGGAAGAATGGAATCTTTTAAGTTTGTTGGAATGATCCCAGCTTGGGTTTGAGCAATTTTATTGCAAGGTTAAATTGTTTTCCAAATGTTTTTTGATTGGAAACTTTTTAAGAAGTTTTTTTCCACTACTATTGTAGCCAAAGTAATTATACAGCTGCGTTCCAAAATTTTTATAGATAGCGATTTTTGTCATAATTATTTACATACCCTATACTTGTTTGAGAGTTCGTAATAAACTTATGCTTTGTTTGAGATATGATTTATTTCTGCTCCTGCATGCACGACATATTTAATTATAGTGAGTAAAAATTATTGCTTGTTTTTGCAGATGTTTTGTATCAAGTTTTAACATCTAAAAAAGTTGATTATATTTTAAGCAAATCAAAGTTCCTTATCAAAACTCTATTTCGAATTAGGAGATAAAAAGGGGAGCAGCAAAGAAAACTGTGGCGGGAATCTATAAAATCATGTATACGGTCCATTGTGAAAATACTTTAAGAATTCAAGCTATCGAGTGTATCAACAATGGATCACTTGATTGACTTTGGTGTATGTGCACTAGTAGGTTGCACAAATTATATAATTTTACATAATAACTTTTAAAAAGATATTTTAAGTGCATTTTGGGTGTTCAAATTTGATGCTACATAGTAAGAGCCCAATTATTAGGAGAAAGACCAAAAGGAAAGTACAGTCCTGCCGAACAGTTAAATAGCCAAGAGGGTTTGAAATTGAATTAAAATTGGGAAAATGTCATCTTTTCAGATGAATCAATACTCTAAGCCTATTTCTTTTGCAAACCTATTCCCATCTGGCGTCTGACAAATTTATCCACTTTACATTGATGGATGGGTAAAAAAACTACTGGAGTCGTATTGAGGGGACTATCTTGTAACTTTTAAAGGAGTTATTCAACTTAGGCTTGTTAATGAAACAATCACCAGTAAGGCATATCAGGATAATATTAAAAGCGATATAAAACTTCAATATGAACGCACTATACCCCAAGCATTCAACACGATAACGCACCTTGCAATATCTCTTTAAAATATTCACGCGTGATTCATATTGGAGTTTAATATCACTTTTGATATTATCCTGATATGCCTTACTGGTGATTGTTTCATTAACAAGCTTAAGTTGAATAACTCCTTTAAAAGTTACGAGATAGTCCCCTTAATACGACTCCAGTGTTTTTTTACCCATCCATCAATGTAATGTGGATACATTTGTCAGACGCCAGATGGGAATAGGTTTGCAAAAGAAATAGGCTTAGAGTATGGATTCATCTGAAAAGATGACATTTTCCCATTTTAATTCAATTTCAAACCCTCTTGGCTATTTAACTGTTCGGCAGGACTGTAATTTTCTTTTGGTCTTTCTCCTAATAACTGTGCTCTTACTATGTAGCATCAAATTTGAACACCCAAAATGCACTTAAAATACCTTTTAAAAGTTATTATGTAAAATTATATAATTTGTGCATCCTACTAGTGCACATACACCAAAGTCAATCAAGTGATCCATCGTTGATACACTCGATAGTTTCAATTCTCAAAGTATTTTCACAATGGACCGTATACATGACTTTATAGATTCCCACCACAGTTTTCTTTGCTGCTCTCCTTATTATCTCCTAATTCGAAATAGAGTTTTGATAAGCAACTTTGATTTGCTAAAATATGATCAACTTTTTTAGAAGTTAAAACTTGATACAAAACATCTGCAAAAAAAAGCCATATTTTTACTCACTATAATTAGATATACCGTGCATACAGGAGCAGAAATAAATCATATCTCAAACAAAGCATAAGTTTATTACAAACTCTCAAACAAGTATAGGGTATGTAAATAATT
The DNA here is from genome assembly GCA_964019695.1 of Loripinus fragilis. Lineage (NCBI taxonomy): Eukaryota > Metazoa > Mollusca > Bivalvia > Lucinida > Lucinidae > Loripinus > Loripinus fragilis. The sequence goes on along the minus strand of OZ026525.1, from coordinate 64,961,169 downwards.
ATGACAAAAATCGCTATCTATAAACAATTTGGAACGCAGCTGTACTTACTACGTACATTTAACCTAATGAGGTAATGGATATAAGTAAGTACCAAATGTCAAGATTTACATAATTCTACCAGAATAATTTTTAATTATGACATAGGTGTACTGCTCTTGTCAGAATATAAAACAGGCCTTCGTCTTAAAGGTATAAGCGCTCACTTTTACACTTATTTACAGGTGACCAGATACCAAGGCCATAAAAAGTTACAGAGAGGGACTATAGAGCACAGAAACTGCAACAGCTGCTAAACCCTAGACATGTTGAGTTCTTAGAATGTTGTGGATACTGAGACTCTACTTATGAAAAATGTTTTCACAGAGAATTAAGAAAAATCTTGAGACTTTCCTGATGCAAAAATGTCTCCTCTGTAATTTTGCTAGTTGGCTTATTGAACTGGTTGAAATACATGAGAACATAAAGAATAATGTACAGGCTAGTCTGCACCTTGGTTGTTCGAATGCATTAAAATAAGGTTGTATCACGATTAGGCCCATATCTTACAGACTTAGGGTCAATTACATGGAAATTATATTGATTACAATTACAATAAAATTTAATATTTTGGAATTTTATGATTGCTGATTACTTTTACATTTTAAATGTAATTGATTACGATTTCATTGCAAAGTTATCATGATTACTTAATGATTACTTTTGAAGAATGAATGCTGTATTTTATTTTAATGCTAATTTTTAGAGTGTTATCCTGAAGAAAGGAAAACTTGACTATATATTTCATTTCTGCCTGCAGATATAAGTAAGCATTAGTGTTGACTCACTGAAATGACGAAGAAACACAACAGTTTTCCAAAATTTCATATTATTCTATTCTAAATATAAGCAATAACAAAAGTGTGTTCATCTCATTTGTCTTACATGCATTTGCGAGTTTATCCCTGGTAAACCATACTGGGCTGTCGTAACTAAGCAAGCTCAGTTACATTAAAGATCATTATGAGGGTTATAAGTAACTAACCGAATGATTTGACCATTGTTTATCACAAATAACACATTTCCACGTACTTGAGATTTCTGTGTCTTTTGGAGAAGATAATTATTAAAATGTCCTTTAAGAAATGTAGCAATAATATGCAACTTTTGTTTACAATAATAAATCTGAAACACCTAGAATCCTGTTATTTAAAACAAAAAGTTCCCAAAGACTATGCAAATGTGTTCCTAATAGTATTGTAAAGATTTAAACCTTCAGCTGTAGTTCTAGATTTAAGAAACAGATCAGCTTTAGCAGTGAATTGTTGAGTAATAATTCACTGTTTGGAGGTCAGTTGTATAAAGAAGATCAAATCACCAGCGCGCAGTGCAAGTGATTTATCTTCGTACAACTGACCTCCAAACAATGAATTATTACTCAACAATTCACGCACTAGAGCTGACCTATTTCGATTCTAGCACACAATAAACGACTAAAACACTTTTGAAGTCTTCAGCTTCTTTCAACTTTCCATCATTGCACTGAATAAATCCCGGCTATAGTTGGACTGTGTCACATACGTTTACATGCATATGTAACGTCTTTTAAGCGTAAAAAACGACGTTACACCGTCTAGCGCCACGACCGACGTCATTTTGCAGTAACAATTGACGTCAGCTAGTGCGTGCTTTTCACGCGCTTTCAAAACTGTGACAATTTCGTTTGATATAACACGTTTCTTTAGCACTGGCTCTATAGGATAGTCGATGAAACTATCTCGTATAACTGTGTTAAGCACATAGTTGTTCATGCTGAACCAAATTATAAAAACAGTAAATGAAAAGAGCATTTCTAAAATACACAAAAGAAAAACCTGGTTTGTTCTTAACATCATACTGTGAGTCCTTTTTGCTGGTATCCATCGCTGTATAGCTTACCCTGGGTGTTCAAACAAGTTTTTATTATTTATTTTTATTTATTGTTTATGTTGAAAAGCTAACATAATCGTAAAGTAATCATGACTACATGCTCATTTGCGATGTAATTGATTACATTACGATTACTTGTGATTGTAAAAGTTCATAATTAAAGATTACTTTAATATGACTGAAAATGTAATTAAATTGTTTACCGATAGTCAGACATGCGGGGATCCAAAAAGTTTTGTCAGAGGGTTCCAACTTTGACGCATTTTTTAGTTGATGAGGTGATGGAGGATCCAAATACCACTATATGCGGACCATCGTGGGCCCGTCAGGGAAACGGCATTTAAATGTATTACACTGGCGTGCCAATGATGGCCCAACATTGAATGCTGGCTTAGCAGCTTTGTGATTTTTAAGGGGATCCAGACCAGTATTGCTAAGAACGCCTATATTTTGTGATGTTTCAGGGAGGGAGTCTGGACCCACTCCCTCTGGATCTGCGCATGTCTGATGCCATAATGTGAATATGTTTGTATGTGTATTTTTATAAGTTTTTTAATGGTTTTAAAATAAATATAAGATTAACAGTTTATGGAAATTTTAGAGTTTGTTGTTTTACGTTTACCTGCGTCCTTTCCCATAAATGCGCTTACCATTAAATGGTACTCGATGTGAGACAACCTGTCTTTGGGATTTGCAAACAAAGACGCAGACCAGCGTGCGTATCTGTGCAATCCGATCAGCGCCTGTATTCACTTAATGGAAAGTATCATATTTCAAATTCCTACTAGCGGAATTTCAATTCTCTATCTAGTCTCTGTAGCTGAGGAGGTTGATTTGAGCGTGACATGGTCGGAAACCCCAAAGGCGGGTTTTCCCCTAACGTGGCCCAAATACCAGTATCAGTATGAGTATGTGATAAAAGAGCAAATTGCCTACGCGCGTAACAAAGACTTAAATCAACTTGCACATCTGCACAGTCTGGTAAGAATCTTCACGTTCCACACAAGTATTAGCTGTAAATTTATTTTGTTTAAAGAGAAACGACTTTGATCGGACTCGGTGGCAGTCTAGACGAACCAGAGTCTTTGCATGACTTACATTCCAATTTAAAGCTGTCACTCCAAAATGAGATTGCACCTTGAAATGGGCAAATTCTGGCGATCTACGAACGGAGTCTCAGATGCATTTTACCAATTCTTTCAGGACAATGTCTTAAACGTTAGTTGCTTCAAAACCGGATGCCATTAAATTTCTATTTTGGTAATACAATTGCAACAACGTAAAAACAATATATAGTAGAGGACTTTGAAAACGCATCACCATATTTTTGAACCTTTCTTGCAAAACGTATTATGCGATTAAAAGTTACTCGTGGGTTTCAATGTGCTACCCAGAACTGGTATGAATCAGTCGTTAATTTGACTGCACTATCACGCGACGCTGCAAATGACGTCACATTGGTAAATACAGCATCCAGCATCTTTCTGCACAGTCAGTCTTTTTGATTATTTTTTTGTTTAAGGACATATGCCACTAAATACTTCCCATATTGAAATATTTTCAATACTTTGCATACAGTTTGTTTTATGCATGGGCTATCCATTTATGAAATAAAAAGGATATGTCACCGTGTTTAGTTTTTCAGAATCTCATATTGAAGTTTACAGCATTTGACCAATTTTCTAGAAATATAAAATAATAACACTAGTCCTAATTATCGAGCTAAAACGGTTGTAATCTTCAGCCAGCTTCTTTCTTTTAACTTAAATTACTGCCCATGACCTCAAACTTTTAAGAAAATGTGCATGTTTACTTGTTATCCCATGCTGTGACAAGATACTGCATGATGTATTTTGGCAATTCGTCAAAAAATGGAATTTGTTTTTAGAAAAACTCATGTATTAAAAAATCTGATATTGAAAACCTTGAAAATTTATTTATAATTCATGGACTATTATAATACCTTTCAGAAAAAGGAATAAAAATCTGGGGTCAACGAACTAATTCTCTTTCTAGAGGGCCAAATTTAACCCCACCCCCATAGGTTTCATGCGTAATTCAATATAAAAAGTTCGGGGATGACCATTTCGTTCGTTTTGATGATGCCATTTTACTAGTATATGAGTAATTTAGCATTAAAATGTTAAAAAAGAAAGAAAAAACACACTGAAAATATGTGCGCATCTGGTAATCGATCCTGGTCCTCTGGCTTTGTAGCCAGACACGCTTACCACTAGGCCACGAGGTCAGGTCGTGCGCCGCTCTAAATAACCATACAAATAGTATAGGCTCGGCCACTATCGTATTCGTAACCAGGGTTATTGTGTACCTCGTTTGATTTCGACTGAGCTACATTTATCTGTCTTTAGTGCTGAGACGATCAGTTCTGAAAAGATGTCAATAGATATTTCGAACACACTTTAATTAGTTATTTTGTGAAGAAAATGTCGGAACACCGATATGACATAAGAATATCGGAAGCTGTGTTGATCCGTATCCTTTAAGGGTCGAAAGACAGGACCCAGACAACTTTCCCCGTTTGCAGACGCGGGAAAGGTGCGCATTGGAAATAGCCGCATATGTCTTTAAACGTCAAATTTGAACACCAATTTACAGCTCCTTTTTACAAACATCTCCATAAGTTACCTTTATTCACGCTTTCATTACTGATATTGAAAACATACACTGACAATTATGTGGGGAAGACGCTTTGATGTAAATCATGGCAGGAGATATACTGTCATGCAATCTAGAACGTCTCAAAAATTTACGTTAAAGTCACTTGCGAAATACAAAAGACACGTGATACTAGCGTAATTTATGCATAATCTGTCATTTGTGTATGCTCGTAGCCTCTTCCAATAAAACCAGACGTAAAAATCGAAACTTTGAAAGCCCCAAGATGTTAAGTTTTATTACTAGACTATAGCAATCAGGGTGGGTGGAGTATGTCCGTTTACTTAAAGGGTGTTAATTTGAGCATACCGAACTGTGAACTCATTTCGAATCGTTCAATGATGAATTTGCAATCGTGAAAGAAGCCCAGGGCGCAAATATGTTGAGTCAGGAATCAAAACTAACTTGCAGCTGCATTGGTGTTCTTCAAACTCGACCACCCCTGTCTTAGAACGGAAGCCTTTTCAATACCTTAAAGTAAATTTACAACCCTGAATTTTCTAGGACATACTACAAGCTAGTCAGACTATGATATGCAATAACAATTATCTCGCTGACATTCTCAGGGTTTGTGAAATAAAAGATTTAATCTGGGTGATGCGTTTTCAAAGTCCTTAAGTATATTAATACATCACAGGCTTCATATACTAAAACCAACTGCTAATTGGTATCCTTACATTTTTACGCTAGTTCAGAAAGTGAAACATAGGGTATACAAAATTCATGTTTTTTTAAGTGGAGCAATACTTTGCCGAGACTCTGTAAGTTATTTCATTTAAAAATGACGTGTACTTCTTGCTAGGACGAAACCAGAGAAAAGGTACCCTCATTTCAAAAAGTCACACTTTTTCTACGATATAAACCATAACACAAATTAAGGTTTTTGTTTGTTTGAAGATGTTACTGGTGAGCGTGATATAAGGAGAATAAACCTCAAAAGTTTTGATTCCATCGGACTCGTCGTTTTTGCTACTCAACAACATAAGACAAACACTTTAAGCAGGTTACTCATTGAAATTCAGCTTTAAGCTTGCCATTTACATAAAGACTTTGAACCGCTCTGTACGTACGCTTTATTATCAGCAACACGGCATTGAAATTTTCAGCGATTATTTATTATCACCAGACGTCACCGTCCTTTTTTGAAAATTGAAAAAATATATTATGTTACCGAATCGATTTTTAAACTCTCACGTTGAAACCGGAAGTGTACAGAAGTCGTTAAACAATAATCGCCAAAAATGGACTAATCAAGTTCTACTGTGTTTGGCCTACAGTGTTCAAATAAAATTTAGTGCATTTAACAATTTTACCAGGAAATACTGGTGAATTTCAAAAATCTCAAAAAAATTGAAAAATGCAACATTTTAAAAATGCGTAAAAAATCCATCATAAGCAAATTTGTTTGGTGTTTTTCAAGTCGGACAGACCAGTTTGTAACCACCTAAACGTCAATTTTATAAATACTACTCTCAGAACCATTTTTTTTCTTTAAAAATCGATTTTTGCATTTTTAACCCCAAAAACTTTGAAGTAAAAGAAAACTGTTCCAAAACACTGCTAAACGTTTGCCCATTAATATGCACATATATAGGCAAAAATCATTTCAATTTGATTAGCGTTTGGTCAGAAACAATGAGTTTGAAAAGTGACCAATTAAAACTTGGTTTTAGTATAGTTTGTACTTTTTATGCGATTGTACACCTTTAACACAATGGATAAAAATGAGAGAATAGAACCCCCTGGTACACTTTCATATTGTTTATCGTCTGCTGATTTTTGTTCAATATCAACCTTTTTGGAAAAAAAATATTTCAGGAATACCATCAGAGTGTCAAACATTTTGGATCCAGATCGAGCTTGATCTGGTTCCAAACCGTTCGCAATTTATTTCAGCAGATGACACTAGGAGATTAAAGAGTAGCCTGTCTATGTAAGGTTAACGATATAATATGACTGAAAGCTTAAAACAAGACCGCCATGAAGGCCTTCGTTCATCTGAATTTGAAGACCAGTGGCGAGTTCAACAATGCGAGCGCTTGCTAGCGCTCGTTGTACTGGTGTCAGGCTTTACACATAACAAATAAAGATAGGTACCAGTCAACGAGCGCCCGGCGAGCTCTCGCATTATTGAACTCACCACTGGTGCACTTTTGTAAGCCAAATGGAGTTATTTTAGCAAATATGAAAAAAGACAATATCGTGCGCGGATCCAGAGAGCGGGTCCAATTTTGCAACGTATTTTTTGTGTTTTTGTGGGGTTTTTTTTGTTTTGTTTTTGATGAGAGGATCCAAATAACACTATAAGCGGGCCATCATCGACCCGCCATTTAAATGGCGTTTCGCTGGTTGCCGGTATGACCCGACATTGAATGCTTGCTGGCTCAAGGGATCCGGACCAGTATTGATAAGAAACCCTCTATTTTTTAGATTTTTCAATGGGGGTCCGGACCCCCTGCCCCCCCCCCCCCCCCCTCTGGATCCGCCCAGTCAATATCATGAACCTGGAGTAGTGTGGATTTTATCTATTCGAAACATTTATTTGTAGTTATTTTGAATCTTGAGCAATTGATCAGATGTTGTTTAAAGAGTCTATTTTTAGCTCTGGTGGCTATTTTGTTCAGCTCAGTAGCACCATTTGAGACAGTTTTGAAGAGGGAATTGTGAGAAATACTTAAGTGAACTTATTTTATTAGTTCTTCTCCATAACCAGAAATTTGAGAAATTAATACAGGCTGTCGCGAACCCCTTTGGCATCATTTTATTGCACTAATACCATTGCTTAAAAAAACTTTAGTGGACTTGCATCATTTTTTTTATCTTTAAAGCTGTGTGAAACACAGACAGATATTAATCTCATGGTTTCTATAGTCAAATGAAGCATTAAAACACGCTTTTCACCTAATGAACCTGACCTTGTTGTTGGTGGTGGTTTGTAACTTTTTGTCCCAGTAAACAGGTATGGTCATGTCGGGGCGGTCAGTTCACCTGAACCCGACCTTCAAAAATGTAAGCGAGTATGATAGGAAAAACCACAATTACACACTGCAGACCAACCAATGGTATCGTGAGGAAGAGTCACAGAACAATAACAGTCACAAACCATCATGAAGACCATTTAAGTAAAGCAGCCAGCTCCTTTTTCCTCACCAAGACGATTTCAAAACTAGAACGGGCACCAAGTACCAAACATCAAAACATTGACCGAACACAGAAGCAGGGTTTGGAGAGTGCCTGCATATATGACGTAAGTCCATGCCACTGGCCTTTACTGGCATCATTTTCCGGAATAAACCAGCATATTCTGGCATATTTTGGCATTTCCAAAAAATATTTCTTAACTGACATTAATTTAGTAAATTGTCCAGAATTGATTGAAAAAGATTGTAAAAAACATTTCTTCAATCATGTTTGATGCACCTTTAACCATCCAACACACTTATGTTCAATTAGAAATTGTCTTAACTATTAAAGATATCTAGTGACCTTGTTTCTCTTCAAAAAGTTCAATTAGTAACACTTGTTGAGCATGTATAATTACCATGGTTTTTATGAATTGGCCTGATAGATCCCTTAAAGCAGTTTTCAATTGTTTCTCCAGTTCATACCTATTAAGATACACAGTAATCTAAAGACCTTAGGCCCGGGGGGGGGGGTGGTGCTGTAACATATTCTTAAAATGTTTTGTCACTTCTGTAATTACACTACAATAACTAAAACATAAATTCTATTTCCCAAAGCTATGCTTGTGATCTTTTGTACATGTATATACGTATCATTTCAAAGTAGACATTGTATATATGCAAGTGTAAATATTTTGTTTATTCCAGTGTCAATTTTTGCAAAATAAAGTAGTAAGATTTCTTTAATTGTGCATGTTTTTTGTTTTTTTTTCATAATTTCATTTATAAATGCCAGTATTTGCCACTTCATTGATTTTTGGAGTATTTGTTGTGCCGTGTCGGCATTTTCAACTGGAATTTACCGCCTGGACAATACTTTCTCAACCCTTCACAGAAGCCCCACAAACAAATGCTAAATTTATTGATATTTAGGCGATAAAAGGGCAATAACTCCTCTACAAGTAATGACATATTCACAAAACTTTACAGGCATCATCACTCTACAGTTATATACCCAGTATTAGTTTCATGACATTTCATCTTTTTCTGACTAAGTTATGGCTGAGAACAGAAAAATTCATTGAAATTTACGCACTCAAAGGGCTCCCACAAACTGACGACATCCTGGTGAAAGATAACCACACTACGGTAAGCTATATAATAATAATTATTATGTTTCATGAAATTTCATCGTTGGTTATTACTTAGTTATGGCTTAGAATGGACGGACGGAAAGATGTACGGACGGACGACTCCAAACCTATAGTTAGGGACCAAAAGTAATCTCACGACATCTGGCCCCGAGTTTATAAATCTTTTTCCATGCTCAACTCAGCTGAGCACGAAAATTATCCTGCTCATAAATGTTAAAATGCCAACAATTGTTAGCATTTTAACATTTATTAGCATTATAAATACAATATCTGAGAGACTTAACTAAAGCACGAAACTTTATTTGTTGGTATTTTAGTTTTTATGAGCAGTTGAAATTTCGTGCTCAGTTGAGTTGAGCATGGAAAAAAATTATAACCTCGGGGCCAGATCAATTTTTTCCCTGTAAGTGAGGAAATGCACTACGATTAAACTAGCCAACATATTTTCTAGGATTTTGGTGTGAATTAAAACTTAAAATATTAATTGAAAGAGAGAATTCGTATTCATTTTATTTTAATTAAATATCATCCATGACTTTTAAAAGCTGCAGATATTTAAACAATTTGCAAAACATTTTTACAACTTTTGCAACCCTACTTATTATTGACTATTTTACTGGCCGTTCTTTTGTGGATCATTTTTGTTATTTGTGTTTCGTGTGTGTCATGCTTTCTTGTCTGTTCATTGCAGCCTTGTGGTCATCTGCTGGGAAAGGGCTGACCTCTTGGCTCTCTTGTGTGTGGTGTTTTGTGTTTTGTCGCTTTCCCATGTCTCGGTTGATTGTATCGATTCCTGATCTTTGCCACCTTGCTTACTTCCAATGGGAAAATGGCATTTTCCAAAAAAAAAGATTGGGAAACAAGGGAAAAAGGCCATTTATTTCAGGGGAACATGTCACATGTTAAGAGGAACAGGGGAACAAATACAATATTGGGGAACAAGGAACATTAGAAAACAAATTTTCGATTTTGGGGAAACGCGGGAACAAGCCAATTTATTTCAAGGGACAAGGGGACAGGTACCCTGGGAGGGCCTCATTGAAAGCTAAACTGATGTGTTTGAAAAAATCAAAGTCAAAACGTCAGCTAAATTATACACATTGTCTGCGCAGGCGCGACACTCAAAGAATCGGCAGTATTTGAAAAATGCTCCCTGTCGTAATATAATAAAATTATACAGTGCCAGAGTGACATCCTACATGAATCTAATATTTGGCTTTTAAATTACAACAACTTTACAACAAATTTATTGCTGATGTAAAAGTAGAAGGAGTAAACAATAAAAAATGATTCTCTACGTGCTTTCGGACATTGTATTTGTATAAAGAAATTAACTCTAGATGCGCTTTTGTACATTGTTTTATGTTTTCGTACATTGTATTTAATGCTAGTGTTTGTGGACCCTTACATCAAACACTTCAATGCTAAGATTACACCCCGGTCGTCCACGTTGGTAGACCTTGAATCCAGGGTTTAAGAAATAGGAGGAATGTACGTATGTCTTCCAAATGCAGTGGCGGAACCAGAGGAGGTTCAAGGGGATTCGCTTCCTCCCCGCACTCCGTTTTTAAATATCCTATACAAATGGAAAAAAATTGGTCTCAGTACCATACTCTTAGTGACATGTAGAAGTTCTCTGTGTTTTACATGTTCGTAAAAGATATCCCTAGCCTTTCGGGTAGGCGGCAACTTCGAAAACGCTGTTTACAATCGACGAACGCGGATCAAAAATCGCTAGAAATAGTGTTTTCGATTGCCACTTGTCGCCAATCGGGCGACAAATGGCAATCAAAACCTCTGTTTCTAACGATTTTTTATCTACGTTCGTCGATGGTATTAACGTTTTCGATTGCCGCCTATCCGGTGTGGGATGAGTGTCCACCTAAGTTGCCAACAAGTTTTTATTTACTATTTACTCCAGGCTCATTGCGGGCGTATGAGCTAAAATGGAACATGAAACAACATATTTACTAACATTTAAATTACATATTAATGCACATAGGTGACACCATTTAATCGGAACCTTGAAAGATCAGATTATGAGCGTATAATTGGAAAATTATCAAATCAATCTATTTTAACATTTGTCTTGGGTGTTTAAAAGAACCGTCTCCAAGGAGACGGCTCTCATTAGCATCTACGACATGATTTCATTCAATTAACTTTCCAGTACGTAAATTGGAAAAGAAATCTCTACAAGTTTAACACTAGTTTTGGGTGTTCAAAAGAACCGTTTCATTGAGGCGATCCTTTTGAGCACCCACAACATGTGAAAGCTAAATTTTAAGTACTAAAAAAACCCCTAAGCTTAAAAATCGGGAAATTCTACCATCCGCCAATGCTAACATCTGCTTTGGGTGCCCAAAAGAATGCTCTCATGGAGGCAATCCCCCTGATAACCCACAACATAATATGTTTTGGTTTAAACAAATTTGATTTGATCAATCACTCTTTGCATAAGTACAATATCATAGAAGTAACGATCTGACAGTAAGCCGTGAGGTTTATTTTGGTCATTACCTGTAGATATACGAGGGTATGGATGGGGTATAATGAATAGTGAATAATGAGCCAAAAAATAACGAATAGTGAATAATGAGGGCCTAAAAAATAATGCATAATCATATTTTTAATGAAGTGAAGAAAAATTAATGAATAGTGAATAATCAGATTTCTTTGCCACCTTTCTTTTAATGAATAACCCAAAATTTTGAGATGAATAATGGGCTAGATTTTTAATGAATAGTGAATACCAGAACCCCCCCCCCCCCATCCAGACCTTCATATACAGGTTGATTATACATAAATGTGAATGGTGTGCGTAGTCTAAACACATTAAACAATAGATAGATAGATAGATAGATAGATAGATAGATAGATAGATAGATAGATAGATAGATAGATAGGCTGGCAGACAAGACAGACAGAAGCTATATAGATGCTCCTTTTCTAGCAGGCACTTAAGTGTACTGGATTAAAAACTTCGTGCTAGCGCCAATGTCACGTGATAGTGCCTCATCGACGCTAGCCCTGTTGTTTTGCTTCATTACATTGTTTTTATTCATTATCCATTTGATATGAGTGCCCGCAAAGTCTATACATTTAATAGACAAGAGGGCCCTGGGTCGGTCACCGGAAAATGACTTTATAAAGGTAAAGAAAAATATAGCTCCTCTCAAAGTCCAGAGATCAGCATTTTAATTAAGACTTTGCACCCTTACTTACTTTGAACATGGGTTATGTTGACAAATTGACAGGATGTAGAAACTCAACAAACTAAACCCTTTGTACACTGAAAACCCCTGAAATGGTAGTTTGGTGCATTTCATCAGGGTATGCACTGTTTGCTATGATAAAAAATAATATTCAGAGACTGAAGTACACATTTATTAGAAAAATCTACCTGTGACTCCTCAAAACAAATAATGAACATTCCCATCCTTATTGTAGCTATCTTAATGGAAAAAAATCATTTTTCCAGAATCAAGGCAAAGCCTCTCTACAAACAAGACAGCCACATTTGCCAGAATTGTTTCACAGACTTCCTTACAAGATTCCTATAATATTTTAACTCGGATTTAGTTGTTCAGTAGTAGATTTCATTTAAATTCATTTCTCATCTAGAGCTCTGACAGCCCCTTTGACCAGTGGAGTGGAACAATTTGTGAAATTTTGGTAGAGGGCATCATGAGGAACAATTCTGTTAAATTATTTTGAATTTGGACCAGTGTTACAGTAGGAGATGTCGTTTAAAGACATCTCTTATCTAGAGCTATGGCAGCCCATTTGTTCAATGGAGCAGAACCATTTGTGCAATTTTGGTAGAGTACATCATGCGGAACAATTCTGTGAAATCATTTTGAATTTGGATAAGTGGTTCAGGATGATGCCGTTTAAAGACATTTCTTATCTAGCGCTCTTGCAGTCCCTTTGTTCAGCGGACCAGAACAATTTGTGCAATTTTGGTAGAAGGCATCATGACGAACAATGCTGTGAAATTATTTTGAATTTGGGCCAGTGATTCAAGGAGATGTCATTTAAAAGATTTCTTGTCTGGAGCTCTGGCAGCCCTCCTGTTCAATGGAGCAAAACCATTTATTCAATTTGAAAGAGGGCATCATGGGAAACAATCTTATGAAGTGATATGAAATTTGGACCAGAGGTTCAGGAGGAGATGTTGTTTAAAGCAAAAAAGATTACGGTCGCATGACGGACGCACGACAGAAGGACGATGGACAAAGACCGATCACAATAGCTCACCTTGAGGTGAAAAACATATGAGCCGTGATTCGTGATTTCCAACTTTGACAGGTGTAGACTCAATTAAGCTTAGAAACTCCAAATGGTGTTCAGTCAGTAGCTTAACAGTCATAGAATATTCAAGCGATTATCAAAGGCTCTGATCAGACTGCGCATATGCGCAGGCTGATCTGAGGCTTTGTTGGTCGCACATACCACATTGTTGGAAATCTCATGTCGCGGCTCAATTGCAATTATTCGTATGACCCAGACTACGAAACAATAGTACGAATTGCACATGGGATCAGTTTTTTGCATATGATATCTGAACCGTCATAGAGTCACAGTATGTAAAGTGAAATAAACATCCTGTACCGCTCCTCCGCTAGCTCACGCCTTATAAACATGAATAACAGCACTCGTGCGTAACCAGTAGTCGGAAAATGCGTGTAATTAGGTCCATGTGCACGTATCGATTTATATTGTTAGCGATACAGACAATACACATTCGAGCAAGGTAAGAAAAGCCATTTTATCTATTTTATTCCGTTTTATTCCATGATTTTAACGGTTTCCTCCTTTGCATTTCGCTTTGTTAAAAACGACTTGCTCACAATCAGAGCCGTTCTGTGTCGAAAACGAGCTTAAATGCCAGATTGCACGGTTTTAGTGGAATTAGCAATCACATGTATACATGATTACATGGTTGTAACTGTAACAGTTACTTAGATCTATGGAAAAATGAATTTTGATAGGTGGGCCCTCGCAAGTACAGCTGTACCAACAACTCTCACATCACGATTTCCGACAACTGGTTACGCACGAGTGCTGTAATTCATAATGTATAAGGTGTGAGCTAGGAGGAACGGGTACAGGATGTTTATTTCAGTTTACATACTGTGAGAGTCTGAAGTCCGACCTAGCGGTGTGCAATTAAAGAGGAAAGAAAAGTTGCCAACCGTGATTGGGTTGACCACCAAGCATGCAGTCTGTTGCAATACATTAATGTTATAGCCAATCTTTTTATAATGGGGAATTATTTTAATAAACTGCGCTGAAAAATTATTAGAGCCAACAATCGTCTTCAATTTGTACACCAAGTCACCATAGAATTCAGGTTCTGAAACTCCTTGGCGCAAGAGAGATTTAAGTCCAATTTGGAATTTAGATATCAAATCATAGTATCGTCTATAAAATTTAGAAAAAGGCTGTGCGAATTTTATGGTACCGATAGCCTTGTTTAAGAAGTTTCTGAGTTAACAATATAGTGCGAGTGTTGAAGTCAGCAACACGGCTAGATGCTCTAGAAACGAATGAGTTGAGATATATGGACTCCATAGGATGTAGAGCGAGGAGCATCACTATCAAAAAATGGAAAATTGACAATTTCAAAATCAAAGTCGTCACGCTTATCATATGTTTTGGTAGAAACAATATCGTTTGAAATTGACAAATGCAAGTCTAAAAACGCGGCTTCGGTATCAGAGGTATTAGCTTTATTAAAGCTGCATAGTCTGTAACTTTTGATATTTTAATTTTAGAAATAATGTTTCTATTTTTCAAGAACACAGCAAAAAGCTAAAATTCAGGTATATATTTGACCAATTTCGTAAATCTTAACAAATTATCAGTATCAAAACAACAACATTTATGCTAAATATTAACTGTCTTTAATTATTGGAGGGACGCAAATAATTACCAACAAGAGAAATAGAACCTGTTTTATAAGATACGTAATTCACTTTTCCATGCAGTTTTCAGCTATGGTGAACAGATTTATTGTGAAAACATAACTTAATTCTACTTTTACAAATGCTTTAAAAGAAAATAGATTTTTTCGAAAAATGTTCATAAATTCAGACTTAAGTCTCTTTAAGTTGGAGCTCTGAAGAGTATATTTGACTTACCATATTGTCAAAATAAACATTATCAATGTTGAAAATATCGTCCAAATCTGGATGTAGTGTTACATGCATCAATAATATCAGCCTGCTTATCATCAGAAAGAGACATCATAAAGTCCCTCTCATAACAGAAACAAGAATAAATCGGCAACCAGGGGAGCACAATTAGTGCCCATGGAAATCCCAACTACTTGTCTATACAACTTGGTGCCAAATCGAATAAAAATATTGTCCAACAAAAAGGTCACATACATTTTGACAAGACCATGCATGATTTTTTTTAGTTTTTTTCCAAGTAAAAAATGCGTTTCTGTAATTACATGCAAGGTAGAAAGAGCCTTCTTAATTGAAGCTTCTTTCAATAAGACCAATGAGTTTATCTTTAATTGAATTATGAATTTAAGAGTGTAAAGTAGCAAACTGGTCGCATTAAAATCTCTAGCTTTAAAAATAGTAAGTAAGTATGATCAGGAAATACCACAATCACAAACTGCAGACACCCCTGTGGCACCGCGAGGAACGCTTAACCATCACGAGACACCAGGAAGACAAATTAAGCAAAGCAATCAGCTCTCTCTTCCCCATCAAGATGATTGCAATACTAGAATGGACATAAAGTAACGTACAACAAAACATAGAACAATTACAGACTCCCACAATGGGAGTAACAATAAACAAAAAGTCAACAACAACAGAACCACCGCCTTAGAACGGACAGCAGCCTAAGCCACCGGGGGGCTTAAATGCATTTTACTGGTACCAAATCTTCGCCCTGGATTCTGCTGTTGTTGAAGTACAAGAAATGTTCAGCTCGCATGGAGGCCATCTAACTAATGCAATGTATCATCATGGAAAACACTCTAATCAAATTAACACTCCATGATGAAACAAAGAAAAGGGCTCATGACTCACAGATAGTCAGATCTAAAGAAAACCTCAAGTTGAGCCACGGTGGGTCCAGCTACAGATAAGCATCAGGCACCAACCCACCGATTAAAGCTTTACGTCAGAGCCGTCATAGAGTCTGAGGCCTGACCCACCGTCGTGCAATTAAAGAGGAAACCATAGCTATAAACCGTGATTGGGTTTAAAACTAGGCATGCAGACTGTCGCATGATATCCAAATTATATCCAACCCTTATATAACGTTTTACTATCTTTTTGAATTGATCACTAAAATTAGGTTTTCCAACAATTCGTTTGAATTTATTGACTAAATCACCATAAAATATAGGTTCTGATATGCCTTGTAAGTTTAACTAAAATTTCACCTGGATTTTTAATAGACCAATATAGAATTTTACCGGATCTCTCATATACCTTTTCACAGTACTTGATAACATGTTTTTAATAACACTAAAACCAAATTCGGAGGAAAGCTATGCCCCCATTAACCGCAAATTGAGTTGGCAAGCATGCTTACTGCTCTTTATTGTGTCACAATGATACAGGCTGAAATACATTTATTATATCAAGGGAGAGCATGCACAAACACAATTTCAAATTTGCAAAGTGCTGTGGTTACCTTGAATATATGGTCAAGGTCATCAAATTCTTTTTAACACTTTTGTTGTCTTCAAAAAATATATCTATGCAAGTTCAATGGAGAGAAACCCACTTATCAGATGACATAGCTCAGAAAGGCTTATCTTACAGTTTTTTTGAAGATGGTGACCTTAAAAATTAGGTGACCTTAAAAATTAGGTCAAGGTCACCAAAATCATATCAATTCTTCATTTTGTCACATTGATACAATACATATAGTTTAGCTTGAACCTAGTGTTCAATTCAAGTCATCATATAAAACCCTATTTTGGTCAAAATTTGACATTTCAAAGTGCTGGTGTGACCTTAAAAATAATGTTAAGGTAACCAAAATCTAATCAACTCTTCCTCTCCTAACAATATATAAATATGCAAGTTTGGTAACCTTCAAAATTATGTCAAGGTCACCAAAATTAATCAACTCTCCCTACCCTTCCAACAATGTTTCTATGCAAGTTTGGTCAAAGTCCATCCAATAGTTCAAACTATAGCACAAGGAAACTCTATTTTGGACATTTCAAAGTACTGGTGTGACCTTGAAAAATAGGTCAAGGTCACCAAAATCTAATCAACTCTTTCCCTACTCCAAATAATGGTTAAAATCTATCCACTGGTTCAGAAGATAACATACGGAAACCTTATTTTGGACATCTGGCGATTTTGCTGGATCATAGTAAGTCAAAACCTGACCCGGTTCTGGTTCTTGTGTAATTATCTCTTTAACGGTAAATGCCTCTTCCTGAGGCTTACCCCATTAAATTCCACCAATTTTTTCAAGTTCACAAAGAGGATTCGTGACCTCACTCAATCTATGGCAGAATCTCTCCAGATAATTTACCATTCCAAACCAAGTTTCAAGTACTGACAGATTTTCTGGAGGAGGCATGTCCTTGATCGCTGAAATTTTCATGGGATCTGGGTGGAGACCATCAGCTGACAGAACATGCCCAAGGTAGCTGATCTCAACCAGCCCCACCTCCAGTTTTTCCTCATTGAGTCTGATACCCTTATCTTGAGCTCTTTGCAAAGCAGCTCTGAGATTAGAATCATGTTCTTCTCTAGTTTTACCAAAAAACAAGATAGCATCTACAATAACAACAACACCAGGGAGGTTTTCAAATGACTCGACCATTTTTGTTGAAAAATATCCATGCTACAGATCAAACCAAAAGGGAGCCTCAAAAACCTGTACCTTTCAAAACAGGTGTTGAATGTAGTCAGTGAGAACTTTGATCAGACAGCTTAACATTCCAGTATGCGGAAGTGGTATCAAGTTTCGTTAAAAACTTGGCACCATTCATTAGGGGTCTGACATCATCTATAGTCTTAACAGGTTAATGTGGACGCTTTACACATTTGTTAAAGTCAGGCAGATCCAGACAGATCCTCAATTTCCCTGATTTTTTTCTACAAGTACCATCGAATTGACCCAGTTGGTCGGCTCATGTATTTTTTGAATGACTCCCATTTTCTCCATATGATCAAGCTCAGCCTTGCATTGATCTTTCAACGCAACGGGTATTTAATGCAGCAGGTGAACCACAGGTATGGCGTCAGGCTTAAGGTGAATCTTACACTCACCTGGGATCAACCTAGTCCCTTAAAAGCTTGTGTGTAGTCTTTCAAGACTGAAGTTTTTGTCGTATGATCCTGTGGCTGTTTACAGGCATGAGAAAGTTCAGGATTTCATGATTGAGCACTGGCATATGATTTATATAATGCCAGTTGTTTTTGCTGAAATTTATTTTTGAATGAAGTTAAGCTCAATTTTAGATATATATTAAGCATAAGCTGACTGGTTTCTATTGATATTTTGTGATATTAAACCTTTAATAAGTAATTTAAAAATTGCTTTTCTCCATTTTGGAGTCAACAGACATATTTTCCTGATTGAGAATGGCTGACTGTTCTCATCCTTGTGTTTAGTTTCCAAAGCGTATGTGATCTTTACCAGATCAATCTCAGTGCATGATTGTAACCCCAAAAGTGGCGTGGAATGTGTGTCTACTACATGAAACTCATCCTGTCTAGCTTGATATGTGCATTGTAGAGTAATTGTGCCCTTTGAGTTCAGAGGATTGCCATTATAGTCTAAAAGCATAGTGTGTGAAGGACTGAGTGCAATTTTCACACCAAGATGTTGAAAAGCATAATAAGGTAAGATGTTTACCTGACTTCCGGTGTCAACCTTAAAGGTGATCCCTTGCTTTTATGGACCTACTTCCATTTCTGCTTAAACTTGGCCATTGTTCATCCTTGTCTGTACACTATCAATGAATAATTCATTATCTGAATAATCCTCTGAAACCTCAACGTTAGTCACATTCGTAAATCTACAACACACACTAAAATGGTTCCACTTTTTGCAATCGTGACACTCACTGTTTACCCTTTGAAGGGCATTTGTCTTTAACGTGTTTCTTGTCACAACTGCAATAAACAAAAAGTCAACAACAACAACAGAACCACCACCTTAGAACGGAAAGCCAGCTTCCAGTCCTCGATTATCCTCAATATGCTCCTGCAAAGATCAGCTCAGCATGCTGACAGAATTTCTTGAACGCTTCAAGAAGATTCTCATTACTCCAGTCCATACTTGGTGCTGGAACTCCTGTTAACTCAATTTTTCATCTGATTTGTAATGACAAAGTGCATTCACCATAAGAATTTCAACAAGTAAGAAAGTTCTCTGTAAAATTGCACTTTGTATTTAAATCCAAACGAAGTATGTAAGGGTGCGAAGATCAGGAATCGATACAATCAAGTACCACACCTGACCCAGTATACCAATGGGAAAGTGACAAACTCACCGTTAGACACCACAAACGAGAGCCAAGAGGTCAGCCCTTTCCCAGCAGGTGACCACAAAGCACATATAAACAGACGCGCACAAAGACATAGCAAACACATGACAGAAAACATAAAAGATCCACAAAAGAAAAACCGCCTTGGAACGGCCAGTAAAATATTTTGACACTACTGACTTCTGACACTAAGTTTAATAGTGTGTTCTTAAGGAAAGACAACAACAGATCTACGGTTGTTTCCTACAATATAACACCTAATATCTATCTATATGAAATAAGCTTTATGGAAGCTGGAAAGCGAATGATTACAAGTTACCTGGTTAAAGTGCTCTGCAGAGAGTTTGCTTTTTTATAGACTCCCATTGTGGGAGTCTATAATTGTTCTATGTTTTGTTGTACGTTACTTTATGTCCATTCTTGTATATTGCAATCATCTTGATGGGGAAGAGAGAGCTGGTTGCTTTGCTTTATTTGTCTTACTGGTGTCTCGTGATGGTTGAGTGGCTCTTCCTCGTGGTACCATGGGGTCGTCTGCTGTTTGTGATTGTGGTATTTCCTGATCATACTCACTTACTATTTTTGCTATAACAACCAATAATATAACACAAGTTTAAAGTATAAGTTTGACATAAAATAATATTATAGTAGAACCAGCTACTCTTAAACATGCAAGTTATAAACAGCATGACACAGCACAACTAGAATTAAATTGAAGCATAAAACAAACAAATTTAAAGAAGTGTTAAAAATAGGTGATCTAAAGTTCCCAAGTGGGATTTGATTCTGCTTCTATGAACAAAATAACAGTTAAAACAGATAATTGAAACTCATCTCCCAACTAATCCACTAAATACCCGACTTTATTTGCCACTAGTAAGAAAAGAGTTAAAAAACGCCCTAATAGTATCTAATTTAGAATCCTTGCCAAACGGAAGTCAAACAAGGCAAATTTGTCGAATTTGAATGTAGGACAAAACATCCCGGGACAAAACATCCCATGCCATTTTTTGCCACCCTGGACAAAACATCCCGCATCAATTTGCCACCCCGGACAAAACATCCCATGCAGTTTTTGTCACCCCGGACAAAACATCCCATGCCATTTTTGCCGCCCCGGACAAAACATCCCATGCTACTTCTGCCACCCCGGACAAAACATCCCACACTCTTTTTAAAGCCTATGAAAGTGCATAAAACATCCCATTTAGTTAATTGTCACTATTATTATTGATATTCTTAATGTACCATACCTATTGAAATGATTGGAGATCAAAGGTAGATAGATAATTAGACTAATTAGACATATGTTTCTCAATTATAATAGTTTGTTTGACCCAAACTGTAAATGATTTCTTTTAAGATGTAATTGGCTTCTTAACACACAAATTTAGTTGTTTGTCACAAGAAGATATAATTATCTTTAATTAAATTCTATTTACATTGTGAAACTGCCTTTCAATCAATTTAAGATCTAGTTTATAGCATTTGGACAGTCATACTAGGGCATTCACTGCTAGTACATGTCAGAGAAGATGAAGGTCACAAATGAGACTTACCCTGAAGAAGCAGTCTGAGTATGGGATGTTTTGTCCGGGGTGGCAAAAATGGCATGGGATGTTATGTCCAGGGTGACAAAAATGGCATGGGATGTTATGTCCGGGGTGACAAAAACAGCGTGGGATGTTTTGTCCGGGGTGGCAAATCTTTGTGGGATGTTTTGTCCGGGGTGTAAAAAAATGGCATGGGATGTTTTGTCCCGGGATGTTTTGTCCGGCTCCCGTCGAATTTATATCCCCAGCGAAAGTTATAGAAAGTCTTTAATAAAATATTTTACTGACCGTTCCAAGGGGGTACTTCTTTTGTGGATCTTTTATATAAATTTTTTTCTGACCGTTCCAAGGCAGTACTTCTTTTGTGGATCGTTTATGTTTTTTTTCTGTCTTGTGTTTGCTATGCCTTGTGCACATCTGTTTATACGTGCAAAGCAAAGTGGGGCTGAAGGCCCCGCATGCGAAGCACGTCTATAGATAACACATATGTACAAGATCTGCTAACAATGTTCTTTTTACTTGGCTAATGATCTTCAAAAAGTTGTCCAACATGGCGCCTCTCAGACCTCAGTCGTACCCGGCATCGATGCCGATTTTGTCTTTCCTAAACTAGAGCCGGAACACAGTGCATCCTGCACGAAAAAATTCTCAAAGCTTCGAGAATGGTTTGTCATTCATTCCATGGATCATAAAATTACCTGGATTGGCTTCTTAACTATTTTATCAATATCATTGCCTATGCGTGAATCGGGTATACGCCGAGATAAATACCTTTCTGCCGCCATATTCAAAAAGGCTGTTCATAGCGATGATCCATAGGAAAGTTTTCAATATCAAAATCGTGAATATTCATTTTAAATGGAGACAAATCTTACGGAATATAAGAGAATAAGTTGGTAAGTATATCTCATATGTGTTATGTTGGAATAAAATCACTGGATAACGGTTAATTTTCGTGTTAATTTGGACAAATTCCGTTGTGTACAATCCGCCATCTTGAAAATAACTCTTCCAATTTTACCACCGTAGTTGTCGGTTCTAAAGCGAATTAATGTGAGTAATTTGGATATATTTGACATTTGATACATAAAGTACACATATTTCCTTACCAGAATATTAAATTTTTTAGCAAAACCAAAATAAAACCATGCAGTTAAAATGCTAGCAAAATCATCTTTTTTTCGTATTTTCACATAACAAAATGGCGGAAATGTCAGAAACCTAAACATTGCCTCTAATGTACACCAGGAATTTAAACACATTGCAGAGTTTAAAAGCGTGAAAAACATATCTTAAATAATAAAAGATGCTTAGTCAACCATAGGTACACTTCATTTTAATCCCTTAAGCGTTTGGTTAACAATTAACAAGGGATTTGGTAGGGTGTCTATGAGCAGTAATTATTTCAACCAAACCGTCTAATTTTTGAAGCGATATTCTTAACAACTGACAATAAATTAATTGCCAATTAACAGATTTAGGTCACAAGAATTAAATAATGATACCAAATTTCTATTTAATTACATTAGTTAACCCATTTACGCCTAATGGAATTTCCCACTCTAGTCAATTGGACCACTCCATTTGCGTTTTAAGGGGTGTTCGGTAGCATTTTTATAGAACGTTCTGTAAGAATAAGCGAACAGTGGATACCCTGATCAGACGCTGTGTTCTGCGGTTGCGGATCTGGGTCTGCACTATTTGCCTATGTTTTACAAAAAGGACACTAGGATTTTCGCCTAATTCCTTACTTTGTTTTCCATGTCCTGTAGTGTAGGAAGGCCTGATGCGTGTTTTTTTCTTGGGTATTTTTTCCTGAGAACACTAGATTGTTTGGTATCAAATTGTAGCTGGAGAAATTATCAGTTTATTGGCATTAAATTCACTTTACTACCGTTACCCCCAAATTGCTAGAACATAAGGGAAAAAGTATGCATACATGTATGGATCTCAATAATTGTAAAGTGTTCAGTCAAATTATCGGATTTACCTGTATTTCGACGCGGCAATCATTGGGAAACAATTATTAGCAAATCTATTGCAGTTTCATATCCAGGTATTTTATGATCCCTGTTCATTCATTTCTTATTCAAATTCTTAAAAATAATATTCTTAGATCAAAACATGAGAATAAGAAGATAAATGGACAAAAGCTGAATATTTCATTTGCATCGTGTATCAAAAAAGCAAAATAAACTTACACCGGAAGCCTCCGCCATTACTACACTGCATTTCTCAGCTTTGCGAGTGTTTTGAGATCGCTTTGAAATTCTTTTAATCCGTTTCCAAATGTCTCCAAATTATTTCCGTAGCCCAATAATCGTTATCCAACATAACTAAAGAAAACAGGCGGTTTTCGTCATTCGGAAAAGAAAACAGTTTGAGAGACGTCATAACATAAGTCACTGTCGGCCGTACAACAGTTACTTCCCAGCAGTGTTTATTTCCCACCGTTGTTCGGTGCACACCCTTCAAGCCATAGGAAAGGAAGGATAGCTTCACAGTACGCCCACAGATATCCAAACACAAAAACCACAAACAGGAAATCAAAAACACAATGTAAAATAATTGACCTTTACTTCCTTTGGACGAATAGTGCTGGACTAGAAAGGATGCATACAATTTTATCACAAAAGCAGGACTAAACACAAAAGGGGTCAACAACAAACATTGGACAAGCAGCAACAAAATTTCCTTCTGCTCCAGCCATAAGGTGGACTTTGTGTATTTTACCCCAACAGGTCTTTAAACATATCCATGAATGCTTTTGTTTGGCTTTGATTTTATTCTTGACGCCCCAGTCAACAATTTTTCAGTTATTTCAGGACGGGTCTACCTGGGTAGAACCAGTACAAAATAAGGAAGCAGAAGAAATTTTAAAAAATCAAACAAAATGGAGGCTTTTCCTTTATTTATTTTATTTTTTGCTTTTTGGCAGGGCTCCCTAGATCCCTAAAACTATGAGCATGCTCCCCAGCTCCCCTAAAATAATTACCAGTGCTCCATAGATCCCTGAAAATAAATAGCCATTCTCCCCAGATCCCGAAAACCCCTGGGGGCCCATCTGGCCAATCAGCCTGCCACTGTCATAAGCTATATTTTCTTCTGTATGTCATGTTACTCAATACTGTTGTTGTTCATTGTCACATCCTAACGGTGCCATATGGGTTGGCCTGTATATAGTGTGAAAGTATTGCTTTTCCTGGTTATACTCTTTTTTTCTTGTATTATACGACAGGATAAGTGTTTGAGAAAAGGCAAACAAAAGACCGCACATATCTAGTAAATCATTTATTGAAATAAGGAAGAACAAGCACCATATCTGCTGGTTCAATCGAATTTCGACCATTATGCCAGGTAGTGCTTACTTTGTGAGGTTGGACAAAAATCTTTTGGCTGTGTTTCTGACTAAATGAGGAGACCCTCAAATCCTCTGTATATAGTCTTGGCATTGATTACTGAAAGAAAAGGACTGTTCAGACGTGGAATATAGCCTAGTACAGGGTAAAACACAATCTTCACGACACCTTTTTATGTCTCGTATCTACAATGTTGGGCAAAGTTTGATGACCTATTGAGTGTGACTTTCGAAATGTGAGCAGGGGCCAAGTTCTCTTTTTTCAACAGACACAGTACAGCAATAAATCTTGCGTCCGTCTCAGAAATAGAAGCAAAAGGGGCCCTTCCCTGAAGGCCACAAGAGATGAACCATTGTCACTCAAGCTCACCAAGCATGTCATTGATACTAGTGAAGTCCTACTTGTGTTTCGCCATCTCCTGTGGGTCCGTCCAGTCCAATGATCTCAATGGGGAAGAGAGAGCTGACTGCTTTGCCTTGTTTGTCTTCCTGATGTCTCGCGATTGTTGTGTTGCTCTTCCTCACGATGCCACGGTTTTGTCTGCATTTTGAGAGTGTGGTATTTTCTGATCATACTCACTATTTTTGAATGAATCGAGTACCACACAAGATCCGCTGGTGCGCACTGAATTACGTGCATAATCATTGTGAATGGATCTGTTTGACTGCTTTGCACGGTTTAGGTAGCGCCTATGTTCATATTATGTGCCTTGTGGTCACCTGCTGGGAAAGGGATGACCTCCTGTCTCTCGTTTGTGGTGTCTAACTGTGAGTTTGTCGCTTTCCCATTGGTATCCTGGGTCAATTTCGATTCCTGATCTTTGCACCCTTAACTTCTCAACTTCTGCCACTGTTGGGGAGTTGAAATTTGGTGAGTGTGAGGCGTGAGTTTTAACACTTCATCCGTTCCCGCATGCGCATTGACAAGAAAAACAGATTAGAAGAAGACCAAGTTTTGTGAGTAAGTATTCGTCGAAAAACTGAGTATTTCTGCATCGATCGTTCACCTAATTAGCCATTTTACTTCAAAGAGTTGCTGTCAGATCATTGCAAAGCTTTTCAGCTCCCCTGGGTGGTATCATTGTCTAATGACACATCGCATAAATTATTTTTACAAGTATAAGCTTTATGAAAAGGCAGGGTGGAAAATAAGGCCTTCTGGCCAAAATAAAGAAATGCAGTGTCTCGGAGTCCTATGATTAGGCTGTGACTAATTGTCTGTACTGTAACAGGTTGGGAACACTTCTTTTACAGTTCAATTAATCTAAATTAGACCGATTTCATAGCTGAAAGATTTTTTGTTTTTTTTTTCTTCAAAATTCAAATTTGCACTCCTTTCTTTCTATCTATCTATCTCTTCATAATCCCGAACCCTCTTCCGAATATTATTGGGATGTTTGCATGCGCATGGTGTGTTAGTAAGAAAGATTAAAAACAAGAGGTAAAGATAAAAGAATGATAGTGAGATGAAAATAAAGATTTGTGTTTGCGCATGCGCGGAGAAACAAGTCTTTCTGAAAATGATAGAGAAAAAACATTTATTCTACATCAAAATCAAAATTTTCTAAAACTTCATACTGACTGGATTGGTAGAATAGTTCATTATTTCAAGGTCTAACCACATCGTTTGCCCGATCCTGCTACCGTCGCTGAAATACTGAGATTTTTCCCTGACTATTGACACAAAGATTACCCATAATACATCAATCCAAGATTGCGGCGCCCTTGTTGAAAAACTGTTGATCGTTGAAACTGCATAATATCTCTTCATTTCTCAACCGTAGAGAGACCCGGTTTGTACACAGAATGATGAAATTTGTCCAAGATTAGTTAGACTATCCCATGTGAGTTTTTCCTTGCCAAACTGTGCGACTTGTATGAGTGTCATTCCTCAATTCAATCATGTTCCTTCTCACACCTGATCAGACTGATAATGCTTAGGCCAGTATGATAGCTGTTCAAACATTGAAACCACTCCACAGGAGCACCCTCTCCATAGGATTCATAGCCATATTGTGTATAGTTGCTGCAATTGTACTGAGAGACACTAAGAACCTAGTTATGGAGGAAAATTGCAGGGAATACCTTTGTGGTACTTGCGATCAACCTGTGACCTGGGAACAAAGAGGTGTGGTTTGCGAAACCTGTGATCAGTGGTACCATTCATCGTGCCAAAACATTAGCAGCAAGACGTATGAAGTGCTGAGTGATTCAGAACTGGATGTCAGCTGGCACTGCCTGATCTGTAATGGACCGAATCACAGTTCCACAGTGCATGATTTATTCAGCAATGAGATATCATATTGCTCGAGCAGTGTAGGCGCTGTCCCAGATTTCTCAACTCTGAGTCCAGATCCCACCAAACATAAGATGAAACCAGTACACTCGTCGACTCCTGTACGGAAACAGCAACCCTCAAAGAAAAAGATGACAGTACCTCTTCGTGTTTTAAACATTAACTTTCAATCAATTAAAATGAAACAGTGTAGGCTCTCTAACGTGCTTGAGAGTGTCAAACCAGATATTGTGATAGGTACAGAAACATGGCTCGACAACAGTATCAAAGACTCTGAAATTTTCCCTAGTGGTTACAGGATACATAGGAAGGATAGGAAGACAGGAAATGGAGGTGGAGTACTTATCGCAGCTAAGGAGGAGTTCAACAGTGAAGATGTGCCAGAGTTGGACACAGATTGTGAAATTATCTGGACCAGACTAAACCTGATTGGAAACGGAACTGTTTACGTGTGCTCCTTCTATCGCCACCATGTCTCAGATGAGATGAGTATCAACAACCTTGAAATTTCATTGACTCGCGCGTGCGCTATCCGAAATGCCACAATAGTGATCGGTGGCGACTTCAACTTCCCAGGATGGAACTGGAAAACCAAAAGCTTAAAGTCAAGAACTGCATACCCAACACTCCACACAAGATTCACTGAAGTCCTGGACAACAGTAGCCTGGTCCAATTAGTTGAGGAGCCGACAAGACAAAACAATACCCTCGACCTCCTCATCACTAACCAGCCCAGCAAAGTCCTGCGAGTTGATGTAATGCCAGGAATTTCAGACCATGACATTGTGTTCGCAGAGTTTGACTTGAGACCCGTTAAACACAGTCAGAAGCCGCGCCAGATCCCGTTATACAAGAAGGCCAAGTGGGATCTCATTAGGGAAGATATGGCACAGCTGAGAGACAGCATTTCCACCATGTATGATGCAAGAGCTGAAAATGTCAATGATATGTGGATAACTTTCAGGGATACCTTGCAAGCCAGCATTACCACACATATACCCCATAAGCAGACTAAATCCAAAGACAAGCACCCATGGATAGGACCGGAGCTGAAAAGACTGACAAGAAAGCAGCACAGATATTATAAGCAGAAAAAGAAGACTGGTGACCCGTTGCATGCCCAAAAATACCTGGAGCTGAAACACCTTGTCCAGAAACGAACAAGACAGGCCTATTGGGACTATGTAGAAGGAATTGTCACACCAGGAGAACAAGAGAATGAACACAACAGCCGAAAGAGATTCTGGACATATGTCAAACATAAAAGAAGCGACAACACTGGTGTATCTTCTCTGAAGAGTGATGGGAAGCTGTTCTCACATCCAAAAGATAAGGCAGAGATTTTAAATAAACAGTTTCAATCAGTGTTTTCCAGTAGTGAAGAGGTTTCACAGGAAGATTTCTCACAGAACTATAATATGCCAACAGAAGAGAGCTCATTCCCAGTGCTAGATGACATAGACATCACTCTTAACAGCATCAAGAAACTGCTGAAGGACCTAAACCCCAACAAATCCCCAGGACCCAACAACATTGGACCAAGAGTGCTTAAGGAACTGGCAGAAGACATAGCACCTTTGCTTCTCATGATATACAGAAAGTCACTGGATACCGGAGAAGTACCAGAAGACTGGCGAACTGCAAACGTCACTCCAGCCTTCAAGAAAGGACAGAAGTACCAAGCAGAAAACTACAGACCCATATCCCTAACAAGTGTCTGCTGTAAGATCATGGAACATGTCATCACCAGCCAAATCATGAACCATGGAGAGAACAACAACATACTTTATCCGCTACAGCATGGCTTCAGGAGGGGCAGATCCTGCGAGACCCAGCTGATTGAGTTTATCGACGACTTATCATCAAACCTACAGAAAAATCAGCAGACAGATGTTCTCATCATGGACTTTGCCAAAGCATTTGATAAAGTTTGTCACAGCCTCCTGGTACATAAACTACATCACTATGGCATTCGGGGTAAAGTCAATAAATGGATCAAGAACTGGCTCACCAACAGGAAGCAATGTGTGGTTGTCGAGGGAGAAAAGTCACAGTTTGTCATTGTGTTTTCAGGAGTCCCTCAAGGCTCGGTGCTTGGACCATGCCTCTTCCTCTACTACATAAATGATCTAGCGGCTCAGCTACACTCAACTGTACGACTCTTTGCCGATGACACGATCGCCTACCTTGTAATTGAGACACCAGAAGATGCAAGTCTATTACAGGAGGACCTGAACACTTTAGCAAAGTGGGAGGATCAGTGGAGGATGAAATTTCACCCAAGTAAATGTACAAAGATGACAGTGACCAGTAAAAGAAACCCTACAAAGACAGAATACAATTTGCACGGACATGTATTAGCCAGCGTACCATCAGCGAAATATCTTGGAATTACCATAACAGACGACCTCAAGTGGGACACTCATATACAGAATATATGTGACAAAGCAAACAGAACCATTGGTTTCCTGAGAAGAAATCTCAACATTGGAGCAGTGTCAATTAAACAGCAGGCCTACTTCACCCTTGTCAGACCCTTGATTGAATATGCTAGTACCGTATGGGACCCATACACACAAGCCAACATACAAAAGCTGGAGATGGTCCAACGGCGAGCAGCAAGGTATGTGATGAACAGGCAAAGAAACACCTCTAGTGTGAGTGACATGCTACAGAGACTAAACTGGAGAAGCCTTGAAAGCAGGAGAAAAGATGCACGCCTCTGCATGATGTTCAAGATTGATAGGAGATTGGTCACAATCAGTAAAGAACCCAGACTTCAGCCTGCAAGGAGGAAAACAACGAGGCTACAGCATCACAGAGCTTTCCAGATAATCACCTGCAGAATGGACAAGAGGAAAATGTCCTTTTTTCCCAGAACTGCAGCACCCTAGATAAGCAGCGTATTTGCGTAAATACGCAATTAAAATCATCAAAAAAACAATTAAAATGAAATGTGTGCGTACCGAAAAGCAATTCTAACGATCAGTATGCAATTACATGCGATGTCATTGCGTACCATTTGGTCCATTTCGTTTCCATTCGGCTAATATACAAATGCCAGTCGGTTATTGAGTTTATTTTTACTAGCGAGAGCGCAATATACTCAAGTTTTATGAAAATATCGGTGCCCAGTCCAGTTTTTTTGCAGAAAAACACTAATATGAAATGTCAACAAGGGGATGAGATTTGCTTCAGGAACAATAAAATCCGTGAGTTCCATACTTTAGAAAGGCAGACGATGGGAGTGAATAAACATGCAAGCACATTCCCGGTGGCTTCATGCAATAAGAAAAGATGTAATCACAGAAAAAAAACGTGGCATAAAAAATATATGAAAATACGCAATTGTTTTTGCAAGTACGCAATTGAGGATAACCAGGTTGCGTAAGTACCCAATTGACCCAAAAGCTTATCTAGGGCGCTGGAACTGTGAAAGATTGGAATGCCCTGGCTCCTCATGTTATGGACTCAGAAACACTTGAAGCCTTCAAGGCTTCAGTGTCATCCATGGAGTACTAGACCAGCAGCAATTCTTGTAGATTTTAATTGTAAATTCGACTTCTTTTAACCTTTGGAAAAGTACAGACAGGATTCAAACCCGGACTTACTACACATATTCACCGAATTGACGATAACTAAACCCGAACAGACCTATGAAGAATTTACAGTACCTTATAAAATTCAAACCTCATCAGAGGGAATTGTTTCAAAGTGCTGCGACACATACAATACCTAGCATAATCTTCAGAATGTTGAAGGAGGCTAGTAAATGGCAGAAGCAGAAGCAGAAGATGATAGTGTTAGGTGTTAATAAGATGGAGTTAAAAGCAGATTAAAAACAGTATGCATTTAAGGCTGTGTATGATTGATCTCGCTGACTCCTGTTTTAAAGGAGTCAAGATCAGAAACCAGGACGAGATCAGCTGGCAACTTGTTCCAAAGAACAATGGATATGGGGAAAAATGAGTATTTATAATAACAGACTGATGTATGAATCTGTCTTTAAGAAAGAGAGTGCATATGGCGAGTGTATACTTCAGGATGCTCAAAATATGATGGAAGTGGTATGGCAACTAGGCCGTAAACGATCTTATAGAACATAGCGAGGCGCGTGTCGGTACGTCTGTTTTCTAGGGATCGCCATCCAAGGTTGCTCAGCATATCCGTTACGCTACTATATGAGGAGTAGTCATTCGTGACCCATCTGGCTGCCCTTCTTTGGACCTTTTCAATTTTGTTAATGTTGTCTTTGGTGTAAGGGCTCCAGACGACTGATGCATATTCAACCTGTGGACGGACAAGGGAGTTGTATGCCATGGTTTTGATATCTTTATTTTTGGTTACTACGTTTCTTTTGAAAAAACCCAGTGTTTTGTTAGCGGTACTGGTAATGTTGTTTATGTGGGTGTTCCAGCTCAGGTCCTTGCTGATGGTCACACCCAGGTACTTCGCAGCATCCACAGATTCTAGTTCCTGGTTATGCATGAAGTATCTGGACTTAACCGGGCTTTTTGAGCGGGTAATATGGATAACCTGGCATTTGCCTGGGTTAAACTCCATATCCCAGGTTCTCTCCCAATGCTGAAGAGACTCCAAGTCGGACTGAAGTACCTGACTATCTTGCATGTTGGTGACTGTCAGGTATACAGCCGTATCATCAGCAAATAACCTGACCTGGGACTGAATGTTTTCAGGTAGGTCATTGATGTACAATAGAAAGAGGAGTGGGCCCAGTACTGAGCCCTGAGGTACACCAGAGGTCACTTTGACCTCCTCAGATGACTCCCCATCCAGTACAACAGTTTGAGCAGGGAAAAAGACTAACAGGGGCCCAGTAGCCCAGTGCCCCTAAATTTTGGGCTGGGCCCCTAGAACTAAATATTTAGGGGCCCAGCTTGCCCCTGAAAAAAGGGGCATGTAAAGGTATGAAGTTTTGTCAAATCTGACACTAGCTGTTGTAAGTTTGCAAATCCTCATTCAGCTGATTCCAAATACTGTTAATATGGTAAATGATTAGAGGAATACAGATTTTGAGGGTCTCTGACTTCAATAATGAGTAAAGCAAATGCTTGGCAATTGTGTTAAAATCAATGAGTTTAATTTTCCGCCGAACTCTGGGCACCTTAATTTTGGGCTGGGCCCCTAATCATTTTGTTTTAGGGGCCCAGCTTGCTCCTGGCGAAGAAAGGTTAGTCTGTATCCCTGTTGAGTGCGACCTATCAGGAATGACTGTATCCAATTTAAAGTGTTTCCTTTTACACCAAAACAAGAAAGTTTATATAAGAGTTTTAGATGATTTACTTTGTCAAAGGCTTTGCTAAAATCCAAAAGTATTAAATCCGTTTGCTTTCCCGAAGATAGCTGCCTTCCTAAGTCTTCTACTAGTTGAATCAATTGGGTCTCGCATGAGCGTTTTTCGCGAAACCCATGTTGAAGTTCATAGAGGATGTTATGCTTGTTTAGGTGTGTTGAAAGGTTCGAAGCAATTATGTGCTCCATAACTTTACATAAGATACATGTCAAAGAAATGGGCCTATAGTTAGAAGGTTCTGTTTTGTCGCCTTTTTTGAATAAGGGACAGACTTGTGCCTTTTTCCAATCAGAAGGGAGTTGTCCGGTTTGCAGTGTTTTCTCAAACAAGAGGCAAATAACAGGAGCTATCTCTATCTTCAACTGTTTCAAGACTACTGGTTTGATGGAATCAGGACCAGCAGCCTTGTCAGGTTTCAGATTTGATAATAATTTTAACACACCGTTATGGTCAATTTTGATTTCCGGCATAGTGGAACATAGGGGGGTTATATTTTCAGGAATATTTTCTTGAAAGAAATTGTGTATCTTCTTAGTACACAATTGACCTAACTTAAGTGGGGATAAGCAAGAGAAAACGGACTGAAATTGGGAATTTAGGAGATTTGCCTTTTTTACGTTTCCACTATGCAGGATTGCAGATTTATTCCTGTTTTGTTATGAAAGGGACTTTATGATGTCTCTTTCTGATGATAAGCAGGCTGATGTTATTGATGCGTTTAACACTACTTCCAGATATTTGGACGATATTTTAAATATTAATAATGTTTATTTTGACAATATGGTTAGTCAAATATACCCTTCAGAGCTCCAACTTAATAAAGCCAATGCCTCTGATACCGAAGCCGCGTTTTTAGACTTGCATTTGTCAATTTCTAATGATATTGTTTCTACCAAAATTTATGACAAACGTGACGACTTTGATTTTGAAATTGTCATTTTCCCATTTTTAGATGGTGATGTTCCTCGTTCTACGTCCTATGGAGTCTATATCTCTCAACTCATTCGTTTTGCTAGAGCATCTAGCTATGTTGTTGACTTCAACACTCGCAATAAATTGTTAACTCAGAAACTTCTTAAACAAGGCTATCGGTATCATAAACTTCGCAAAACATTTTCAAAATTTTATAGACGATACTATGATTTGATTTCTAAATTCCAAGTTGGACTTAAATCTCTCTTGCGCCAAGGACTTCTGGAACCTGATTTCTATGGTGACTTGGTGTATAAGTTGAAGAAGATTGTTGGCTCTGATAATTTTTCAGCGCAGTTCATTAAAATAATTTCCCATTATAAAAAGATTGGCTATAACATTAATGTATTGCAACAGACTGCATGCTTGGTAGTCAACCCAATCACGGTTGGCAACTTTGCTTTCCTCTTTAATTGCACGCCGGTGGGTCGGACTTCAGACTCTATGATGGTTCCGACTTAAAGACTTATCTATTGATGAGATGGTAGGGGCCTGATGCTTTGGCTGTTTGTCGGGCCCACCGGGGTTTACCTGTTGGATTTCTTTTGCTCCGGTATTCAGTTTAATTTACTGTTGAGTCCTTATCCTTGCTTTATCTCCTTGTTATATCTTGATTTATATGTTTTAGGAGATGATGCATTGATAAGTTAGGGGTCTTTCATGCAAACCAAATATCTATGTGTCTTGATCCACATCTGAATTAAGGGTGAGGTTGGCGCCGTTAAACGGGTTTAAGTCCTCCAGTAAAATATTTTACTGACCGTTCCAAGGCGGTACTTCTTTTGTGGATCTTTTATGTTTTTGTTCTGTCTTGTGTTTGCTATGTTTTGTGCGCGTCTGTTTATATGTGCTTTTTGGTCACCTGCTGGGAAAGGGCTGACCTCTTGGCTCTCGTTTGTGGTGTCTTCTGTGAGTTTGTCACTTTCCCATTGGTATCCTGGGTCAGGTGTGGTACTTGATTGTATCGATTCCTGATCTTTGCACCATTACTTACTTTTACTCACCATTTGAACTAGGCTGTAATCATCTAGGCAGGAGATAAAGCTGTTGTATATGGAGGGATATCTGCATCCTGGTTTGATGGTGGGAACATGTTCAGAGTCCCATGAGAACTTGGGAAAGTTAAAGTCTCCCAAGACCCATATATTGCCTTTCCTCATACATACCATCTCCAGTGACCTATTTAGTTCTTCAAGGCTATGAGCATCACTCTCCTTCGGACGGTAGTAAGCTGCAATATAAAGTGGTTTGGCAGCAACAATGTCAAGCTTAACCCAGATTATTTCGCAATCAGTTTTAAGTTGCTTCTGTTCTGTTGCAATAATTGTGTCTTTAACTAAGATGAAGACACCACCACCCACAGTACCTGCACCCCTATCCTCACGAAATGGAGTGTAGCCAAGCGAGTGAGGGAAGAATTCACTATCAAGGTGATTTGGTGTGAGCCAGGACTCTGTTCCAATAACTATATCTGGATTGTGTAAGTCAAGTAGGGCATGAAACTCTGCTTTCTTGTTCACTAAGGACTGACAATTTATATTTAACACCCTGAGTTTGAAAAATTTGGTAGGCACAGGCCTATGCTGAGCAACCCTGGGCGACGGCTCGGAGGAGCGAGATTCTGAGTATTCGTCATCATGATCTTCATCTGTCAAAATACTGAAATTATTCGGCGAAGCATACGACGCGTAGGACGAGTGAGTGGAGTTTGAAAAGTTCGGGTGATCACAGTTTGAGCAGATCCATGAGAAGGATTGGTCTGTGGCAACCAAATCATCATAAGCTTCCTGGCCGATGGCCTGGCACTGTATGTGAAACCACATTCCACACTCATCACATTCCAAGGCGGAGTCAACATCTAAAACTTCAATGGCACAGTTACCACACGGAAATTCCATGGGGCCTGGGTTGAGTTCTACATCCGCAGACATAGATATAAGTAGGAAACACAGATAGGATAATGAAGAGACCCTTTGCTCTTTTAGTGGAATGTGCCATCGGGAACGTTTCAAGCTAGCAAGTAATATTGAGGTGGGTGGCCTGAAGTTGTTGGGTCGAATACATGGTCTTGCTAGTTGGCAGTCGATCTCCTTGTGATCATGAACGCCTACGATGTGTAGGACTGTCAATACAATAATTGTGGGACAAAGAATACCTGTCAACATGTTTGTGATTTCTCAGTTGCAACATCCAATTTGTTTGCTGTACACACTTCCGCTTACAGCATCAAGAAGTTGTAAATACAAAGAAACAATGGCTGCCGCTTACGGCATAGAAGAGAATGGGATTTACACTTCAGCCAATAATGATTTTCTTACCAGAAGGTTTTATTCAAAAACACATAAATTGACAAACCCAATATGTAATTTAACAGTCATAAAACAAAAACCAGCTGTCAAAACATAGTTTAGAATCTAAAAATACTGTTTTTAGGAAATAAATTCAGAGCGAGGAAAATCAGCTGTTAGTAGAAGAACACGCATGCGCAATCCAATCTGTACTGGTTCGCTCATACATGAGCATTACACCAGGGAGTGCGAATTTGGAAATTTTGATAAAATAAAAAACAAAAAAAAACAAAAAACTTTTGGCTGAATTTTTGTTTAAATAAGGAGTGCCCTAAACTCCTCTGTGGACTGGGCATTTGCCACAGAAGGAGACAGACTATTCCAATGTGGAATAGTTCGGGGGAAAAAAGAATTTTTCAGGGCATCACTGTATGTCTGGTGTCTGCGGTATTGAGCACTATATGATGACCTGGTAGTTTTCAAACTATGAGCAGGGGTCATATACTTGTCTTTTTCAATAGACACTGCTCCACAATGAATCTTGTGATAGAGAAGCAAGGAGGACTGGTCCCTACAGTCCTCAAGAGATGGCCATTCAAGCTCATCAAGCATTTCGCCGACGCTACTGGTGTTTCGCCATCTCCTGCAGGTCCAGCGGGCTGCTGTCCTCTGAACTTTCTCAATCTGATTAATCTGAAGTTTCGAGTGAGGGCTCCAAATGGGTGCTGCATACTCTAGTTTAGGCCGAACCAAAGTTTTGTATGCAACTTCCTTTGTACTCCTAGGTGCAAAAGCCAAATTTCTGCGAAGGAAACCAAGTGTCTTAGTTGCTTTGGAAGAGATTTCAGAGACATGCTGACCCCAATCCATGTTATCTGTAATGGTGATACCAAGGTATTTTGCCGACTGAACATTTTCCAAAGTTTGATTGTGTAGTGAGTAGTCGAAAAGAATTTGTTTGTGATGCTGATGCCGAGTCACTCTCATTGAGTGACATTTGGCTACGTTAAATTTCATTTGCCAATCGGCTTCCCACTGTCCTAAGCTGGTGAGGTCTTCTTGCAAGGTCAAACAATCCTGAAGTGAATGTATATTCCTATACAGGACACAATCGTCTGCGAACAGGCGAACAGAAGACCTGATGTTATCCGGCAGGTCATTTATGAAGAGGAGGAACAGGACCGGACCTAAGACCGATCCCTGGGGCACTCTGGATAGCACTGGGACTGGATCTGAGGCTTGGCCATCTAAAACAACTTGTTGAGTGCGCCCAGAGAGCCATGAGTTGATCCACTTGTGGGTGGATCCTCTAATCCCATTATATTCCAATTTGTGTAATAGCCTCCTGTGTGGAACCTTGTCAAAGGCCTTAGCAAAATGCATTATGATTAGATCTGTCTGTTTGTGCCCACGATTCACAGCCCCATCCAGGTTACTGATGATATCGTGCATAAACTTGACCAACTGGGTTTCGCAAGACCTCTGACTTCAGAAACCATGCTGACAGTCAGCAAGTATGCTATCTAAGGCTAAGTGTTTTTTGATGTTGCTGACTAAAATATGCTCTAGGGTTTTGCAGCAGATGCATGTGAGCGACACCGGCCTGTAGTTAGCAGCATCATATTTTTCACCCTTTTTAAAGACCGGAGAAACATTTGCTTGTCGCCACTCATCTGGTACCTCGCCCCGAGCTAAAGACTCATTGTAGATGAGTGCCAGTATTGGAGAGATCTCATTGCTACACTCTTTAAGTACTCTGGCATTCAGTCCATCCGGGCCAGAGGCTTTATGAATATTTAGTCTGTCCAACAGTTTGGTGACC
Organism: Loripinus fragilis; assembly: GCA_964019695.1. Taxonomy (NCBI): domain Eukaryota; kingdom Metazoa; phylum Mollusca; class Bivalvia; order Lucinida; family Lucinidae; genus Loripinus; species Loripinus fragilis. The sequence continues at coordinate 64,924,216 of OZ026525.1, read as the reverse complement.
CCTTTCGGGTCAACTGTTATGTCCCCCATGGAGGAGAACGGACTAGCCCCTTTCGAGGGCGGGTCAGAGTCGTCTTCACGTGTGAAGGCTGATTGGAATTGCCTATTACAAATGTTGGCTTTTTCCTTAGAATCTGTCTTAAGAATTCCGTTTTCTCTGAGTGATGTGATCCCATACGCGTCTTTTTTAAGTGATTTGACAAATGACCAAAACTTTTTAATCTTTTCAGGCTTGGGAGTGTCGGGATCTGAGCTATCGTTCTCGAACGTAAATATATTGGAAACGTATTTCCAATAGGCATCTCTCAGTACCTTCTGAACATGTGCTCTGAACCGCTTGTAATGAATCTTGTCATCAGGGTCCTTTGATTTGCGAGCACGTAATGATCAAAATTTGATCGCGCCAGTATTATAAGAAAGAAAGAAAGATTTGTCTTCTAAAGAACACTGAAATAATGCTCAGGGAAAAAGACTAACAGTAGCCCAGTGCCCCTAAATTTTTGGCTGGGCCCCTAAAACTAAATGTTTAGGGGCCCAGCTTTCCCCTAAAAAAGGATAGTATGTAAAGGTATGAAGTCATGATAAATCTTACACCAGCTGCTGGTTGTTTACAAATCTTCATTCAGCTGATTCCAAATACTGTTAATATGTTAATAATTAGAGGAATACCAATTTTGATGGGCTCTTAACATCAATTATGAGTAGTGCAAATGCTAAATTGGCAATGGTGTTGAAATGAGTTAAATTTTCAGCCAAATCCTGGGTCCCTTAGTTTTGGGCTGGGCCCCCAAGCATTTTGTTTTAGGGGCCCAGCTTGCTCTTGGCAAAAAAAAGGTTAGTCTTTATCCCTGATGCTTTATATGCTCTGGGCAGGTGTTGCCAAAAATTGCAAAATCATTCTCTAGCCAAACTGTAGACTTTGTTGATACGATCTTGATGGCATAGCCCTTGATAAGGTGGAGTATTGCGTATTAACGCAATTGCTTGGATTTGAAAATGCAATTAAATTTATTTCCGTTCGTACAAAAACGCAATAAAAATCCTTCATACTCAATTCTGAACTTTTTCATAGCGTATGAGGCTATAGTATTCTGTTTGTGATTTACGTTTTGCACACAACATAAGCAATTGTCGGGTACAAATTTATACACTGCCTGGTGCCAAATCTAGTATATTAAAATGTAAACCAGTCCAGGAACATTCTTATCCCTGTTTAGCTATATCCAATATTTACACAATTATGACATTTGTCTCACTTTACGATAACAATGGTGAAATGTGGGCAAAAAAGCCGCAGAGCAATTGAATGATATCGTCTAGTAACTATACTTTAATACTGCGTTGAAGGTTCGAAGAATCAAAGATGACTTGATTAATATGTTGGATCTTTAAAATAAGTCGGAAATAGCGGCCTCAGGTATACTTAGCAGTATTGTCAGTGGGCTTTCTGAAAGTGAAACCGAAAGTTAACAAAAAATCAGCAGAAACTAGGCCCAGTTTCATTGTTTATTTGCTTTCAGATAGATACCCAATACAAAAACTTGACAAACCCCATTTAGAATTTGAAATACCCAAGTAACCCTTTCGCTGCCGAGCATGTAATTATATATTGACTAGCCGTTTGCTGGGGGTTTCTAAGTGTTTCTGGTAAAAGTTGTAAAAGGGGTATGGCGGCTATATTTTTCAATAAAAGTATACAAAACCTACATTTTTATGTTGAAAAATGTTTGAATGTTATATTTCCAACCTAAAACTTGTTTTAGCATATATATTTTTCTTTCAATAAAATGAAAAATAGAAAAAGTTCACAAAATCGGGTTATCATTATATCAAGTATGGGGGCCATCTTTTCCCCTGCGCATTATTTTTGTACGAGAACAAACAAACCTATAAATAACACATTATATTTTTATCCTAAAACGGTTTTAGGTATATTTTGCAACACTTCATAAACATACAAATCGAAAATCATAACATCTGATGTATTGCGCCACTATCCGCCATTTTGAAAAAGCAAGCGCAGGGTTTGCGCTAGGATTTATTTTTCTTTCGCCACCATTTTCGCCAATCTGATTTTTTTTGTGCCATTTTCTTGAACTTGGAGCCAGATTTTTGGCCATTTTTGCCCAAAAAAGAAAGGCCAGGTTTTTGGGCATTTTTGTTAAAACGTCTTCTGTCTTTAACCTTTAAATTCTGGTGGATTATTCTATACACATTGATATAATAAGTATGGAATAGTCAATTTTGTATTTAAATCCGTTGACAGTCTTAAAATTGATGTATATTTGTACCTTTCTTAACAGAACAAACACTGATGAAATGCCATTGTTTGTGGTAATCACTGTTTGTCAAAGTACCTGTTGCAAGTCCACACGTTAAATTATTATAACACGGGTAGATAATGATCAGACTTTTTCTCTATGTTTGTTCGTGGCTCTATTTCGTGAGCACTTGTTAGAAGATTGTCACCTCCATTCATTTTAAACACCTGAAAGGTATTTTTAACATTAACTCAGTCTTCACACATGAATGGATACTATATATGACGCCAATGTTAATATAATATGGGGTTTTTTGCTTCCGGTTTTTGGTCATTGTTTTTAGTGATTAAAAGTTTGCAATCAATGTTATTCTCGCTTGAATATAAAATTATAAAAATACTTTGATGAAAGCTGTTTAAATTTGGAAAATATATGTTGAATAAACGAATAACTGCAATGAATTCCAACGCGAGCAAAATATTGCCAAAAGGGAGCTAACTCAAAACTGTTAGGGGAGAGCACAATTTGCATAGTTTTTACCTCGGACATAGGTCCGAGTTTTAACCAATATTTTTTCTGACAAAACACTTTTTATGAGCCATAACATCATCTACCTTATAAATAAAAGGTTTCTGCTTATAAATAATAGGTTCAGATATCTGAGACTGTCGAGATAAACCCTTTGAACGGCGTGCATTACTCTGTTTTGAAGAGAGAAGCTATCTTCAGGGTTGTCTTGCTACTGTCCGAATTTTGGAAATGCGCGGATCATTTCGCATGTCTGGTAATGTCTGGTGAGTGATGCTGTCAGATGAAAGAATGGCACAGTGAACACCATGCAAATCTTTCCCCTTTCTCACTATGCTTGATGGAAAATGAGCTTGAAAGTGACGCTTGAATTTTTTTCTTCTTTGCAGACGGCGATGTAGCGGTCTTTTCAACATGTTTAAAGTGACGAATTCAGAAGGTTAATGACTTTTATTATAGACTACAATAAGCAAAGGTGCAGTTTATTTCATGCACAGTATGACACCATGTATATTATGGTCTGCCATTCTGACCGTTACCGGTAGCAGCTGTTAAAAGTGTGCCGATCGCCGTAGGTTAAAAGCAGCGCATGTCCAGGTTCGACTCGATCAGCTACTGAGTTGTTTGGTGTTAATCGAGGTGCTAATTGACAATTCACATAAAGCGGCACCAGGCAATGACTTTAGTTGGAGGTGACGTTCCGACGGCAGACAAAAATTTTCGCTAGCGATTTTTCTTTCGCCAATAGTTGTCGCCAAATTACAATTTTTTGTGCCAAATTTATTATTTCTTCGCATTTGGCGACAATGGCGATCGGTAGCGTGAACCCTGAAGCGTCATATGGTAAATTCCCCTCAACCAAGGTCGGTTTTTGGCTATTTTCATTGTACACTTGATAATCTAAAATAATCTTGAGACCTGATTGGCTACAATGCTAAAAAATTCCATGACATCACATGTCCTTGACAATCATGGGAATGTGGGAAACCAGAAGACGTAAAAACCTGTCATTGTGGCAAATAGGTTGCAGTATGTATATGACGGGTATACCCGACCTGTTGGCAGCGAAAGGGTTAAGCCAAAAAGAGGTGGGTAAGTACCCAATTGCTCACAATCCTTATCTGGAGCTATGTGGTGGCGTAAAAGTTTTGGTTTTCATCAAGGAAATTTTTGCAGAAAACCCCTTTTTTATACATTTGTCTGCTGATTTTGTTAAAAAATCAATACCCCATTTAGAATTTGTAATACCCAATTAAGCCAAAAAGAGGTGGGTAAATACCCAATTGCTCCCAATCCTTATCTGGAGCTATATTGTGATGTAAAAGTTTTGACCCCTAGGGCCTGAAGGGGAAGGGGGTCTGCAGACAAAATATTTGCTACCATGTTGCTGCATTCGTGCTTCTGTTTAATTTGATATGCAACATGACCATATTCTGAAAAAATTTAATTTTGACCTTTTGAACCCAATCCCGAAGTCCAACCAGGGGGTGAGACACAGGCCTTGGATGGAAAATCACGTTTGATATGTTTTATATTTATTGTACCTCTGTCTGATTGCGAAATTTATGTTGTGATGTTAAAGTTTTGACCCCTAGGGCCTGGAGGGGAAGGGGGTCTGGGACAAAATATTTTGACCTTTTGAACCCAACCCCAAAGTCCACCCAAGGGGTGAGACACAGGCCTTGGATGGAAAATCACGTTTAATATGTTTCATATTTATCTCACCCCCTGGGTGGACTTAGGGGTTGGGTTCAAAAGGTCAAAATTAAACTTTTTCAGAACATGGTCATGTTGCATATCAAATTAAACAGAAGCAAGAATGCAGCAACATGGTAGCAAATATTTTGTCCGCAGACCCCCTTCCCCTCCAGGCCCTAGGGGTCAAAAGGTCAAGATTCAACTTTTTCAGAAAATGGTCAAATTAAATGCAATCACAAAATGTAGCAACATTGTAGCAAGTATTTTGCCCTCACCCCCCCTGACCCTAGGGGTCAATATGTCAAAATTCAACTTTTTCAGAAAAATTCCATGTTGCATATCAAATTAAAGGGAATCACAAATGCATCGACATGGTTTCAAATATTTTGCCTGCAGATCGCTTCAACCTCTGGCCCTGGGGTTGCGGTCAAATTTCAACTTTATCAGAATGTGGTCATGTTGCATAAGAAATTAAAGGGAATCATGAATGCATTGACATGGTGGCAATGCTTTTGGCCCACACTGGCCCCACAGACCCCCCTCCCCCTCCCCTTCACAATCCTAGAGATTGTGTCAATAGGTCAAAATTCAACTTTTTCAGAACACGGTCAGATTGCATAACAAATTAAAGGGAAAGTAGCACAGAGCACCATGCAAGCATATAATTCTCTCCTTACACACACCCTCAGCCTGTGGGTTGGATTAAAAGTAAAAAAAAAAAATCTGAATGTGGTCATGTTGCATATCAAATTAAGGGGAAAGAAGAATGAACTAACATAGAAACAAACACTTTGACCTTACACACACCCTGAGGGGTCGGAGAAATGGGATTTATGTTTTGTGATTTATATGTTTCTCGGGGATATAAATTCGACAAATTTGCCTTGTTTGACTTCTGTTTGGCCAGGATTCTAGTTAAGATACCATTAGGGCGTTTTCTTAACTCTTTGCTTACTAGTGGCAACTTGAGTTGTCTGCTGATAGTCCAGAATGTCGGTCCTGATCTGGATCCAATCTACTTGACACTCTAATAGTGTTCCTGAAAGAATTTTTTGAAAAGATTAATTTTGAAAAAAAGTCAGCAGACGGCAAATTACCCAGCATGCAAAGAGTTAATTAGTTGGGATATAGCTAGGTGTGCTACAGTACCTCTCAACAGTTTGGACCCCGTTCAGAATGTCAGTCCTGATCTGGATCCAATCTATTTGACACTCTGATAGTGTTCCTGAAAGAATTTTCTGAAAAGATTAGTTTTGGAAAAAGTCAGCAGACGAGAATAAAAGCATGGAAAATTACCCAGCATGCAAAGAGTTAATTAATTAGGATAAAGCTAGGTGTGCTACCTATTATTCAAGATGCTGTCAAAGATGTCAGGCTGATAATAAAGATGTATACATTTTGGTTTAAACTGTCCAGTAGCCAGCTGTCGGTGAGAATGACAGTTAGATTAATTATAATTTGCTTTTACTCTTTGTATGCTGGGAATTTTTTGTCATCTGTTGATTTTCTTCACAATCAACTTTTTTAAAAGAAATCTTTCGTAAATGCCATTATAGGGTAAAAACATCAAATTTCGGACGGACATGTAAAATCGGACACTTTTCTACCTCCCCTGACATAACGTCCTGCTCTAGACTACCAACCAATTGACAAAGTCTTATTTCAGGTTAACTGTACAGACAAAATATCCTCGTACCCACTTCCCAACAGTGAAAATGGAACACGTCACATTATAATCAACCAATTAGATATCCATTCCAGTCTGATGACCTCCAGCTCCGCACAGTTTAGGGAGCACATGGTTTCGATGCTTGTCACAACTATTTTTAATTCCATTTTTTATAGTTGAATTTTGATGCACAATGAAATATTTCTGTTCCCTAGTATCTTCGATAGTTATATTTATGAAATAAAAGGTTGTTTATGCATATTCACATAGATTTGGAACGAAATAAGGATAAAATAATGGGTGTCCGAATTTCCCTTCAGGAAATTTAATTTCGGACACGCCATTGAACACGACGTTCATACGATGATTTTTGACCCTTTCATATAGTTTTCTTTCCTTTCCAGCTGTTTGTAAATAAAATGCATTGCATCTGTTTACGTTTTTGACAAGATTATTTTAGATTCTTGTTGGTATAGCGATTGAAAGACTGGAATGCCTCACCATGAACCCCAAAAATTGAGCAAGAGTTGACTGCGGGTTGAAAAGATTCTGTAGCCTTGCATGCTGGTTGACATTTCAGCACTTGATTTTAGAAGCAAATGAAATCAATATCTTAAAAGACCTCGGTAGTTTACTCATATGATAAATGAAACATGTGTAGCTGTTTTTGACAGAATAAAAACATTTAAAGAGCTTTATTTTGTATAAAGAAACAACTGTCCGATTTTCCCTTCAGCTCTGTCCGTATTTCCCGACAGCCGTCCGAATTTTCATGTTCGACCCTATGTCACTTTAAGTGCTAATCAAACACATTTAAATGCGTTAACCAATGAAAGTACAGCTTTATTATGTCAATCGAGCATGTCTGGTAGCTACCAGCTAGATTTAACCTGGTGACATGTCTGGAGCAAAGCACAAACCGTGCTGAAGTAGTGACACAGCGAAAAAGCGTCCGAAGTTCGATGTTTTTACCCTAGTGTCAAACAGTCTAAATGACAAAATATTCAACTGATAGTCATTGATACATGAAATGATGCCAGGCCGCAAAGTGCAGCTGGTAACCTGTCTTAATGCAGATACAGGGCAACCTCGTTATGTCAAACTTGCCTATCTCGAATGCATGGCCTATGTCCAAGCGATCATCTCTTCCCGAATTTTTCCCCTATATTGCATTGTAATTCGACCTTGCTTATGTCAAACTCGTTTATCATGAAAACTTGGCTATTTCGAAGCGATTTTTCATTCCCCAAAGTCAATTTTCCCTTTGTTTACCACTGCTTGTATCGAAGTGGTCAAAAAGTGAAACGGTCCGAATGACAAACAAAATAATTTACCTGATTGATCGAACAATAACCTTAATTTCAGCCCAGTTAATCCATTGTTGCAAGTAATCGCCAATTAGTTATAGTGTGTTGATAATTGATCAGCTGTTTGTGTAGGTAATTGACCTGATTGACCTTGACATGACCACTCAGGTGTGTTCGATTGGAGCATCAGAAAATTAGCGGTCCCTTTCAAACTTTAATGACTTAATATTGTTCATCGGCATCTTTTGATTAGAGATGTTTTAACAGTCTTTAGATTGCTGTGAGATATTTCGATATTAAAGGGTGTAATATTTCTTCATGTGCAGACTGATTAGACTGCGAGAGTGCAGCCTAATCTGATTTAGCTAGAATATCTGTGGTTCTGCTCCGACAAAATTGACGTTTTTTCAGTGATGTGTGCTGCAAAGATCTCCGTTTTTAGCTATCGATATGCTCTCGTATATGGAGATATTAACTTGTTTTGTTTGATGTTTGCTTATTTTATTTTATTATGTAATTAAAATGGAAATAAAACAACTCAAAAGATTTTTCTTTTGTCTTTATTTCAATCCAGTTTTGAGTAGAAACAGTTTTACTACGTCTGTACTGCAAATGTATCTCGTAGGAAATCTGGTTAAAGGAAATTCAACATGTATACTGTATTTTGGTGACGTCACATTTTGGCTATGTCGAACTTCGGATAACTCGAAGTATTTTCTCCATTCCCTTGGACTTTGAGATAACGAGGTTGACCTGTACTTGTCTGACTGCAGATCCAGGGGTGGCCAGTTCGGTCCTGGCCCAGTCCCATACTTTCCTGGAGATTGATCATGAAATAATTTCTACGACCGTTCACCTCCCTTCGGCTGATTTAGAAGTGTTGTGAAAGTATGTGTACCAAGTACTGGTTAACTGCATGGGCAAGCTTGCCCAGGAAATAAGCGTGGCTAGGTGAACTGACCAACCTGACATGACCATAGCTGTTGACTGGGACGTTAAGAATCAAACCAAACAAAAATGATGTATATCCATAGTTCCAGATAAAGACAAAAATACAGATGAAGTTTTTTTGCCAAGACATTTTATTGGAGGGACATATTTCCAATGTCCCCAAAATATTGTTGGACAGTGCCGTAAAGACAAGACATTTTGAAATTTAATTATAACTCTTTATCTACATTATGATTGTACCATATTTGTTGTCAGCTGATAACCTATGCAAACAAATTGGATCTGGATCCAAACTGTTTGAGACTGATGGTATTCCTGAAAGAATTTTTCGAAAAAGTTGATTTTGAAAATTATCAACAGACGACAAAAAAGCATGAAAAATAACCCAGTTAGTAGGCAACATGTTAAGACTGCCATTAAACACCCCTGCTCTGGAGAAAATTTATGCTAGATATATTGTTGTCAAAGCATTTTTATCACTTAAAGCACCTGCAAAAATTCATCTGAAAATACCATAATTATGCTTATTTTGTGTGCTGCATATTTTTGCTAACATTATATGACTTATTTAAGTGTAGGCACAAACAATGTGGACACAGATCAGACTGCTCCTACAGGAGCAGTCTGATCTTGGTCTACACTGTATGCAGAAAAGGATTCTAAATCATTTCAGCAGACGACAAAAGCAGACAACTTTTGTTGTGATTGGTGCTGTTACTGAGGTGAGTTCAACAATGTGAGCATTTTTGGGCGCTCCTTGTTCTGGTACCAATCTTTATTCGTCAAGTGTAAAGCCTGGCATCACTGGCATCAGTACAACAAGCGCCCGAGAGCACTTGCATCATTGAACTTGCGTCTGCTGTAAAGAGTTTTTTTGGTTTACCTGTCCCTTTCAGCTTAAAAGCTTCTTTACCTGACTGCAGTATTTATTTCACTGTAATAGGTTTTACCCTTATCCTGCCAATATTAGTTTTGTCCTGTAAATGTCGTCTGCTGTATAAATTCAAGTGGACTTCAGACTAAATTTTATCATGGGAGCAACCACTACAAACCCTGATCAAGCTGCTCCCTTGCTCTGTAGATAACCAGTTAATAATATAGAATTTAGAAATGACAGATGATAGTTCACACATACCAGAAGGTATGTTTTCTTGTGTCGATGTCCATCTGGCTCATGGTATGCGGTAATCACACATAAGGTGACAGAGCTGAATAGGATGAAAGTTTGCGGATTATTTTGTGTATTGTTGCCAAATTTTGCATTAATTTAAATTGGAATACGTTAGATCTGCTTTGAGTTAGTAGTCATATTTTTATGGTGCACATATCAATTTCAAAATGTTATACCTTAAACAGTGTAGAGCCAGATCAGCTGGCTTCTGATGAAGCCAGCTGATCAGGATCTGCATTGTTTTTTTTCATCCACAAGATAAATCCATGATACTAAGGATATTGCACCAAAAATCAGAAATTCTTATAGTGTAAACTATCCTTAAAGTATCCACTATCCAGTATGTGCATATTGAAGCATGTGAGCTTATTAGGTTGAATGTGGTAAGGTTATTTTCAGTCATGCTAGGGCCTTCTCTGCTTGCACACATACAGATACTGTATAGTACTACGTGTAGAGTACTACCAAAAGCTAGAGGAGCGCCGTGGCTTAGTGGTAGAGTGTTTGACTCGAGATTGAGGGGATTCAGGTTCCAGTCTCAGTGGAGATGCTGTATTGTGTCCTTGAATAAGATACTTTACCCTCTGCTTAGTAATAGTACTGGTTGAGTCCAGGAGGATCCGTCCCAACATGACTGAAGAACTACTGACTGGGACATAAAGAATCAAAAAATTATTTCTCAACCAAAACATATGTTGTGGGTACTCAAAAGAACCATCTCATTGAGACAGTTCTTTTGAGCACCCAAAACGTATGCTTAGACTGATGGGTAAGTAAATTTTACGCTCTTTTGTTTATCTTGACGTATGGATAGGATATAATAGCTTCACTGGATACCTACTCGTGCAAGATTATGGGGTTACTTTACGCATTTGTGATAAGTACCAATTATATCTTGCACTGGCCCATTTGCTAAATGTAGCTCATTGAAAAGAAGGCCTGATGATTAGCATGTAATGAAAAATTATTTTCTTATTTCTCTATCAGAATATGATATGGGTACTCAAAAGAACTGTCTCATTCATTTAAGCATGCAAAAAAATGTTAAAATTGATAGATAAGATATTATTTACAATTTTATGCTAAAAAATAGCTTATTTGAACCTACATTTGTATTCATGCATATGTTTAGATGTTCAAATGAATACAGTCAAACCTCGATTATTCGAAGTGCGAGGGACCGCAGGAATCCTTTCGAATAATCGGTAGTTCGAATGATCGAAAACGGGAGTTTTCGGATATTTTCGGAAAAGTTCGGATGCTTTCATAGATCATCATTGTTTTGCCAGAGTTTGCAACTTTAACTCATGTTTTCCTTGAAGTAATCGGAACATCTGCCAAAGCATGAAAGAAAATGAGCTCCTTGGAGGTTCTGGCCTCATCGTCTCTTATGCTTTGCAGGTCTAAGTACGCAGAAAATTAAAAGAAAATCAGATCTTTATTGACATCCACTATATACATGGTAACAACATCGAATAAAGGTTAAATGTAAATTGACGAACCATATTTACTGACGAAATATTGTCTCCTTTTATCTCCTGTTACAAGGTCTCCATCCCAGCTAGCACACAACGCGGGCCAGCAACGGCCCACCAGCGATAGGCCATTGAGATGGCAAATCGCTGGCAGGCCGTTGTTGGCCCAACGTTGTGTGCTTTTTGGCTTGTACTTTTCGTTTATTTCAGCGAAAACATACGATTTGGGTGTTGTCTCGATGAGAGGCTGCTTTTATGCATCAAAACCTAGGTTTTGGTTGTTTTACCTCAATCGTAAAATTGTGTTTTGGATATTCAAAAGAAGTATTTCGATGAGACAGTTCTTTTGAGCACCCAAAACACATGTCCGAGATATTCGTCTGTTATCGAAATTGTTATTTTTGTTGTAACCTTTTGGTGTGTTCGCTTATTGTAAACAGTGGTCAAGAAAGACACGATCAAATTAAAAATTAATTTTAGCTGCCACTAATTAATATTTCGACATTTAAAAAACATCAAACAAAACCATCGCAATGATGACCTTATTGTACTTTCAAAGATAGATGAGAATCGTTGTAAACAAACAGTGGCGAGTTTACCTTGATTTTGGGCGTGCAGGTAGTCTCAGTTTACAGTTATATTGAACCTACCACATATTACTGCATATGCGCGCGGCAGTGAATAGTCATGCTTTACCTATTTATTAGAAAAATAGAATTGCCTCATTACTATGCATCTTTGAAACAACAATAATTAAAGACACCATTTACTCACTTAACGGTCCATCAAGTAATAGTGTGAGCGTTAATCCGGTGTCAATTACCTGTCTCAACTTTCTTTTCTAAATCACTCAGGTGTGTAAATCGAACTCGACCAAACAAAGATATGTGACATTTGGACTTCGAATCTTGAAGGGTAATTTAATAGCATTTTCTTTAATCGGGACCTACGAATCACTTCGAAAAATTGAATTTTTCGGATAATCGAAATTCGGATAATAGGTTGTTTTATTGCAGAAGATAATGGGGAAAAAAGTCGAGACTGTCCATCGTCTTCGAATAACCCAGTAGTTTCGGATAATCGACGTTCGGATAACTGAGATTTGACTGTATATAGCAGCCAGTTCATGAGATTTTTTGTACTTACCTCATATGCGTTAATGCACTCTTTAAATATAATTGAATTGCACAACTATCTAGTGGGGCTTTATGCCTAAAATTTGTCCTGAACACTCATCTACGTCCATAATTTTTGCAGTCTGGTCTGAGCCTTTGCTGCTCGCATATGCAATAAGTACTTAAAACTCATGTGCTGGTTCATTCATATATATTTCAGGAATAGACACCTCAGCTTTTTCCAGGAGAATTGGAATTTTGTCTAATTTGTCCACTGAGTGATCACTGATCAACATGTCTGGCTGTTAAAGACCTCAGAATAGTTATGGAGCCACCGCTGAATTCAATATATGTGAAGATTATTTTAGATAGATAAGGTTAGTTCTTCGTGCCAGTACCTAGTTCCCCCACCATATTTAGAGGCCCAAATTTATGAATAAGTTTTATGGGGATGTGTCAATTGAGCCGTATTTGTGATTGTAAAGGGTATGATATAGTTCCCAAAATGAAAAGTACTTTCTTGTTAGTTTTCCATAGCAATATTTGTTTAATATCAAACCATAGCATTGCAAGCTGCATAAAATACACATCATCCAGTGAAAAGTGTTGTTACTGTCAAATTGTTTGATGAATCAAGTCAGATGTTGTGTAACATTAGCCCTTTGTGCAATGGAAACTGGTACAGTTTGGCAAACAGTGAAGACCCAGATGAAATTTTGTGGCATTTCATCAAGGTCTGCATTGTTTGCTAATATTGGAACTGAAGCACATTGGAATTAGGAAATTCTAAGTTTCTAACCTATGATCCCTTGATATGTTCAAAATACAATTTGTTTGTTTTGATGCAACAGTCAACAATTTTCAGTCATGTTGGGATGTTTTCCTGTCTTCCTGGGTTGAACTAGTAATAAATCATAAATATATAGAAAAATTGTCTCTAGGACACAACATAATGCTGCATGTGAGTCTCAAACCCAGAGGCCCTTCATCAGCTTTTGGGCAAATTTCCTCTTATCACATCACAATTTATGTTTCCGAAATGTTACAGATTCAGACTGGTATGTTTAGAACTGGTGTTTTTGCAAGAGAGTATAGGAGATTTCAGCTTTTTCCTATGACTGTGATTCCCACTCATGCTTCTATCTCAAGTCTAGCTCTACCACTGAGTCTCTGGGCTCTTATTAATATGTACACTGAGCCATCCCAAGTTAATTGTATCTAACCAGATGGAAGAATTCATTAGTATCCTTAAGGCTAGCGGTTGGATAAGAATTTCTTATGAGCTCATGGGCAGACCCTGAGGGTCTCACTTGCATCACTGCCTTGTGTCCTTGAGCAAGAACATTAATCCTAGCTTAGTCCTGGTTCAGTGCAAGTAGACCCGGTCCTATGTAACTGAAAGATTGTTGATGGGATGTAAAGAAACAAATCAAACAGCTTTAGGTTGCCTTAGAAATTCTGTTACAGACCCCCTTGAGAAGCCATTGGGTCCAACTGCTCTTCGAGGGAGGTATGCAAGGCCCTCTGTGAAACACTTTGATGACTAAAAAACGTTGTCAGGACCCCCCCCCCCCCCCCCCCCCCCCCCAGACGGAATTTCTTGATCCGTGCATGGAGCTAACTCATTCATGTTTATCTTGTTTGAACTATTTTACAGATGAGTGCACCTCGCCCTTCTGGTTTGAAGCCTCCAGCCACATCAAAACTTGCCAAGCCCGGCTCTGGAATTCCAGCGCCGAGATCAGGGTTAATGCAGCCCGGGACACTGGCCAAAGCCCAGAGTAAGTAATCAATTTAAAGACAACCGGTTGCTTTTGTTATGCGTCCCAGTATGAGAGATTCGGGGCATAATATTTTTGGTCTCTGTGAATACACGTATCATCCTTGGTCATTACCTCCTTTTTTGAACTACAGTAAAACCTATCTAAAGCGGCCACTCTCAAAAAATCTAAAATTGGTTTTCAAGACCAATTATTGTTTAATGCAGGTCAAAAGTTTTTCAGAATGCTCCAAATGGAGCATTCTAGAATACTTTTGAACTTCATTAAGTTACAATTTGTCATTAAGATCTAATTTGTTTTGTCTATTTCTGAGTGTCCGCTTAAGACAGGTATTACTGTATGATATTTTGAATATACCAAAATAAATAAATACAGATGTAATAGTTCAGTTAGCCCTGCTGGAAATTGCATATGTTCCAGGGGTACAAAGTTTCACAAACACATGATGATTTAAATACAGATTTTGAAGCACTGATGTGTTTGACTGTTGGGAAAGATTTTCAATCAGTTGATGTTTGGCATTATTTGTTAGTCCATAACCTGCAATTGCTTTGTCAGTATAGAGACCTGCATCTGAGATTTTGGTACTAACAGCATTAGCGAGCAGCAAAGGCTCCGATTTGCCTGCACAGTCTCTTTACTGCTTGGATAACTGCTTGGATACACCAAGTATGTAAGCTACCAAATTAAATTCTTAATGCGTTCTTGGCAAACAGTGAAGATCCAGATGAAATGCTGCATAATGCAGCATTTCATCAGGGTGTATACTCTTTGCTATGACAAAACAATCTTCAGCGAAAGAAAAACATTTTTATGTGGAAATTATAACATGTGGCCCCTTAGTATATACAATGGACCATTCCAAGTTTATTGAATCAAGACAAAAGGAAGAATCCATTAGGGCATAAAACCCTTTCCTTCATGAATATTCATGCTAGGCTCCACCCATTATGAATAATTATATTAATAAACTTTCAGGTTGGTACATAGAACAAAGAAATTACTTGTCAGGTCCACTAGTGAAGGATCAGATAATGAGATATATCATATTTCCATAAGCAAACAGAGTAGACCCTGATCAGGCAGCTCTTGTAAGCTCTTGTCAGGGTCTACTCTGTTTGCAAAAGCGTTAAAAGGCGCACAGTGTAGATATTCAGACGCCAGCTGATCAGGATCCCCATTGCTTTCCAAACAACATCAAAGTTTAAAAAAATCCAATTCCACGGACAGAACTGAATTAACTTTATTTAAACTTGTCACACGACAAGTAAATAGAAATTTCTAACTTGTCCTGAATGAAATGGGACCAGGTGGGACAAGTCCGGCATAGTATTTCCACAGCTATGAGATAAACATTGCGGAGGAGCATAGTTAATAAAATAGAAAAGTCTTGCAATATTTTCAGAATAAGTGAGTTTGACAAGGGAACATTTTCATTCTGTTCAAAAATCTTATAAAGTGGGTCCATGTCACTGCCAATTGTGAGTGTCTATATTAAGATAAACAGGTTGTGTGATTATGTTCAGCTTATAGGAACAAACCCAGTAAGTATTGTTTGTGTGTCTGTCATCTACATAATAATAATAATCAGAGTAATCTATTTACTGTAAAGCCTACTTATTAAATGTCCCTCATGATTTTTGAATTTTCTGTGGAAGATAGAGGGCCAGGTACTAAAGTTTTGGTATATATTTTCAGCCCATACTGCTTCCTTCTATCTGTCCTTCCGTCCTCAGCCATAACTGAATTAACAACCATTATAAATAATTTGGCACAGACCCTCATATTATTTTTGAACTGATGTGCAATTACCTTATGAATTGACTCTAGTTGGCTCTGGGGTAAACTCTTCGTTAGTCTGTGGACAGCACCTCAGAGCTCGTTAGACACGTCTGATCACTGCAACATGCTCTCCCTGCCTCGTACAGCATCAGCTGTTCCCGCCTCAGTTTCCCATTGGTCCAGAGCCTTGGGTCCTATCTTCGTCATCCAAGGGCTGTCTTTGTAATACTTCGGCTATCTGCGTGGTCCTTCCGAATGTAACAGAATAGAATACTCGCCTACCACCACAGAACAATTCAAAAGCATGCCCACTAGGGACGGGTAGATATCCCTTAACATATACATATATATGGTTAACGTAAAAATCTTCCTCATAAATAGCCTTCTATAAGAATTTTTCTGCTAAACATAAAGTCACAAATACATGAAAATAATGAATCAGCCGCTGACAAAATCTTACTACAGTCAACCCTCTTTATAATGACACTGTTTGTCTCCAAATAATTTGATGTTAAACTGAATTTCTGTTGTAATGAATTCAAATTCAAGCTACGCTGGTACATTTGTGCAAATACAATTGACATTGTTAAGAATTTTGCGGTTATAAAGAATGTCACTGTAAAGAGTTTTCACTGTATTTGTATATACAGCGAAGTCCCTTTATAACACGTCTAGATATATCAACAATTGGATGTAACATGTCATATTTGGCTCCCAATCCTTTTTTTTTACCATGGAATTTTACAAAGGATTTTTTGGAGAATTACCATTAAATGGTCATTTTCCTGTAATTCCTTTGTAAAATTGTTCCTTTATAACATGATTCATTTATAACACAGTCCATTCCTATGGACCCCAAACATAGCATTATAAAGGGACCGAACAGTCAACTGTACCAGAATTTGGGAGCGCAGTGGCTCAGTGGTAGAGTGCTTGACTCAAGACCGGGGGCTGCAGGTTTCAAGCCTCACCGGCATCACTGCGTTGTGTCCTTGAGCAAGACACATTAATGCTAGCTTAGTACTGGTTCAACCCAGAAAGACCAGTCCCTACATAACTGAAAGATTGTTGATGGGTGGTAAGGAATCAAATCAAACAAAAAGTACCAGGACTCATTCTTTAAAAGTACACAGCTATACAGTGGAGCAAGAATTGCACCTTTCATGCTCTTATGAGTCTTTCTTCTTGCTTAGATGCGATATCTATGATAAGAAAAAAATCTCATGAGCTGGCTCCAGTCTGAAAAGTGTGCTTAAAGCTTGTCTGTTGTGTTCTATTTTTAGAGCTAATTCTGCATGTCAGTCAATTTAAGTTAATTTTCATGCTAATACATTCTGTACACTAAACTGTTCAAACATTTGGGATACCAGGCTCCAGGTTATAAAACTTTTTTCATGCTCATCCCTATGAGCATTAACCCGCATGAAATTTGAAATCTACAGTGTACATAAATATCAAAACTCAAGTAAATTCAGCAATTTTCTTGCTCAGATCAGTAGACAATGCTATTTGTTCAGGTCATAAATTTTAAAATGCCAACAATTTTGCCAATTGGCAAAATTGTTGGCATTTTAAATTTATAGCAGGAACAAACTCGTGCTGTTGTGAGTCGAGCATGAAACTTGAAATCTTCATAGCTATCAAAACACAAACAGATGAGGCAGTTTTATTGCTCAGAGCAGTAGACAATAACATTTGTTTGTGGTCATAAATTTCAAAATGCCAACTATTGCCAACTTATGGCCAGAACATACTCATGCTAATGTGAGTTGGGCATGAAAAATGTTTTATAACCTCTGGGCCAGTTTTCTCAAAATTGTACTATCTCTTATAGCTGAATCAAACTAAAGATAAAAAACCTGTGTTACAACTTAATAAGAATTGAATTTTCTGTTAACTCCCTTGCTTTGCTCAAATACTTTATTTTGTGCTTTTGATGTAAATTATGTTATTCATAATTAACTCATTAAGTACTGAATTTCTAAACTGAAATCTAGATGATGGACTAATCCATTCTAGTTACCAATAAATAAATTGATGAAGGCAAACAAGTAATCTCTGGTCAAATTGCTGCTCTAGTACTGTTTGTGGTATTACAGGGTTCCCACGAGCTTTTGAAATCATGGAAAACCTGGAAAATGACGAAAAAAAGGAAAAAAAAAAAACATGGAAAAATCATGGAATTTGCAAAAACTTGAATAATCATGGAAAAATCATGGAATTTTGTGAAATATTTTGACTAAACCACCATTAGCCAGAAAACTAGCTGTCAGACACACAAATTTTGTGTGTCTGACAGCTAGTTTTCAGGCAACTGCTGGTTTCAAGTTTTAATTATTTCATTTTGCACGCATGTACTACATTACAAGCATGCTTACTGTTGCTGCAGTCTGTATTATGCTCAGCATAGTGAAGATACTGCTAAAAGGGTAAGTTGGAGGCCATGCATTTTAGTCATGGAAATAGCATTGTTTATCATGGAAAATAATGGAAAAATAATGGAATTGTGTTTTGGAATTTATGTGGGAACCCTGTAATAATAAATGGGGGGTCAGAAAGGTATATTGTTTTCTCAGATTTACTTTTTGTATCAGAATCAAACAGGAACATGTTCATTACGTTAAAAGTAAATATGACATGATGAGAATACTTTGTGACCTTGTATTTTTATCATGAATTTAGGAATTCACAGGCTATTGCATGGCATTTCCCGATTTTTGATTCTCTTCCTAGGGAGGCCATTTTTCATATTTAACCAGTGGTTGAGCATCAGAGTGCTTGGCAGGCGTGAATTATTAATCATTGCTGGTCCATATTGCATAGAAGGTGGCAATTCCGATAGTAATCAGACTTCTGTGGACTGGTAAAGTGAGGTCTACTTCATAATGCCAACACTGTTCATCCCTGCATACATGTAGGCTGATCTGAACTAGGCCTGTGTCATGCATTTATGCTCTCAGGGCCTAACTATATCAGGTTCAGAGAAATTATTTACACATTTTCAAAGCTCATGGTAGTTTTTTTGTCTGCTAGTTTAGCTCATTGCATGCTGGTTAATTTTTCATGCTTGTCAGAACGCTGACTTTTTCATAATTAATTTTTTCAAAAAATTATTTTACGAACTCTATCAGAGGGTCTAATTGTTTGGACCCAGATCAGGACAGACATTCTGTCGTTCCTGATCCGAGTCCCAACTGTTTTGTGAAGGTTACATTGTATCAGCAGACTTATGACAAAAGTCGCCGCCAGCAAGGAACGAGTTAATTAAATAGATGCAGACAGCAACTGTCTCCTGAGAGATCTGCATTGAATATTATGACCCAGGATTCAACAAGCTTTTCACACTGTAGCTGGTAGACATAAAGGTTGTTTGAAAATAAGTTTTAGTTTGATCATTGGATATTTACTATTTGATTGAAACAAGGACAGTGACTTTATTTTTTAACTCTTACCGGCTAGTGGTGAATTTGTCATCTGCTGATGATCTTTGCAAACAATTTGCACCCAGATCAGGACCGAAAGAACGTCCGTCCTGATCTGGTTCCAAACTCTTTGACACTCTGATAGTGTTCCTGAAAGAATTTTTTGAAAAAGCTAATTTAAAAAAAAAAGTCAGCAGACAACAAAAAAGCATGAAAAATTACTCCCCATGCAAAGAGTTACTGAAAATATCCCTTGATATCTCTTATTTAAAAGCAGTGTAGATCCAGATCAGCTGGCTTCTCAGTAGCCAGCCAGCTGATCTGGATCCACACTGATTTCTACAAAGCTATTAAACACATTCTAATATGACTGGAATGCTGCAAGGAAATAAATTGAGGAGGAGTGTAGTGCATAAAAATATCCAGCATGATAATGGGTGGGAGAACTGTTTAAATAACTGCCTGTTTCTGGAGTGTGCATGTAAGTTGGTTAGTCTTCTGAAATTATTATACACGTTTCTGCAAAATATAAACCTTTTATTATTTAGAAAATGGTTTCTCTATATCTGATGATGAGACATTGACCTTCCATTTTACAAGCATGTCGATTGATTCATAAATTCACAAAATCAAACTAAGTTTTAAATTATAGAAGTGACTGCTCTGCTTTTCTTCATATGCTAGCAGTGTTCTTGTCAAAAATAGGCAATTTAGATTTTATAAAAACACTGGGCTCACTGTTATTTAATTGAAAAGCTATGGCCAAATTAAATTGATTAGTTTGACATGGAAAACAATGTTATACTTTAACTATAAACAATTATTTAAAAGCACTGCTAATAAACAGAATTTAGGGAAAACCTAATGCAGCTTTTCTTTTTAGCCTATATATATTATCTTAAATATCTGTTCTACATAATTATCATGAAAATCACTCATTCTTACCAAGATATTATCTTCCTTTAATTTTTAACATGTGGGAGACACAACTTGTATTTTATCTAAGCTCTATAATCATGATAAATAGTCTCACTCATATGTTTGTTATTCAGGAGTAGGGAAAACTGGTAAGGAATTGCCATTTTAAACTCTTTTAGTGCTGAATTACTTAAATGGACTCTTCCATTTTGATGATCATGACAAATGTAACCTTATATACTAGAGGACTTTGAAAAACACATCACCATATTTTTGCACTTTTCTTGCAAACCGTATATGCGATTGAAAAGTTACTGGCAGGTTTTAATATGCAACCCAGAATTGGTATAAATCAGTCATTTATTTGACTGCACTATCAAGCGACGCTGCTGATGACGTCACATGGGTACATACAGCATCCAACACCTTTTTGCACAGTTAAATGAAGCTTTTTGATTATTTTGTGTTTAAACTGTGGCATATATGATACCATATCACCAAAAGAGTTTATAGACTTTTTCTAATTAAAAATAATTGATAGCTTCAATATTTCTAAAATAAACGTCAAATTTGAACATCAATTTACAGCTCCTTTTTAGAAATATCTCCATAAGTTACCTTTGTGCACGCTTTCATTACTGATATTGACTACATACACTGGCAGTCATGTAGGGAAGACGTTTTGATATAAATCATGGCAGGAGATCTGCTGTCATGTGATCAAGAGCGTCTTAAATAATTATGTTAACGTCACCTGCACAATACAAAATACACGTGATACAAGCGTAATTTATCCATAATCTGTCATTTGTGTATGCCCTTAGCCTCTTCCAATAAAACCTGACGTAAAAACTTTGAAAGGCCCAAAACATTGAATTTTATTACTAGACTATAGTAATCAGGGTGGGTGGGGTGTGTCGGTATTTTTAAAGGGGTATAATTTTGAGCATACCAAACTTTCAATTAATTTCTAATCGTTCATTGATGAATGTGCAATCATGAAAGAAGCAAAGGACGCAAATCTGTTGAGTCAAGAATCAAAATAAACGTGTGTTAATTTGCAGCTGAATTTGTGTCCTTCAAAATCGACCACCCCTGTCTTAAAACGGATACTTCTTCAATACCTTAAAGTAAATTTACAATCATAAATTTTCTTGAACACATTACAAGATGGTCAGACTATGATATGCAATAAAAATTATCTCGCTGACATTCTCAGGGTTTGTGGAATAAAGGATTTAATCTGGGTGATGCGTTTTCAAAGTCCTTTAGTATAGTTATTTAAAACCATTTTCATTCTGATGGATTTTTACCATGCTCACATTGTTGATAGAATAAGAATGGAATTGCCCATTTTGTATTTTAAGGGCTCAATGGTAGAAATTTCTAAATCATGATGCTTTTGCAAACAGTGTAGACCTTGATGAAATGCCACATTATGTGGCATTTCATCTGGGTCTTCACAGTTTGCTAAAGTACCTGTTTGCAGATTGCAGGTATCCAGAATAAAAAGTGTTAATAAATAATTTGCTGATGATAGGCAAACGTATAGTCCCTGATCAGACGATCTGGGATTATTTTGTTTGCACATGCTTCTGCTGTCTGAGTAATTTGGTTCAGACGGTGACCATGAAAGAACTTATTTGAGCCACGGCATGTGATTTTGAACAATGTGGCATTTTGACAAGTGTGAGACTGCTTAGAAACTTCAAACGATGTTTGGTCAGTAGCTTAACAATCATACAATATTGAAGCGATTGGCTAAGGCTCTGATCAGACTGCACATTATGCGCAGTCTGATCTGAGGCTTTGTTTGTTGCACATACCACATTGTTGGAAGTCTCATGTCGCGGATCAATTTTGTTGATGCTTATATTGAACGCTGCTAGCCAACTACAGATCTGATTCATAAATGAGTCAGTACATGGGATTTTGGTTCTTATCACATTAGTGAGCAGCTAAGGCTCAGAGGAGTCTGCACATCTGCGTAGTCTTGCCAGAGCTTTGGCTGCATGCACACTCAAAGAAGAGACTTAAATCAAGGCCAAGACAAAAAGTCTCTAGATTCAGGTTCAGCAGGACTAGAGTTTCAGGGCCGAGCTGATGAAAGAACACACAGTAAACCTGTCATAAGCGGCCAATCAAAAAGAAGATCAAAATTGGTTTTCAAGACTGATTATTGCTTAATGCAGGTCAAAAGTATTGCAGAATGCTCCAAGGGGAGCATTCTGCAATACTTTAGACCTTCATTAAGCTACAGTTTGTTATTTAGATCTTTGTTGTGTCTATTTTTGAGTGACTGCTTGACAGGTTCTGATTTTGATGTAATACTGCATGTTGTGAAACCACACTGTATAGGTGGCAAGCAAGAACTGTCATGAGAATCAAGTGATGCGGATCATCTATAGCCTACAGTTAAATAGTTAACCTGAGAAAAAGGAAATAGACAATTCTGCCCTTACCTCATTGCATGCTGGGAAATTTTGCATGCTTTTTATGTCAACTGATTTTTTTCAAAATTCACTCTTTAGAAAACTTCCTTTAGGAATACAATACATGTACCATCAGCGTGTCAGAGTTTGTTTGTCTCTCTCAAGACAGTTCATGGTTGCCGCCTCTACAGTGTGGAACAGCTTTGATCTGTTTCGCCTGATGATTTCTGCTTGTAAATTGCATGGTTCTGTTTTACTGTTCAGTTTGCTTGTTTGTCTTGCCTAGGTGCTTTAGCAAAAAGTGCTCGAGCAGCTGGACTGAACGCCAGTGTCGCCGAGAAATATGCTGCAGATGCCCTACATTCTCTCGAAGGTAAACAAACATACATCATATACCAAAATACTTTAATGAGTATTGACAGACCTCCAGATAAGAGAGCATAATCAAAAATTAGTTTTGTTATTTCTTAACCGAAACATGCGTTGTGGGTACCCAAAAGAACCGTCTCAATGAATATGAAAAAAATAACAATTTTAGGCATAAGAATGTCGCTTTTTTGGACATGAATATGAAAATAATAACAATTTTACCCATAAAAAATTCGCTCATCTGGACCTATGAGTAAATGATCTGGAACTTGTTTTATACCACCCTTACCAACTGTAGCACAATATTGCTCATAATGTGCAAGGTCTACACTGAAGATGGTGGGGTAAAAATAGTTATGCCATGGTCCACCTGTACGGAAGAAAATCCACACCCTCAAACTTGTCAATAATCTCCACTAACAGGGGGACGAAAAATCTATGGTATAACTATTGCATAACTCCTTTAGTACTGAATTTATGAAATAGAATCTTCCAACTGATAGGTCGCACAGTGACTCAGTGGTAGAGTGCGTGACTCGACCGTGAGGCCGCTCGTTTGAGCCTCACCGGCGTCACTGCATTGTGTCCTTGAGGAAGGCATTAATCCTAGCTTAGTACTGGTTCAACCCAGGAAGACCAGTCCCTACATAACTGAAAGATTGTGTTGATGGGACGTAAAGAATCAAACAAAAAAAAAAATCTTCCAACTGATGACCGGTACTAATCCTTTGTAGGACTAGAAAGCCCTGTATGTGTACTTTTGCAAACACTGAAGACCCAGATGAAACATGCGGCATTTCATCAGGGTCTGCAATGTTTGCTTTAAAAATCAATCTACAGAGAAAGAAATACATGTACAATATTATTTGAGAATTATGACATATGACCCTCATTATAAAAAATGGAACTTGATCAGGCTTTATGGAAAAGTTCATTGGTTTACATACATGTAGGGCTAACAGGCCTCCATATCAGTTCATGAGGTTTTGGTTCTTAACGCATATGAGTAAATAAGCTCTTTAAACATGCATGGACAGCTACCTAGTAGGGCCTGTTTCTTCATCCATATCTCTACTATGCGTATGAGCAGTGAAGGCAGTGGCGAGACTCACCTAAGCCTTTGCTGCTCGCATATATGCGATGAGTACGAAAATCATATGTGCTTCTGTTGATTCCTAACTGCATGTTTATTCTGTACTAAATCTATCATATCAGCTAATGGCATAATGAGCCACGACATGAGATTTCCAACATTGTGGTATGTGCGACCAGCAAATGCTCAAACCAGCCTGTGCATAAGCGCAGACTGATCAGAGCCTTTGCTATTCCCTTAAATATTCTTTGACAATTAAGCTACTGACCGAACATCATTTGGAGTTTCTAAGCTTAAAAGGAGGCTGCACAGGCTTGTTTGAGTCTACACTTGTCAAAATGCCACATTGTTGGAAATTACATGTCGCGACCATATATTTTTTATCCAACATTTTAAAAAATGCATGTATGTTGTGTGAAAAATCTAGTAAAGTCTTAATTGCCAGATGGATTCTACACTGGAAAAACAGCTCAAGATTTCTGGTCTTTTTTACGTTTAAATGGGAGCTGCTGTTATGTAGTGGATAAACAACTCACCTTGTAATCCGGGGTCACAGGTTTGATCCCCGGCTTTATCAGTCTGTCCGCTGAGACTTTAAGCTGTGGCCCCATCTCCATATGTGTATGCGTGTGTGTCATGGTTAAAAGGAGTCGGGCGATTCTCCAGGTCTACCTAAGGCTGGCTATGCTAGGTACATAGCACACAACTCGTGGCATACGTCATTGTAGGCAATGATCGATTGGGCTCTAGGCCTAGGCTCAGTCATGAGAGCTTAGGCGGGATGCACACCCTATCCATAACCATATAGTAAGTTTATGTTTGACCTAGTGTATGATTTTTGTGTGTTTGTGGTTGAACAGCTTGATCCAGTTTTGTCCATTGGAGCATTTTATAAGCTTCTAATGTCGGATATACGTCCTACTGACCAACCAATGGGTGAGTGTAGTGTATGTGTGTTTTTGCGGTCATATGGATACTAAGGCGATTCTCCAGAGTTTCACCAAAGTCTGGCATATGATAGGCACATAGCACGCAACTCGTGGCATACGTCATTGGGGGGCCAAAGATCCATTGGGCTCTAGGCCAGGGATCACGAGAGCTTAGGCGGGATGCACACCTTTTCTCCGGCCGCGTGTAAGTGGGTGTTTGTGTGCTTAATATACCACACTTATCGTACCTCATCCAATGAGAAATATTAAAAATGATGGGTAAGAAAATATTTACAATTTTACACTCAAAATTTTTGTTTGTCATTACCTACAGCAAAACCTGTGTAAAACAACCACTCTCAGAAAGACCACAAATTGGTTGTCTAGACCAATTATCGCTTAATGCAGGTCAAAAGTATTGCAGAATGCTCCAAGGGGAGCATTCTGCAATACTTTTGACCTTCATTAAGCTAACATTTGTCATTAAGATCTTTGTTTTGTCTATTTTTGAGTGGCCGTTTTACACAGGTTTTACTGTATACAATAATTTTGAGGATAAAATTGTAAATATTTTCAATCTTTTTGAGAGTGCCCGTTTTTACACAGGCCCTAAGGTTATAAAACTTTTTTCATGCTCAACTCAGCTGAGCATGAAATTTATCCTGCTCATAAATGTTAAAATACCAACAATTGTTGGCATTTTAACATTTATTAGCATGTTAAATACAACATCTGAGAGACTTAAGCAAGAAACTTCTTCATTTGTTGGTATTTTAGTTTTTATGAGCAATTGAAATTTTGTGCTCAGTTGAATTGAGCAAGGAAAAAGTTTTATAACCTCGGGGCCTGGTTTTACTGTGCATTTTGTTTTTTCAGGTGAGGAGGAGCTGGCAGCCCCTCCCACTCCATCTGATGACTTCATCATCGGGGATCGCGTCTACGTCAATGGATCCAAACCAGGATACATCGCTTTCCTCGGCGAAACACAGTTTGCTGCCGGAGAGTGGGCAGGTGTCGTGCTTGACGATATGATAGGAAAGAATGACGGTTCCATAAGTGGTGTCAGATACTTTCAGTGTGAACCCAAGCGCGGAATGTTCTGTAAAATAACGAAATTGACTCGGACTCCAGGTGCCCCTGTTCAGCCGAGCGTAGCAAGTGCGCGAGGCGACGATACTTCTTCCGAAGTTTCAGTGCCAGTAAATGGAAATAATGAAAACACACCAGCAAGACGTCCAACTACACCAAGTCGCCTTCAGCGACCGACCACCCCAAGTATACCGCGACCCACGACTCCGAGTATACCTAGGCCTGTGAATAAATCTCTTTCAAGTTCGAACACTAGTTTAAATAAAGGTGCACCGCCGAGTAAAGTAAAATCGGAGCCGCAGGCAATGTCAACTCCCACACCATCTGGAGTGAAACATAGCTTTAAACTCGGTGATAGAGTGTTAGTTAGTGGTTCTAAGCCAGGAACATTGCGGTATGTTGGACCGGCAGACTTTGCAAAAGGGGAGTGGGCAGGTGTAGAGCTGGATGAACCTCTTGGTAAAAATGATGGTGCTGTGGCTGGTAAAAGGTAAGGCCTCGAGGTTATAAAACTTGAGTACAGTCTCAGACTCAAAATAAAGCGCAATGATTGGCTGCTTGCGGACACGTGTCCGCAAGCAGCCAATCATTGCGCTTTATTTTGAGTCTGAGAATGCACTCAAGTTTTATAAACTCGAGGTAAGGGCATTCAGGATTGCCACCAAGCTAAAATAATCAGGGTACATGTAATTTGAAAAAAAAACATTCATAGTCATGGTCAGTGAAAAGCACTGACACTTGAGCCTCAAACCTCAATCAACAGATTAACAACACCATCTGCATATCAATGAAGCTCAAAATGCATGAAAACATTGAAAAAAATCAAATTTATAATGAAAGCGTTCATTCCTATATGTATAAATAGACTATTATATAGTTATTTCATGCCCTCATGTAGTATAGTCAAAACTATTACCCCAAGGTGCCGTGGGTGACCTGATGCATTTTTGCACTAGGTCGAAGGCCAAGTGCAATAGTGCATCAGCACGTCCACGGTACCGAGGGAAAATAGTTTGACTATACTACAAACAGGCATGAAATAACTGGTTAATTACCCAACCCATTTGATGAAATATTTAGCAGCGTTCCTTGAATGGAGTTGCTGTAGGCGGGTTTTTTTTGCAAAACAGAAAATTTCACCAAATCTGCTCAATTTTAGACTCAAAGTGTTCCACCCATTCTAACTAAGAAAACGAGTACCCACACTTTATGTTTCTGACCATAAACAACAGAGTTATTGGAGTTTAAAGTTGCCAAACCCTACCTTATTTTCACCATTGTTACAAAGGGTCTCCTTCCATAAACGAACAGTACGCCCATCGTCATCGCACATGTCGATAAGCGCCTGTGTGCTTTTAACAGGGAAGGGGGAAACCAGATCATGGTATAGTGTCAATAGTCAAAAATATTGCCTGGTCAATAGTTCAGTGACTCATGACATAGCAAAAAATAGACAATTACTCCGTATATAGACTGTTGGGTAATAATTATACTTATAGGAGTAGAAAATGTGTCATTTGAAACCATTGTGATTGGCATATTAACTCTTTCCCCACAAGCGGCAAGTTTTGTTGTCTGCTGATAACTTTTACAAACAGTTTGGACCCAGAACAGGCCCGACATGTCCGTCCTGATCTTGCTCAAAAACTGTTTGATCTGATGGTATTTCTGAAAAGGTAACTTTGAAAAAATCAGCAGACGACAAAAGAAGCATGCTAAATTACCCAGCATGCATTGAGTTAAAGCTGATAAAATCATTTCAAGGTATTTCCTTGCTAAAGTAAATTTATACCAATTCAACTAAAGGGAGAGAATTCACTAGACTTCATAGAAATTCTAATACATGTTGTTTTGCTGTTTTTCCGATGTTCTATTGTAATAAATGGACCAGACAATTTTTTACACTCCAGATACAAATTTAGCATTTCATTCCAATGAAATATCTAAAGTTAAGCTGTTGATTATATAAAATTGGCTAACTATACCCGACAAAAAAAGAAACGCACCACTACGATTTTCCCATTAAGTTTTCCTTTCATATGAAAATGTTAATTGCCATGAAATATTCATTTCTAATCAAATCTTACTAAAACTTAAGTGTGACGTAGATGAGTATCTGTTCTTTCCGTGTGTAGGCATAAAACACATCAAGACGAATGGTAAACGAGTTTTGGAAGCGTTAATTTAACGCTACTGTCGGCATGGAATTCCAAGTATGTTTTACATTAGCAAAGTATGAAAACGATATGTTGTCGTTATGTGAGACATCCAATGTGTTTATTGATGCTTTTTTGTAATTCCAAAATCCAGTTTCATCAGTTAGGACCGTTTAATTTGATTAAAACAATGTTGAAATCTTTAACTGTTTTGTAAAGTTTATCTCCAGTGTGTAATCATTATCCAAAGAGTAGTCACAATACATGGGCTACCTAGCGTTCAATTATCGCATATGATGAATTTAAAGATAAAATTTGCAAAGAATAAGTGTCTGGATACAATTTGTTCAACTGAGATGATTCAAATTGCTTGAACTTATCCAGCAAAAGAGCATTATAAAAACGCTTATTTTCTGTGACTTTGCAATTTGACCCCCACTTTGTTCATGGCCAATTATCTTTAACACAATTTCGACGCCAGATTGCAAAAGACGTGTGACGCAGCAGTACCTGACATACCTTTGCACTGATATAAACTAAACTGGCCTATCACTTGTGGTCTTCCTGAGAGTTGAGCAGTTCTAAGTGGTGCGTTTCTTTTTTTGTCGGGTATATTATTGTCCAAACTACACAAAAACTTGTTCATTACACTGAAACATAAAAAGTAGTAGAGAAGTTTGTGAAAAAAATGTTTATGGTGAAAAACACTCGTTTATTGGATGAACATATATGTTGGTGCACATTGGAATTGCCTCTATGAGGCAATTCCAATGTGTACCCAACAACATAATGTTACTGAAAATAAGGAAACCATTTGTATTTTGAAATATACACTTATCGAGAATCATGTTCATTAGCTTTGTCTCTTTAAAACATCTCAATCTGCCTATCAGTATTAAAATACCTGTCACTATATGGCAAATTGTTTATATTTACATGTGTAAGTTATTGTATGGTTTGTGAGTATGTAAGGGAAGATAATCCAAGAGCTTTAGTGAGTGGATTATCTCCCGTACATACTCACAACCATACAATAACTTACTTATTGCACCAGCATGCATGTGCACTTTGTGCGTTGTGGGTTATTTGATGTAAAACATTGGAATATCACTCAAAGGTGCAATAAGACAGCTATATCACCAAATTTGATGAACTGTGCTTTTGCTTAGCTGGTAGTTGCATGGTTGTAATGATATATGGGATTTTATTCTGGTTTGGATATTCTTATTCTTGCACACAGGATAAGGATTTTACCCTGGGATAGAAAATTTTATCTTACCCAGGCTATCTTACCCAGGCTGTCACATGAGAGCTACA
Source organism: Loripinus fragilis (assembly GCA_964019695.1). Classification (NCBI taxonomy): domain Eukaryota; kingdom Metazoa; phylum Mollusca; class Bivalvia; order Lucinida; family Lucinidae; genus Loripinus; species Loripinus fragilis. Next base: position 64,894,754 of record OZ026525.1, on the reverse strand, counting down.
TACATTGGTTGTATTGGAACTAGCGCACATTGTCGTCAAGTGACGTCAATGTTATGTTTAAGTGACATCATCATGTGAAATTGCATCTTAGCTTATTCAGGGACTTCTGGAAGCTTATTTTATTTAAAAACCAGTGGTGAGCAAGGAAAAGAATCCATTATTTGTGTGAGAGTAGGATAGAAAAATCCGTCCTTGGGGATCACCTTTTGTTATCACTTGGCTAGCCTCGTGATGCCAAATGGTGATCCTCGGGACGAGTTTTTCTATCCTACCCTCACACTCATGATAGATTTTTATAATCCTACCTATGTTGTCTAAGGCTATGGTCTGAACGTTGTTGTATATGGAGTCACATACATGGTTTTTAAGTGATGTCATTGCTAAGCCAAGGTGATGTCAGCGCATAATGTCATCCAAACATGTGTCAGGACTTCTACGTAAAACTGGAAATCAATCATATGAAAGAAAAAAGCATCTAGATGGCATGTGAGAGGTGGGTAATAAAAATGTCCCCGGGGATCACTGTTTTTTCTCACTCAGCAATCCTTGTGATGCCAAACATTGACCCTCTGGACAGATTTTTCTATCCAGCAATCACATTCATGATATATTCTTTTAGTATAATATTACCCCATTTGCCAGTTTTGCATTAATTGCCGAAATGATTGACATCTATCTACCAGTACTTGTATCTTTTAGAAGCCCAAAGGAAATGGTCAACCAGGACTTAAGTTAAGGGTGCGTATCGAAAATTTAATTTTCTTATTTCTCAACCAAAACATATGTTGTGGGTACTCTAAAGAACCGTCTCAATGGGACAGTTCTTTTTAGCACCCAAAACATTTGTTAAAATTGGTCGGTAAGAAAATATTGACAATTTTACGCTGAATTTTTTTGTTTATCTTAACCTGTGGTCAACTTAACTCTTGTCCTGCTGAATAAATCAATATGGCACACTCTCTTCTAGTTTCCAGCCAGATGAGTTGCATGATTTCAATTACTACGGTCAGCTGGCTAGATAAACTTTTGGGTCAATTGGCTATTTACACAACCTGATTATCCTCCATTGCATACTTGCAAAAACAATTACGTATTTTTTTCTTTAACGCTACATTTTTAACTCCGTGATTACGCATGTTTTCTTATTGAATGAAGCCATTGGGAATGTACCTGCATATTTATTCACTCCCATCGTCTGTTTTTTTAGAGTATCAATCTGGCAAATTTATTGCAACTGAAGCAAATCTCGTCCCCTTGTCGACAACACTTTGCAAAGTTACACTTTTCATAGTGTGTATTCTGCAAAATACTTGACTGGTTCGCTGATATTTTTTCATAAAACTGGAATTATACTGTGCAGCGCGCGCAGTATAATTCCAGTTTTATGAATAAATATCAGCGAACTTGACTGTTTATTAGCCAAATGGAAACAAAAAGGACCAAATGGTGCGCAAATATCGATTTCGGTATGCACACATTTAATCTTAATTGCTTTTTGATGATTTAATTTGCATATTTACCCAAATACATTGCTTATCTAGACTGTTGTACCATGGATTCTCCGGCTGCATGGAAAACTTAATGTTTCCCATAAAGAGGAATAGCAGGGGGGGAGCTCCCTGCTGCCCTAAATCTCCCCCCTGCTGCCCTAAAGCTCCCCCCTCCTGCCCTTATTTTCATTTTGATATAAAAGATAGTCATATTTTTATTTTTACTGTATAAAATAACTTTTTGTTATCCCAATGAATCCTATGCTCTACTAGAAGCTATTCTAACCTTTTAACAGACATAAAATCCTTTATCTAACATACGTTTGAAAAGCCTGTTCTAACAAAAATGCCCTTTTGGGTGAATTTCACGCATCAAAAGTGCCCTTTTTCTGGCCAGAACCCTGCCCTTTTTTTAGGCTGTGGGAAACACTAAAAACGATGCAGATCCTGATCATAAACCAGCTGATCTGGATCTACACTGTTTTCTAAAGAGGATATGCCTGGGTTCAGCCGGACAAGAGTTAATATTGTTTATTTCTATATTTTTGCAGGTACTTTGACTGCCGTCCACGATATGGCCTGTTTGCACCCGTCCACAAGGTCACAAAAATGTCATCCAACACACCCAGCCTGATGACGCGCTCGCTCGGTTCTGCAGGGTTAAAGCTGTCACGTGACCGTAGTGGCAGCCAGGAGTCAGTGAGCTCTCTGAGCTCGGCAACGTCAAGTGCTTCAAGACCGAGGGTAAGGCTTGGTGTAACGGCCCTCAACGGTAGTCAGGTATAGCAGATTTACTGATGCTCCTTTCTTTATGTTGTAAGAGAATTGAAATGAATTGATCCTTCGATATAATCAGAGCTACCTAAATTTTTGCTTCTCCCCGGAAAATGACTATCACCTTCAAGGGTAACAGTATTGGTAGTCATGGGCTTGTTGTTCAAAACAAATATACTACATGGGTGCAGCTAAGCAAAATTTTTGAATGTAAAATTGTATTTATTTTCTTACCTATCAATATAAACATATGTTTTGGGGGCTCAAAAGAACCGTCTCATTGAGACGGTTCTTTTGAGTAACCAAAACATATGTTTTGGTTGAGGTTGAGAAATAACAAAAAAATAATTTCACTTTATCTGGAGACCTGATTAACTACATTTACAGTTTTATTTTAGTTATAACATTTTAAAAATAATAGCAAGTAAAGTCATTGTTTTCTGAAAACATGTTTGTAGCTTTTGTTCTGCTAGGCAAAGCTACTCACATTTTTTCAGCAAAAGCAACTCTTGTGTTAGATCTAATATTGATGTACCCTTTCTTGAACAATGGAATCTTCCATCCAATGGATGCAATAAAGTTTGAATGGTCCATCATATATAATCAGGGACCACCTGTTAGAAATTCCAAATTTTATTATATTTCTGCCAATGAAGGTAGTATAATTATTATCTTACTAAACAGTGCAGACTCAGATGAGATGCCACAGAATGTGGCATCTCATCTGAGTATACACTGTTTATTGATGTATTCATTCAAGGGTTTCCAAGTTAAGAAAGATGTAACAACTGATGTTCATTTACTGTTAAGTTGATCATGCTTCCAACTATTGTGCCCAGAATGAGATTAAACATCGTTTTTTTATCTAAGGGAGCAAAAAGCTTTCAAAGAATAATAGCTTGCTACAGTTTGCAAAATCTACAAAATTCCTGTAGGACCCTGATTTTAGCCCATATCTACATTGACACACGCGGCACCCAGTGTAAAACATCAATATAGGATGACAATACAGCACCCTAGATAAGCAGCGTATTTGCGTAAATACGCAATTAAAATCCTCAAAAAAGCAATTAAAATGAAATGTGTGCGTACCGAAAAGCAATTCTAACGATCGGTAAGCAATTACATGCGATGTCATTGCGTACTATTTGGTCCATTTCCTTTCCATTCGGCTAATAAACAAATGCCAGTCGGGTATTGATTTTATTTTTACTAGCGAGCGCGCAATATACTCCAGTTTTATGAAAATATCGGTGCCCAGTCCAGTATTTTTCGCGGAAAAGTGAAACTTTGCAAACACGCTCGAAACTCGAATCAAGCGAATGTCAACAAGGGGATGAGATATGCTTCAGGTACAATAAAATCGGCTATTTTGATACTTTAGAAAGGCAGACGATGTGCGTGTATAAATATGCAAGCACATTCCCGATGGCTTCACGCAATAAGAAAAGGTGTAATCACGGAAAAAAACGTGGCATAAAAAAAATATGTTTTTGCAAGTACGCAATTGAGGATAACCAGGTTGCGTAAATACCCAATTGACCCAAAAGCTTATCTAGGGCGCTGACAATAATATATAATCTTAGGTGATATTTTTAGATAATAATAACTTGTGATTTCTAACAATAATTTTAGTTCACATATTAGATAGGAAAAAGAAGACATCTAATTATCTTACCATTTTCTTCACTGTATAGGTTCAGATGACCTCTATTTATTCAATACTGTTTGAAACAGTAACTGATTGCAAGCAAGTCACTGCAATGTTGTCATATTCTGTATATAGATTGTCTTAACCCGTGGTTAGAAGATTAAAAAATCAAATATTTTGAAAAAAAAGGATCAATTCTTTTATTGTTGTGATAATTTTTCTCGCTAGTATAGTCAAAAGATTTAAAAGTGTAAAGTGCTGCAGGTTTTAGAAATATAACCTTTCACTATATATTCTCAAAGGTCCAGATACTGTAAATGATCTAAAATTTCGAACACTTTTCTCTTTCTTTTCTCAAACAAAATGTTGGTTATCAGGGCCGGAAGTCACAAAATGCTTGTTAGAACAGCAAACAGGGAAGACCCTGATCAGACTGCTTCTGAGCAGTCTGATCTGGATCTGCACTTTTTGTCTAGACCTTTTGGACAACTATTCTCAGAGGTCCAGATAAGCTAAGTATTTTCAAGTAAAAATTGCTATTATTTTTTACTCATCAATCAGTCTTAAAATATCATTTGGTTGCTCAAAAGAACTGACTGGGCACACAACAGAACTGTCTCAATAAGACAGTTACTGTCTTATTGAGACAGTTCTGTTGAGTGCCCAGGACAAACATTTGATTGAGAAATATGAATATTAAATTCATAACACTTGTCCTGCTGAACCTGGATTTTATCTTTTTTGAAAACACTGTAGATCCAGATCAGCTGGCTTCTGACAAAGCCAGCTGATCATCATCCACACTGTTTTCCAATGGGATAAAACTACATGCTTACTACAACTGGAATGCTGTTGGTTAACAGGATAAAAAGTTGGGAGGAGTGTATTACATAAAAACAATTCAGCATGGCAGGGGTTTAATTCACCCTCTTATTGGTAGACCTATATTCTGTCTAACATTTAACACTGATTTTGATAGTGCTAGAGGTTTAACACTTCATTGTTAGATTTTCAAAGAAATTAGACCATTCACTTTATTTTCTGCCAAATTTAACACCATATGAATTCTGGGACGATGATATTTTTCTCAGAAACTCTTTAACATTTCGATAGTATAGTTGCAAAACTGTATTTAAAATATTAACAATTGATTAATAGCTGTGAAATTTTACATTTCATTGTCTTTTCATTGTAATTAGTTACGCCACATCAGTCATTTTCATAAAAAGTAACACCATTTGCATTTTCATAGAAAAATAACACCACCTCATTTCCATGACAATTTAACACCACCTCAATATACAATGCAATCCCTTTATAAGACATCTAGTTATAACACATATTAATTGCCGACAGAGTCACTGTTGTGTCCTTGAGCAAGACACTTTTATCCACTGCTTAGTACTGGTTCAACCCAGGAAGACAAGAAATCATCCCGACATGACTGAAAAATTGTTGACTGGGACATAAAGCATCAAAACAAATAAGCAAACAAACAAAATAATACAGACTTTTGATATAACAGGGTCATGTTTTTGGCTCCTATTTTTTTTTTCATAGGAGTTATAGGAAAATGACCATTTTATGGTCATTTTCCTTAAGTCCATTGTAAAGACAGTTCACTTATAGCACATTTAATTCCAATGGATGCCAAACATTACATTATAAAGTGAGTGCATTGTTTTTTCATGAAAATTTAATCACATCATTTGTCACGAAAATTAATACTGCAACATTATTTTGTTTGATCATTTTCACAGCAATAACTATTATTTTGTTATTTGGGATTATTTTAAAGACATTACAGGAACTTTCTAATCTTCATATAAATTTGGTAGACTTGTATAACCATAAGAAAACATAATCTATTGTTATAATGGAAATTTTCATTCAGGAAAAAATCTTTGAGTCTTGACTGTCATTCGTTCGGTTCAAATTTGATTTCATTTTTTTTATCCACTTCTCACACCCATGATTTTAATACATATGTCGTCACTTCAACCAGAAACTTGGTATATTGAGGAACTTGAGATACTCCCAGTGATTTTGTTACCTGCGCATCCTGCATCTTTTATGCATAAGTTTTTATTTCAGCGAGTCCTGGCGAGTCCCGGGATGCATTAGTATTGCAGACTTGTCATTAAAAATAGTGTTTGGACTCATAAGTTTGCAGTTGGGACTCATTGATATTGGAAACAGCGAGTCCCAGGACCCATAAGCCAAAAATTGTAAATGAATCACTGTACTCCTGGATTTTCCTGATCCATTTTTATATTTTAATCAATTTCCATGGTGAATGGATTTCTAACTTGTGTTATCGTTCCATCCATTATTTGTTATAATATTTATTAACCTTCATATGAAACCTGCAGCACTTTATTATGTTAAGGATTTGAATGTTTCTCTCTGTCGCTGCCTATTTTGGCGATAAGTCCTCTCTTTTCTCTTGCATTGGTAATCTGCATGCCCGATGAAACGTCACCCCCGCTTCTGTTTACGCTCTTTTATTAACTCCTTAAAGGGCCCAAGGTAATGTAACATTCTGCTAATAACATATTCCCTTTTTATGTCTCTGAGATAATGAGGTGGTATTTATTTACATGGGTGAAAGTTTTCAAGATTATTCCGGAATTCAGTAAATACTGAATAATTACGCAGGATATATAACTTTTATGAATAATTTTCAGATTATTTATAGACAATTGAGGATCGCAGTGGCTCAGTTGCAGAGTGTTAGCCTTTGGATCGATGGGTTACTAGTTTGAGACTCACCGGAGGCCCTGTGTTGTGCCCTTGAGCAAGACACTTTGTACTCTGCTTAGTACTGGTTCAAACCAGGAAGACGGAAATTGTCCCGTTTTGATCAAAAAATTGTTGACTGGGATGTAAAACATCAACAAATAAAGAAAATTGACCATTTATACTAGATATTGACAATTCTTTGTAGGCATACTGTACGTTTAAAGTTTTAAGAATTTTTCCAAGTTAAAGGATTTGGAAATTTTAAACTTTCACCCATCACTGGCATTATCCTATGTCAGAGCCACACTCAGTGGTCGGCTTAAACTAACTTTGGGGAAGGGCACCTTATCCTTAATGAAATGTTATGAATATATTCCAAGTTATTTGATATACAATAACTATTCAATAATTCATATTCAATTATATAAATACCAAGGTGGAGGATTTTGTATGTGAAATAATCTATATATTTACTATAACAAATTTGTCTTTAATATTCAAATCAAAATGGTTATTTTTTTAAATTCTTTTTTTTTTTTACACAGAAATTCTTTTTCCACTCTGTCTTAAATTTTTGGCCACTTGGCTTTTCTCAAGAAATAAATATGGGCCTCAACGCAAGAAAACCTGACTTCCGGGTTTGCGAATAACAAATGCGCAGACCAGCCTGCGCATCAGCGCAGACTGATCAGCACCTTTGTTACTCGCTTATTGGAAAGTTTCATATCTAGACTTGCTACAAGCAAACTTTCAACCTTCTAGCTAGTCTCTGTAGTTGATTAGACTGGTTTGAGTCTTGCTTTATTGAAGACCCTGCAGACAAGTTTTCTCGCAACAGAGTGCATATAATACTTAAAGTTACAAGCTACATCTTCATGTATAAGCCAAGCAATAATTACATTATTTGTAAAATTTAGGCCTCTAGCTCAACTGGCTAGGTTCACATGTATGTTTAAAGAGTGACTGTGCATGTGCTATACATACTATAAATGTGTGTATTTGCTGGCTCAATTATTTGTCACACATCATACATACATGTAAGATATGATTAGATATTTACATTTCCACTGCGAGTCTTTAAATGAACCTTTACATTTGAGATGTGGTTCATACCTTCATGAACAACTCGATTTAAGCCACACCCACATACACGCCATTTGAGCGGGCTTACGTCAAGTCCATCCAATAACGTTGCTTGTTTACTGATGTTTGCGTGATGTTGAACACGTATTGCCATGACGTTAAGCGGGGAAATTTGGCGTTTACGCTATTCCAAACCCTACGTCATGTCTGATTTTATTCAAAATATCTAGAAAACCAGCCAAGTGAGGTGAAAATTGAAAAATGATACTTGACTGATGATATAAAATGTAAATATAAGCAATGAATTCAATTTTTGGAATGTTCATGGAATCATGAATACTTCGGGTCCCTTGCAAAGTTACTTTGCACGAGACCCGAAGTATTCATGATTCCATGAACATCCCAAAAATTGAAATCATTTCTTAATTGATTTGATTCTGTATGGACCAATTAGCTGTAATTTTTCTCCTATAGTGATTTTTCTCCTATGCTTGCTATCTTGCTCATAAAAACATTTCTGCCAGCTTTTCAGCAACCCCTAAAAGCCTTGAAGCTCCGGATGAGTTAATACTAGATGATATTTTTGATTCGTTCTTTATTCTATGAGCTATAGCATGACAAAATCAATAAAATGGTATGTGCGTCCACTGCCAGATAGGAGGAGCATTGAAGCTCAGTTGGTAGAGCATTAGACTGCAGATCGAAGGGTTGCTAGTTTGAGACTCACTGGAGTCTCTGTGTTGTCCTTGAGCATGAACCTTTATCGGCTACTTGGTACTGGTTCAACACATGAAGACTGGAAATCGTCACCACACGACTGTAAAATTGTTGACTGGGATACAAAGCATCAATAAAAAAAAACAAAAAAAAAACATACACAATAGATTTTGCTAAAATTTCTTTGACACTGAAAACTTGATACTGAAATTTCAAAATTTCTCACCAGTTTTGGCTGAATGGTTTGTTTTCTCCCATTATCATATCATTAGTCAGGATTATCCCTGCAACCAACTTTGTGACTTATCTTATAGATGCAATGTACATGATTACTATTGATTAGGTCATGAATTTATTAGAGGATATCTTATTTCTCTGTTTTCTTTTACCATTGTCTTCAATTGCAAAATGGTGCATGTATTTTGACGAGGCATTTTTGGTAAAAATAGTTTTCTTTAATTTTGAAATAGGTTTTGATTTGTCTCTATCAGTGTTAGCTTATGTTTAGTTAGTAGGAATATAGATGACATATTAGGCATCCCTTTCCACTCTCACTCGGAGTACAGACAAAATACTGTTGAATTTGTCATTTTAGAACATATAAATCCCAGACCAGATCTTAAGTAATTGAACTTCAGATAGACACATACGGTAAATGTGCTAAAATTTTGAACACTCTTCTCTTTCTTTTCTCAAATAAAATGTTGGTTGTCAAGGCTTGAATTCGCAAATTGCTTGTCAGAAAAGCAAACAGAGAATACCCTGATCAGACTGCTTCTTCAGATGCGATGTTTGTTTGGTCATTTTTGGCAGGCAACTAGTGTTCGAAATTTTAGAACATTTACCGTATATTTTTTTTACCATCACAAGCAGAGATATGAGATTGATTTCGCCATCTATGAGTTTCATTGCTGAAGATAACAAAATTTTGGAGTATAAAATTGAGAATATTTTCTTAACCAATCATTCTAATGTTTGTTTTGGGTGCTCAAAAGAACCATCTCATCGAGACGGTTCTTTTGAGCACCCACAACATATGTTTTGGTTTATATATTTTAACAAAATAATAATGTTGCTGTTACTTTATGGATTCATCTCACTAAAGTGAATGTTTCATGTACAACATCATATATTTCTGGTGAGTCAGAAACCCCAAAATTCACCTTTGTGGAGCTATGTATGTGAGAAAGAAAAGATACTTTATCAGACTGGTCTGGGTCTTAACTGTTCTAAATCACAATTTTAACCCATGTTCTGCTAAATCATGAGTCTGGCATAGTAAATGGAATGACTTGGGTCCAGATATGCTTAACCCTTAAAAGGCCACCTATATTTTGCAACAGACGACCATTTAAAATTTTGCCGCTTTTTTTTAAAAATAACGAATAAGGCATGATATTTAATGAAAATCGTCTGCTTGCAGACGATTCTCATAAAATATCATAACTTATTTTTTTTGAAAATTGGGAAAAATGTCTCAAAATTTGTCGTCTAACGCAGTTGTGATTGGCGCTTTAGGGTTAAAATGTGATTATTGTCTTATCCATTAAAAAACATGTGTTTGGGTGTCCAAATGAACCGGCTCATTTGAGACGGTTCTTTTGAGTTCTTTCGAGTACCCACAACATAATTTATTATGTTTTGGTTGAGAAATGGAAAAATAATTTTAGTTATGCTCACATGTCTGGAGGTCTGGAATGATGCAACCAAATTGGCTGGAAATTTGGAATGTATTTAGCACCAAAATATATCTAGCAGGTCAAGAGTTATGATTTTGTATCCTGGACACTGTAGCACCTAACATACTAACAGGTGAACACCTAATTTAACTGTGTTGCAAATCTTGTTTGATATCCCATGACCCCTTGCATAACTAAAAATTATACAAATTATACCATATATGTGTGTATGTGTTTGAGTTTAACATCCATCAACAGCTAAGGTCATAAGGAGATGTAGTCACAACTTAGTCTTATCTGACAGACTGGTGAAGCTGACGACTGAACCAGGGACCACTGATTTACAAGGCTAGTGGTTTATCCACTACATCAAAGCGGCTCCATTATGCCATATATTGAAATATATACATTCATAGTGTAATTTAATCAACCATGTAATTAGAAAATACTGTATTCATTCTCTTTACTGCACATGCCCCCATACGTGCCCACCAAAATATTTTTTCAAAATGTGTACACAGGCGCACACTGCCCGTCCAGCATCTGAGTGTTTTACACATGTTTTTTCACCTGAATGTTTTTGTAGATGTACTAATACTTCATTTTTCAATGGTCTTAGAAGATTATACATGGGTGTGGAATAAAGTGTAGTCCCTTTATAATGCTATTTTTTGAGGTTCATAGGAATGGGCCATGTTATAAGTCAATTGTGTTATAAAGGGACAATTTTATAAAGAAATTATAGGAAAATGACCATGCAGTTGGTTATTTTTCAATAGGTTTGTAAAATCCCATGGTAAAAAATTTGGGTACCACAACATAGCTGTGTTATATCCAAATCTGTGTTAAGATGAGGTATGCTATAAGGGGGCTTAACTGTAATTTTGAAAACCTAAGTGCACTGTGCAGTAAATCGAGCGAATACAGTATTTGTTATAATCTCATAGGAAGTCACTCATTGAGATGCTAACTATGAGTACCATCAACATTTTAATACTTATCGCATATGCACAAAAGAGGGGCTAGAGGTCTAATTTTTGGTCTGAATTTTCCTCTACTTCCATACTTAATGTGTATACTTGAAGTGAAGGTTCTGGCGAGTCTACACAAATGCATTTGCACAGGCTTGCCAGAGCCTTCACTGCAGGACAATGTGATAAGTGCCAAAGCTCATTTGTTTTTGTTGAGAAATGAAATAAATATAAATATGAGTATCCCAATTATTTATCTTCTCCTATGATTCATTATTTTCAAAAAGAGGACCAAAGACTAGATGAGGCTTCTGAGCTGGATTCTGTCACTCAGCATACAACATACCGTAGCTGGGAATGTATCCCTTTTCATACATTGTATTTGATATCATGTAATTGAATATATTTCAAGTAAAGCAAAAAATAGGTGTATGTGTATCAAAATACAATAGAAGCTACCTTTATCATATGGTATCACGTCTGGGAGTGTATGACACCATGTATCCAAATTTATAAAGCACTAATTAATTACATACTTTGGTAACATTATGAAATGACGCCCATAGCAAAGTGGTGTATATATGTCAAAATGTTGACATTTTCTTGCTATAAACATGATTTCAAAGTAGTTTTAGTTTCATATGATAACTTCTGTATTATTGACTTTTATAAGCTTTTTGTGAAAAAGTGATAAAATGCTCAACAAAGCCATTTTATCTCCTTTTTTAAGCTTGTTTATTAAATTCAAAAATACATGAGCAAGCATGTAAATTCCTCTAAATCCAACAAAAGTTTTGAACAGTGTCATGTATTGTAGTGAAAACAAGCTTGTTTATTTTCAAACTCATGCACCTCTTTAAGTTGCTTATACATAGCAACAAATCTACTGTCTGTAAGCTGTTTAGACAGCCAAGACGGATAGAATAATGATCTGCTTGCAATTATGTGTCCAGTGTGCTGGAAAATATCAACATATCTTGGTGTAGTAGTTTAGCTCCATTATTCACAGATTGCACTTCATCATATATGAGTGGTATAAATATTTCACATGTTACGGTAAATGTTCTAAAATTTCAAACACTTTATTCTTTGGTTATCAGGGCTGGAATTAACAAAATGCATGTCAGAATTGCAAACAGGGAAGACCCTGATCAGACTGCTCTGGTCTGTGGTGTTTGTCTAAGCCTCTTTGCAAGTGAACTGGTGTTCGAAATTTTAGAACATCAACTGTATGTTTATTTATAATTTCCATCTAAAGAAGACTATGGAGAAAGAATTAACAGATTCTCAATCTAAAGGTTAAAATTGTTAGAAAAGATGGGATATAGGTAAACTATTGCACAGAGTATGTCTAATTTTATGATTTTAAGGGATGATTATTGAAATAAAAAAGAAGTTCATTTTAAAGTGAAAAAAGCTTCATCCAATAAAATATAAGTACATTTTCTAAAATCAACAGGTATAAAGTCTGGCCTGAGAAATCTTACTGGGTATTTGAATGTGAATCTATTAATTCTATTTCCTCAGATCTAATTATCTTGTAGAATTTAGACACCTTTCTCTCGATGGGCATGGTATATCAAACAATATAAAGAGGTTTAGAAAGAAAAAATAATGCCATAACATTTTTAACATGAAAAACATGTTCATGTTGTCAAGCAAAATAAATATTTGATCTTTCTGATTGTGAATGAGTAGTTAGATAAGGGACAGCTTTTTCCACACCAAAATGATACTAACATGGCAAGATTAGTTAAATCTAGCATCTAATTGAAAAGAAAATGACATAAAAATTAAAGCTTGGCAAAACCAAAAGATTTTTTTTAAAATCTTCACATCCAGCAAATACTCTGATGAGCAATGGCATCTGCCCTTATCACCACTGTATGAAGAAGCTGGGGCCTAATGCATCTCATTGAATCGTGAGTGAAAGTTTTCTCAAAGACAATCACAATAGACCATTTAAACTGAAAATTGATGATATTTTGTAGGCATAATGCAAGTTTTGAGATTTAAATTTCTAAAGTTCAGGATTTTCAAAATTTTGAACTTCACTCATGTAGAGTGCACTCAGCAATGAATTTAATCAGACCTGGTTTTACCATTCTTGGACCTATTATTATATTTTCAAATTGTAATGATATCACAAGATTGAAGGTTTGATCCTCTAAGCCTCATCTGTGTGTGTTTGTGTGTAACTAATTACTAAAGTGTTAATGGGTAACTTTGGTATTAACAGCAGGCCAAGTCACAGCAACGGCCCGGCTCTCTCAATATATCTGCTACCACATCAGCACTGCAGGTGAGTGGACAATAGTCTAGATAGAGGAGATACACTGGTTTCATGTTTATTAAATCTGAGATGTAACACACCCAATGGAATGTGATTCTAACTGTTGTGAGAATTTGATGGGAGTAGGATGGATCATTTAGCCTTATAAACAGCATTTAGCTCCATCAGTAAGCTTTAAGCTTTAGAAACAGTTTTAGATTGCCAATGGTCTAAAAAGTGTTTCTAAAGCATAAACAGGCAATCTAAAACTGTTTCCAAAGTTAAAATGGGCAATCTAACAACTGTTTCAAAAGCTGAAATGGGCAATCTAAAAACTGTTTCTAAAGCTAAAATGGGCAATCTAGAAATTGTTTCTAAAGCTTAGAAATGGGCAATCTAAAAACATTTTCTAAAGCTAAAATGGGCAATCTAAAAAATTGTTTCTAAAGCTTAGAAATGGGCAATCTAAAAACTGTTTCTAAAGCTAAAATGGGCAATCTAAAAATTGTTTCTAAAGCTTAGAAATGGGCAATCTAAAAACATTTTCTAAAGCTAAAATGGGCAATCTAAAAAATTGTTTCTAAAGCTTAGAAATGGGCAATCTAAAAACTGTTTCTTAAACTAAAATGGGCAATCTTTAACTGTGTCTAAAGCTAAAATGGGCAATCTAAAAAACTGTTTCTAGTCATATGTTATGAATGCCACTGTTGGGGAGTTTAACCTTTTGTTGGGTCAAACTTAAAACTCAGGAGGTATCAGTTTTATAAACAGTATGTCTTCATATTTTCACTTAAATTCTATTTTGTTGAGAAGATATGTGTGAACCAGTGTGTCTCCTAAATGTTTTATAAATGAATTACACTAGGCTCTTAGCCAAAATGAAGGACAGACACCCCCGAATTGTAGTCATTTGAACAGTAGTGAGCATAGTGAGCAAATGTTTAAATTGAAACGACCCAGGATTATCTGTGCTTTATGGCTGCAAAGGCACTTTACACTATACCCTTTTTAATTCTGGATGCCCGCAACAGGTATGTTGGCAAACTGTGCAGACCCAGATGAAATGCTGCAAGATGCGGCATTTCATCAGACTCTACACTATTTGCAAAGTTAAAAACAAATGAGCCATGACGTGATTTCCAACAATGTGGCATTTTGACATGAATAGACTCAGAAGAGGAGCCTGTGTTGACCCTGTTGAGCTTAGAAACTCCAAATGCTGTTCTGTCAGTAGCTCAACAATCATAGAATATTCAAGGTACTAGCAAATGCTCTGATCAGACTGCACATATGTGCAAACTGGTCTGAGCATTGGCTGGTCGCCTAAGCCACATTGTTGGACACCTCATGTCACGGCTCAAATCTTCACAACAGAAATGCATCATAATTTAGAAATTTCTACCCATGACCCCTTAAAGTAAAAACTGAGCAATTCCACACTTTAGTCTATCAACGTGCAGGGGAAAATCCATCAGAATGAAAATTGTTAAACTTTGTTTGATACATTGTACAGGCCAGCTCATAGGAAAAGGTTTTAAGTCATGCTTAGTTGTCCAGTGAATATGATCTGAACATCTACTTTTATACTTTGTTTGAGCAGTGAAGGCTTTGGAGAGACTGCACAGACACCCCTCAGTGCCTTGCTTGTGGCCTAGGCCATAAATACCTACCATGGGCTGGCCTATATTGATGAATCAAATTTTCAATAATTATCCACACTGTGGATTGTTAGTGGATTGGTTCTTTTGAATTGTGTTTCTGCACAGTAGGCCTAGAAAGCACATTCCAGAGTACTTAAAAGGACAAGGGCATTATAATATAATCACTGCCTCCTATATTTATTTATGTATGTATATAATCAACATGGCTTTACTAATGACATAATACAGCTCATAAAAGTTAGTTTGTTTGTTAACATTCATCATAGCTACATTATGGATGTTTCTGCTACAGTAAAATTTGGGACATAAAATTGCCATGATAGTTTTCTTATCCATCAGTCGGAGCCTTTGTTTCTGGTGGTCAAAAGAAACATCTTTTTGTAGTGGTTTCTTTGGGCACACACAGCATATGCATTGGTTAACAAATGAGAAAATCAGCTTATGATTACCTCTTTTTATGGGAGCGCAGTGGCTCAGTGGTTGAGTGCTTGCCTCGAGACCGAGGGGCCGCGGGTTCGAGCCTCACCGGTGTCACTGTGTTGTGTCCTTGAGCAAGAACATTAATCCTAGCTTAGTACTGGTTCAACCCAGGAAGACCAGTCCCTTTACAACTGAAAGATTGTTGATGGGATGTAAAGAATCAAATCAAACAAAACCTCTTTTTATCTGGAGGAGTATGAGTATATAAAGTATGGTTTTGTAAGTATGATAAGTATTTTTGACTCATTGGCCAGCTCAAATGTTGATTTGATCATTTGTGTTGACCAAAATGTTTTTTAAACAAATGTGGTGTCTTTAAATGTTATATTTTAACGGCTTAATTCTGTAACTTGAACATATAGGGGGCTTTTGACTACTTCCAGAAGAAACCTATATTAGCTTTTATGTGGCAAATGTTCTAAAATTTCGAACAATCAGTGCTTGCCAAAAAGGCTTTGACAAACAAATCAGACCCAGATCAGACTGCTTCTACAGAAGCAGTCTGATCAGGGTCTTCCCTGTTTTGCTATTCTGACAAGCAAATGTGAATCCCAGCCCTGATAACAAACATTTTGTTTGAGAACAGAAAGAGTAAAGTGTTCGAAATTTTCGCAAATTTGTTGTGCCCGATAAACTTTTGATGAATTCTGCTCTGTGTTACCAGAAAGCACTGAAGGAGAAGGAAGAGCACATTGAACAGCTTCTGAGGGAAAGAGATCTGGAAAGATCTGAGGTTGCCAGAGCAGCTGCTCAAGTTGATGAGGTAGGTTATGACTATTGATCTGTTATTTGATCACTAGCTTTCATACAAAAAGGCATAGAGGGATCGTAGTGGCTCAGTGATAGAGTACTTGACACGAGACTGAAGGGCTGTAGGTTCAAGACTGCGTTTTGTCTTTGAGCAAGACACATTGAACAGCTGAGGGAAAGAGATCTGGAAAGGTCTGAGGTTGCCAGAGCAGCTGCTCAAGTTGATGAGGTAGGCTATGACGATTGATCGGTTGTTTGATCACTAGCTTCCTTACGAAAAGGCTTAGAGGGAGCGCAGTGGCTCAGTGGTAGAGTGCTTGACTCGAGACCGAAGGGCCGCGGGTTTGAGCCTCATCAGTGTCACTGCATTGTGTCCTTTAGCAAGACGCATTGAACAACTTCTGAGGGAAAGAGATCTTGAAAGGTCCAAGGTTGCCAGAGCAGCTGCTCAAGTTGATGAGGTAGTTAATGGCTGTTGATCGGTTGTTTGGCAGGGTTCGCACAGGCTTGAAAAGTACTTGAATTTAGAGGGCTTTCTTGAAGAGTCCTTTTAAAATAAAATATGCTTTGAAAAGTACTGGAAAATCATGCAAAGGCCTTAAAAAGTCCTTGAATTCTTCTATTTTCTGTAGGAATTAACACTGTTGATAGAGATCTAAATCAGATCTGAATAAAATGGTTGTACCTTTATTTGGTGCAGTAAATGCTGCACCAAATAAAGGCACAACAATTTTATGCTAATTTTCTAGTACTAATTTTTCCATTATCTCAGTAGAATTTTAACACATAAATCAGGATTTTACATAAACTTTTAGTCCTTGAAAACTGTAGGGTAGGTTTTAAAAGTCCTTGAATTTTACTCAAACATGCCTGTATGAACCCTGTTTGATCACTAGCCTTCTTACAAAAAGGGATAGTCATTAGCCTTTGTCAGGCTGAATATTCTGTGTTCTACACTCCTCCCAAGCCTGCAGTATACCAGTTGTTAGCTATATAATAATAATAATAATAATAATAGACTTTATTTAAAGAGGGTAACACATTTAGTAACAAAACTAATCTTCCATGAGGCCCTCTATATTATCAATCAGAGTGGAAAAGAGTGTGGATCCTGAGCAGATAGCTTTGTCAGAAGAGGATAAAGCTGGGTTCAGCAGGACACGGATTAAAATATATGTTAAACCCCTAATAGCTTTAGCTGCTCTCCTTTCTTACAACCAGGCAACCACCAGTTTAGCATTTCATTGAATATCTAAAGATAAGCTGTCAATAATATAAAATTGACTGTCTATTATTGTTGTCCAGGTGCATACCACACTACACAAGAACTTGTTCGTTTCTACATGCTAATTACACTGAAACATTAAACGAGATGATCTGGGTCTGCACTGCTTTCAACAGATATTTCTTGGCTCAGATGGATAAGGGTTTACTAAAGCTGTGATTATATTCCATTTTCATTTCTGTTCTTTGTAGGCCCAAGATCAATTAGCCCAGCTGAAGGCAGAGAAAAACAGATACCACGAAGAAGCTGATGACAACTTGGGTCAACTCAGATCCAGAATTAAAAAACTTGAATCAACTAACCATGACCTTGAATTGAAATTAGATGATGAAAGAAGGTTTGATATTTTCTATTTATAACTATTTTGTTGAGTTTACCATTTTATTGACTATTGTTATCTTCTATCAAGTTTGATAGTTGATAGAATGAAGTTTTGATGGTCCGGGGGTCAGATTGGTACTGCAAACATTTATTGCTGTTTCAGATCTGAAAGCATTTAATATTTGCGAACTTTGATGATCCTGATGTCAAATGCCTCTGTGGCATTTCTTATGAGTTTACCCTTTCTGTGTATAATTATAGCCCAATAATAGTAGAGCGACGAAACAGCTTTACCGTTTTATATATGAAAGAAATTCTTGTAGTAGTCCATGTAAGAGAATGCTTTAGCAGAAAGTGGCTACATAACTACCATGACCGCATGTAAAATTTACCAATTTATCTGTTTCCAAACAAGAAAAAGTTAAATAATAGCGCCTTCAAAAATGATAAGATTTTGCAGTCATTTAGTTTTGCTTTCAAACTAAACCATATGTTAAACTATTAAACCACATGAATAAGTATGTAAACTTTTCTCTAAACTCAATATTTCGGCCAGAGGCCTTTATTAAGAAAAAACATGTTCTTTGATATCAACTACACAGTCACTGTTCCACCATTTTGTACAGGTCCCTATGGAATACAAATGAATATCACATGAATAAAAGCATTTGTTTCTAAAACACAAGCAATGATGCCTGGCTTTCTCTATAAGCTATATACATTGTATACTGCAAAATTGGTTTAGGATTGGAGCTGCACATCATTTTAATAACAATTTGTGTAAATATGGACACATTGCTAAACCTAATTGAAATTGAAACTGATTAAAAAATAAGTCAGTAAATCAGCAGAAATTATTTGTCTCTCAAACTTACATAAAATGGGAATATTAAAAAGGTTTAATCTAAGCATGATAATGGCTATGAAAATATGATTTTTACAAGAAAAAAAACGTGAGAAGCTTTTGCACTTTTACAGTTTTTCCAAAAAAATAGAGTAAATAAAAAATAAATAAGATTGTTTTTTGTTTGTTTTTTTTTGTGAATTAAAAAAAGGCCTCCTTAATGAAATTTCACCCCTTAATTATCATATTTGATAGCACTGATTTGCCATGTGAGTCAGAAAAGAACCCTTTATTTATACGTTGGAACCTTCAAAATGGGGAAAGCAGAGTCACAGGGACCCTTAAAACTCAGTATTTGAAGGAAATCCTGTACATGTTTATGAAATTGGCCTCGACGCAAGAAAAGCTGTCTTAGGTGCTTGCGAATAACAAAGGCGCAGACCAGCCTACGCATCCGCGCAGACTGATCACCCCCTTTGTTTTTCGCTTATTGGAAATGATCATATCTAGAGTTGCTTCTAGCGAAATCTCAATTTTCTAGCTACTACCTGTACCTGACCAGGTTGGTTTGAATCTCACTTTGTCGGACACCCCGAGGACAGGTTTTCTCGCGACAAGGCCCAAATAATGTTCTATTCTTTAATTACAGGAAAAATGAAGATCTCCAGTTTCAGATAGAAGAAGAAGTTATAAATAAAGATGATCTTGAAGTAAGTCATATTAATGGTTCATCCTTAAATTTCTTTTTCAGTTGAAAAACAATTGAGCCGTGGCATGTGATCTCCAACAATGTGGCATTTTGACAAGTGTAGACTCATACAAGCATGTGCAGCCTCCTTGTAAGCTTAAACACTCCAGATGGTGATCAGTCAGTAGCTTAACAATCATAGATTACTCAAGGGACTAGTAAAGGCTCTGATCAGACTGTGCGTATGCGCAGGCTGATCTGAGGCTTTGCTGGTCGCACATACCACATTGTTGGAAATCTCATGCACTGGCTCAATTAAAATTCAGTTGAAAGACAATTCGCTTTATAATATATGACAGGAATTTTTCAAAAAGTGATTGAAATAATTAATTTGGACTATAATAGATAGATTGAATATCTAAACAAGTCATTCTGAAATTGCAAGACTGCTATTGTCATGGCCACCTCAGTAGATAACGTATAATACATTTAAACAATCATTTGAACCTAAGGAAAGTATATATTATTATTACTTTAAAAGGGACTGGTGTATCTTAACAATGTTGTTTGTGAGTTATATGGTTGCTATTGTCACGGTCATAACCTGAACTTTGCAATTTTTCTGTTATATCTTACCTTTATATATAATGTAATTAATTACCGAAATGCTCAAAATCACACCAACAGCCATTTACTTCAGTTTAAAAAAATGTAGAACGCATCGAAGGTTTATGCTTTGGACCATGTCCTTTTTGGATGGCATTCAGTTGGTGAGTTTCATGGTTGCTTTTGTCTTGGCCATCACTAAAGTTAAAAAAACATCAGTCATTATGTCATACCTGTTATGCAACTCATAAAGTTCTATATCGCTACTTCACATATAGAACTTAAGAAATGCACATGTTTTTTATTAGCTGCCATCACTAAAGTTAAAAAAACATCAGTCATTATGTCATACCTGTTATTCAACTCATAAAGTTCTATATGGCTACTGCACATAAAGAACTTAAGAAATGCACATGCTTTTTATTAGCTCGAATATCAAAGGATGCTGTTCTTAACTTACACACTCAATTTTCAAGGACATCATAAAAGTGTACAGACTTTATATCAACTTATAGCTTATGATGAACAGTTAAATTATCCTCACAAATGTGTGCTTTTATGCATAAAAAATGATACCATTATTCAGAAAACACATCTTTTGTGTCTTTCACTGTGACATAAAATGGTGTTTTCTTATGACATAAATAGAAAATTGTATAAGGAGTGTAGATTTTGAGGTCACTTTAGAAAGAAAAATCCCTGTCATATATATGATTTACTGCAATACGTGGTGTGTAATTAAAAAAGAAAGGACAAGAGCCACTATAGTGGTCAGAAGTCTGGTAGACATAACTTATAATTTGCCTTGGTATCATATGTAGATAAATCTTCAAAGTACATTTATAGGCAATGAATAGGGACCAATGCAATAAAATTTCGACATGATTTTGAATAAGTCCATGAAATAATGGCAATAACATATGGGCCTCCTTGCGAGAAAACCTGTCTTCTGGGTTTCTGACAAAGCCAGTTTTAAACCAGCCTCATCAGCTACAGAGACTAGCTAGAAAATTGAAATTTCATCTGAAGCAAGTTTACATATGATACTTTCTAAAAAGCGAATAACAAAGGAGCTGATCAGACTGTGCATCCGCACAGGCTGGTCTGCGCCTTTGTTGTTTGCAAACCCCGAAGACAGGTTTTCTCGAGTTACGGCCCATATAAGTGTTTACAAGAAAAGACAACATAAATGGATACTGCTTATTTGAGAAGAGGGCTCAACAGTAATATTTAAGCTCACTGGACTACTGACCCCAAAGAAATGCAAAACTTAAATTTTAGTGAGATGGAAAAGTTCGGCTTGACTCATAAATTTGAATAATTTTAATATTTATCCAACTTTCTTGCATATGACACCATGTACTTGTGATTTTATTGCCTGTTTAATAAGTTTTTAAGTTGTGACACAGTTACAAGCATGTTGCATTTTTCTGTTATATCCACGTCTGTCTAAGTGTGTTCAAGGCATTTTACAACTGAAAAGGCTCATAACAGGCTGCATGTTCCATGCACTCTGACTCAATGCCTCAGTGAAATTGAGTTAAACAGAAAAGGCATGAAGAGGTCTTATGGTCTTTGCACCCTTACTTACTTTTATTGACATAAACTTTGGAATGACTCTGGAAAACCAGAGGAAAAAAGAATAGCAGATGAGTTAGGAAAAATGCCTCCTGATATAGAGCTTTTGATACTGAATAGGTTTATGTAGGTCTTGATAGCTAAGCTTGTCTTTTGTCTTACAACCATTTTACTGCATACATCTAATGTTAGCACGGTTTTGTGTTGTCTTGTTCTTATATTATATGGTAATTCCTAGCTGCATTTCTTATTAACTGTATGAAGGTCAGCAATCTCAGTTAATTGATAAATCATCACTATATTGTGTCCTTTAGCAGAACATTAATCCTAGCTCAGTACTGGTTTAACCCATTAAGACCTGTCCCTTTATAACTGAAAGATTGTTGATGAGACGTAAAAATCAAATCAAACAAACAATCAAATTGACTGATAAACTTTGGTTTTACTGGCTATTTTTAATTGCACTATATCCCGTAAATATGAGCATTTTTCATATCGACACATTATACATTATAAACATTTGATATCATTATAATGATCATTTAATTATTAGAGTATAGATGTGGAAAATAAAACCGAAATAAAAATTTGTGATGAATAGAAACCTCATTTTGTCACATTTTGCTAATTTTATGCAAATTAAGTTGTATTGTGATGTAAAGATGTCCGATATACAGTAAAAACTCTGTCTTAAGCCGCCACGCAATAATAGACAAAACAAAGATCTTAATTACAAATGGTAGCATAATGAAGGTCAAGAGCATTACAGAATACTTTTGATCTGCATTAAGGGATAATTGGTCTTGTAAAACATTTTTTGGTCATCTTTTTGAGTGGCTGCTTAAGACAGATTTTATTGTATAATGCTCATATTTAGCGATAAAGTGCCTCTTACTTGAATAAGCTAAAGCTTAAAAATGGAAAAAATTAGAAGTGTTCTGATTATTTGATCAGAGATATCTTGTGTGTTTTGCTTGGGGTATAAACCCTAAATACTCTGGTAAACCCGACCTGAGCTGACTGTGAAGACCCTGGTTGGACTGCTCGCTTAGTCCAAATAAGGTCTACTCTATTTGTCATTAGGTTATAGTGTTTTATACACTTCAATAATAGTCAAATGAGTTATAATGTAGTCTGTCTGGTTATTGTTTTCACATACACAGGGCAAATATCCTAGCACAGGAGTAAATGTAATATCTGTCCTTATATTTTTATTATTATTTCTGTATTAAAATTGTTTTGTGTGTGTAGAGCCCAGATGAAGTAAGTTATTTTGCACAGTTTGAAGTGTGACACTTGCACTGGTGTTCAGGATAACTCAAACATTCAAAGGATATCAACACACTGTTGATATTGCAGATAAAAAAATATATAGGAAAATGACAATTTAAAAACAAAGATCATGTAAACGAATATGGTTAAGTATATCTTAAGGGAAAGAGGGGCATAAATAAGGTTGAAATGCAGAACAAGTAATTTGATTGGCAAACATGAAAAGTAAGTGAGTATGACCAAGAAACACCTCAATCACACACACTGCAGACCAACCCACGGCATCATGAGGAAGAGACAGAGAACTGACAGCCACATGACAGCAAGAAGATAATTAAAGTAAAGCAACCAGCCCTCTCTTCCTCAGCGAGATGATTGCACAACTAGAAAGGACACTGTACTGCATAACAAAACAAGTACCAAACACAAAACTTCACAAACAATGAAAGCAACAGTAAACAATGAATCAACAACAGCAGAACAGCAGCCGAAAAGTCTGAAAGGCAGCCATCATGAAAACTGTTGTTCTGTCAAAGCAGTGAAAAAATAGGTAATCTGATTGCACAGGTGCTTAGGATGATCTAGAGTTTTGTTGTTTGTATTAAAGAATCGGGGGTGTTTTTCCCTGACCTGGCTCATATGGGCCTCGCCGCAAGAAAACCTGTCTTCCGGGTTTCCATCAAAGTGAGATTCAAACCAGCCTGCTCAGCTACAGAGACTAGCTAGAGAATTGAAATTTTGCTAGTAGCAAGTCTAGATATCAAACATTCAAATTAGCGAATAACAAAGGCGCTGATCAGACTGTGCGCAGGCTGGTCTAAGTCTTTGTTGTTTGCAAACCTCCAAAGGCAGGTTTTCTCGCGTCAGGGCCCATATTTCACTCACCATTTCTATAAAAGTCAACCTATTGGTGTGTGGTTCCCTTGATTCCCTTAATTCACATGTTTAAGCACTGTACACAGATAATGATACTATTCTGAAGATTGTTTTATAAAGCGTGTGACTGAAATGTGTGAGTGTCTATCATTCAATATTTTGGTACATCCATTACTGACCAATTTGGCATCAACCAATTTGGCATCCAGATTAGATATCCAAATGATTTTCCTTATTATATAACTGCTAGTTGCTACATATAATGAGAACTCCATGGAGCTCTGTGAGGGAGTATCTTCATGTATGGTCGCTAGCTCCAGACTCGTCCAAGGCACTGTGTTGTGTCCTTGAGCAAGATACTTTATCCTCTGCTTGGTACTGGTTCAACCCCGGCAGACAGGAATTTGTCCCGACATGACTGAAAAAAATTGCTGACTGGGAGTGAAAGCATCAACACAAACAAAACAAATTAAACAATGCTTCAAAAAAGATCCAGATTAATGGTTTACTTGTGTAGTTTATGTGTATATATGATAAAAGTTCTTTTGCGAATACTTTTTTCTTTCTGTTCATATATATAATGTTGATCATCAGGCTGTAATTCACAAAATACATGACAGAATATCAAACAGAGAAGACCCTGGTCCGGCTGCTTCTGCTCTGTTCTGTCTAGACCTTTTCTGTAGCCAACTAGTGTTAGAAATTTTAGAATATCTTCCGTACATCAATATAGATTGACAATGTAATAAGGCATCATGTTGCATTATACATGATTGTTTCTCCTGGTGGATTTCTGTTTTCTTATGTATTTTATGTTTACATGGGTGAAAGTTTTCAGGGTTATTCCTGAATTCAAGATTTTGAGGCTGACTTTCCACAGAAAGTCAGCCTCAAAATTCTGAATTAGGGAGATCATAATAGATTCTCTGATTTATTTTCTGTCTGTATAATGACAATTGATCATTTAAACTTGAAATTGTAAATATTTAGTAGGCATATGCAAGTTTTAAGATTGGAGTTTCAAAAGTTCAGGATTTTGGAAATTTTGAACTTTCACCCATGTGTGTTCTGTCGGTTCAAAGATACTTGTGAATTGTTGTAAAACAAACACAAGCGAGTTTACTTTGCTTTTGGTTATGCAGGTAGTCTCAGATTACAGTTATAATGAATCACAACAGAAAGTTGAATATGCTCGTGGTAGAATCACATGAGGGAGCACAGTGGCTCAGTGGTAGAGTGCTTGACTGAAGACAGAGGGGCCGCGGGTTGGAGCCTCACTGGTGTCACTGTGTTGTGTCCTTGAGCATGACACATTTATCCTTGCTTAGTACTGATTCAACCCAGGAAGACCCGTCTCGACATAACTGAAAGATTGTTGACTGGGACGTAAAGAATCAAACCGAACAAACAAAGCCTCATTACCATGCATCTTTTAACTGACAGTATATGCATCAATTTAGATTGACAATGTAAGTTCTAAGCATTGTGTTGCATTATACATGATTATTTCAACTGGTGGATTTCTGTTTCCTTTCAGTCTGTGAAGGTAACTGCTAGTATAACAGAACCTAATATCTTCTTTAACCCTTTACTCCATAGGCTATTTTTAGATCATGACATCATTTTCTATTTATAGACATTATTAAAAAAAATCAAGAAAAATTTAAATTAAGTTTTGAATACTTTTGAAAATATTATGAAAAATGGAGCATTTGCTCGAGAGCAAATGCTCCATTTTCCATGATATTTCCAAATTTGTTATTTTTGAAAGGCGTCAAAAGTTGCTGTTATGAAGTAAAGGGTTATTTAGCTCAGCAGACACAAGAAACCAAGCTAGAAGTGCTGTATTAATTGGAGTAATTGACTCTGAAAGAATCAGAGAATAAAGACACCCTCTTGAGGTTGGGCCTCATTTGCATTTTAGATAATAAACTTAAGCCTTTTTACCACCATTCACAACAATTTTCATCAGCTCTCTCAGCTGATTGCTAAATAAATAATCATTTTTATGCTCAAAAGTTTGCTTAGCTGGACCTATGGTACAGTTGATTCTAGATTTTAAACTCAAATGCTGATACAGGGATTTTCCTACCTTTCTGTACTTGTTTAATTTTGGGAAAAAGCATTTCTGACCATCAAATTGCGAAAACCTGAACTGAACTGCCTTTATAAATGGATTAAAAACATATAAGAAATTAGCAGTGTAAAGCTGATTTAATTGCCTACTATGAAAACACATGAAAAATTGCATAAAAATGTGAATGAAAACATGTTTTCAATCACATTTTTATGCCATTTTTCATGCATCTGTAACTTTGGTATTTTTGATCAGATTTTAACAAAATTTTCACCAAAATGTAGAACTAAGAAATTGAGAATGATATACACCTTTTTGGGAAGTTTTTGTTCATTATTGAATTGGGAAGGGACCTTTATTCGGCCCCAAATCAGGCCTAGGAAAATCCCTGTGATATTAAATTGCATTAAAGATTTGATCTATTTTAGACATCTAAAACCTCTTGTCTATAATAACCAGCAAAAGTTTATGAAAATATCTTGCTTGGTTTCTTGTGTAACAATTTGGCATTAGCAAGGGAAGGCAGTCTTATAAGATCCTACTTCAAATTTCCACACATACCTTTGTCCAGTGATTTTATTTGGCCGTTTTTACCACCTTATAAGGGAGTCATTTCCAATGTAAAGGAATAGGTAGCTTCACAAAATATCAAACAAATTAGAATTGATAAAGCAAACAGAAAACAAATTTTGACAAATCTGGGCCTGAGGTTATAAAACTTTTCATGCTCAACTCAGCTGAGCATGAAATTTCAACTGCTCATAAAAACTTAAATACCAGCAAATAAAGAAGTTTCTTCCTTTTTGTCTCTCAGATGTTGTATTTATCATGCTAGTTGGCATTTTAACATTTATGAGCAGGATAAATTTCTTGCGCAGCTGAGTTGAGTACGGAAAAAGTTTTATAGCCTTGGAGCCTGTATGCTACTGCCAAATTGTTATTTAATTCTTTTACATATAAATCTTTGCTCATTTACAGCTCTGCATAGAGGAGAAACTAAACATGGACCTCGACGCAACAAAACCTGTCTTCGGGGTTTCCGACAAAGCGAGACTCAAACCAGTCTTCTCAGCTTCAGAGACCAGCTAAAAAAATTGAAATTTCATCTTTAGCAAGTTTATATAAGATATGTTCTAAAAGGTGAATAACAAAAGCGCTGATCAGTCTGCACGGATGTGCAGGCTGGTCTGCGCCTTTGTTGTTTGCAAACCCGGTTTTCTCGTGTCGAGGCCCATTTATCAGCGATAACTTCTATGATTTGCTAATTAATATTCACCTGTATAAAAAGGTTACTGCTCTAAATTGAATTAATCCTTATTATGTTTCTGCTTAAATGAACTTTTTTCATCAAATACAAATAATCAAAATATATTTTGTATATTTTATATGAGCATTAAGTAACCATTAGCTGGCCAGTCACAACTTTTGTCATTTATTCATCTTGCCTTAGGCAGTCCATTTTGTTCTGAAAATGAAAAACAACAACAACAAAAATGGCACAAATAATTGTTTTTTTGCCCGATGTATTACAAGGTTTTGATGATTGGCATTTTAAGGATAAACACTAGGGACATATTCTTTTTTTTGTTGCATATAAAGCATGATTTGATGGTAAAGCTTATAGACAAGCATCTATTAATAGTCTGATATTTATAAGAAAATACATATTTGCCTGAAGCTAAAGAAAGCAAACTGTATGCCAGTAAACTTTTTCTATTGACAAACATTTCTGAACTTGTATTCTCCAAGTTAAAATAAATCAGAAAAAGTGAATATAAATGGGGTGTCTGTCATAAATCTGGATCAAGACTCCTTTAGAAATTCCTCATCACGATCTCTACCCTTTCCACAAGTGTTTTTTGCTCTCTGCGAGTATTTTCTGCTGTAATGCTTTTCAGGACATTTTGGCTTTTCTACTAATAAAACAAATTATAGGGAAAAGTCACTCTTTTAATTGTCACTAAAATGTAATCAACACGGTACTGCGTTTATATAGACTATCATGCTTATTAGATAAACATCACTATCATCATCACCTTTAACTATCATCATCTTCATAACTACTTGTGTAAATATATTTAAAGTGAAATATTTACACTTGCTGCTGTCTTCCCTTTGATGAATTCAATAATACAGGAGCACGAATGTTAGATTCTATTTATCATATGACATTAAGATTACCTTGAAATCGCCTCGGTGAACATTATTGTTCTCGGGCTGACAAATCTGGATGTTAACATCAAAAGAATGCATCAATTGTATAATGTTGATTTTGGTGCCAAACACAAAAAATGCATTTTTGGTGATTGTGACCATTTTCATTTGTTTTCTTTATAATTAAGAAATAGATTTGCGCTGACAGAGATTTGTAATATATCACTGGCTGGAGGTCATTTCTTAAAAGTGGTTTGCGCTCGTGATTCATCCACTCATGGCTGACCGACAGACAGTGATATTAAAGCAAAATTTCACTGCCAGCACAACTATATTTCAATTCTACCACACAATAAATTGAAAATATGAATTCCGTAAGATTCTATAAAGATTCTGCCATCTTGAACTTTGAGAGCGTAAGCATTTCCCATAAATCTTGTTTGGACAGAAACGCATAATTTACTTATGTTTGAAGGCTCATTTATTGTAAAAAAAGGCTGTTACGCTGTTTAATGTCAATAACAAGGCTTTATTGGATAGTTGAAGTCATAAAAAAGTGGTAGCCGAATGGTGCTAAATAACATCACACTAGTCAGCCTATGATTTGTTACTCAATATAATACACTTTATCATTGGCTGGGTGTGTTAAGACTTAAAAATAAAAAAAATCTTTGAGTAAAATATTTATCAATGCTTTCAATCAAATCCTTCTCATATGTTGTAGTTTGTTTTAAATGATGTAATCACATTGGAATAAATATTGTTTAAACTAAAATATTTATTCAAGTGAAACACTAAAAAAAATCAATGTAAAAATGTATATATGAAGTAGCTATTTTCAATTTTTCGTCCATATTCTGATTCATTTTAATATTAATGATGATGTGTCAATTTTAAACAGAGTCGGACAGAAGAAGAAGAGGCCAAAATCCGAGACTTGGAGAAGTCATTGAGAAAAGAGAAAGAAAGGTCAGAGAAGTTTCAGACAGATTACCTCACATTTAAGGTAGGAAAATATGAGCGCGTGACATGTGATTTCCAACAATGTGGTATTTTGACATGTGTAGACTCTGGCGAGCCTCTGCAGCCTCCTTTTAAGTGTAGAAACTCCAAATGGTGTTCTGTCAGTAGCTTAACAATCACAGAATACTCAAGCGACTAGCAAAGGCTCTGATCAGGCTGTGCATATGCACAAACTGATCTGAGGTTTTGCTGGTCGCACATACCACATTGTAGGAAACCTCATGCACTGGCTAAAATGATTACAAGTCATTATTATGAGATTTGTCCCTAATTGGTTCAGGTGTGCATATGACCGGGCCGCGTAGCGCAGTGGGTAACGTGTCTGGCTACAGATGCGTGTCTGACTGCAGATCCAGGGGTCAAGAGTTCGATCCCGGCCCGGTCCCATACTTTAGTGGAGATTGATCATGAAATAATTTCTACGGTCATTCTCCTCCCTTCCGCTGATTCATTCAAGAAGGGTTGTTGTCAGTTACAAGTGAAAGTATGTGCACAAATTACTGGTTAACCGCTTGCTCAAGCCTGCCCAGGAAAAAGTGTGGTTAAGTGAACTGACCGTCCCGCAATGACCATAGCTGTTGACATGGGACGTAAAGCAACAAAAACAAACAAGGTGTGCATGTGCCCTTGGGCTTAGATTTATTATTGTATACTAGCATGCTTTACATGTGGAACTTGTGTTGCGAGCTTCCCTTTCAATTTCAAACAAATCAAAATGGCATGTTAATGGGAAGGGGAAAAGAGCGGGTTAGATATTGGTGTACTTGATGAAATTTTCTAGGTCACATCAGCACATAGAATATCTCATTTTGACCAAAATGCTTTTCAACACCAGGTATATCATGAACCAACTGATGGTTTCAGTCCAAACTTTATGTAATATATCAATAGGACATCTTTAAGATTCAATTAGATTCCGATGATCTTGACTTAATTGTCTACATCCTATAAAGGCTGTAAATATAAGCTTGTCAGCACTCTGTCTCCTTTCCCAATGGGTTAATTGGGTTAATTTTGACCAAACGTTCACATAAACAGCAATGAAGAATGGAAAAGAAATGGTTAGATTTTAGTTATTTGAAAATAAGATGTGTAATTTTTCATGCATTTTTTGTTGTCTGCTGACTTTTTTCCAAAAATTATTTCAGGAACACTATCAGGGTGTCAAACAGTTTGGATCAAGATCAGGACCGACATTATGTCGGTCCTGATCTGGGTCCAAGCTGTTTGCAAAGGTTATCAGCAGACAAGGAATGCAGGCCGCAAAATATCTCAAAATAGGCACTTGCCCTGCATTGCAAAAATTATTGACATAGACAGGAAAACATTTGATTTTCACTAGAAATATCACTTGCCCTGCAGCCTGAGGCACTCGTGAATACAAGCGTAGGAGTGCTATTTTCGAGCCCTGGAAAGCGTTAACAACAACTGACAATAAGGTTATTTTTCAAAGGCCATCACAGAGCGACAAGAAAAACAGCTATTTTCTATGGAAGAAACCCAGACCTCCTATCTGGACCAAGTAGAAGAATTAACACACAAACTATCACAAGCTGAAATGAAAGTTCAGACATACGAAAACAGCAGATTAGAAGAGGGTGCTAAGGTAAATACAGTACCTTAATTAATTTTTTGAACAATTGGATATGTTACCCACTCCTTTTTCATTTATTTGGGTATTGCAAATGTTAATTGGATATTCAACATTTCTAATAAATATTTATTTGGGTATTTTGGTTTTTCAACTCGGTATTTTTGTAAATGTTAAAACTTTACTTACCAATTGATACATTTTGTTTTATTGCTGCTATGAACATAACATATTGCTCACAAATGACTTTGTTCTCTCAGATCATATTGAATAAATGCCGAAAACCAGCCAGTGGGCTGTGTACATTTAGCCACTCTGAGCTTAAACTGAACTTCGGTTGGCAAAGTGATAAAATCTGGTACCCATGACTATTCGATTGTATTGGGTATACTGAAATTTGCTTTTTGTTACCCTATAGGGGTGTGAGGTTATAATTTAAAAAAAAAATGCTGTCTTATTTTGTCTCTAGATCTTTTTTACCTTTACATTATGCTGCATTTCATTTGGGTCATCACTGTTTGCAAAAGTACTCATTTAGGGGTTTCCCGAATAAAAGGATTAATAGTCTTGGTCATAATTCCATGTGCATTTCTCTGCAGCAGTTACAGATGTGGGTGTCTTGTTTGTTTGATTTGATTCTTTACGTCCCAGTCAACAACCTTTCAGTTGTATCGGGTGGGGTCTTCCTGTGTTTTACCAGTACTAGGCAAGAATTAATTGTCTTACTCGAGGACACAAGGCAGTGACGCAGGTGAGGCTCAAACCTGTGGCCCTTTGGTCTCGAGTCAAGCACTCTACCACTGAACCACTGCACTCAGATGTGGGTGTCAAACCGTACATAGTCATTATTGTCCTGGTCATACTCTTGGAGCATGCACTGTGACAATTGTTTTACCCCAGCAAACAGTGCAGACCCTGATGAGATGCTACAGAATGTGGAATCTCATCTGGGTCCACATTGTATGTCAATTTATCTGTTTAGTGCTGCCTAGTGAAAAAACGGTTAGGCTAGAATTTTTTATTAGTTGATTTACAAACCCTCCTACTGTAATTTTCCGGAGAGTAGAAAAGAAAAAATATTTCAAAAATTATTTTTTTTATTTTATCCGCCGACTCTAAATATTATTTGTTTAGTTGAAAATTTTTGAGAGTGACACTGTTAAAAGTGATTGTCCTGTCCAGTTTTTTTTAGGAAAATTATGAAATATAAAGATTTAATACAGACTGTATGTTTACCTTACTAGTTTTACTGTTTTTTCTGGAGATATTAAAAAAAAAAAAAAGAAAAAGCTCCGAAAAAAAAAAAACAAAAAAAAAAAGCTCTGAAAATGACCAGTGTAACTGTTCATTTTCAGAGCTTTTTTCCTTTATCTTTTTTGGTCCTTCCAACACAAAATCTGAAAAAAAATTCCCGTAAATCAACTTATGAAATTTTTTTGGCCTTAATGGAATAAATGTTCAAAGTGTTAACGCAACTTTGGTAATTGAATTTCAGACAAGTCAAGTTGGCCTTGAGCTAGCAGAGAAGAGTGCCAGAGTTACGGAACTTGAAGATTTCTTGTCACTCAGGGACAAAGAAATGAAACAGCTACAAGATAAACTCAGGGAAGTGGTATGTTTGACCTTGGCTTGTCAGTTTCATATCTTGTCTCAGTCCTTATCTGTAATACGCACATTACTGTCAAGGATTTTCCTTCCTTTCTGAAGCTGGGGCCCAGGGCCTGTTGAATTTGGGAAAATATCAGCCTATCAAAATTGGGAAATTTGATGCAGTCTAAAGAACTTGACTGCCATTTTAAATCATAAATGGATTAAAACCCATGTAAGAAATTCACAGTGTAAAGCTATATAAACAAATTTCTTGCTCTAATTGCCCTTCTTAAAAGCTCATGAAAATCTGCATAAAAATGTGAATGAAAACATGTTTTCATTCACAATTTTATGCAAATTTTCATGCATCTGTAACTTTGCTATTTTTGTTCGAATTTTCATGAAATTTTCACCAAAATGTAGAACTAAGAAACTGGGAATGATATACACCATTTTGGGAAGTTTTTGCATATTTTTGATTTGGAAAGGGGCCAATATCCAGCCCCAAATCAGGCCTAGGAAATCACTGACTGTTGAAAAATACTGTATTTGGACACAATAACTTATCATTTTCAGCGACAGATCCAGAGGGTGTTCGCTTGAACCTCCTTTGAGACGAAATTGTTTCATTTTCATGGGGATATTTTTTGAAAAATGAGATAAAACAGCAGAACCCATAGAAAGTCAGCCTCAAAATACTGATGTAGGCAGCTAAAAGCTTAGATTTGTTTTCAGATTATCTAAAGACAGCAAACCAGTTAAACTTGAAATTGTCAATATTTCATAGGCATTCTTCAAAATTTCTAAAAGTAACCCATATAAGCCTAGCGTCCTTTTTGTGGAACATAGGCAAACAGTGCAGACCCAGACCAGATGCCGCAGCGGCATCTGATCAGTTTTTCCACTGTATGCTTACAGAATTTTCTTTTGAAATTTGAATAAAATTGTAAAATACCACCCAACAGGGCCAACAACCCTTAAAACTGAAATGGACTGGTCCTATTGATAACAATGGGAAATTCCATTCAGCTGTTAAAGGGGTTAAGGATTATTGAAATTTTGAACTTTCACCCATTTTACTCATTCTTTTGTATTTTCAGAATGAAGAAATGAAATTGAGAGCTACAAAGTTAGAGAAATTACAAAACACTGTTACAGGTTAGGCAAAATAAAAAATAAGTGTGTTTCAGGCAACAGATCTGAATATGTTAGGTAGGGTAGGCACACATTTTTAACAAAAAAAAATCCTTGATAAAAATATAATTTTATTCATTTTGAAAGGCATTTCGCCTTTCAAAATGCATAAAGTAGTTTTTTTTCAAGAAAACCTGAAAAAAATTCTAGGTTTCATCAGTAAATTTAGGTAGGGTCAGGTTACCATAAACACATGTATTTTTTTTATTGGGCATTAGTAGAGAATAAGACATGATAAGAGTGATGCTGTAAGATTCGAAGCTTTGCTTATTGTGTTTCCTGGGATGTCTTAATAGCTTTTTATTCATTGAGACGGTTCTTTTGAGTACCCACAACATATGTTTTGGAAGAGAAATGAAGAAAATAGTTTTCCATCGTTTCCTAATCTTTGCCATCTTTCTTACTTCCAATACACATTCTTATCTGGAGGCCTGCCCTCCTCATTTACACTAGTTGCCTTCAGATGCTCGCTATGAGCACAACAAATGTCTTAAAAATCACGAACTAGTGTAAATCCTGATCAGACTACCCCTTAAGAATATAGTTCCTTTAACCCTATACTCCATAAAAACACCTTTTGGCGTCTTTGAAATATCACATATTTGAAAATATTATTGTACATGCCATACCTCACACTTGTGATAAAATCTCACAGAATTTGGCCCTTCTGGAAGCCGATACCCATAAGATTTTCAAATCTCACAGAATTTTCAGACCATCTAAAAACACATTTTATAAAGAAATAATCATAAATCACACTTTATTGTGTTTATCACAAGTTTCTTACATTAAAATAAAAGCTTTTTGATTCTTTTGGGGAGTTCCAGAGTGATTTTGTGAAAATCTCACAGAATTTTATCAAATCTCCCTTAAAACTTTGGTTTATCTCACAAATTTGAGTCCACAATTTATGACATGTTTGTATTATGGAAAATGGAGCATTTGCTCTTTTGAAGCAAATGCTCAATTTTCCATAATATTTTGAAAAGTATTCAAAACTCAACTTAAATTTTTCTTGAATTTTTTTCAATGTTGTCTGAAAATAGAAAATGATGTCATGATCTAAAAAAAGCCTGTGGAGTAAAGGGTTAACCAAACTACAGATTTTGATGAGGCTTATTTGATTTCTCATTCTTTTCTGATTTGTATCATAGGTTTAGATAAACAAAATTTTTAAGCGTAAATTTGAAAATATTCCTTACCCACCAGTTTTAACAAATGTTTTGGGTGCTCAAAAGAACTGCTTCAATGAGTACCCACTTTTGAATACCCAAAACATATGTTTTTGTTGAGAAATAAGAAAATTATTTTTTTAGTACACATTCTTAACTAAAGGCCTGATTGTATGAAATTTTGTGTTTACACCTTTTCAAATTATAAACAACTCCTAAAAACTAGGGATGAAAATGCATAAAAGAAAAAAAAAACACCTGGATTGATAGTTTTCCTCCTTTCTCATTCCTAATTATTTGTTTGTTGGTATTTTACAGAACTGACAGACAAGCTCAAAACAAGCGAGACAAGTGGAGACAGTCTCACCACGCAGATGCAGAATTTAAAATCAGACAATTCAGGTAACCAAAATGTTGAATGCGGGAAATTAACTAAAGACAATAGTTTTGTTTCCAAACATAAAGGAGGCTTAAAGGGGATGGCAACATTGAAAGCAAGTGAATGTTGACTTTGAAAAAAATCTGCACAGTTTGCAATGAAATTGGGGATTTTATTGGCTTTTCAAAATTTACAGGAAAATTTACAGGAAGTAAATTAAATATTCAATTGACTACTTACGTCTGAGATTTTACCCTGGGATAGAAAATCTTACCTTTCACATGTTATTTTACCCAGGCTGTCACGTGAAGGCTATACATTGGTTGTATTGGAACTCCCTTGCATGGTCGTCAAGTGACGTCATTGTTATATTTAACTGAAGTCATTACGTCATGTTGCATCTCAGCATATTCAGGAACTTGTGGGAGCCTTTTTTTAAACATAAAAGGCGGTATATAATTGTGAGCAAGGAAAAGAATATATTATTTGTATGAGGAGGGGTTAGAAAAATCTGTCCAGAGGATCACTGTTTGTCATCACTAGGCAAGCCTCATGATGCCAAACGGTGATCCTCTGGACGGATTTTTTCTTATATTATCAAAGAAGCCATATTGTGGTACTCATTGGGAAGTGTTTCATGCTCATTTAAACGGATCTTTGGAGTACCCGCAACATAATAATGTTTAGGTTGAGAAATAAGAAAAGTTATTTTTAGTTTCACACACTTATAAATCTAGGGGTCTGGCTAATTGTTTTATTCCCATTCTTGTTTGCAGAGCTTCAAAGACAGTTAGATGGAAACAAGTCAAGATTGGAACAGCTTTCAGAGGAGAAAGAACAACTGGTATGTTTCTTAGAAATTATGGCCCTGTCTTTTTGTCAATTTCTTGAAGTAAATTTATGCCTCTAAGCATATTAAACATTTATGGCGATGCTTAAATTAGGATAATTTTATCAGACATCCACAATATGCTTTTTGCCACTCCACTGGTAAGCTCATGTTTTTTTCTTTTTTTTTGGAAGAGCCTTCATAAATTTTGTAACCATATTGCATTCATTCAGATATGTGAAACTCAATGGCATAAATTAATGTCAGTCATAGTGCCCTAGTGCTTATTAAAACCCTTAAAGCGCCAATTGCAGCAAAAGTCGTCTGCTTTTCTCGTCTGCTGAAATGTTTAAGAAGCCTCTATGACAAACAGTGTGGACCCAGATCAGACTGCTCCTATTGGAGCAGTCTGATCTGGGTCCACACTGTTTGCTTCTATACTTAAATTTGTCAGTAATGTTAGGCAATTATTTGCAGCAGACGACTTCAGCAGATGCCATTTTTCAGATCCATTTTTTCTTGGTGCTTTAAGGGTTAACTCTTTCCGTGCTAGTGGTCCCTTTTTTGTCCTCTGGTGATAGCCTTTGCAAACAGGTTGTACCCTATCAGGCTTGACAGTTGGCCCTGACCTGGATATAATCTGTTTGACACTCTGATGGTATTCCTGAATTATGTTTTTAGAAAAAAGTTATTTTTTGAAGAAAAATTAGGAGATGACAAAAAACCTGCAAAATTATCAAGCATGCAAAGAGCTAAGCAGAATTCGTTCTCTCAAGAATCATTGCTGCCAACTCATTTCATTCATTGACCATTTGTGTAGCTGAAAAGAACTGAAGGGCTTTATGATGCCTTGCTAATGAGTAAAACATATGGCTCCTGCAATCAAAATGCTTGCGCTTTTGTTGTTGTCTTTAAGCCTTGGCCATAAAGTGCTTCTTAAATTTTGCAGCAGATGACATTTTCAAATTTTGTTGCTTCTTCAGTAAACCTAATGGAACTTGACATTTGAGCCGGGGCATTAGATTTCCAACAATGTGGCATTTTGACAAGTGTAGACTCAGACGAGCCTCTGCAGCCTACTTAACCCTTAGAAAGCTTAGAAACTCCAAATGCTGTTCAGTCAGTCGCTAAACAGTCATAGAATACTGAAGTGACTAGCAAATTCTCTGATCTGACTGCGTGTATGCACAGGCTGATCTGAGGCTTTGCTGGTCGCACAAACCACATTGTTGGAAATCTCATGCTCTGGCTCATTTCATTTGAAATGTCTGCTGAGCAGACGTTTCAAATGAAATATCAAGCCTAGTTTTCCCAGAAAATAAGTAGATATCACAAAATGTGTCGTCTGCTGCAGTCATGATTCTACCATAAGGGAAGTCTTGCCCAAAAAATATGATCCTGCACACAAGATTTCGGTACTTATTGATATGCCTTTAAAATGCCAATGTTGACATACCTATTTAAGCTATAGGTTTAAATTTTGGTCTGAGCCTTCCTTCATCAACATCCATGCTTTGTGTATGCATGCAATGAAGGCTCAAGGAGAAGAACTTGAAGGAGAAGAACTTGATAAGCTTTTGCTTCCGTTCTAATCCTAATGTTTGTATGATTGAAAATTGTATTGTATAAACTGATTTGAAATAATATGTTGAAACCAATGAAGGCTCTGGCGAGTCTGCACAGATTCGCCTGAGCCTTTGCTGCTCCCCAATAAAATAAATACGGAAGTCTTGTGCACTGGTTCATATAATGACATAGGAGCATGCAGATTTATACAAGATACATTGTTAACTCTTTACCTACCAGTGTCATCTGCTGATAACTTTTGCAAACAGTTTGGACCCAGATCAGGCCCGCCAAAATGTCGGGCCTGATCTGGATCCAATCTGTTTGACACTTTGATGGTATTCCTTAAAGAATTTTTAGAAAAGGCTGATTTTCAAAATAAATCAGCAGACGAAAAAAAATGAAAAAGTTACCAGGGAGGCAAAGAGTGTAGCAAAAAAATAATAAGGCAATTTTGCTAGAATAGATGGTTATGGCCTACTTTATATGAGATGGCTGCTTCGCTAGTTTTAAAATCATATTATAAAATGCTGAATGTAGTCAGTGCAGTATTATTTGTATAGCTGTTGTGATGAAAAATGGTTGTTGTACAGGCAATTGTAATATCTGACACAATTCATCATAGGCCCAGATAAGCAAACTTTTTGAGTGTAAAATTGTGATTATTTTTCATTCATCAGTTTAATCATGTGTTTCGGGGCTATCTATCTACAATCTTTTCTGGCTATTTCAATCAATGGCTGATTATTTTGCCAAGGGGTGCTAATTCTAAATTCAGCTTTTAAAAAAATGCTAAAAAGAAGTGTCCTTTTAAGGGCAAACAACTTGGGATTTGGTTAAGAAATAAGAAAGTTATCTTTTGATTATGCACTGGAGCTCAGAAACTAGTTGTAATTGCACACCTTATCTGGAGGCCTGACTTGTTTGTAAAGGGCTGGCTGGGGGAGGGGATGGAGGCTGAATTAATTTGAAAGTAGATTTGAATAAACAGAAAATGCGGTTGTTGTTTTTTTTAGCCCAGACATATAATTACTTTTATACCACCCTTACCGACTTTAGCACGAAATATCTCACGATGTGCAAGGTCTACACTGATGAAGGTGGTATAAAATAGTTATACCGTGTTTGTCCACCTGTACGTAAGATAATCCACTCGCTAAAGCTCGTGGATTATCTCCACGTACAGGCGGACAACCCATGGTATAACTATTACATAATATTACATGTCTGTTCTGCCGCTCTATTTGACTGCAAAATTCTTATGAGTCTTTTTCTATTACATGTCTGTTCAGTTTTATTTTTACTGCAACATTCTAGGTCTGTATTTTGTTTTTTGTCTTTGATAGTGGAACATAATATTGTTTTTCTGCAATTTTAGTTTCTATTTTGGCTTTAGCGTGTAGATAGATGTGGAAAATATTGTTATTTTAGCTGAAGAAAAGATGGGATTAGTGAGTTGCATTGTGGCAGGTTTGCATTAGTCTTTGTGTTGTTAGTTGTATAGGTCAAAATAAGCAAGCATTTTTTAGTGTAAAATTGTAATTATTTTCTTACCCATCAATTTAAACATGTGTTTTAAGTACCCACATCATATGTTTTGGTAGAGAAATAAGAAAAATAAATATCAATGTGTTTGGTGGGGATCCCATTGGCGTCGCCTTGGCATTGGTGTTGGCGTGACGCTTTTTTTGTTCATCAACTAGTTGGTGGATTGGAACAAAATATGCATGCATATAATATTTGGGCATGATTAGGATTTGGTGACCTTGTCTTAATTTTCAAGGTCACAGCAGAGCTATATAGGTCAAATTTAAGCCAAATAGAAATTGTGTGCAAGATATCTAATGAGCCATTGGATAGATTCTTACCACATGTACATGAAAAAAACATTTGAAGAGAATTAAGACTTTATTAGATTTTATTGACCTTGACTTAATTTTCAAGTTCACAGCAGAGCTAAAAAAACTCAACAAAATTTCTAATTGGTCAGCTTTTAAACTCATTATTTCTGAACAAGTGCTAATAACATTAAAATGATTTTTTGCCTATATATGTGCAGTTTAATGGGCAAATGTTTTGCGGTCTTTCAGAAAAAGATATCTTTCAATCCACGCTTTTTTGGTTAAAAATGCAAAAATATGATTTTTTTTAAGAAAAATGGTTTTGAGTGAAGTTTTTATCAAATTTAAGTGCAGTTGGTAATTAACTGGTCTAGTCGAAACAAACACTTGAAATTTTGACTAAAGTAGATTTTTTTACGCATTTTTTAAAACATTTTTTGAGATTTTTGAAATTCATTAGTAGCTTGTGTAAAAACTGTTGTATGCATTTTATTTCATCTAAACAAGATAGCCCAAGATAGCCCAATAGAATCGAACTTGATTCGTCCATTTTGTGATGACAAACATTTTACTGCTGCTGCGCACTTCCGGTTTGAATATAAAACTTAAAAAGTCAATTTGACGGTACTTTGCATTATTTTTTTTTTCAATTTCCAAACTAGAACAGTGACGTCCAGTAGTAATACATAATCGCTGATAATTTCAATGCCGTATCACAGATAATAAGGAGTACAGAACAGTGCAAACTTCCCATGTAAATTGCATGCAAAAAGCTGAATTTCAATGATTTAGCTGCTTGTAGTGTCTGTCATCTGATTGAAGCGAATCATCTGAAGCGTGTTCGTCTTTAATCACGGCAGTCAGAAACATCTTCATACAAACAAAAAACAAATGGATGGCGTCTCTGTGGAATATTTCATATTGCAGCAAAAAATGTGACTTTTTGAAATGAGGGTACCTTTACTCTAGCATCATCTGTGCAAGCTGTACCAGTCATTTTTAAATGAAATTGTGCAAGCTGTACCAGTCATTTTTAAATGAAATGACCTGCAGAGTTTCGGCAAGGCCTCGGGTGATTTATAGAAGCATGAATTTTGTATAACCTAATCTTACTTTCAAAACTAACGTAAAAAATGTAAGGTGACCAATTTAGAAATTTTGCTCAGTGTATGTCAAATGTGAGTGTGTAATATATCTCTTGAACCATTGGGCAGATACCAAAATTGCATGAATAGAACACTGTGACAGGATGAAGATTAATAAGGTTTGGGAGGCCTTGATCTCATTTTCAAGGTCACAGCAGAGCTAAATATAATGAAACTTTAGCCAAATAGAGCTTGTGTATGTAAGATATCTCATCAACCATTTGGCAGATTCTTACCAAATTAGCTTGGATAGATCAATAAAGCACGATGAATAGTTGGTTACGTTTTTCTGACCTTGACCTCATTTTCAAGGTCACAGTGCAGCCCATATATTATTAACTGTTTCAAGTTTACAGTCAATCAAATATTAGTAGACTTCCAACCTGTGCTCTCTGAAAACGCTGATACTAGTTATATATTGTAATGCTAGGCTTTTGACAAAGACATTAGTAAATGTATAGGTTTACACACAGAAATTGTTTGGTGTAATGTTTTTTTTTCAATTATGCTGTTAGTTTATTTTTATTTTGTTCATTGACTATCGTCATCATCGTCATCTGATTGATCGTCATCATCGTCGTCGTCGTCATCATCATCATCATCATCATCATCATCATCATCATCATCATCATTGTCTGCGTCATTATCTGCATCAACATCAGCAGCAGTAGCTTTTGAAAAAAAAAGTGGTGCTTTGCATTGCTCTCATAATGAAATAAGGCTTAGTAGGACATGCAAATATCCAAAAATAGGATTTTTAGTATAAACATATTTCAGATATGCTGGTGGAGTGGCAAAAACTATAGACCTGATAATTTCCAGTTGTTTGTTTTTCTATGCAAGTTAATCCTTAATAGGCTAGATTTATCAGATGCTAATTAAGTTACCCTCAGGACTTTGTATACTAATATAGACTCTTAACCAGATAGCTAAGTTACTGAACTTCAGCCATATGCTATTTATTATAAGCCACAGTAAAGTGTGTTGATATTAGGCCAGCCATATTAGTTTGTAATCCAAATTTAGCTAAAATCAGTGCCAATCTTTAGGGCAGGCCATAGTAATGAATAAATTAGTTTTTAATTCAAATTTAGCTAGAATGAGTGCAGACCTTTAGAAAATGTCGTAGCAGAATAAAATGAATATTTAGTACGAGTACTTATAACTACAGTGCAGGCCATTTCTAACACAACTCTTTATAACATGGATTTGGATATAACATGGTCATCATCATGTTGTGGCTCCCAATTTCTTTTACCATGCAATTTTACCAAGGAATTATAGGAAAATGACCCTATAAATCCTTTGTAAAATTGTCCCTTTTTAACATGATTCACTTATAACACTGTCTCTTTAAGGACTCCAAAAAAGTATTAAAAAGGGACTGCACTGTAATTCTCTGATACAAGCTAATTGTAGAGCTATCTCGTATAAAACTAGTCTCTTATCCAAATTCCACTTATTTTTTGCTAACTTTATCACTGTATAGACTTTTTTTGTGTTTGTTTTTTACTATTTTTCCCCCACCTTTATTTTCAATGCAAAATTATCTTTAACACAGCATATACATTTTTTTTTCACAAATACTTTGAGAATTTGTTCACATTATTGTCATAATTCGAAGCGGGGCCCCTTTAATCTGTTAAAACGTTCAAATATATAAGATTTTTTAAGCTCTAGTATTCATAAAGAAAATTGACCATTAACCCTTAAAACACTTGAAGCGGTCGCAGTGTATACTTGGATGAAATACTGCAGAGCATTGCATCTCATCCAGGCCTGCGCTAATTGCTTGAAGATAAATAATCACTATTATACATTGGTCCTGATAAGGGTAGTTTTTGCAACTAAAATTGCATTTATTTTTCCTAACCCATCAATTTAAACATGTGTTTTGGGTGCTCAAAAGAACCGTCTCATTGAAAATATATGTTATGGATGCTCAAAAGAACTGTCTCGAAAAGTGGTTCTTTTGAGCACCCAAAAAAAGAAGGATAATTTTTTTCACAATTTTATGCTGAAAGACTTTGTTTAGCTAGACCTGCAAATGTATGTTGACTAAATAGCTTGAAAATTTTGAAATTCTGATCTTTGACCCATCAAAATATTGGATAGAAAACTGCAATTTTATTATATTATTGAAGAGTTCATCAGTTGAGAAAGTTTTAATCACAATTTAGGACGGAATTTTCTCATTTACAACTAAACTTGTTCGAGATTATAACTTTGAGGAATATAGTTCATGCACGGATCCAGAGGTGGGGGACAGGGGGTCCAGACCCCCCTGGAAAATCACAAGTTATACGGGTTTCTATAGGGAATAAGCAATCAGACCCCCCCCCCCCCCCCCCCCCCCCCCCCCCCCCGGAACCTTGGAAAAAATTTTCTTTGATAACCCTTGGACTTCTGTAAAATAAGTTGAGGACTAATAAGAAAAAGAAAAAAAAATGTCAGTTTTTTCATGGCAGATGGGCCTGAAACCCCCCCACCCCCTCCACTACCTGACGAAAATTCCTAGATCCGGGCATGTAGTTCAAAACTTTTATCCTCAAGTATGAAAATCAGAGTATCAACCTGCTGTCAATTGAAAACATGTAAATGGGTAGTACTTAGGCAAATACTGTAGACCCAAATGAAATGCTGCAAACCAAGTATTTCATCAAGGTCCGCACTGTTAGCTATATTAAGACAAAAACAATCTTCGGGGCAGAAATGTACAGAAATTGAAAATTATAATCTTTAAACCTTAAAACTGTATCATGGACTCTTCAAAACTTATTGAATCAAAGAAGATGAGAAAATCGACTAGTCAAGAAAGGGTTTAAGATGGTGTTACCATTGTGGAAGGCTGTGTATGTGTTTACTATTCAGATATGGGTCATGGGTATCAAAATAAACTGAATCACTGACAGGCCTTCAGATAGGAGGGGGTAATTACAAAACTATTTTTCTTATATCTCAACCCAATCATATGTTGTGAGTACTCAAAAGAACCATCAAGATGGTTCTTTTTAGCTTCTTTTTAGCACACAACACATATGTTTACACAGATGTGTAAGAAAATAATCACAATTTTACCCTATTATCTGAACCTATATACTGAGGCATGCAAAGAAAAAAAACCTCACTGGTCATGTTAACCATTTTTGGGTCATAA
Source organism: Loripinus fragilis (assembly GCA_964019695.1). NCBI lineage: Eukaryota > Metazoa > Mollusca > Bivalvia > Lucinida > Lucinidae > Loripinus > Loripinus fragilis. The sequence continues at coordinate 64,851,296 of OZ026525.1, read as the reverse complement.
ATTAAGGGGTTTATCCCTTCCAAAACTGATCAAATATCAGTTTGTGTATTAAGGGTATAAAAAGATGAGAAATTAAATGTGTTGATTTTAATATTTCAAAAGCTTTTAACTTTCTCATTAAATTTTTGTTTGATTCTAATCAAATTTGTACAAAAATTATTGGTTTTATAAATCATTTGATTGATCAAATGCAGCACAAACCAGTAAGCTACAACTACGATCAGCCTCAGTCTGATACTGGTTGGGCACAGTCAATAATATATCAGACAGAACACATGTTTAGGCTTAAATCGGTCTTCAATATGTCCAGATAAGCAAAATTTAGAGCATAAAATTGTAATTATTTTCTTACCCATCAGTTTAAACATGTGTGTGGGGTGCTCAAAAGAATCGTCTCATTGAGACAGTTCTTTTGAGTAGCCACAACATATGTTTTGGATGAGAAATTAGATTTTTTTTTTTCAAATACACACTCTAATCTGGAGGCCTGGTCTTCTCTGGAATCACATGTCATTTTTTTTCATGCAGTGCCGAGTCAAAATGTGATACTCTCATGCATTGAATTATCCTTTAAACTTAAGTTGCATGCCTCAGAATTCTTGTAAGTTTTCCTACGAGACGTCTGTATATGTTGTATCTTTGTTTCTCCGTCTTCAAAGGAAGGGCAGATTGGAGAAATGATGAAAAATAGTGGTGGCAGTTCCCAACAGTTGTCAATGTTAAACGAACAGCTGAGCCAGAAAAATAGGTTAGTTAACGCTTTTACTGCTTTCGGTGAAGGATAGAATAGTTGTTAACGCTTAAAGCGCCAGTCATGATTGCAGCAGATGACAAATTTTGCAATATATATTTTTGTGGAAGATAAAGCTAAAAATTATATGTGAATCCTCTGCCCAGCAGAGGATTCACATGAAATATCAAGCTTTATTTGGTGTAGTAAGGCAGCGAAAAAAGTTTTAACCGTCAAATTTTGTGGTGTGTTTCATGATTTTGGAGGAAAATAAGGCTTTACATTACATGTGAATCCTCTGCTGGGCATGAAATATCAAACCTTGTTTTGATTAATAAAGCAGCGAAAATGTTTAATTGTTGTCTGCCAATTTTTATGCAGCAGATGACAGATTTTGCAATGTGTTTCATGATTTTTGAAGGAAATAAGGCTTGACATAGATAGATGATTCACATTAAGTGTCAAGCTTTACTTGGTTGAATAAAACACCTAGGAAAAAAATTACTGTCGTCTGCTGCCAATTTTTACTGGTGTTTAATGCTTAAAGCTCCAATCTTGACTGCAGCGGATGACAAAATATGTGATATCTTTCTTGCCTTTTTGAGGAAAATAAGGCTTGACATTCCATATCAAATGTGTGCCAGCAGACTATTGACATGAAATAACGAGTCTTTAATTTGGGTGCTTAAAGTAGCTTGTAAATTTTGAAAAGTCGTCTGCTGCTGCCAATTTTCAATGGCATTTTAAGAGTTAAGCCCCCCCCACCCCTACCCCATATCCCCGCTAGCAGATGTTACAATTTATTTTCAGAGAATATAAGGTTTGGCAATTTATGCTTATTACTGTATAAATGCCCGGCACTGCTGGGTCATAAGACATTTCTGAGGTCAAAGTTCTGCCTAGTTTAGCCAACTGAAATCCTTTTAGGTAAATTAGATTCCAATTCCTTTCCCATTGTTAGTACTCTTTAGAACTGTCTAAATTGAGTGGTTTTAACTAGGACCTACAATCCATAAATGGGTACTTTGGCAAACAGTGAACACCCAGGATATGAAATACCGACCCAAAGGATCTTTGTGGACAGAAATTTAATCTTATTAGGAACTTATAACCTGTAAATCCTCTAACAGTGGACCATCCTGACATTACTGTATCAAACTTTATGGAATATTCCATTGGTCTAAAAAAGGATAAATACAAGATTCATGCCTCTAGATATTACTATTTGAGCCGCAACATGAGATTTCCAACAATGTGGTATGTGGGACCAGCAAAGCCACATATCAGCCTGCGCATACGCCTAACCTGATCAGAGCCTTTGCCAGTCGCTTTAATATTCCATGAGTGTAAAGCTACTGACTGAACGTCATTTTTGAGTTTCTAAGCTTCAAAAGAGGCTGCACACCCTTGCGAAAAATAACCAGCTTTTCTACAGCTTCTGCGCAGCTTTCAAAGCTTCGCAGAAGCTTCGTAAAAGCTAGCGGTATTGGCACCTGCGTATTTAGCTGCAGAAACGCAGCTTTTACGCAGAGCTGAAGAAAAGCCGGCTTTAACGCAGCTTTAACGAAGAGCTGTAGAAAAGCCGGCTTTTACGCAGCTTTTGCGAAGCTTTAACGCAGCTTTAGCGCAGACTCCCTTAAAGCTGCGTTAATGCTTCGCAAAAGCTGCGTAAACGCAGCTTTTACGCAGGTGCCAATACCGCTAGCTTTTACGAAGCTCTAACGCAGCTTTTACGCAGCTACAAGTGAAAGCTGCGTTTTACGCAGCTTTTACGCAGCTTCAAGTTAAAGCTGCGTAAAAGCTGCGTTTACGCAGCTTTTACGCAGGTGCCAATACCGCTAGCTTTTACGAAGCTCTAACGCAGCTTTTATCAAAAGCTGCGTAAAAGCTGCGCTTTACGAAGCTTCAATTAAAAGCTGCGTTTCTGCAGCTTCCATCAAAGCAGAAACGCAGCTTTTATTTAAAGCTGCGTAAAAGCTGCGTTTCTACTGCTTGACAAACAAACCTGCGTAAAAGCTGCGTATCTGCCGGAAACCTGCTTCTTTTAAAAGTTCTGGATGTGGACAAAAAAGTGGTCAAAACAAAGGCTTATAAGCATATAGTAGACTAATGACTCCTGGTCTTTACTGGTTGAAACATATGAATATCATAAATATGCACTGGTCTTGTGTAAATGAGTAAGGCCAAGATATGAAACATACATTGTACATAACAGTAAAGCCTGTAATGTTAAACAGCATCACATGTGCAAATTATTGTACCATAGGAGGTTCAAGGTGCTTCATCATGGCCTGTAATAGCTCAACTAGGTCACTAAGGTGCATCATGTGATTATACTGTCACCTGGCAGCAGTTCCTAGCACTCTGGTACTTAAAGTTTGACACCTCCTTTACCTTTCATTGGTTGCAACTCAAAGAGTTTTGCTTTGGTTTGTGGTTTTGGGTCACATACAATAGCTATGGACATGCCGTGATGGTCAATTAACCTAGTACATGTATAACCACACCTGTTTTCCTGTACAAGCTTAGAATAAGGGACTTAAACCAGTACTCGTGTGCACATACTTTGGCTTATAACTGACAATAGCCCTTCTTGAATCAGCGGGAGAATGACCTGGCCTATGAAAATATTTCATGATTAATATTTCATGATCAAACACCACCAAAGTATGGATCCAGACGAGGATTGAACTCACAACCAGACATGTTAAGATTAACGGATCTCCCGTGTCACTAACCGAAAACTGCCGTTTTCCGCAAACCATATTTTTTTATTTATTTTGCATGTTAGCAATTGATAAAAGCATAATAATCTATCAAACATAGAGGGATGTTAAAATACCTGCTTACTTTTTTTTATAAAAGACAATACTTGTTTCTAAAAGTACCTGTCTGTAAACATATAATTTTCTCATAGAAATATAACTCATTGTGCTAATGATTATATTAATGTTACAAATCCTTTATATCATAGCAATAGATAACTTACTATTGTTGATTAAGGAAAATATGCATGTATTTCAGTTTAAAATTATTATCCCACCCACTGAATCTAGCTTGAGGAGAAAATAATATTCTTATCCATTTATTAACTAACTGGTCACACTTTTTTTAAAACTCACTTTTTCTAGAAACTGGATTTTATTGTGTCCTTCAAAGAAAGCATGTGTAGATTGGTCAGCAGGTAAAGGTTCAATGGTTGTTTTTGGTTTAATCTGTTGTACAGCCATGTTAGAAATTTGAAAATCAAAGGGACATTACTCTAACTAAGGGATAAACTCCAACTACTTCAAATCAACTCCCCAGTGGTGTACCACTCCAAATCAAACTCCCCGCACCTTTAAAAACTATTTCAATGAAAGGAAGTTGCAGCTGTTGGGGAAATTGACTCCAAATAGATAACACCCTTTAGAAATCTGTATTTTAGCTGCAAGGCTGAATATATGTTTACCAGGTAGGTAGGTAGGTTGTGTTTATGGAGAGGGGGTGGGGGTCAGGATGGGTGGGAGGGTAGGTACAGGTAGATATATATGTAAGTAACTATTGGCAGATAGGTATGGGGAGGGGTGAGGGTAGCTAAGTGGGTGGGTGGGTAGGTAGGTAGGTAGGGAGGTAGGTAGGGAGGATTGGTAGGTAGAGTAGGTAGGCAGGTAGGTAGGTAGGTAGGTAGGTAGGTAGGTAGGTAGGTAGGTAGGTAGGTAGGTAGGTAGGTAGGTAGGTAGGTAGGTAGGTAGGTAGGTAGGTAGGTGGGTGGGTAGGTCGGTCGGTCAGTGGGTGGGTGGGTGGGTGGGTGGGTGGTTGGGTGGGTGGGTAGGTAGGTAGGTAGGTAGGTAGGTAGGTAGGTAGGTAGGTAGGTAGGTAGGTAGGTAGGATTGGGAGGGGAGGGAGGGGAGGGAGGGAGGGAGGGAGGGAGGGAGGGAGGGAGGGAGGGAGGGAGGGAGGTAGGTAGGTAGGTAGGTAGGTAGGTAGGTAGGTAGGTAGGTAGGTAGGTAGGTAGGTAGGTAGGTAGGTAGGTAGGTAGGGTAGGGTAGGGTAGGGTAGGGTATGGTAAGGAAGGTGGGCGGGAGGTGGGTGAGAGGGAGGTGGATAGGTGGGTGGGTAAGAGGTAGGGAGGTGGATAGGTGGGTGGGCTGGAGGGAGGTGGGTGGGTGGGTGAGAGGTTGGCGAGAGGGAGGGAGGTTAGGTTAGGGTAGGTTAGGTTAGGTAGCATTGGGGGAGGGATTCTTTGTGGGACTGGGTAGTATGGCTGGTGGGGTCCTGGGTAGGTGGATAGATACAGGTAGGTTTAAGTAAGCATTGGTCGGTAAGTTTATGTTAGAGGTGAGGAGGGGGTAGGGTTTGGGGCATTTTAGGTGGGTGGGGATGTAGGGTGGAGGTCTATATAGTCAGTTGGGTAGAAGAGTTTTCTGGGGATTTTCTTAAGTATTGACAGCCTGAGCTGACAGCCATTTTCTTTTATTTCATTACAGTTTGTTAACTGATTCGGCTGTTTCCCTGTGCTGATACATTGCATAGGTTAGCCCCTGCTTGTTGGTAATTTAGTCCAATAGAAGAATTTGCCAAGTTGGATATTAAATTGGCTGCCCAGGCTGATCAGTCTTGGCTTGGGAAACAAGTCAATATATGGGCCTCATTACGAGAAATCATGTCTTCCAGTTTTCTGACCTAGTAAGACACAAACCAGTCTGCTCAGCTACAGATACTAACTAAATTACTGAAACAAGCAATCTCAGGTGAAGCAGGACAGTTAAAAAGTTAATTACGCAGCTTTAAATATCTGTAGAAAAGCTGCGTCTTTATGTTTTTAGACTGTTTGGACTTAAATATTTGTAATACGCAGCTTTTCTGCAGCTCTCAGGAGCTGCAGATTTTACCTTAATAATTCATTTGTTTAATAAAACAGAATATTCACCTTTTCTACAGCTTTAAAAATTAAATACGCAGCTTTCTGAGACAAATCAACTTAAATACGCAGCTTCTGCGCAGCCCACACAAAAAGTACAGCTTTTACGCAGCTTATAAGCAGGTCTGAAAAAAAACGCAGCATTTCTACAGCTTTAACGCAGGTCTGAAAAAAACGCAGCTTTTACGCAGCTTTTTCAAAAAAGCTGCGGAAAAGCCGGCTTTTGCGCAGCTTTTACGCAGAGCTGCGTTTAATTTTGGCAAGGGCAGTGAGGCTCGCCTGAGTCTACACTTGTCAAAATACCACATTATTGGAAATCATATGTCGAGGCTCATTTTATATCTTCATAAAAGCAAATGTTGTGGGTGCTAATTGGAATGGTGCAGATAAGCATCCCTTCAAAGGTTTCCAAGGTGAAATATGTTTTTTTTTGTCATTTTTCTGTTGAAATATTTTGCGGTAGTGGCATCGTCATGGAAAAGCCAAACTACGGCGATGGGGAAGGCAGTACTGTGCCTGAAAATGTTGGCATCATTCCATCATAGAACATGATTGGTTCGATTTTTTACGCTCGAAAGACAAATAAGGGCTCTTATGTACATGCCATGTGTAAAATGCTCTTGTTCTGAGCTAAAACTGGCAAAACATCTGCATACTTTCTTTGTTTTGACATAAAATTGAAGAAATCCCGTTCTGGGTTCGATTTGGTTACGGTCCTCATCTCAAAGCAAAATTTTTTTCAACATCGCTTTTGGCCTGTTTAGCAAGGTAAATCATATCTTCATGGAATAGCATTGCTGGATTTTTACATAGCTAGCTCATTCTTTTACAAAAAATCAAAACAAGCAAGAGTACCTACCTTTGTTTTGCTTTTCCGAGATAATGCCACTACTGGGAAAGGTTCCGGATGTGACAAAGGAACAAATTTACATTAACGCGATTTCACGTGAGTTCCGCTGATGCCCATCCGTGTTAATGCACCTTATAACACGTATTTTGATAATACAGACGTGTCGCAGCTCCCAAATTTTTTAAACCATAGAATTTTACAAAGGAATTTTAATTCCTTTGTAAGATTATTCCGTTGTAACATGATTGACTTATTATGCAGTCTGTTCAAATGGACCCCATATAGAGCATTTTAAAGGGACTGCACTGTATATGTCTGATCCAGGACTGTGAGATTATTTGAATTGCCTTTTTGCAATGTTTGCCTTGCATGCAGTGATTACATGTATTTGCCACTGAGTAAACTTACACTCCACTCATTTTGAGTCAGAAAAGAAAATCTAAAAGGTGTGTTTAGACCATTACATGTAGGATTTGTAGGTTTACTCTTTGTGGTTGTATTTTGCATGATTTATTTTCCCTTTTCTCTTGTTAAAGAGTAACACGAATATTGCCATCAGGGAAGTTTCATGAGTCTTTACATAGAGGATCTAACATGAGTGCTCATGTTTATTGAATTTATTAAACAAGTTTAGGAAAAGAGATAAGCGGCAAGGCCTGCCGAGCATTTATCTCTTTTTCGCAATGAGTTTAATAAATTCAATAATTAGGGAGAGCAGTGGCTCAGTGGTAAAGTGCTTGACTCGAGACTTGAGGGTTTGCGGGTTCGAGCCTCACCTGCGTTATTGTGTTGTGTCCTTGAGCAAGACACACTAATCCTTGCTTAGTACTGGTTCAACCCAGAAAGACCTGTCCTGACATAACTGAAAATTGCTGACTGGGACGTAAAGAATCAAATCAAACAAACAGTAAGTTCAATAATACAGTAGCACGAATGTTAGATTCGATTCTAATTATCACAGGACATTAAAATACTTTAAAAAATTGCATTTTGGGCGTGAAAATGTCCAGATTTTCCCCTCTTTTACGCAACATTATAATGAACTTCATTACCAAACATTGTTAAATCTGTAAATCAAATGTAAGTTTATATATTTTATTGCATGGCAGTTTATCAATCCCATACGCGACGTCATGTGATAAAAAATATGCAATGCTTTGGTAGAAAAAAAAAATAACACTGCACTTATTTGGGTTGTTTTCACTTTTCACGTGTTTAACCCTATCCCCCGCTTATGTGGATTATGACATCTGCTAATGAAATTTGCAAACAGATTGGACGCAGAATTTAAATCCATTCTCTGATACTCTGATGATATTCTTGAAAGATTGTTTTGTTTGAAAAAGCTGATTTTAACCCTTAAAGCACCAAGAAAAAATGCATCTGAAGAATGACATCTGCTGAAGTCGCCTGCTGCAAATAATTGTCAAACATTACTGACAAATTCAAGTATAGAAGTAAACAGGGTGGACCCAGAACAAACTGCTCCTATAGGAGTAGTTTGATCTGGATCCACACTGTTGGTCAGAGAGGCTTCTTAAACATTGCAGCAGAAGAGAAAAGCAGACGATCAAACTGAAGATGAGGAGCGCAGTGTCTCAGTGTTAGAGTGCTAGACTTGAGATTGTGGGGTCACTGGGTCGAGACTCATCAGAGGCACTGTTGTTTTGTCCTTGAGCAAGACAAAAATATTTCAATATTGCACTTGTCCTGCAGGACGAGTAACTTACAATTTTCACTCATCCTGTAAACACATGCATGTGTCCTTTAAAGCGTATGTAATAAAGAAAATAAGGGAGTAATATGTAATATGACTTCCTCAAGTTTTTCTTCCAAAAGCACATGTCCTACAGGAAGAATTACTGGTCCTTTCTAGATTTCACTCATAATTATGAGCGGATGAGTGGATTTTTTGCCCCTGCTTAATCCTCTGCTTAGAACTGGTTCAAAATAATCTGGAAAAATGGATCCTTCAGAAACCAGGAAATGTCCCAACATGACTAAAAACCTGTTGGCTGGGATGTAAAGCACTCAAACAAACAAAAACAAGATGACAAACAAGAGTGTAAAATTACCCAGCATGCAATTTAAAGAGGTAAGGGGGTCATTCAGATGGACATTCTTAGGGGATAACAGTATTCAAAAGTTTTATATGGGGAGGTATATCATAGGGAATAGGATCTGAAGTTAAGTTTTACGGCAACGAATGAGAGGAGCCGTAAAGCTTGATTTCTGACCGTACATCAGATGAGTTCATGAACGTTTTTGAATATGGTTGTCCCCATTCTAATGCATTTCTGCGCTTGTTTACCTTAAAACATCTTTGTTTTGTCTCAAATCGGAGTGTTGCAAGCCCCATGTCATCCAACAAAATATGATGTAATTAATGACATCAAACTCTTTCCACAGGATATACTGTCGTAAATTTCTAATGTTATCCAATTAGACATTAGCATGTGCATTAGAGTATTGTGTAGCATGTTTCTTTTTTGCAAATATAAAAGTAATGAAGTGTAATATATATCTTGTAAAAAAAATAATAAACATAATGTAAGAACAGGTAAACAGTTAAAGTGCTTGTAATCCAATAGTATTTCTTTGAACTTTTAGACTCTGTTTAATGCATACTTTCTCATTTATTTCATAGATGTAGCGTAGATACCACCTTTGATATCCTTTCTTTCCTTATCAATCCTGCTTGCAAATTAACCCTTTTTCTGACATGTTGTTTGACCTCTCTTATCTTTTGTTCTTAGGTAACCTATATTGCAAACAATATAGGCCCAGCTACTCGGGAGCAGCATCCTGATTAGTGTTCATAGTGTTTGCTTACATGATAAAATCTTGCCGGAAGTGCTTTTTGAACATATGCAGCAGACATAAAAGGCAGATAACATTTTCAGTACAAAAATTGTTGGCCAGATAAGGGTTAAATATACCATGTATGAAGGTTGATACTACTGGCTAAAGGTGACCACTTGAATGAGGGTAACTTGAAAAGTACTTGACAATGGAGGGCTTTCGTGAAAAGTCCTCGAAATTTAAATTCCCCATGAAAACACTGTTCGGCCTTGAAAAGTACCTGAATTTACAATTTAAGGTAAGACTTAACCCATTTAAAGGAAACAAAAGGGGGTGCAGTGGCTCAGTGGTAGAGTGCTTGACTCGAGACCGAAGGGCCGCGGGTTCCAGCCTCACCGGCGTCACTGTGTTGTGTCCTTGAGCAAGAACATTAATCCTAGCTTAGTACTGGTTCAACCCAGGAAGACCCGTCCCTTTATAACTGAAAGATTGTTGATGGGACATAAAGAATCAAATCAAACAAACAAAACAAACAAACAAAGGAAACAAAGGTCAGTATAAAATTGGTTTGCCTTTATTTGGTGCAACATTCACAGTACCAAATAAAGACGAACAAGTTTATATACTAATTTATGATTATTTTCTCCGTCTTGCATTGATGAATTATATAATAAAGTGTAAATCATTCTAGAATTTTTTATTTTTTAGTCCTTGAAAACTGTAGAAATGTCCCCTAGAAGTCCTTGAAAACTGTAGGAATATTCCATTAGAAGTCCTTGAAAATGGTAGAAAAGTATCTTAGAAGTCCTTAAATTTTACATATACCCTGTTGGGGCATCATTATGTAAATGATGAAAAATATGCTGATAAAAAGCATACACTACTCCCATGATATGAAACCCTGTTCTACATTAAGGCAGTCTGACCAGGACCTTCATTGTCTTTTGCACATTCCATGTTAAAAATCAAACTTTTACATGTAGCTGTATAAAATTAAAGACATTCAATGTTAAATTTAAATGTACGTGTTCATGAATACATTTTCAAGTTTTGGGTATATTCTCATCATGGGCTTTTAAAATTATAAATATGTAAATATTCTAAAATTTTGAACATAGTTTGCCTGCCAAAAAAAACCAAGACAAACAATGCAGACACTGATCAGACAGCTTCTGAAGAAGCAGTCTGATCAGGGCCCTCCATGTTTCCTATTCAGACAAGCATTTTGTAAATTCCAGCCCTGATAAACAACATATATACTTAAACGCAAAAGTTTCGCAACTCTTACCAAAATGCTATTTCCTTCTTTTTGAGCCAAAAATTTTACTCCATGACATTATGATTAACTAGTCCAATGATTGGCCGTCCAAACAATATGAAAATCAGACCAGTGAGACTTACGATTGCCGATCTTCAAAAAGAAATGTGAGGCAACCCAAATTTGAAAAGTCACAGAGTTACAATACCTTACATTTTATCGAGTTACAGAGTTACACCACCTTACATTTTATTCGGAAAAGGTGTTTAAAGCGTTATCTGTTTTCAAAAGCAGAAGGGCAGACAAATCCAAGAAGGTTATTTTATGCATTTGGTAACGTTCATTACGTCAACGTAAAGCCTTCAATATTTGACGTAATTGGCCATTTAAGCACAACTGAATATCAATAATCGAGTTTTTAATGTCACAAGTGAAAACCTTCAACACATTGCATAGAAGACAGAAGTATCGCGCGACATAACGGAATAACATGAACAATTTTGTAAATTGGTTGACGTTAACAAAGAAACACAGCGACTTTGAGCGTTGATAAACGTTAATTGTTAAACCTTAAAATGTTTTCCGTCAGATACGACATCTGGCTATCACATAGCACCGTTTGTTTTCAAATAGAGATAGCAATCTTTATGCTAGACGTAAATTGTTGAAAAACACTGACGTCATTATAACGTCAGAATGAAGAGTAGGATCAAAACCGATCAATGGTAAATCATTCCGCATTGTGCAGGAGCATAAAACATGATTATATTAATATTCCAACATGGACCATACTAAAGAAAATACAGATATCAAACGGTTGCGAAACTTTTGCGTTTAAGTATATATGAGAACAGAAAGAGAAAAGTGTTTGAAATTTTAAAAAATTTACCGTTCTCTCATGACATGGGTCCTTTTATTTTCAGAAAAGTCGAGGAAGTACAAGCCGACTTGTCGACTTCTACTCAAAAATGGCACAACCTCAATAACCAACATGAACAGTTGAAGAGAGAGAAGGAGAGAGAGATTGAAACTTTAAATGCTAAACATGATACTACTATTGCTACTGTGAATAATAAACTTGATGATTTGGTAAGTCTAGATAGAAACATGATACATATAATACTATTGCTACTGTGAATTCTAAAATTTAAATGCTAAACATGATACCAATTTTGCCACTGTGAATAATAAACTTTATGATTTGGAAATTCTAGTTTAGAAATTGATAGAAACTTTAAATGCTTAACATTAGGATAGTGTTGCTTTTGTGAATTATAAACTTGATGAGTGGGTATTAGTCTTAGTCTTAATTGAATTGATAGAAATTCTGAATGATTTAAATGATAATACTATTGCTACTGTGAATTCTAAACTTTATGATTTAGTAAGTTTAATCTTTTAGGAATTGATAGAAACTGTACATGTATGATAAACCTGATAATACTATTGCTACCGTGAATTCTAAATTTGATGATTTGGTAAGTCTAGTCCTGGAATACTGGCTTCGCACAGGCTTGAAAGGAACTTGAATATAGAGGGCTTTCTTGAAAATGCATTGAAAATAAAAAAATAAAAAAAAGCATTTGCTACAAATATACATCATCAGATTTTTGTTGGTTGGGAGCGCAGTGGCTCAGTGGTAGAGTGCATGACTCGAGACCAAGGGGCCACGGGTTCGAGCATGGGCATCACTGCGTTGTTGTCCTTGAGCAAGACACATTTATCCTAGCTCAGTACTGGTTGAACCCAGGAAGACTCGTCCCTGTTTAACTGAAAGATTGTTGATGGGACGTAAAGAATCAAATCAAACAAAAAAAGATTTTTGTTTGTTTGATTTGATTTTTTACATCCCATTTAACAATTTATACATCATCAGATGAGCAAGAAGATGGCAAGTGTAGTGAATGTGCAAAGGGTTAAACTTGATTCCGAAAAATTACCAGGTTCCTTACCACTTAAAAGCTTGTCATTGTTCTCTTTCAGCAAAGACAACTTGAGAAGGCGCAAGCCAAAATGAAAAACATGGAATCTGACTTTGAACAAGAAAAGACTTCTCTTACTAATCGGAAGGAGGCAGAAATAACTGACTTGAAGCAACAGTTAGAAGTTAACGCTGACAATCTTAGTAAACAGGAAATACAGACGCAGGCACATAAACAATTCCTTGATAAAATCACCCTGGAAAAGGAGGCAATACAGGTCAGTAGTATTTTCAAAAAAAAAGAGTTGTGAATTCGTAAGACATTGCAAGAAAACCTGTCCTAAGGGCCTGTGCAGGCTCGTCTTGAGAATCGGATGTTCAAAAATCGGCAATAAGTACTAAACTCTCAAAAACAGACTTGGATGTTTTCATTTACAAAATTTATGTTCAATTTTGGGTGTCACTTACTTTTATCTGAAATCATGGTGTTCACCCTTTCATTAACTTAAGAAAAAAAAAATCATCTTTTAATTAGAAATAAGAGATATAACTTCAGTTTTGCAATCATCTTAATGGGGACTAGAGAGCTGGTTGCTTTACTCTGTTTTATCTTCCTGGTCTCTTGTAACTGTTTGTGTTCTGTGGCTTCTCACAGTGCTGTGGGTTGGTCTCCAGTGTGTGATTGTGGTATTTCCTTATCACACTCACTTATTTTTTGGTTGAAAACAAAGCTATGGGTCTGATTACGGAACCTGGCCCTGAGGTTATAAAACTTTTTTCATGCTCAACTCAACTGAGCACGATATTTCAGCTTCTCACAAAAGCAAAAATACCAACAAATAAAGAAGTTTCCTGCGTCAAACCTCTCAGATGTTGTAATATCCTGCTAATAAATGTTAAAATGCCACAATTGTTGGCATTTTAACATTTTTGCGCAGAATAAATTTAGTGCTCAGCTGAGTCCAGTATGAAAGAAGTTTTATAACCTCGGACCCTGATGGTCCTCTGGTTTCTTGTTTTAGTTTGAGAAAGAAAAGGTTGAGAAACAACTGAAGAGATTAGAGACAGAGAAGGAGAGCCTTAGTACCGAACTTGTTCAGGCTAAAGTTGCGGCAAGTAAAGCAGAGACTAGCTGGGACATGGTGGTGCAGGGCAAGAAAGCTCTCGAAGAACAAATACAAGATCTTAAAGAAGATAAACAGAGACTAACTAATGTCAATAATGAGGTAGGTGATATGAGCTTGTACAGTCTTAAGTTGCAGCTAGTAATCAGAGACTAGCTGGGACATGGTGGTGCAGGGCAAGAAAGCACTAGAAGAACAAATACAAGATTTAAAAGAAGATAAACAGAGACTAACTAATGTCAATAATGAGGTAAGTGATATATATAGGTCAGTCTAAGGTTGCGGCTAGTAAAGCAGAGACTAGCTGGGACATGGTGGTGCAGGCTAAGAAAGCTTTAGAAGAACAAAAACAAGATATAAGAGAAGAAAAACAGAGACTAACTAATGTCAATAATGAGGTAGGTGATATATATAGATCAGGCTAAAGTTGCGGCAAGTAAAGCAGAGACTAGCTGGGGCATGGTGGTTCAGGGCAAGAAAGCTCTAGAAGAACAAATACAAGATCTTACAGAAGATAAACAGAGAATTACTAATGTCAATAATGAGGTAGGTGATATATATAGATCAGGCTAAAGTTGCGGCTAGCAAAGCAGAGACTAGCTGGGGCATGGTGGTGCAGGGCAAGAAAGCTCTAGAAGAACAAATACAAGATCTAAAAGAAGATAAACAGAGACTAACTAATGTGAATAGTGAGGTAGGTGATATATATAGATCAGGCTAAAGTTGCGGTAAGTAAAGCAGAGACTAGCTGGGACATGGTGGTGCAGGGCAAGAAAGCTCTAGAAGAACAAATACAAGATCTAAAAGAAGATAAACAGAGACTAACTAATGTGAATAATGAGGTAGGTGATATACATAGGTCAGGCTAAAGTTGCGGCTAGTAAGGCAGAGACTTACTGGGACATGGTGTTGCAGGGCAAGAAAGCCCTCGAAAAACAAATACAAGATCTAAAAGAAGATAAACAGAGACTAACTAATGTGAATAATGAGGTAGGTGATATACATAGGTCAGGCTAAAGTTGCGGCTAGTAAAGCAGAGGCTAGCTGGGACATGGTGATGCAGGCTAAGAAAGCTTTAGAAGAACAAATACAAAATCTAAAAGAAGATTAACAGAGACAACTAATGTCAATAATGAGGTAGGTGATATACATGAATTAAGATACTAGACAAAAAAATGTTAGTGTAAAATTGTGAATGCTTTCTTATCCACCATTTTTAACATATGTTTTTGGTGCTCAAAAGAACCATCTCAATGAGACGGTTCTTTTGAGTACCCACAACATATGCTTTTGTTGAAAAATAGTGTAAATTGGAAAATTTTTGTGAGAATTTTATTTTTGTGAATAGCTTTAAAAGACTTATTTGCCACATTAAAAATTCATGTCTAGGGCATGATTTACCTACATCAGTAAACGATAGAGTGATTTCACCATTTTGGGAGTGTTTTATTTTCACGAAACTTCACAAAAATAAAACCATCATGAAAATTTCCGAAATTACAGAATGAATATTTATTTTAATTAAACACTCTCATATAGGGGCCTGTGATACAGGTTACAATTCCTGGAATAACATGGCTGAAAGTTATAAAGATTTTCCCTGAATTCAGTATTTTGAGGCAGGGAGCGCAATGGCTCCGTATATATTGAGTATCGAGCTTTGGGCTCATCACCTGCACATTTTGTGTTATCTGACAGTCTCTAACTTCATTGGAACAGTTTAGTAAGTTAAGTTCAAAGTACAGGTTTATTTTATTATGTTTAGATATTTTCTTGCACTTTTCAGGTGGAAGCTATATAGATCAAACTGAAATTTTTGATTATAATGTAAAAAAAAAAAATAATAAAAAGTGGTAGAGTGCTTGACTCGAGATCCAGGGGTTTGGGGCTTGAGCCTCACCAGAATCACTGCATTGTGTCCTTGAGCAAGACACATTAATCCTTGCTTAGTACTGTTTGAACCCAGGAAGACCCATCCGGACATAACTGAAAAATTGTTGACTTTGACATAAAGAATCAAATCAAAGTATTTTGAGGCTGACTTTCCATACTGATTAAGGCAGATTAAGATAGCTTATCTAATATTTTCAGATTATCTAAAGGCATTTAAACATCTAAACCTAAAATTGTGGACATTTTCTAGGCATATTGCAAACATTAAAATATGAATAACTAAGGTTCAGGACTTTTATTCATGGGTTAAGTACTACATACCCAGCTAGCACACAATAGCGGGCCACCAAGGCCCGTCAGCAATACGCCATTGAATGACGTATCACTGACAGGCTGTTGGTGGCCCAACCATGTCTAGCTGGGTAAGCAGATGAGAGCAGACAACAACTGTCGTGAATAGTGGGAAATAAGTTAATCTTTAAAAATTTTCAGATTCAGAAGGCGAAAGATGACGTCACAGTGGAGAGGGATAAAGTTACGACAGAACGGGACCAGTTTCAGAGAGAGGCTATGGAAGGGAGGGCAACCATTCAGCAGAGAGCCATGCAAGTGGAGGAACTACAAAAGGAGGTAATATAACAAAATTATAACCCTAGTTGAAAGTAAAGGTGAAAGTTTTCAGGATTATTCCTGAATTCAGTATTTTGAGGCTGACTTACCATAAAAAGTCAGCCTCAAAATACTGAATTAGGCAGCTGAATTATAATAGCTTCTCTTTACTTTCAGATTATCTGAAGGCATTAAAACTTGAAATCGTTAAAACTATGTATGCATGTTGCTAGTTTTAAAATAAGTCTTAAAGAGATATAAAGTTCAGGATTTGGATTTTTTCAACTTTCATTCATGCAAATGTATAGCAGTATGTATTTTATCCCAGTGTCAAAAAGGTCAAAATAAACAAATTTTGAATGTAATATTGTGATTAATTTTTTACCTATATCAAGTTTATCATTTGTTTTGGGTGCTCAAAAAGAACCCTCTCATTGAAATGGTTCTTCTGAGTACCCACAACATATGTTTTGGTTGAAAAATAAGAAAAATAATTTTCAATTCACACTCTGATCAAGAGGCCTGATATTCACCTCATTTAAAAGTCCCTTCAGGTCAGTGGATAACTTTCTTCTGAACCACAGGACAATACCTAACTCCTATAAATATTTTGGTGTTGTTGTATTACTTAACATTTATTATCATATTAGTACTTGGCTCTGCTCTGAGCCCAGGAAATTTTTCACACATAACTGAAAAATTGTAGATTGGCACATAAAGTATCAACACAAACAAAAAATTATCAGTTAAAATAACTTTTTGATATTTTCTCATACATATAAATTAATCCGTCAAAAGACTCAAATTTTGTTCAAAATGACCATTGAAGCTTTATGTATTTTATCCATATTAAATGAGTATTTGCTTTGATGGTTCTGTCATATATTTAGGTTGAAAGATTTAAATCTGAAGTTGAGCAGCAACAGGAGTCGATTGGTCAGCTGTCACAGCAGAATACCCAAGCTGGAACATTGCAAGCTCAGCTAGCTGAACACATCGCCACAGCAGATGGGCTGAGAAAACAACTGGCTGATGAACATGGACACAAGCAAGAGCTTTCCAAAAAGCTGGCTGGTCAGGAGAAAGAGTTGCTATCTCTGAAGATAGAAGTGTAAGTAGTTACTTACCAAATTTTCTGTCTTATTCAGACAGAAAGACATGATTTGGGCCTTGACACAAGAAAATCTGTCTCCAGGGGTTTGTGAACAACAAAGGCGCAGATCAGCCTGTGCATCCGCGCAGACTGATCAGCGCCTTTGTTATTCGCCTTTTGGAAAGTATCATATCTGGGCTTGCTATAAGCGAAATTTCAATCTTCTAGCCACTCGCTGTAGCTGAGTAGGCTGGTTTGAATCTCTGTCAAAAATTCCGAAGACGGGTTTTGTAGCAGCGAGGTATTCTTATAGTGTAAACCCAGATCAGGCTATAAAAGGTTATAAAACTTTTTTCATGTTCAACTCAGCTGAGCATGAAATTTATCCTGCTCATAAATGTTAAAATGCTAATAATCATTGGCATTTTAACATTTATTAGCATGATAAATAGAACATCTGAGAGACATAAAGCAAGAAACTTCTTTATGTGTCCGTGTTTTAGTTTTTAAGAGCAGTTGAGATTTCGTACTCATTTGAGTTGAGCACTTTCATGCTCAGTTGAGTTGAGAACGAAAAAAGTTTTATAACATCGGGGGCCAGGGTGCTCCTGAAGGAGCAGTCTGAGCAGGATTGACCCTGTTTGCCCTACCAACTTAACATTTTCACCCCCATTATCAGTTAATCAAATATTAGGATTAAAATTGTCGTAAGTTAAATTGTCTGAAAATTTTTTATTAGCCTAGTACATATTCAAAGGGCACCTGCTATGATGTTTTAGCCTCATGACAATGGTTTCAATCTCCAATATTTTTTAAAACATTATTTGATAGTACAATGCTAAACTTACGAGAGCGAGGTCTTTGATGTTTTTTTTTTTTTTTTTTATGAAATAGACTTCTTTTATATCATTTAAAACATATGCTGTTTCCATGCTCTATACAGAAATTATGACCCGATTACGATAATTAGACCCAACGTTCTGGAATTTTTTTTTTTTTTTTTTTTTTTTTCGCCCCAGTCAACAGCTATGCTCATGTCAGGACGGCCAGTTCACCTAACCACACTTTTTTCCTGGGCAAGCTTGACTAAACAGTTAACCAGTACTTTGTGCACATACTTTCGCTTGTAACTGACAACAACCCTTCTTGAATCAGCGGAAGGGAGGAGAATGGCCGTAGAAATTTTTCATGATCAATCTCCGCGAAAGTATGGGACCGGACTGGTATCAAACTCTTGACCCCTGGATTTGCAGTCAGACATGTTATCGACTGGGCTACACATTATATATTGATTTGTGACAAAGTGTTTGTAAAGGTCTATATAAATATGTAGTCCTTGAAAGCTGTATGAGTCACTTAGTGTGGTTCTTGAAAGCTGTAGGAGTCATTTAGTGTGGTCCTTGAAAACTAGGTGTCACTTATTGTGGTCCTTGAAAAGTCCTTGAATTTACACAGCCTTGTCTGTAGAGCCCTGCTTTTCTATTGCAGAGAAACGACTCAGGAAACTGTGTCTTTACTGGAGGATAATGTCAGAGATGTAGAAACTGAGAGAGATGAGCTGAGGTCAAGGATACAATCAATGACGGCCATGGTGGAGGAAAAAGATAAGGTAAATTAGTTTAAAATATTAGAAATTGTCAAGCTTTGACAAAATATGAATAAATGTCTACACTGGAGGATAATGTCAGAGATGTAGAAACAGAGAGAGATGAGCTGAAGTCTAGAATACAATCAATGATAGCCATGGCTGAGGAAAAAGATAAGGTAAATTAGTTAGAAATTGTCAGGTTTTAACTAAAAATGAATCAATGTCTTTACTGGAGGATAATGTCAGAGATGTAGAAACAGAGAGAGAGACAAGCTGAAGTCTAGGATACAATCAATGACAGCCATGGCTGAGGAAAAAGATAAGGTAAATTAGTTGAGAAAATATTAGAAATTGTCAGGTTTTAACAAAAATTGAATACATGTCTTTACTGGAGGATAATGTTAGAGATGTAGAAACAGAGAGAGATAAGTTGAAATCTAGAATACAATCAATGACGGCCATGGCTGAGGAAATAGATAAGGTAAATTAGTTTAAAATATTAGAAATTGTCTCGTTGTTAACAAAAATGAATAAATGTCTTTATTGGAGGATAATCTTAGAGATGTGGAAACGGAGAGATATGAGCTGAAGTCTAGGATACAATCAATGACAGCCATGGCTGAGAAAAAAGATAAGGTAAATTAGTTTAATATATTAGAAATTGTCAGGCTTTAACAAAATATGAATAAATGTCTACACTGGAGGATAATGTTAGAGATGTAGAAACAGAGAGAGATGAGCTAAAGTCTAGGATACAATCAATGACGGCCATGGCGGAGGAAAAAGATAAGGTAAATCAGTTAAAAAACAAACTAATTCTCAGGTTTTTAACAAAATGGTTTGCTTTTTTTGTACCACCATTTTTTTTATTGATGATCATATGAATGTTATCAAGTATGTATTTGAGTAGACATCTACTCTTTGTATGCTGTGTATTTCCCCCCAACAAAGTCCAAGGGATTAATTTTGGTTGGGTC
The DNA here is from genome assembly GCA_964019695.1 of Loripinus fragilis. Taxonomy (NCBI): domain Eukaryota; kingdom Metazoa; phylum Mollusca; class Bivalvia; order Lucinida; family Lucinidae; genus Loripinus; species Loripinus fragilis. The sequence continues at coordinate 64,831,548 of OZ026525.1, read as the reverse complement.
CATCTGTCCGTCCGTCCGATTTTTTTGTCCGTCTGAAGCCATATCTCGGTACCTATTGGTCAGATTTTATGCATTCTTGGTATAAATGATAAGTGCCATGGACAGTCCATATCCTATAAGTTTCCTCAAAATCAACTCATTAACACTTGAGTTTTTGCCCTTGACTGAGTATAGGTAATTATAAGGCAAAAGCTGTATTGGCTTTTTCAGTGTATTGAATTTCACATTTCCCCAAAGCTGTTATATCTTAAGGCCATGATTGCTCAGTGCCTGTAGATAAGCATGATAGTGTCAAAAATTTAACCCCACCTCCTTGACCCCTTAGGTGGGGTCACAGGTCAAATAATTAAATTTGGCAATAACTATGTCAATCGTCAATGTTTTTTACCGAAATTTTGTATACATGCAGAGGAACAATAGATATGAAACATATCAGACAAGATTTTAGTTTGAAGGCCTGGGTCCAATCCCCCTGGGTGGACTTAGGGTGTGGGCAAGGTCAAAATTATTTTTTTTCGGAATATGGTCATGTTGCATATCAAATTAAAGGGATTGACACATACAGTCTTTAAGGACCTTTTTTCAGGACACTTCTTAAAACCACACAACTAGCAATTTAGCAATATACTCCCATGAAACATCTCAAGATAAGCTGCCAGAAGCATATTATTGTCACCCAGGTGCATGACAAACTACATGAAAAGTTGTTCATTTCTACATGCTCATTTCTTTGAATAAATGAAAGCGGTTGAGAATTTGTTTGGAAAAGCTTCTGGTGAAAAACTCATTTATTGAAAAGACAGATGTTGTAGGTATACACTGTGTATGTGTATCTACAATACATGTCACTGAAAATAAAGAAGAAAACTATTTGGAAATTTACATTTTCCAAGTATCATGTCCATTGTCTTAACCTCTTTTAAACATCCCTAACTGCCACTCAGTATTAAAATTCAAATTGTTTATATTTGCATGACAGCTATATCTCCAAATTCGAGTTCATGAGCTACCTCTTTGCTAACCTACTAGTTGCGTGGTTGTAGTCTAATGGTTACTTTTTCAGCTTGAAAAAGGAAATAAGAAGCTTACAACAGATTTAGAAACTGCAGAACAAAGGTGAGTGTAAGATTGCTTTGGTTTATAAATCCTTTTCTTTTTGGCAGTTATATGTTTTCCATCAAAATATAATTTGTATAAATTGCAAGTCATTCATGCAGGAGGTGTTTCATATTTATTTGAACAAATATAAAATTGCCAGTAACATATTTATTTCTCATTATATTTTGTAATATTTAATTTACATAGGTTAGTCTGGTCTCCAGGAAAACATTATCAGCAAGAAAATAGCTCTTAACATTATTTGCTGGTTTGAAACAGTCTCTGAAGTTTAGTAGACAAATTTTAAGCATTTAAAAATGCTGTCTGAAACGAAATGTTATGATTCTTTCTCAAATTGTATTTCTTGAAGAGGTGAAGATTTTTTTCTTGTAACCTCTTATAACAGGGATTGCACAGACTTAAAAAGTACTTGAATTTTGAGGGCTTCCTTGAAAAGTCCTTGAAAATGAAATCTGCATTGAAAAGTACTGTAAAATCACTCAAAAAGCCTTGAAAAGTCATTGAATCCTACTATACTGAGGGACTTTAAAAATGCACCATTTTACATTCTCAGTCTCTTCTTCATGATTGATTTAAGGATGGTTTCTTTATCATTTTTCATCCTCTTGCAAAATGGACCATGATTTGCCATGATTTCGATTTGCTCATGCTGTTCATTCTGACGTTATCAACGTAAGTGTTTTTCAACAATTGTCGTCTGACTATTATGAATTTGATTCAATTTGAAAACAAACACTTTTAGTTGGTAGCCAGATGTCCTGACAAATGGAAAAAACACAAAAGTTTTCAGAAATAATCGTTTTATTACACTCCCACTCGCAGCGTTTTTTTGCTAACGCCAGTCTTAGAATTTCAACCATCAATAACAGACAGTTGACGTCCGTGCATGTCGCGATACTTTTGTCTTTTATGCAACTGATTGAGGAGTATCTGTTGGCAACAAAAATATTTCGATTATACCTGATCCTTAGGATATAAACGGCCAATTATGTCAAAAATCAATGACGTCATGTAGACGTAATGAACGTTGCCAGAGGCCTAAAACTTCATGATTTGATTTTGTCTTTCCTTTTGCTTTCAAGAACAAACATCGGTTCGAAAACTCTTTTTTCATTCATTATGGAAGGTATGGGTACTCTGTGATTTCTTTAATTTGAGTTGTGTCAGAACTATCACGACGTCACGGCAATCATAAGCCACAGTGTTTCGATTTTCTTATTGAATGCAAGCTAAATGACGGAACTTGTCAATTTTATTTTTCACATAATGAAAATATCCAATTTTCGACATAAAGTAGCATTTAAGCAAGTGGTGCGTTTTTAAAGTCCTACAGTATATCTTCTTTAGGACTTAGCACAGTTGATATAGACCTAAATCGTTATAAAATTGTTGTGTCTTTATTTGGTGCAGCATATGCTGCACCAAATAAAGGCACAACAATTTTATACTAATTTTCTAATACTAATTTTCTCCATTATCTCATTCTTGCATTTCTGAAGTAGAAATTTTAACAATTGAATCAAACTTGTAGTCCTTGAAAACTGTAGGAGACTTGAAAAGTCCTTGATTTTTTACTCAATTTTGCCTGTATGAACCCTGTTTAACTTTTACATAAATGATTGAAATGAAAACAAAGCCATACATTGGGATATGTACTTTCTGGAAGCAACTTAAACATAAAATTTTAGGGTTTAGATTAGCCATGGCCATTAGCCATGGCAACACTAAAGTGTATGCAAAATATGTGTATACAATATGGGCGCAGGACAACTGTGACCAAAACCAACTTGGTCCAAGACAACTCGGCCCAAGTTCCAAAACCCAGCCCAAGAGAACTCAGCCCAAGAATATAACTAGGCCGGCATATGTGCTATTTTATTACTTGGAAGATGCGCCCCTTCAAGTTAGCCTGGCCCCGGTGATATAGTTAAATTGCTGTAGACCAACAATCTGGTGTAGGCATATGTACAGACAGACAGACAGACAGACAGATAGAAACCCAGGGATAAAGACATACATGCGCATGTATAGACAGACAAACTAATAGAAGCATCCATGAAGGCCTGGATGGAGAGTTGGGGGTTCTGAAAATCGCTAATTATTAAAATTTTGGCCACTTAATCGCTTACGATAAAATATTTACCTATAGAAGCATACATTCACATCTACAAATAGGCAGCCTTATAGAAGAATACAATGCTTATGTACAGACAGACTGATAGAATCATACATGCGCATGCACAATTAATCTTGGCTCAAGTTGTCTTAACTTTGTTATAAAAAAGATATATGGGCCGAGTTGTCTTATGAATTTGGGCTGAGTTGTCTTATAAACTTGGGCTGTGTTGTCTTGGGCCAAGTTTTATGTGGCCCCAGTTGACTTGGGCAGTTGACTTGGGCCGAGTTAGTTTTGGGCCAAGTTTTCCATAATTCTGCAATATTTGGTGATCGGCTCTATCGACCATGTATGACTTGAGTCGTCTGTGAGTTTTGGTGTTTTTCACATTTCTTCAAAGAAAGGTTTTATGGGAATACCCATTTGGGTACTTGTATGGCAGACCTTATTAAGCCAAGTTGTCAAACAAAACTAACACTTAGAAGCTGGTTTTCATTTGAATAATAGACTGAATGTTCTTCTAAACTTAAAAGAAATTTTCACATTTAGTACATATTTTTATGAGAAGAAACCGTATTTTCACGAAATAAACAGCCATTTTAGCTCTTAAAACATTTAAAGGAGGAGGGCGGGTAGTTATTTCTAACCAAAGTTAAGGGTGTCATCCAAAAACACAGAATTGATTTCTTAAATTTATCACTGAGAAATCACAAATTTAAAGTTAACCATTTGTATTGGGGTACTTTTGCAAACAGTGAAGACCCCGATGAAATGCAGGATAATGCTGCATTTCATTAGTGTCTACACTGTTTGTTAAAGTAAAAAACATAACCAGACAAAAAAAATACAATATTTTTTTTTAAAATTACAACCTGCCACCTCTAGATATGTACAATGGACTATCCCAAGTTTATTGTATCAAACCAGAAGGAAGAATCCATTAGTATAAAAAGGGTTATTATGTGTTGGATCATGGTTTTACGAGGATTACCGACTTTACACAGACATTTCAGTAATGATGTGGGCTTGTTCTTTGAACATATATTTAGTTTTCTGTTTTTCTTATCTATTTTTTGTGCCACTTTTGGGCTACATTGAACGTGTGTGGTCTTTTAAATGGTAAGAGCCAAGTTGTTGAAGTATGAATGATGAATTTTGTATGCATTGTTGTTTTAAAGTTTATTTTGTAGCATTTCTTTGTATTGTTTAGATTTTGTAAACTTTTAAACATACTTCTATTTCTCAACTGTCATTTTCATTACAAGTACTTTAAAAATTCTATTAGATGCCCATGTTTTAACAAATGCCCACCCCCCAATTTGGATGCCAAAATTGCTGATTTTTTAAGCCATTTTCAAAAAAACCCAAAAAGGATCCTCTAGACTAAAAAACGAAATGGGTCTTACCTTTATATGCAGAAAGTTTTTGAATTTGTTGTTTAGTAACTGAAGGGACAGCTCCCTTCTTCTCTCTTGGTCCAAATAGGGAGCGCAGTGGCTCAGTGGTAGAGTGTTTGACTCGAGACCGAGGGGCAGCGGGTTCGAGCCTTACCGGCGTCTATGCGTTGTGCCCTTGAGCAAGACACATTAATCCTAGCTTAGTACTGGTTCAACCCAGGAAGATTCGTCCCTACATAACTGAAAGATTGTTGATGGGATGTAAAGAATCAAATTCAATAAACTCTCGGTCCAAATAAATGGTAAGAATAGGGAATTTCTAGTTCTGTGCCTGGAACAAAGTTCCCTTCGTGCCTGAGCGTGATTGCCTGTGTACAACCCTTTACCATGTCAATAGTCTTCCACTGACTTACCCATACTAGCATCTTTTCAAGATGGTGACCCTCAGTGAGAAATGGCAGCTACCTGATGTTTTAATTTCTATTCTGGCACTTGTAGCCTCTAATAAATGCCCACCCCATCTCCATGAAAGATAATGAATCTAATGAAGGCCTGGGCATCTAATAGAATTTTTACTGAACTACTTCACTAATATGTGTCAAAAATAGTAAACAGTGAAGACCCTATTCAGACTGCTACTTCATGAGCAGACTTATCTGTGTCTGTATTGGCCTTGTTGTGGGGTAACTATGTGTATGAAATTTAAGACCATTTTCAGTAGCATCATTTACTCTCGACATATGAAGCATATAGTATTCACCTTTCCATTAAACATTCCAGGAGTTTTCGTCTTGGGTTAATGAACAGATTTTGTAAAATGTCATTTGATTTTACAGTATAATTTCTTTGTAAAATTCCCCCTTTATTGCCCAGAGATTGATTATAGTCTTAGCCCATAATTAACCCTCCATGGGTGAAAGCTTTCAGGATAATTCCTGAATTTCTATGGAAAGTCAGCCTCATAATACTGAATTAGGCAGATTATAATAGCTTTTCTGATATATTTACAGTTTATATATAAAAGACAATTAACCCTTTAAAGTTGAAATATTAATATTTTGAAGGCATACTGCAAGTTTAAAAATTTAAATTTCAAAAGATCAGGATTTTGGAAATTTTGAACTTTCACCCATGACCCTCTGTTCAGTAATCTTGTTGAAGTTTCCTAAAAGCAAGACATACTAACAGACGGCAATATACTTGTATCATATCCAACCATTTTCTGTTTCCATGGTAACTAAGCGTAGTTTGCATGATGTTAAATATCTGTTTTTGGCTATTTATGTGTTGTTATCTTACCGTTGTTCTGTTGAACAAACCGATTTTTTATACTTATCCCATATGTGTAAAGTCACTCTTAAAACACACAGGTGATAGTTTTCGGGATTAATCCTGAATTCAGGATTTTGAGGCTGACTTTCCAAAGAAAGTCAGCCTTAATATGCTGATTTAGGGAAATTAAAACAGCTTCTCTGATGAATTTTCAGTTATCTTAACACAATGAACCTTTTAAACATGTAATTATTCATTTTTGTAGGCATCCTGCAAGTTTAAAAATTTGAATTTTTTAAGTTTAGGATTTTAGAAATGTTGAACATTCACCAAAGTAAACATGAATGTATGGGTGAAAGCTTTCAGGATTATTCCTGAATTCAGGATTTTGAGGCTGACTTTCCACAGAAAGTCAGCCTCAAAATCCTGAATTAGGCAGATTCTTATGGCTCCTTTGATTTAATTTCAGTTTATCTAAAGACAACTGACCAATTAAGCTTGTAATTGTTGATATTTATAGGTATACTGCAAGTTTTAAGATTTGATTTTACAAAGTTCAGGATTTTGGAAACTTTGAACTTTTATCCATGTGAATGCACTCTTTCTAATGGGGCTAGAGGCCTGAAATTTGTCATGAACGCAAAATTTGTCTTCATTTTGTGTGTGTAAGTAGCGAAGGCTCTGGCAAGACTGCACATTTGTGCAGGCTTGTGTGAGTCTCCACTGCTCGCATATGCCGATAAGTACCAAAATCTGATATGTCAGCTTAATTATAAATTACACAGTTCTATTTTCCAGTCAGTCTAATTGCACAATTGTAGATTTAACAATGGATTTGTAGACTGAGTGGAAAACGGAGTAGAACCTGATTCTCCCAATCAGGATCAACACAGTGTACATTAGAGGATATATCAGAGGTTTGACATGACAATGGTTGATCGTTATCGTTATATCTCCTTGAAAATGGAAACTATTTAAGTGTTATTGTTTCATCATAAATCATATGGGCCGCAGCGTGAGAAAACCTGTTTCGGACAGTGATATTCAAACCAGTCTGCTCAGCTACAGAGACTAGCTGGAAAATTGAAATTTTGCCTGTAGCAAGTATAGATATTTTATTTACAAAATTCAAATAACAAAGGTGCTAATCAGACTGTGTGATGCGCAGTCTGGTCTGCACCTTTGTTGTTCGCCAACCCCGAAGACAGGTTTTCTCACGTGGAGGCCCATATTGGCCAGCTTATGAAATTTTGATAATAATTGCATTTGCGTGCAGGGAAGGCTCAGTCAAGCATGCTCAGTATGCCAGGGTTCACACAAGCTCTGGAAATCATGGAAAAATCACAAAAAAGTTCCATGCATGGAAAAATCATGGCATTTGAAAAAACAACTGAATAATCATGGAAAAATCATGGAATTTTGTGAAATAATTTGAAGAAAAACCACCAGAAGCCAGAAAACAAGCTGTCAGACACACTGTCAGACACATAAAACTTGTGTGTCTGACAGCTAGTTTTCTGGCTTCTGGTGGTTTCAAGTTTTACTTATTTCAAAATACATGCATGGTCTACAAACATGCTTAATGAAGTACATTACTGTTACTGCATTCTGCATTTATGCTCAGCTTGGTAAAGATGCCACTAAAAAGGGAGGTTGGAGGGCATGCATTAAATAGTCATGACAATAACAGTGTTGATCATTGAAAATCATGGTAAAATCATAGAATTGCGTTTTTGAATTTCTGTGGGAACCCTGGCATGCGTTCAGTCTCATCAGAGTTTAGGCTGCTGGCACACACAAAGCAGGAGCAGAGATGAAAGCTCAGGCCAAAATTCAAGCCTCTATCTCCACTGTTGCTGGAAAACTACCATTCCAAATTTTAGAGTATACAGTAAAACCACTCTCAAAAAGACAGAAAATTGGTTTTCAAGACCAATTATCACTTAATGCAGGTCAAAAGTATTGCAGAATGCTCCAAGGGGAGCATTCTGCAATAATTTCCACCTTCATTAAGCTACCATTTGTCATTAAGGTCTTTGTTTTGTCTTTTTTGAGTGGCCGTTTTACTGTAGATTCAAACAGTTTTAAGGGGTTGTATGTAGTTTCAATGTTTTTGAAGGGATGGTGGTACGTGTTATGTTGTAACAAGACTTTAACTCTCGGTCTACAGTGTCACTTGCTGATAACCTTTGCAAATAGTTAATACCCAAATCAGGCCCAACAGATCATCTGTCCTAATCTGGGTCCAAACTGTTCAACACTCGGATGGTAATCCTGAAAGAATTTTTTGAAAAGTTTATTTTTGAAGCTTAGTTTTGAAGCAAAAAAAGAAAAAAGGCAGACAGCAAAATGTGATGGGTTTAACATGGAATTTGCTTCTAAATATAGAATGATAAAGTATAAGGTGTGACTAATTTCCTGGAAGACAGATTTTGTCCTCCATATATGCCCATAAATCTTTGCCCCCTGGGAAATTTTCCCCACTTTTTTGTCGTCTGCTGATTTTTTTGCAAAATCAACTTTTTTGAAAATTTCTTTCAGGAATACGATCAGAGTGTCAAACAGTTTGGATCCAGATCAGGCCAGACATTTTGTCGGGCCTGATCTGGGTCCAAACTGTTTGCAAAGGTTATCAGCAGTGACACTTGGAGATTTAAAGCGCCTACTAGAAATGCATCTGAAAATTTGTCTGCTTAAGTCATCTGCTGCATATATTTGCAATGTTGCAAATTTTAAGATTTGAATTTCTAAAGTTCAGGAATTTGGAAATTTTAAACTTAAACCCATGCGTAGGCATATTGTTTAATATTAGAGACAAAAGCTGACTAACAGTTACTTCTCGTGTTCAATATTTGAAGGTAATTCTATCGTTAAAATCTTGTTTTAGTAACAGAATAGTTCAGTTTCTTACAAAACATGCTTATCCCTTTACTCCACACAAGCGACTTTGGACGCCTTTGAAATGTAAGATTTTTAAAAAATATTATGAAAAATGGAACATTTGCATCTAAGGAGCAAAATGTTCTAAATACTCTTTTTTCCATATTTTCAAAACTACTGAAAATGTAAAAAATATTTTTTTGAAAATATTTGAAAATTAAATTTGAACTATTTATAGAAATGATGCAATGTTCTAAATATAGCATATGGGGTGAAGGGTTAATTAACCATGAGAGCCAATTCTGTAAATATATTCAACTAATGAAAACAGCAAGTAACTGAAATCTGCCTGTCTAATTTGAAAATTAGATCAAGACAAAAATAGGAAAAGCCTGGAAAAAGTTTTGTAATTGAAAACTATATATCCTAGCTTAATACTGGTTCAACCCAGGAAGACCCGTCCCTATTTAACTGAAAGATTGTTGATGGGACGTAAAGAATCAAATCAATCAAACAAACAAAAATTGAAAACTTTGTCTTAGATTTTATTTAGGTTCATCAAAGGTCAAGAAAAGCAAACTTTTTTTAGAGTTAAATTGTGATTATGTTCATATCCATCAGTTTAAACATGTGTGCTTAATGAGGAGTTTCTTTTTGAGTACCAACTATGTATGATTTAATCGAGAAATTAGAAAACTATTTATTTATGACGGACTGTTATCTAGAGGCATATGTAAACATTTTCAGGATTATTCCTGGGTTCATGATTTAAGGAGAGTCACCCTCAAACCCCTCAAATTTGGCAGATTAGTAAAGCTGCCCTGATTTATTTTCAGTTTATCGAAAGATAATTCATATTTTGAATTTAAAATGTTTTTTTCCTAGGCATACTGTTTGAAGATTTAAACTCTAAAATTCAGGATCTTGAAAACCCCTGGTAATGTCATAAATGCTACTCAAATCTGCATAACAGTTGACCCATTTTCTCAAAAATAGTAAGTGAGTATGATCATGAAATACCACGATCACAAACTGCAGACAAATAGCTACACAACAATTATGAGACACCAGGAAGACAAACAAAGCAAAGCAACCAGCTCTCTCTTCCCCATCAAGATGATTGCAAAGTTCTCAATGCTAGCAGATGTTGAGCGTATCAATCCTTTTTTGCTCTGATAAGCAATTGTTATGCCCCAAACTTCCTGAAAGTGCCAGGATGTGTTGCTTTTTGTTTGTCCATGATTCTGTCTGTCACATCTGTTTTGTCATCGGAGTCACTGTTTTGTGTCCTGGAGCAAGACATTTTATCCTCTGCTTAGTACTGGTTCAACCCAGGAGGACAGGAAATCGTCTCGACATGACTGAAAAATTGTTGACTGGGATGTAAAGCACCAACACAAACACGTGTTTTGTCTGAAATAAATGTCTCAATCGTTTGTATTCGGGAAACCCCTAAATGAGTACTTTTGCAAACAGTGAAGACCCAGATGAAATGCAGCATTATGCTGCATTTCACCAGGGTCTACACTGTTTGTAAAGCTATAAAGATCTTCAGACAAAAGACTACATTTTATTTTTAAATTATAACCTGACACCCCTAGATATGTACAATGGACTATCCCAAGTATGTTGCATCAAACCAGAAGGAAGAACCCATTAGTGTACAAAGGGTTAAGAGCTGCTTCCTTGAAACTTCATTTAGCAGGCTCTTATGAAAATGACAATTTTGATACGCCTCCTTCTACTGTCCTGCCAGTCATGAGTGACAGTGAAGTCATGTTTTGTTTACAAGTTATTAGGGATTTAGAATCGAAAAATCACTTGTATTAATCCTATACACAGGATAGGATTAATACACAAGTGATCTATTGATTCGCATTAGCTCAAGTGGAGTGTACAAGTTAATGTTTTACTTAACAATTGTAAACAAAACACGACGTCACTGTCACTCTTGGCTAGTAGGACAGTACCTAGGATTTTATGTCACATTGGCATTTTGTAAAACATTTTCCTATAACTTGGATTCATTGATTTCTTCAACAGTCACAGAAGAGAAATTGAGACATTGGAAACCCTTAGAGACAGCCTACAGTTGGAGATAGACAACTCATCTGATATTCTCAAACAGAGAGAGAGAGATATCCAAACACAAGCTTTAAAGGTAAGAGTTTACAGTTATTGATAACATAACTGATCTGCTCAAACACAGATAGAGGGATATCCAAACACAGGCTTTGAGAGGGAGAGTTGTCTATTTCTTACTCTAAACTCTTTACCTGCTCATACAGAGAGAGATATCCAAACACAGGCTTTGTAGGTAAAGAGTTTACAGTTAGAGATAGACAACTCCTCTGATCTGCTCATACAGAGAGAGAGGGAGATAACCAAACACAGGCTTTGAAGGTAAAGAGTTTACAGTTACAGATAGACAACTCCTGTGATCTGCTCATACTAAGGGAGATATCCAAACACAGGCTTTGAAGGTAAAGAGTTTACAGTTAGAGATAGACAACTCCTCTGACCTGCTCATACAGAGGGAGATATCCAAACACAGGCTTTGAAGGTAAAGAGTTTACAGTTACAGATAGACAACTCCTGTGATCTGCTCATACAGAGGGAGATATCCAAACACAGGCTTTGAAGGTAAGAGTTTACAGTTATTGATAATGTAACTGATCTGCTCAAACAGAGAGACAGAGAGGGATATCCAAACACAAGCTTTGAAGGTAAAGAGTTTACAGTTATTGATAACGTAACTGATCTGCTCAAACACAGATAGAGGTATATCCATACAGGCTTTGAAGGTGTAAGGTTTGCAGTAAAAGGGGGATAACATAACTGGTCTGCTCAAATAGAGAGAGAGGAATATCCAAACACAGGCTTTGAATGTGTAAGGTTTATAGTAAAAGGGAGATAACATAACTGGTCTGCTCAAAATAGAGAGAGAGGAATATCCAAACACAAGCTTTGAAGGTGTAAGGTTTATAGTAAAAGGGAGATAACATAACTAGTCTGCTCAAATAGAGAGAGAAGAATATCTAAACACAGGCTTTGAAGTGTAAGGTTTACAGTAAAAGGGAGATAACATAACTGGTCTGCTCAAATAGAGAGAGAGGAATATCCAAACACAGGCTTTGAATGTGTAAGGTTTATAGTAAAGGGGAGATAACATAACTGGTCTGCTCAAAATAGAGGGAGACTGATATCCAAACACAAGCTTTGAAGGTAAGAGTTTACAGTTAGAGTTTGATAATACCTCTGATCTGCATACAGAGGGATTGGGGATATCAAAGCATATGTTTACAGAGTTTTACAGTTAAAGATAGGCAACTCATCTGATCCACATAATACAGGGAACAAGGGATATCCAAACATAGGCTTTAAAGGTAAGAGTTTATAGTTAAAGATAGAAAACTCTGATCTGGGCAAACAGAAAGAGGAATAAACAAGAGTACAGCTTATTTTTCAACTTACATGTATTTCTCTTTAATATTTGTTGTTTTGCCTTCAGCTTAAATTATTTAAACCATTTGTCAGATCTTTTTTGAAACAAACAAACAAAAAACAGCACACAAACATTCTTTGTTTCTGTTAAAAAGGTATACCACATAGGTTAAGAAAGATATGCCGGTACCAGAGGCTTGGTAAGTTTCCAATAGATCTATTGTATATATAAGAAGCTTTAAACAAAACCCAGGGTCACTTGGCCCTCTCGTTTACATGGATGAAAGTTTTCAGGATTAATCCTGAATTCAGGATTTTCAGACTGACTTTCATAGAAAGTCAGCCTCAAAATGCTGAATTTGGGAGATAATAATAGCTTCTCTGATTAATTTTTAGATTATCTAAGCTCAATTCATCGTTTAAATTTGAAATGATTTGTTTTTGTAGACATGCTGCAATTCTTTAACTTTAAATTTCTAAAGTTCAGACTTTTGGAATTTGAAACTTCCATCCATATGTTTACTATCTGGGAAGCAAACATCAAAGGTGCTGATCAGGCTGTGTATGGGCACAGCCTGATCTGCATCTTTGCTTTGTACATGTGACATAAACCAGATTTACTTTTTGACATAGCTCATATGTGACGGTTACTTGTAGATATCCAACTTGGAAAATGAAACCTCTACTCTGATTGGCTATAAATCCTCCAATGAGAAGCTTGAAAAGGAGACTGCTGAACTAAGGGACAGAATCAACAAGTTACAGAGTAAACTGTCCGAGTCCAAAACTAACGCCAATATTATCAATACTACTGAATCTACAGACAACTCTATTGTCACTCGCCTGAAGGAAGAAAATGAATCTGCACAGCATCAGGTATGTGTTCAAAATGTGCATTATTTGTACGATATGCATTGAAAATGTGCATTAGTTTTACAGTATGCATTAAAAATGTGCATTAGTTGTACGGTATGCATTAAAATGTGCATTTGTTGTACGGTATGCATTAAAAATGTGCATTAGTTGTACGGTATGCATTAAAAATGTGCATTAGTTGTACGGTATGCATTAAAAATGTGCATTAGTTGTACGGTCTGCATTAAAAATGTGCATTAGTTGTACGGTATGCATTAAAAATGTGCATTAGTTGTACGGTATGCATTAAAAATGTGCATTAGTTGTACGGTATGCATTAAAAATGTGCATTAGTTGTACGGTATGCATTAAAAATGTGCATTAGTTGTACGGTATGCATTAAAAATGTGCATTAGTTGTGCACAAGCTTCACTTAATTTCTAAAATTCATACATTCTAACTAATCTCATGTAACGTTAATTTTATCTTGTCAGTGATATGCAAACTGCTAGTCAGCAAAGATTACTGTTAAGCTAGAATTTTTGTTTGGGTCTTTTTATGCAAGTATTTAGTGTTGTTTTTAAAAGAGATTCATGTCAATTTGACATCTTTTTCATAACATCTATTTCATAATAAATAGAACATAACCCCAAATTTGTGAATTAAACTACAGACTACAGTGATGTTCCTTGTAATATGCTATATTTGGGGAGCATTGGAATGGACCATGTTATAAGTGAACTGTGTTATAAAGGGACTAATATCAGGCCTCGAGGTTATAAAACTTTTTCCATACTCAACTCAGCTGAGCAGAAAATTTATCCTGCTCATAAATGTTAAAATGCCAACATTTGTTGGCAAATACAACATCCGAGAGACTTAAAACAAGAAACTTCATCATTTGTCGGTATTTTAGTTTTTATGAGCAGTTGAAACTTCGTGCTCAGTTGTGTTGAGCACGAAAAAAAGTTTTATAACCTCCAGACCAGGTCAACCAAGTGACTCTTGTCTGTGGTAATTGTGAACATTGCCTTATACATTCTGACGTTGTAATTGCTGTTTTCCCTTTGCTATGACAGAAAAAAGTGAGGATATTTACAAAGATCAAAAGTAATGAGATCAAGCATTTTGTAAGTTGTTTGCCAAGTGTTCCATTATATGTAAGGCAATTTGTTACGGAGAAGTACAGCAATTGTTTTTATCAGTTACCTCGCATATTAACTGCATTGCTGCACTTGCTTGAAAAACCTTGTCTATCTCACAGAATGTGCATTTATCAGGTCATGGTTGCAGTTTTTGAATGACGTCGCTTATGATGCTGAATTAACACAAAATTCGAAAATTACGTCATTATCACTAGTTTGAAGAGTAAAACAATGGGTAAACTGATAAATAAGATACCAGGTTTGTGTCTTTTGAGATCAAGTTTACCAGGCTCACCTTTGAGAACACATGTTGAATGGCTCGGCAAGCCTCGCGATGTCGACAAGCATTCTCAAAGCCTTGCCTGGCAAACTTGATATCAAAAGACACTCACCTAGTATTCTCTATTTATACTCCCAATATCAAAGATACAGAGAGTGTGTAGTTAACACATGCAACAAACTTCAAACTTTAATGTTTGCAATAATTTTTAACTACTGAACCTAAAGTTTTATATGTGTATACCTAATGGGAAGAACTTTTCAAAAGGTGAGTGTCTTTTGATATCAAGTTTACCAGCAAGGCTTGAGAACGCTTGTTGAATCCTCAAAGCCTAGCCTGGTAAACTTGATATCAAAAGATGCAAACCTGGTATTCTATTTATCAGTTTACACCTTGCTTCACTCTACAAACTAGTGATAATGATGTAATTGTCGATTTTCATGTCAAATCTCATTGACGAGTTATTCAAAAAGTGCAAAGTCATGTTGACCTGATAAAGGTACCTGCCATGAGATAGGGAAAGTTTATCAGGTCAATGATCAAGAATATAATTAATATGAGAGGTAACTGATAAACAAAGATATATGACCTTGACTTGGTGTCAATTATAGGAATGTGATAGTAATGAGTTATGCATAGTCCAGTTAATGAGAGTCGGCTGTATATAAGGTTGAACTGATTTTTCTACTTCTCTTTAACAAATTATCTTACATCAAAGCTGTATGTTTGCCTGCAGTGATGCACTGTTTTATATGTAAGTTTTGTTTTGGGAGAAACTTGTGCAAGCACTTCAAAATGGGAATTAGAAAAAAACTACACCTTTGTTAGGTTTTGCTGTCACAGATTGGAATAAGTCTGATCAGAAAGCAAAGGGGAATGCAACATTTTACTGTCGATCCCATTGGCTTTATTTCACTGGTGTTTTTTGTTTGGTTTGTGGTTTTACATACCGGTCAACAGCTATGGTCATGTCATAAGGTCAGTTAGCCTAACTAGATTTTCCTGGTCAAGCTTGACTAAGCAGGTAACCAGTACTGCATGCACATACTATCTCTTATAACTGACACCAACCCTTGTTGAATCATAGAAGGAGGAGAATGACCATAGAATCTATTTCATGATCAATCACCACAAAAGTATGAGACTGAGACCCAATTGAACTTGTGACCCCTGGATCTGCATCTGGACTGGCTACTGATTGTGCCACAGGGCCCGGTATTTCATTGGTGGTAGTCTGTAGCTAGTGATGCATATAGTTCAACAAATTAACCCTTAGCCCACCAGTCAGGACTTGTGTCCAGGGCTGTGGAAATACCATGCCTGACTTGTCCTACCTGGTCCCATTTCATTTAGGACTAGTTGGAAATTTATATTTACTTGTCCTTGGACAAGTATAAAGAAAGTTAATGCAATTCTTTATCTCGAATTGCAACTTATTATTATGAACTCACTTGTTGTACAGAAAACAGTGTGTATCCTGATCAGCTGGCTTCTTCAGAAGCCAGCTGATCTGGGTCTACACTGTTTACAAAGTAGTTTATATCTGGTTTCATACTATTTTCGCAATAGTTTATATGAAAGGTAAAGCTAATCTTCCGTTTTAGACAAGTAAGCACTTTAGGACAAGTACATTATGGCCATTTACTTGTCCCTGGGCAAGTATTTTTTTACTATTTCCACACCCCTGCTTTTGTCGTCTGCTCCTCTCATCTGCTTATGTTCATAGATAGCCTATATTGCAAACAATATGGCCCATCAGGGTTCAAATTGTTTGCTTCCATGAAAAAATTCTAGTCTGAAGTGAAATTAAATATATGCAGCAGATGTAAAAGCAGGCAATATTTACAGGGGGCAAAAAGAGTGGCTGTATAAGGGTTAAGAGAATATTTTATTGGGAGAGAATGAAACCTTTGTGGCTGACCAAATTTCATGAATTTGTCATGGCTAATCACAATGTCTAGGTTGCATAAGCACCCACAGATGTTTCTTTTAATCCCTTAAACACTGAAAGAGGCATATAGCATTTGGTTTGTCCATCTGTCCATTCTTCCATCTGTCATAGGTACCTTCTTAGCATTTACAGGTATCTCGTAAACTATAATAGTTGCAGACTTCAAACTTGATTATGATTATAACAAGTTTTCTGGATAAATTTTAGTGTAATTAATAAAATTATTTTTAAATTGTTAAAATCCAAGTATTCAAATCTAACATTTTAGCAAGTTTTTGGTATTTAATATTTATTTTGCTCCTTGGTTGCAGTAAAGGTCCTCGGCTTGGTTTAGTGTGAGCATCAAAATAGATAGTAACAAACATTATAAACTCAAATCATACATGGACTGTATTTATATTTGGCGGGTATTTTTATTTGGCGCTATTGGTGGGAAAAACAAAAATCACCAAAATATGAGGCTGCAAAATAGTTTTGAATTCAGTTACACAATAAGGAATAAATGAACACACACACTTTGTATGTTGGTATCTGTATCGTCAAAAATCAACTTTGAACAGTACCTGTTATATTTTCATTTGTAGAGACAACCAATTCTTAGTTGGGGCCACTGTTAAAGGAAATAATATGCTCCCCATATAGGTAGCATACTCTTTTCTTTAAAAGTGGCCCCTTTGAGAAAAGATAATAACTATAAAAGGACATGAAATTGAAAAACCACCAAAATTAAACTACACCAATATGTCAGTCTTAAAATCACCAAATTTTGATGCCGCAAATATTAAGTAGTCTACAGTACTAGAGCCTTGCCTTCAAGATAGGAGTGGCTAATTAATGTGGATTTTCTTATTTCTCAAGGCAAACCTATTTTGTGGATACTCAACATATGGCCTATGTGCTTGAAAGAACTATCTCGTTTAGACAGTTCTTTTGAGCACCGATACCTTATGTTTAAAAGGATGAATAATAGGAAATCAATCACAATTTTCTGCTAAATAAGATTGCCCTATCTGGTCCTTTGTCTTGGGAGAGGGTTTATATTTCTGGCAGTTAATAATATGGTGGGGCTTTATTCATAGAAAACAACATTGTTACAGAGATTTGGATACATTTCCCTAAACATTGTTGCAGAGATTGGATACATTTCCCCTACATTTCAAAAAGGCCCATACTCAGAATTAAATGGGGCCTCTTTTGGAAAACAGCTTGTCTTTTTAGCACAGAGGCAGGGGCCTTCACAGCAATATTCCAGTAAAGGGTATGAAAATGTGCAATTGTTTTTGTTTTCTCAGGTGACGTTTTTGAACTCTGTGATAGTTGATCTTCAGCACAAGAATGAAGAACTGAAACAAAGGCTAGAGGCCATGGAGTCAGGTGTAGTGGTGAATGGAGCAGAGGATTCTATGGAAGTCTTGTGAGTTTAAACACTAACACACAGCTATTAACTTGTGATCTTTAACAACGGAGATACAATTAATAGAAGGGATTACTAGATTTTTATCATATGAAGTCGCGTCTGGGAGTGAAATCACCCCCTGCAATAAAATCGATAAACAACTAGTGGTTTACAGATTTTTGGGAAACATAATGACGTCCATGACAACATTGCGTAAATAATGCCAAAGTTATAACATTTTACGGCAGAAATGAGATTTCAGAGTAATCTTAATGTCATATGATAAATAGAATCTAATATTCGTGCTCTTGTATTATTGAATTTATTAAACTCGTTGCGAAAAAGAGATAAAATGCTCGGTAAGCCAACTCATTTAATAAATTCAATAAAACATGAGTACTCATGTACTCCTTTATTTTCAAACTCTTTCCTTGCTAGTGGCACTTTTTGTCTTTGCTGATAACCTTTGCAAACACTTAAGACTCAGATCACGACCGGCAGAACGTAGGGGAGCGCAGTGTCTCAGTGGTAGAGTGCTTGACTCGAGACTAAAGGCCCCCGGGTTCGAACCTCACCGGCGTCACTGCGTTGTGTCCTTCAGCAAGACACATTAATCTTAGCTTAGTACTGGTTCAACCCAGGAAGACCTGTTTTTTTATAACTGAAAGATTGTTGATAGGACGTAAAGACAGAACATAGGTCCTGATCTGAATCCAAACTGTTCGACACTGATAGTGAATTTGACACTCAGATTGTGAAATTTTTGAGAAAGATAATTTTAAGAAAAAGTAAGCAGATGACAAAAGCATGAAAAATACCCAGCATGCAAAAAGTTACAACAAAGTTTCTGCATGGGTGTAAAATTCCACTCGCCCGCTCGTATTGGTGAGTAAACTTTGGATTGGGTTGAGTAATATACCTGCCAAGCTCGCCCTTACCGGTGAGTGTATTTTCAGACATTGAAAAATGTATTTTAACCTTCAGAAATGACAAAACAAAAGTAAAACAAAGATCGTCGATCTTTTGTTTTTTTGAAAAGTATGTTTATATCCGATTGTTACAACTACTCATGCGCAATTTCTAACTGGTACAATTAAACTCCCCAGGAGCGATGTTTCAGAAGAAATTATTCACGGAGCCCCAGCTTTATGGGGAGTTAGACGACAGGGTTCGTCTAAAATGGCAGGCGGATTTCAGACATATTACACTTTTTTTTTTGTTTATTTCAACACTGGTTGTTTAATAATGTCACAGCGAGGTATTATTTGGCAAAAATAAAACAGGGGGAGGTGATGATAAAACCAAGATTGTGTTATTTGAATATTTTATTGCTTTCATTTCAATATAATAATAATAATAATAATAATAGTCTTTATTTTCAGAGGGTAACACATTTAGCAAAAAAAAAGCTAATCTTCCATGAGGCCCTCTATGAATTACCACCAAAAAATAATACAAGTATAAAATACAAAGATGATTTACATGTATACAAGATAATACAAACATCATGGAACACTTTCAAACCTACATACACACAGGCATACTTTTTACATAAGTATCATATATATCATACCCCTAGATACAAGTGATTAGTAATACCAATTTTATCTACACACATGGGTTCTCAAAAGAAGCGTCTCAATGTGACGCTTCTTATGAGCACCAAACTAAATGATTAAACTGAGGAACAAAACATATTCACAATTTTACGCTCAAAATTATGTTCATATGGACATATAATTATATTAGTTTCAAAGATTGAAAGATAGACTGGATTTCATCCACTTAATACAATGTCTATGAAAAGAGTCAACAGTTTCTAAATTCTTTAAACAGTCTGGTAAGTTATTCCAAATGACTGGACCTGAATAAATTAAGCTTTGTTTGAAAATTTCTTTTTGTGGTCTTGGAGTATAAAAATCAAATGCACCTATTGATCTTAGAGATTGAAGCGTTTCATTAAAAGGTCGAAAAGAGAACATTTGATTTACATATGAGGGTAGGACGGATTTAGAAACTTTAAACATAAATTTAGCCTTCCTGAGGAAAATGCGTTCAAATATGTTTAGAATTTTAAGCTCATCCATACTGTTGGCAATGTTATCATATTGGTAATTTACAATGATTTTAACAGCTCTTTTTTGTAACCTATAAATTCTGTTTAGATTATATTGAGATGTTCCTCCCCATATTGTAGAACAATAGTCAATGTGGGGTTGAATATATGTTTTGTAAAATTGTACTCTGTGTTTGGTGGATAAATAGTCCTTCAATTTGGATAATAGCCATAGATTTGAAGAAATTTTCTTAGCAATAAAATTAATATGAATAGACCAGGTTAGATTGTTATCAATGCGAACACCAAGAACTTTCTCATTTTCAACTGAGTTCAAAGCATCATTGTTGTAAGATAAAAGCAAAATGTCATTATGAAGATGAAGACGTTTTTGAAAGGTGGTAATTAACATTGCCTTGGTTTTTTCTGTGTTTAATAACATTCCATTGAGCTTACACCATTCAGAAAGATTTTGTAAAGCTATCTGCAAGTTTTGCTCAATATAATCTTGAGTTTCACCAATCATATACAATGTGGTGTCGTCCGCATAAAGATCGGTAGAGACATTATTGGTATATAGTGGTAGATCATTTATAAACATTAAAAATAACAATGGACCCAAGATTGACCCTTGAGGCACACCAAACAAAACATTCTCAGTTCTTGATTCAATATTATTTATGACGACTTTCTGCTTCCTGTCCAACAAATAAGAAGAAAACCAATTCATTGTTTTATCTGAAAGTTTATAGTGTCTTATAGTGATCTACCAAATCAAAGGCTTTCCTAAAATCAACCATGACCATACCAATTATCTGACTGGTATTTATAGCCTCTAGGAATTTGTTGATCATCTGAAGCAATGCTGTTTCACAGGAATGATTGGGTCTGAAACCTGATTGTGTTGAATGAAGCAATTTATGAGAGGTCAAATAAGTCATTAAGGAGTCATGCACATGTTTTTTCTAGCATTTTTGACATGACAGGCAAAATTGAAATGGGTCTATAATTATTAGTGTCATCCTTAGGGCCATTTTTATATAAGGGTCTTACTTTTCCCTCTTTCCACTTATCTGGAAAAGTTGAATTAAGTATGCTTTGATTACAGATATACATTAAACTGTCAGAAATAAAAGGAGCTGCTAGCTTAAGTAATCTGGCCCCAATGTTATCAGAGCCAGTGGCTTTGGTAATATCAATGTTTTTATGCCCCCAAAGGAACTTTGGGAGGCATATAGTAATCGCACTGTCCGTCCGTCCGTCAGTCCGTCGGTCCCGCTTTCGTGTCCGGTCCATATTTCCTATATTCTTGGAGGTAGGAATTCCAAATTTGGTGTGTGGATACATCTTGGGATGGCGGAGTGTCGCGTACCATTTTCGGGTCACTGTGACCTTGACCTTGACCTCTGACCTAGTTTTTAGAATAATCGTGTCCAGAGCATATCTCTTATATTATTTGAGGTAGGAATCTCATATTTGGTGTGTGGATGCATCTTGGGATGACGAAGTGTCGCGTACCATAATTGGGTCACTGTGACCTTGAATTGACCTCTGACCTAGTTTCTAGAAAATGCATTGAGTCTGGTGCATATCTCCTATATTCTTTGAGATAGGAATTCTAAATTTTGTGTGTATATGCATCTTGGGATGACGGGGTGACACATACCATTTTTGGGTCACTGTGACCTTGACCTCTGACCTAGTTTTAAGAATTATTGTGTCCAGAGCATATCCCTTATATTCTTTGAGTTAGGAATTCCAAATTTGGTGTGTGGATGCATCTTGGGATAGCCGAGTGTCATGTACTATTTTTGGGTCACTGTGACCTTGACCTCTGACCTAGTTTTTTAGAATAATCATGTCCAGAGCATATCTCTTATATTATTTGAGGTAGGAATCTCAAATTTGGTGTGTGGATGCATCTTGGGATGACGAAGTGTGGCGTACCATAATTAAATCACTGTGACCTTGAACTTGACCTTTGACCTAGCTTCTAGAAACTGGTGCATATCTCCTATATTCTTTGAAATAAGAATTCCAAATTTGGTATGTAAATGCATCACAGGATGCCGGAGTGTCACAAACCATTTTTGGGTCACTGTGACCTTGACCTCTGACCTAGTTGTAAGAATTATTGTGTCCAGAGCATATTTCCTATATTATTTGATGTAGGAATCCTAAATTTGGGTTGGTGATTCCTCTTTGGATGGCGGAGTGGTGCAAACCATTTTGAGTCACTTTTACCTTGACATTGACTTCTTGCCTCATTTCTAGGTTTTTCGTGCTATATTACAGCTAATTTTCCTCAAATGTGTCTTATGCTAGACCAATTCCTTTGGGGGCATTCGTCACGTGTTTGTGACATTTCTTGTTAAGATATTTTTCTACTTTTTCTTGTGAGATACATGGTATTGAAAAATAAGTATTTGCAGGGATTTTCTTATCACAGAACTCTTTTAGTTTATCAAAATTAGATGCCAAAGGCGGTTCTTTGATTTTTGATGCTACTGAAACAAAATATTTATTGAACTGATCTGCAAAATCTTTTGGATTTTCAATGCTATTATTGTCAACTTTCAATGAAAATATTCCACAACTGTCCTTACATTTACTTGCCCCAATTTCTTTGAATAGTTTCCAAACACTGGCAGGATTGTTAGCATTTTCATTTAAAATTTCAGAATACTGATGTTTTTTAAATTGTTTTATCAGGGAACATACCTTATTGCGCCAAATTTTATACTGCTCATTATCATTTATAGACTTGTACCTGTCTCTTGTTTTTATTGCCTCTATTATTTCTCCATTAAGCCATTTTGGCTGTTGTTTACGTTTAACACGATGCTGTTTTAAAGGTAAATGCTTATCAATAATGTCTAAAAATAAAGAAGACCAGCTTTCAACAGTATCATCAAATATTTTGATAACATCCCAAGGCGTTGAAGACAAATCATTAATAAATTCAGTTTCATTGAAATTTTTGAAAGACCTACATGAAATTGAATGATGAGACTTTTTAAGTACTGAAGATGAATTTAGTTTTCTTGTTACGAAAACAGGGAAATGATCACTAAGCCCCAAGATCGGCACCTTTGTTGAGAGTACATTAATTAAATTATTACAATATATATGGTCAATTAGTGTTTCTAAATGATCTGTAATTCTAGTTGGAGACATAACAATTTGTTCAAGGCCAAATGATTCCATATATTCAAGCCAAGTTTTCTTTGTATTGACCTGCAGTAAGTCGCGAATAAAGTCACCCATCAAATAAATTTCCTTTTCACATGCTAATATTTTATCAAATTGATTGTCAAAAATTTCATTCCACTGAACAGTTTCATTGGGATGCCTATACATACTACCAATCAAAAAACTTTTGCTATTTTTAGGGAAAATTTCTAACCAAATACATTCAATGTTCTCACATTCTAACTCTAATCTCCTCTCACACTTGATTCCATCTTTCACATAGACAATAATTCCGCCCCCTTGTTCAGGTCTTACAGCAGAAATAACTCTGTCTTTCCGGAAAAGTTGAAAGTTTTTGATATTAAAAAAGTTAGAAGTGTGGGAGTCATTTAATTTGCTCACACTCAGTCCAAACAAATGAATGTCATTTCCAGAGCTATTAAGCAGTAAATCAGTTTGTTCAATTTTGTTCTGAATTCCCTGAACATTTAAGTGACCCATTTTAAAACCTTTTTTACCTAAACTTAAATTCAGCATGCTTTGTGCACTCATGGAAGAACAAGTAGAGTCATGCACATTGTTTTCAGTAGTATGTTCATGCACATTGTTATCAATGGTAAGATTTGTGTATTGAATATTAGTTTCAAAACTTTGATCAAAAAGTGTAGATAAATCATATATGTAGTCATTGACTGTTTCTGAAGATGAAGTATCATTTTGATAAAAGGAAATTATTTTTGAAGGTACATTTGAGTCTAAATCATTACATTCACAGCTGATACAATTACAAGCACCACATATATCTGATAGAGAATAGTATCTATTTTCTGACAGAAATATAGGGTGTTTTTCAAAATCAAGGGCATATTTGCCACTGTCCTAAAAGTTCCAACACACTGAATCTTTATGACCATAAAACTTGCAAATATAACATTGTAACTGTTTTTTGTGGCGACACTGGTAAGTTTTATGGTTTGTCAATCCACATTTAAAACGTCTCTCCGCATTATTATGGTGTTGGACCCCTCTTCCATGGTGGTTGTTGGACGAGGGAGCAGACAGTCTGCTCTCATTCCGTCTAGGGTAAGCCGCACTGTCTATCTTAGCTGATGGTCCATAATAGGCACAGTGCTTGAAACTTTCAACAATGTCTATGTGCTGATTGATACAACCAAGCAGTCCTCTTGTGCCCGAAGGAGACAAATGAATGTTGTCCCTGGGTTTGTAAAAATGTGATTTCAACTGGTTGTTTTTATTATAGAAAGTTTTGTTTATATCGATGAAGGTTCCTCCATGAATATCACTTTGTCTTTTTATTACCTCATTAATATCATCAACACAAGTGTCCCCACGTGGACAGATACTGCACAAGTAAATATTTATGGTTGGGTTTTTATCTTTAATAAGACACACAAGTTGTTCATATTTTTCTTCAATGTACTCAATGTCAATGTTTTGAGAAGCATCATTCCCAGACACATATATGATAATATTCTGGAAATTTTTTAAGTCATAAATTTTGATTTTCTCCAAGAGTAATTACAATACATGGTAAATTGGTTGAAACTTTTCTTGATATTCATAGGCTTAGTTTCAGGGTTTTAGAGCTGACTCTCCTTTGAGAGTCACCTCCCAGATTTCCAAAAATAAACGTTAGTGTGGGGTAGCTAAAACTTTCAACTTTTGATCAATATATACAACACAATTTAAAATACAATGCAACATGTGTAAACTTGTACAAAAGCAATGAAAATGTATCAATATGATACAAATATGATTAATTCTTAAGGGCAAATGATAATTTCACAAGGGCGAGTAGATTTTCTCCCCCACTAGTCCTGCAGGGGGAGTGAGGTAAAAAAATAATTTTACACCACTATTCTGTACCAGGCAGTTTTCACTATTTAGTTTTTAGCTCACCTGAGCTGAATTGAGCTATTGTGATCGTTCTTCGTCCGTTGTGTGTCATCCCTAAACTTTTTCTTTAAAGGACATCTTCCGAACCACTGGTCCAAATTTAAAATAATTTAATATGAATGTTCCCCATAATGCCCTCTACCAAAATTGCATAATTGTTTCCAGTCCATACTACATTGAGCCGCCACAGCTCTAGATAAGAAATCTTTTAAAAAACATCTCCTGAATCACTGGTCAAAATTCAAAATAATTTTTTACAGAAATGTTTCTCATGATGCTCTATACCAAAATTACACAAATGGTTCTGCTGTGCTGAACAAAAGTGCTGCCAAAGCTCAAGATGAGAAATATGTTTAAACGATATCTCCTCCTGAACCACTGGTCCAAATTCAAAATTATTTCACAGAAATACCAAAATTGTACAAATGATTTGGCTCCGCTGAACAAAAGGGCCACCAGAGCTCTAGATAAGAAATATCTTTGAACAATTCCTTCTGAACCTCTGGTCCAAATTCAAAAAATGTTTCTCATAATGTCCTCTAGCATAATATCACAATTTGGTTTTGCTTTGCCAAACAAAGGGGCCACCAGAGCTCCAGATAAAAAATATCTTTAAACAACATCTCCTGAAGCACTGATCCAAATTCAAAATAATTTCACAGAAATGTTCCTCATGATGACCTCTACCAAAATTGCTCACACAGTTCAGCTCAGCTGAGCAAAATGGCCACCAGAGCTAAAAATAGAAATAGGGCCAAAACAACATCTCATGTGCCAAGATTCAGATGAGCGATCCAGGGCCCTAGGGCCCTCTTGTTAAAAATTACTATCGAGAAAATTGTACCCTTGGCATACCACA
This sequence comes from Loripinus fragilis, assembly GCA_964019695.1. Taxonomy (NCBI): domain Eukaryota; kingdom Metazoa; phylum Mollusca; class Bivalvia; order Lucinida; family Lucinidae; genus Loripinus; species Loripinus fragilis. Next base: position 64,805,669 of record OZ026525.1, on the reverse strand, counting down.
TTAGCTTGATGAATCTAGCAGAAAAATAACTAAAAAAATCATTTTCTGAACTCACCAGAAACTAAATATTATTTCAATGATTAGCACTCTTTAATAGGTTTATATTTCTGGGTTTTATGATTTTTGAATTTTTGGACTTTCAACTTGTTAACTTATTTTAGAACTCCTACTAGACGCTCAGCTCCAAGAATGTTCTGTGATATTTGTGACATATTTGACAGTCACGAGACTGAAGACTGTCCCCTCCAGGAGATGTCAGACAGCCCACCTCCGTCCCAGTACCATGGTGAAAGGAACCAGATAAGGCCATATTGTGATATATGTGAAGGTATGAATCTATTATTGTTTGTGACCGTGTTCCTTGGCTATCACCAGTACTGGCCGGGTGAGTTTATGGTTTTTGTGATTTTATGTCCAGGAGCACCCGAAGGCTCAACCGGCAGTGGTTCTGGTTTTAAAGCGTCTCAGAAGATGGGGCCACAGCTTAAAAGTCTCATTCGACAGACTGGGAGAAGCCGGGAATTGAACCTAATTGACCCTTTACTCCATAATAAGGCCTTTTGATGCCTTTAAAATATTGCGTTTTTGAAAAAATTATGGAAAATGGAGCATTTGCTCTTTTGGAGCAAATGCTCCATTTTCCATTATATTCTCAAAAAGAGCAAATGCTCCATTTTCCACAATATTTTTAAGAGTATTCAAAACTTAACTTAAAATTTTTCTTACATTTTTTTCAATGTTGTCCAAAATAGAAAATAATGTCATGATCTAAAAGTAGCATATTGAGTAAAGGGTTAAGCCAGCTCATACGATTTTGCTACTTGTTAGATATGCCCTAAAGTCTTCTTTCTATTGAGCCGACCTATAGTTATCTGCCTTGATAATTTGTATATGTGGGTAGATAAGGTTCTGGCAAGATGACTGATCTGAGCCTTCTCGGGTCCCCAAAGTACCAAAATTAAGCGTTGCATTGATGTATAGCCTTAAGGTTTCCTATTGGAAAAATCATCATCATTATCATCAATATCATCATTATCTTCATCATTATCATCGTCATCACCCTTGCATTTTGCTTAATAGATTTCCAGTAAATTTAACAAATTGAATGATTTAATTTATTATGTTGTATGCTTCCTTATAAATAAGTTTATGCATATAGAACAGTCTTAAGGTGTATGCTCAGATCAGCTTAATAGCATAAGAAGAATTAATCAGGATTTTTTCCCATGAAAGCAACATACAGGCCTTTAGTTAAGAGTGCGTAACAAAAATTAACTTTCTTAATTTTCAACCAAAACATATGTTGTGGGTACTCAAAAGAACTGTCTCAATGAGACATTCTTTTGAGCACGCAAAACATAAGCTAAAAATTATAGATAAGAAAATATTTACAATTTTACGCTGAATTTTTTTTTTAAAATTAACCTGTGATCCTACTTAAAAAAGCAAATGAGTATCACCAGGAAAGACTACAGTCACAGATCACAGAAAAACCCATGGCACCATGAGGGAGCGATACCAGAACACAGAAAAAGACATACACATAAAAGCAAGAATACAATAACATGTATAGTAAAGCACATGCACAGATCCAGAGGGGGGGGGGGGGGGGGGGGGGGGGGCAGGGGGCCCTGACCCCACCCCCTGAATAATCACAAAATATAGGGATCTTCACTGGCGGACCAATGATAGCCCACTCATAGTGGTATTTGATCCTTTCTCCCCTCATGAACAAAAAAACAAAACAAAGAAAAACGTTGTCATAGTTGGACCCCCTCTGACAAAACATTCTGGATCGGCGCATGTAGCAACCGACTCACTCTTCATCAGCAAGATGACTGCAAAACCAGAAAAGACACAAAGAACTATACGTTAAAACCAGACAAAACACAACTTCTACACAATGGGAACAACAACAAACAATGAAAAACCAACCCCAGGGATTTTCCTAGGCCTGATTTGGGGCCAAATATCAGCCCTTTCCCAATTCAAAAATGAGAAAAATCTTCCTAAAATGGTGTAAATCATTCCCAATATCTTAGTTCTACATTTTGGTGAAAAATTTATGAAAATCCGAACAAAAATAGCAAAGTTACAGATACATGAAAATTCGCATAAAAATGTGAATGAAAACATGTTTTCATTCACATTTTATGCAAATTCTCAAGAGTTTTTATGAAGGGCAATTAAAGTAACAAATGCTTTACACTGCTAATATCTTATCTGCTTTTTAATCCATTAAAAATGGCAGTCCAGTTCCTATAGACTGCATCAGTTTTTCCAAAATTTGATGTTTCAAATGCTTTATCCCAAATTCAACAGGCCCCTGGCCCTACTTCAGAAAGGAAAGAAAATCCCTGAACCCAACAACAAAATTATATACTCACTAATTTAGAGCGGATGGCAGCCACAGTTACCAGGGTGCTAGTTCATCTTTATTTGCTTTTGGGTGGGGGGGGGGGGAGCAGATCTTTTTTTTCACAAACTGAAATAAATAAGAAAAATCAACTGATGAAACTACAAGAATTGATAATTGCATTATTGGTGAAAAATGAACCTTTCCTCACATTGTTGGATTAAAAAAATTGCAAATGTTTACTTAAGTTGGTCTGCTGTATAAGCTGATCTGGGCATGCATTGTTTGCCTAGATTTTATATGTATTTTGTAATGTATATGTGTAAAAAAAAGCATGCCTTTTGGATTGAGGATGTTTCAGTATTTTCACATTTCAATGTTATATGGACTGGGGTGCATTTTTGACACCATTATCATATCCCTATATAAGAGGTTTATCAAGGTTGCTTATCTTCTCTGAAGGCACAGGCCTTAAGATAAGAATGTAATTAAAAACTAATTTTCTTATTTATCAACCAAAACATATGTTGTGGGTACTCAAAAGAACCGTCTCAATGAGATTGTTCTTTGGAGCACCCAAAACAAATGTTTAAACTGATTGATAAGAAAATATTCACATTTGACACTCAAAATTTTGTTTATCTGTCTCAAATTTGGTTTTGTTTTTTTCATTATCTTTTTTCTTACATCATAATACAACTAAAATAATATAATATTGGGCCACATTTTGGCTCTACCAGATTTTAATAATGCCAATCTGGCTTCAACAGTTACTAGCTGATCAAGATTTACTTTGATTTCCATGCACATGATGAATCCATATTGGTAATGAAATTTTCAACACTAGATTGACTAGAAATTGGAAGCTCATATAGTGTTAAAGACCCATAAAGTACTCAAAAAGTATGTTTTGAGAAATACATTAAAGAAAAAAATACACCATTCTACATTCCAATTAATCCTTTGAAGACTAGACCCTTTACCCTATATGCTATATTCAGAACATTGCATCATTTTCTATAAATAATTCAAATTTTCAAATATTTTCCAAAAATATTTTTTACATTTCAATAGTTTTGAAAATGTTATAAAAAATGGAACAATTGCTCCTTAGGAGCAAATCTTCCATTTTTCATAATATTTTAAAAATCTTACATTTTAAAGGCGTTCAAAGGCGATTGTGTGAAGTAAAGGGATAAATTGGGTATTTTTGCAAACAGTGAAGACTCAGGTGAAATACCATCAGTGCCACTGACTTCATGTCATATAGTTCTGCACTGTTTGCTGAGGCAAAATTGATCTTGACAGAAAGAAATACAATATATTTTTGGAAACCATAACATGTGACCCAAGACCATCCTGATCTAATTGTATCAAACTTTATGAAAAAGTTCATTAGTCCACAAATGATCCTAGCTGTTACTGTGAATGGTCTTTTAGGTCTTGGTCAGAATGTATGTCCCAATATTATAGTCATTGTATTTTATAGTATAGTAATATACATATATTCTACAAAGGGCATGTTTGTGCATGTGTTATTTTGGTTATTGTTGCATTCTTAATTTTATTTTCTTTCTTATTTTCCTCCACATTTACAGTGTTTGGCCACACAACAGAAGATTGTGACGATGAACAGACGTTTTGAAACATCAGAAATAAAATGTAGCTAGTCTCTGAATCTCTGAGAACCGAACAAGCACATAGTGTTGAATCAATTGAAACCTTGAACCGATGGCTTGTCAGAAGTCAAGTTAAAAGCACATATATAACCAACCTTTCAATCACAAATGATTGATCATTCAACAAATGTCAAAATCGTGTGCCTGCAAGAAACAAGAAAATAGAACAAAGTCAATATTTCACTGCCCATTCCAGTTAGAGTTTGTTTTGCCTATTTGTTGTTAACTGCAATTATTTTGTCATGTGGAATCCTAGTGTTTACATAGTGGACTTTTTATCTACCCTGCTACAATTTCCTTAGTCCTTATTTTGAGAAAAAAAAATTTTAATACAATATATAAGGTAATTCAGTGTTTAATAAGCATTTGATTCAAGCACATAGATTTTGCATGGCAGTGAAATGCAAAATCTGCCTTCTAAAGATAAATTCATGCTAGGGATAAGCTACGAGCTTTGAACATAAAAATCAGGCAATAACTTATCCAAATTGATGAGTCTCTGACCCCAAACTGTAAGAGGTATCAAAAGCTATATGTGTGCACTATCCTGTGTTGCTTTCTTACATTCAGGAAGCAGGGAACAAAAATATTTCAATATTGCACTTGTCCTGCAGGACGAGTGACTTACAATTTTCACTTGTCCTGCAAACACATGCACTTGTCCTTTTAAAGTGTATGCAATAAAGAACATAAGGGAGTAGGGATTAATATGTAATATGACTTCCTCGAGTTATTCTCCCCAAAGCACTCATCCTACTTAGATTTCACTCGTAATTAAGAGTGTACGAGTGGAATTTTTGTCCCCTGGGAAGGCATCTTTTAATTGGCAATTTTGTCTTGACAGAATTATGCATTCATTTTCACTCCATCTGAGAATTTTCTCCCATTGAAAAATAGGCCCGGAGTAAATAATCAAACTGCAAAGTCACATGCTTCATCAATGTAAACAAGCAGCAATAGATATGTCCATGCTCCCATTTTCTATACAAATGTAATTACTAATCATTTCAGGGTAATATTGCAAAAATATGACTCGTTAATTTCTATAAACTGTATCTTTTCATAAGTTTGACTATTCCATCTGGCAATGAATAATTAGCATGACCAGGCCCCAAGGTTATAAAACTTTTTTTCATACTCAACTCAGCTGAGCATGAAATTTATCCTGCTCATAAATGTTAAAATGCCAACAATTGTTGGCATTTTAACATTTCTTAGCAAGATAAATACCACATCTGAGAGACTTAAAGCAAGAATCTTTTTCTCTTTTTGGGTATTTTACTTTTTATGAGCAGTTGAAATTTCGTGCTTAGTTGTTGAGCAAGATAAAAAGTTTTATAACCTCGGCGCCAGAGTTTGACCCATTGTGGGTGCAGGGATGTAAGGTTTATATGCCAGTATGTTAAGTCTTTGCAAATCATCAATTTTGTTTCCATTTCAAGCTTGAGACAAGGAACACGGTCAACTATGAGCATATAGAGAGGAGTGTTTATTACCTTATTTCAGTATTTTAACCCATTAAAGCCAAATGGAATTTTCCACCGTTATCAATTGGAACAGTCTGTTTCTGTTTTAAGTGATGTTGGGTGGTATTTTTCATTTTTATTCGAATTTTGACAGAACAGTCTGTGAGCAAACAGTGGAGACCCAGATCAGACGCCGCACTCTGTGGCGTCTGATCGGGATCTGTACTGTTTGTCCATGTCCCACATAAAGGATGCCAAGCTTATATGGGTTTACTACTTGCATGCTGGGTAATTTTCATGAATTTCTTGTCCTCTGCTGATATTTTCAAAATTAACTTTTTAAAAAAATTCTTTCACAAATACCATCAGAGTGTCAAACGGTTTGGATCAACATCAGGACCGACATTCCATTCTGTAGGTCCTGATCTGGATACAAACTTTTTGCAAAGGTTATCAGCAGACAACAAAAGTCGGCTTCAGCAAGTAAAACGTTAAAAGTCCAAGAAAGACGTGTATAATATGGGCCTTGACGCGAGAAAACCTGTCATCGGTGGTTTGCGAACAACAAAGAGACAGACCAGCCTGCTTATCTGCACAGTCTGATCAGCACCTTTGTTATTCGCTTAAACAATATTCTACCTAGTCTCTGAAGCTGAGGAGACTGGTTTGGATCTCACTTTGTCGGAAACCCCGTAGACAGGGTTTTCTCTCGTTGCAGCCCATATAGCATCAATTTTATTTTCTGTGTATCTAAGATCCCGTGATCAGCATGTCAAGGGAATTTAAAATGTGTCGGTCTTTGAGTTAAGTCAGAGAAATCTAAGGGAATTTCGCTTGAGCTATTTCTGTATTGACCATGAAGGAGCTGATTGGTCTGCATATATTTAATTTGAATATTGTAGAAAAAGATATAAACTGTAGCAATGTGAATGGTTTTGCATGTCTTTGCCCCACTGTTCCTGTCCCAAGCTTGATTTTCATTCCAGTTGTAGATAGTTATTTCTGTAAATTTGAGCTGGCTCATGGTGAAAATGGTACTTATGGCATAAAGGGTCATTCTTAGATTCTTTGCATGCTGGGTAATTTTTCATGATATTTTGGTGGTCTGCTGACTTTTTTCAAAATTAACTTTTTGTAGAACACTATCAAATGTGTAAAACAGTTTGGATCCTGATCAGGACCGACATTCTGTGGGTCCTGATCTGGGTCCAAACTGTTTGCAAAGGTTACAGCTGACGGCGTATTTTGTCTCTAGCAGGCAAAAAGTTAAATAAATGATCTTACATGAGTGTTCATATATTATTGAGTTTATTAAACAAGCTGAAGAAAAGAAATAAAATATGTGGCTATAGCAAGAATTTTATCACTATTTTTGAAAGGAGTTTAATAAATTCACTAATACAGAAGCATGAATGCTAGATTCTATATATCGTATGACATGACACTAAAATTATTTTGAAATACAGTAGAGTTAAATGCAGGCATTTAGTTAAAGAGTGCGTACCAGAAAAATTATTTTCTTATTTCTCAAGCGAAACATATGTTGTGGGTACTCCAAAGAACCGTCTCAATGAGACCAATCTTTTGAGCACCCAAAACATATGCTAAAAATGATAGGTAAGAAAATATTTACAATTTGATGCTGAAATAATTTGTTCATCTAAACCAGTTTTAAATGCCTTCTTTGTTGCCCACCTACAACTGTATCTGTTTCCAAAATAAGTCAGGGGCCCCACAAGCTCTGGAAATCATGGAAAACCTGGAAAATCACCAAAAAAAGTTCAGTGCATGGAAAAACCATGGAATTTGAAAAAAACCTGAAATAATTATGGAAAAATCATGCAATTTAGTGAAATAATATGACACAACCACCAGAAGCCAGAAAACTAACTGTCAGACACACAAAACTTGTGTGTCTGACAGCTAGTTTTCTGACTGCTGATGGCTTCAAGTTTTATTTCAAAATGCATACATGGTCTACAAGGCCTGCTTATTTGAATACATTACTGTTGTTGCTATCCATATTTATGCTCAGCGTGGCAAAGATGCCGCTAAAAGGGGTGGTCGGAGGCCATGCATTAAATAGTCATTGAAATTACATTGTTGATCATGTAAAATCAGTGAAAAATCATGGAATTTGTTTTTGAATTTCTGTGGGAACCCTGATAAGTGTGTGTGTAGAAGCAGTGAATGCCTAGACAAGTCTGCACAGACTGACTGGTCAGAGTCTAATCCCTGGTCACCTTATGCAATTTGTACCATTTTACCATGAGCTCACTCATTTGTAATTTTATATTTGTATGTATCTGTAAATTGTTGTATATTTTATTTATTAGTTTTGTTGATAATAGTCACAGACCAAATTAATGTGTGTTCCACCAACCCATCCAGCTTCATTTATTAATTTTTAACACTTCTATGAATGAATGACTGCTTCCATCCAATTTGACGCAATAAAGTTTGGCTGTTACATTAGAATTTTTTTTTGGTGGTCATGTATTGTCTTCTAAAAGGTAATTTCCCAGTAGTTTCAAAGTTAAACTGTCATTTTTAATTCTAAACTTATAACATTGTCTGTTCATATGAATACCAAACAGCATTATAAGCTGACTGTCTTATAGGTGAATATTTAAGTTTAAAAAAGTCAACATTTGTGGATAATTCTTGATCGGCTGCCATTAAAAGCTGGCTGATCTTGATCTACGCAGTTTATTAAGCCATGTTATTTTCAGCTTTAGCAGGAGACAATTGGCCCACCAGTATTCTATGTGGGAAAATTAAAAAAAAAAAAAGTAATTACTAGTGTCACAGCATCCATTCATCTCAATATGTCAGGACTAAATAAGAAAAACTACATTTATATCACGTGTATTTTGATAGTTATGTGTCACTTAAAATCAATAAATGTTTTGTAATAGAAAATAATATAAGCCAGTGAATTGTATAACTTTCTTAGTTCTTATATGAATATGAAAGTGAGTGAATGGCTTGATAGGGAGTGGGTGGGGGGATGCTATAAACTGCTTAGTATACATATTATGAATTTGTATGTGAGTGGAGAGCTGCTGCATTCATTGTGTGGAAGCGCAGTGGCTCAGTGGTAGAGTGCTTGACTTGAGACTGAGGGGTTGCGGGTTCGAGCCTCACGGGTGCCACTGCATTGTGTCCTTGAGCAAGACACATCAATCCTTGCTTAGTACTGATTCAACCCAGGAAGACCCGTCCCGACATAACTGAAAAATTGTTGACTGGGACGTAAATAATCAAATTAAACAAACAAAGCATTCATTGCGTAATTGAGTTGGGGACTTGAACATTCATTGTTAATATATAAGCAAGAGAAAAAAAACTGTCAAATTCTTAGTTCATATATGAATGTGTGAGTGGAGAGCTAAAAGCATTCATTGGGTAATTGAGTTGGGGACTTGAACATTCATTGTTAATATATAAGCAAGAGAAAAGCTATAAAATTCTTAGTTCATATATGAATGTGTGAGTGAGTGGAGGGGTATAGCATTCATTGTGTAATTGACTTGGGGACTTGAACATTTGAATTCATTGTTAAAATATAAACAAGAGAAAAAAAACTGTCAAATTCTTAGTTCATATATGAATGTGTGAGTAGAGGGCTATAAGCATTCATTGGGTAATTGAGTTGGGGACTTGAACATTCATTGTTAATATATAAGCAAAAGAAAGCTTTATATATGGTAGTGTGAGTGGTGGGCTATAGCATTCATTGTTTTATATAAGCAAGAGAAAATCTATAAAATTCTACGTTCATATATAAATGTGTGAGTAAGTGGATGGCTATAGCATTGATTATTAATGTATAAGCAAGACAAGCTATAAAATTCTTAGTTCATATATGAAAATTTAAGTGTGGGATATTAACAGTTATTGTTGATATGTATGCAGACTAAAAACTATAAAATTCTTAGTATTTAAGCAAGCGAGATTTCTATTATCATACTAGATTCTAAGTAAATAAACTATAAAATTCTTAGTTCATATAGGAATGTGTACTTATATTGGGGACTTTAACATTTATTTCTAATACATAAGCATACTACAATCTATTAAATTCTTGGTACTTAAGCAAGTGAGATTTCTATTATGCCAGATTCTTAGTAAATAAGCCCCAATAAAAAACATAGAATACATGCACACATGATAATAATTCTCATTTAAAGTGTTATATAATGTAAATGTGAAGAGTTCAGCTGTATACAGGTGAATGGTAATCATTTTTTGAGGTTTTATGTAATAAATGGGCCTTGACGCTAGAAAACCTGTCTTCAGAGGTTTGTGAACAACAAAGGTGCAGACTAGCCTGCGCATCCGCACAGTCTGATCAGCACCTTTCTTATTCGCTTTTCGGAAAGTATCACATATAAACTTGCTACAGGTGAAATTTCAATTTTCTAGCTAGTCTCTGAAACTGAAGAGACTGGTTTGAGTCTGGCTTTGTCAGGAATCCCGAAGATAGGTTTTGTTGCGACGAGGTCCAATTGTTATCAAAGGTATTAATTGGGCCTCGACCCAAGAAAACCTGTCGTCAGAGGTTTGCGAACAACAAAGGCGTAGACCACCTGCGCATCTGTGCAGTCTGGCCAGCACTTTTGTTATTCACTTATTGGAAAGTATCATATCTAGACTTGCTACGAGCAAAATTTCAATATTTAGCTAGTCTCTGTAGCTGAGTAGGCTGGTTTGAATCTCACTCTGTCGGAAACCCTGAAGACAGGTTTTCTCGCGGCGAAGCCCAACTGCCATATTTAACCAAATGAGTGCATTGTAGGCTTACCATTTTCAGACTCCTATACCCTTTTTAGAAAAAAGCTGCCAAATTTGATATATAAATGATCATTACAGTTACTCCTAGAAATGTAATCATTCTGTATTTTTTGAAAAAAACATATTTTGAGTATAGAGCTAAATATCTAAAGAGGTGAAGGGCGATAAAATCATGCAAGATCTAGTTATACTGTACTCAAGTAAATGTAGTAAATGCAAGTTTATATGTAACAGTAGAATTTAATATTAATATTAAAAAAAAAAAAAATCAGATTTTTGATAATATAATATTTCTTGATAATATAATTCTTCTTATTATCATTATCATTATTATTATTATTATTAAAAGTCACTATGTCAAGAATATTGATTTTAACAGAAATCACCTCTGCAGACAATTATCTCGTACTTAGGCTCAAATCAACAATTGAACCACATAGTCACATTCGACCACAAATGATAGTTTTCAATTGCCTACTATCAAAGGTCTAGGGATACATAATCACTTCCCACAAAATAGTAAATAATTTGTTAAATAAGAAGAGAATACATCAATTAAGAGTTGGTGCATATATGGAAACCTGTTTTTGGTAAAGCTAAAAAATAATGAAGAATAAAAATAGGGGGGGGGGGGATACAAATAAAAAAAATGTTCAGAATTTCCTTTTGGCTGGTATCCACTGTATAGGTAGATTTGCCCTTCTATACAATTGTGTAGTGGAAATCCATACACACTTTAACAATACTTTAAAGTATGAGCTGACTACATGTTTGAAAAGTAAACTGTGTAAATTGCATGTTGTAGTTCTGTTTTGCTGTCAAAATCACAAGAAATTGTACTAAATATGAAACCTGTGCAAAATTGCACAGGTTTCATACTTAGTACATTTCATGCATTTTTACACCTTAAACAGGGCCCTCACTTAATATGACCTTTATCATATCACTAGTAAGTGTCCTCAGTATTTGTGGATGCTGTACTGCATTATAAGCAGTGTGCATGCTTATCTGGTTAGTTGTGTTGGCATTGCCTTTGAAGAAATCTGTTCTTATTGGCTTATGTACCCATATATGTCATACTGTATATTTGGTTATCGTTTCTTTTGGTTACTTGTGTTATGCATGTGAATTGGTTTATGAGAAAATATATTTTTATGCCACTATTTGTTAAAATGATATTAACTATGCAATATAAACAAACTTTGCTTGATTGTATGTGTTTGTGTTTTTCATTTTACTTCATTTTGTTCCATTTCATCCTCATAATATCATACATCATCTTAATAGTTTAGTATTTAAGGTGAGTCTGACGTTGGAAAAGATTTTTTTGTGGTTAACTCTTTTCTTGCTAGTGGCGAAATTAGTCATTTGCTGATAACTTGCAAACAGTTAAGACTCAGATCTGAACAGACAGAACGTCTTCTCAGATCTGTATCAAAACTGTTCGACACTCTTGACTCTGAAAAAATTCCTGGAATAATTTTTGAAGGGGGTTACTTTTGAAAATAGCCTGCAGAAGACAATGAAAGCATGAAAATGTAAACAGCACTCAAAGAGTTATTCACTCAGGAATGCTGCTACATGCACGCTAATAATATTATAGCTTATTTCTGTAGCTGACTAAACTGTGGTTTAACCCATTTAAGCCAAATGAGATTTCCCATTATTAACAACTGTGCCTGTCTTTTTCCCAAATACACATTCAATTAGGGCAGGTGTCGTTACTTTAACTGATAAAAGTACATGTATGCATACATTTAGTATAAGTTAACAGCTTAAGTTAAGAGCAACCTCTCCAGGGACAGTGGAATGACAGTAACTTACTGGCAGAGACAATTAGCCATGAATGGCATTTCAGCAAAGTATGCATGTGCGAACAAGATTACAGGAAAGCACGATTTTCAAACAGAGAGGTAGAGATTGATAGAGGGCGAGGATATAAGCCACCAAAAAATCAATCATCTACACTCGGGTTTGCCTGCAGGTAAAAAAAAACAAACATCTGTGGCGTGTGTAATTGGTGATATTTAAATGTTGATTTTGGAAAATTTTCACAAAAATGCCAGCCCTATGAAATGCCAAGTGGAAACTGGGAAAATATCCTGTATTAATTTCCAATTATTGTGTTATACCTACCACTGATTAAATTTCCATTTTTTTTTGTTTATCACAAAAATGCATAGGTTTATTTTCACTGGAGCCGATATTTAGATATGGCCTAAAAGTATCAAAAAGACGCAATACGATGGGCAATTTTTATGTTCGTAGAACTGTAGATTTATTAAAACCAGCAAAAGTAAAAACACACATATATATATTTGGAAAGAATGAGCTTTTATCTATACATGCAACCTAAAACTAATTCAAAATGTATTTTTTTAGTTTTAAGAGGGTGCAGGTGTCTCTTCGTGGAAGAAGTGTCATTTTGCCTCAATGGTGCCGCATACCCAGGTAGCAGAACACCCATGGATAAAAGCCGAGATCTTTTTTTGGAATTTTATGAATTTCTTTATCCATTGTAATTTAAAGACAAGTGCTTAAGAGATAAATTCTTTTGTCCTGGTTAAGCTGTCTATTTGTGTATTGTAAGAGATTCTTTATTGATTTTTTATTGGTATTGTTAGGTGTTTTGCTTTTTTGCCCCAGAAAAAAACAATAATCTGGAACAGTATAATAAATCGGACCCAGGGGTCCTTCTTCAGTACCTTAGCAAAAAAATCAAAACACATTTGTGTGATTTATTAATAGTCAATTTATTGATTTTGTATATTTAAATCACTCTTTATTCATGCATACGGCGTTGATTAACCTGTGTGCTATGATGGGCCTGTGTCGTTTGCTTGCTCGCTAGCGAGTGTCTGACTGGCAATCTATTTCTTAAGGAGTTTATGCTTGTTTTAATTGATTTTAGACTTGTTTGGTGTACGTCATATTTTAACATTCTTTGTCTAAAGAGTCTGTTGGTCCCTTGGGACTTTTTTGCTTGGGTTAAACAGGTTAGTGCCTGTGCTTTTTAGCTCTGTTTATTATAGAGTCTGGTCGGTTGGTTACCATGCTATGTGTAGACTCTGCTGTTTGTTATAGAGTCTGATGGGTTGGTTACCATGCTATGTGTAGACTGTCCACTAAGATTTTGACCAGTTGGTTAAGGTGCTTTTTTAAAACTAGTGTGGGTAAATTTTACCCAGAAAACAAACCTAGGCCAGAGATGAGCGGGTAATTTTCCGCTCATATATATATATATATATATATATATATACCTCTGGCACGAGCAAATAAGATTGTTATTTGCTCTAAATATTTCCTAGAATGGTACAAACAATTTCAATTTGATCTTAAGCAAGTCAACTAGTAAGTGCAACTGCAAGCGTAGGCTACTTGTCAGTTTGATAGCAAGCTTCTGAATCCAAGAGGCAAAGAGGCACCTATATAACGTACACTGGAAATATGGTAGAAATCTGACAATTGGCTTTGTCTCTGACAGAACGTTAGAAACAATCACATGAAAATGGGCTGATTTCCATACGTCGGCTGCAGACACAGGATACTTAATGCTACAATATTAAATGGCCATTATAGCATATTGGCAACAAGTATTGGATATGGAAGATTTATTTGGAGCCAAAGCAAATTGTAACAGTAGGCATATATAATTTATTGAAAAAAAAAAGGTGATACAAATCAAAGTTGGGGACAGGCTTTTGAATGCGACTTAATATGTTGGTTGTAAAGTATTAGTATATTTTTTCTTGTTTATAAGGTAGATGGAAGTATTATGGTAACTTTCATCCCCCAAAAAATTAATAATTTAGTTTTTTATTAGAAATGAACAGCAAAACAAATAGACAAGGGTTTGCTAAAATCCCTTTGTAAGTAAATGACGCCATGAAGCATTACTAAATTGAGAAAATACATTAAAACTGTTTTTGTGGCTCTTAGGAGTTGGAATCACTGAAATAAGAAAATGTAGATCAGATTTTTATTATTCATTCCACCTGGGATTGATTTACCCCACCCACTTTTTATAACATGGGGGTATGACAGTACCGGAAGTTGCCAGGTACACGCTTTAATCGATATATCAATATAGTTGCTGGTGAATGATCGATCACATATGTCATGGGCAATGCAAAATCAGAAGACATTTCAAAATCTGTTTATAATGGTATTTATAACAGGTTTATGAACCAGCGATTATTTTGGAATATTGATTGCTGTTTTCAAATTGCTATAGAAGAGCAAACAACTTGCTTATATTTTTTGTATACTTGTCTATGATTCGCGTTTGAACTAATGATTGTGAATTCAGCTTGGCCAATACTTATTTTACCATAGCGAATGAAACATAGCAGCGTCTAATTCTATGCTTACTGTGCGCTTAAAATGACAAGAAATTTGGTCAGTATTCTGTACTGTCCTCTATTCAAAGCTAAATATCTTGACTGAACTAAACCATGATGTAAAATTTATATCGATTGATAGACAGAAGCTAGACCTTATGGTACCATAAATTCTATATTTGAGCCATGGCATGATATTTCCAACAATGTGGTTTGTGTGACCAGCACAGGCTCACACCAGCCTGCACATACCCGCAGTCTGATCAGAGCCTTTGCTAGTCGCTTGAATATTCTTTTAGTGTGAAGCTACTGACCGAACAACATTAGGAGTTTCTAAGCTTAAAAGGAGGCTGCAGAGGCTCGTCTGAGTCTACACATGTCAAAATTCCACATTGTTGGAAATCACATGTGGCGGCTCATTTGTAGAGATACAACCCAGTTCTGCGGACATAAAAAATGCACCACGTACACCTGCCTTGTCCCTTATACAGTAAACACAGATGAATAATTGCATAATATCACCATGACAAAGCAATATTTTACAAGAGATAAAACACACCTAATAATGCAATTTCTACATTGAACGCTCATGAAGGTTGTTAACAATGACAAAGAAAAGTATCACACCAACCTTACCAACTTTACCACGAAATATATTGATCGTAATGTGCAAGGTCTACACTGATGTAGGTGGTATGAAATTGTTAACAAGCAAACTTATAAACGAACACCTAATGTATTGCCAATAATCATGCGAAATTTCATTCAAAATGAAGCAAATGTAATGTAATAACAAGTCTGGTTAACATGTCTCCTATCATAATGAAATGTCTCCTTCACAGATTTCATTTGTTACGCTAACGAATTCGACTTGTGAGGAATTAAAGTAAATGTTTCTTGTGTTAATTCTTGCAACTCGGGGAGGGAATATTAGTTATTGTCAAAGTATAGATAATGATTCTCTTTCGTTTAAAGATAGTAATATAGAACTGAGCTCAAATCATACAGCAATAAACAATAAATCAACAACAACAGAAACACCGCCTAAGAATGGACGGCAGCCCAAGTCAATAGGAGCTTAAAGTAAAAAAATAAAGTAGTAGAAATTTGTACCTTATAAAGCCACTTGTCGCCCATTTGAGCGTGACCAATCCGTCTTCCCTGTGGGTACTTGGGAACCAGGCTTAACGGCATGACCCAACACTCGTCATTAATTTTTGGTTTTACACGCTTGGCTATGCGTAAAACCCCGATTAGAAGGTAAGGATTCCAAACTCCCTCTTGACTGAGAGGGAGCCTCAGCAGCAGCTGCTGACAGCCTATTCCACATGGGATGTCCTAAGAGAAAACACGGTGGTAAACCTAGGAACTACCACGAAATTGTGTTAACGTATTTTTGTTCCCAAGCCACATCCGGGACACGTCGTGGTAGTTTCCAGGCCGAAAATTGGATAAAGAAAGGTTGGTGTCACTTTCATTTTTGTTTTATTTTACAACTAAGAACGAACAATGGTGAAATCCGACAATGTGGTTCCGTGTAAATATGTCTCAGCGTCCCCTCTAGCCCAAAATTTTGTTTGAAAAGTTTTTTTCTTTCTTTAGATTCGTGTTTCCCCACTGAGCATCGGACCAACTTTCCCCTAAGTTCGAAGAATTTTAGCCCATATCTGTCAAATTAAATGGAATTGGATATCATTTGACGATGAAAATGATAAAAAGACCCTGAATAAACATTCCTCCGCAGAAAAAAATCTGAGCATTTACTCGTAAACGATTCATCCCCAATTTTTCCTGTTTGGTAGTTTCCAGCTCATCGTGGTAGTTAAAATGCTATCGTGGTAGTTTCCAAGACTGTGTAGGATACGTTTTTGAAGTGTTACAAAACATTATAGTGGTTGTTTGTTTCGCATGATAACCCTCGAACTCGTCAATTAATTACCTCGGTAAACAAATAAATCACATTTCAACACCATGAAGAAGCTAAGCTGAGGACTCAAGTGATTCAATGTGATGCTTGACAGGTGGAGATCATGCCCTGGACTGCCAAACAACACCTCTGGAAATCTAAAGCAAAAGAAGGTCATCAGTTGAGCGGTGGTGGACCAAGCAACAGACACTAAAATGATATAAAAAATTGCGTCACTCGCTACCTTGTTCCATGTTCAGTCAACTTTAAGATTAAATGGCAGGCTAAGACTACTGGCCCAAAGTATCGTCAGTACTTGCGCTTTCAAAAAAGGGGAAATATCCTCGGGTTGGGACACTTTTTATCTCGTACATGTGAGTGTGACGATGAACGGGCATGTTATTTGATAATTAAAAGGCATGTTTATTCAAAAACAAAATGTGTGACTATCCCTTCTTTTCATTCTTCTCATCATTTCAATGGCCCACCAAAATTAAAATTCAGGCAGTCGACATTTGTTATCTGACAAAAGGTTTTTTGAAAAGGTCTTCGTATGAATAAGAGGGGTATTCAAGGTTCGGACTGCACATTCTGTCTTTATAAAGATAAAGTAGCTCCTGGATAGTGAACATCTGCTGATGCGAAATACTACTAAATTCCTACAAAGTCTTAGAAACTACCACGATAGCATTTTAACTACCACGATGGGCTGGAAACTACCACACAGGACGAACGGGGCATGAATCGTTTACGAGTAAATGCTCAGCTTTTTTTTCTGTGTAGGAATATTTATTCAGGGTCTTTTTATCATTTCCATCGTCAAATGATATCAAATTTCATTTAATTTGACAGATATGGGCTAAAATCCTACGAACTTTGGGGAAAGTTGGTCCGATGCTCAGTGGGGAAACACGAATCTAAAAAAAGAAAATAACTTTTCAAACAAAATTTTGGGCTAGAGGGGACGCTGAGACATATTTACACGGAACCACATTGTCGGATTTCGCAATTGTTCGTTCATAGTTGTAAAATAAAACAAAAATGAAAGTGACACCAACCTTTTTTATCCAATTTTCGGCCTGGAAACTACCACGACGTGTCCCGGATGTGGCTTGGGAACAAAAATACGTTAACACAATTTCGTGGTAGTTCCTAGGTTTACCACCCGTGGAAAAGCTGAATTTGAAACGGTTGCTGGATGTAGGGTACTGTTATAACTTGCATGAATATGCAGCTAGCTCGTGTCTTCTCGCTAGCTGGTGTCAAGTATCCAGAATCCGCCACTGTTATCAGATCATGCACAACTTTTACAAGACAGTTGCAGCTTGGTACTTCTG
Source organism: Loripinus fragilis (assembly GCA_964019695.1). NCBI lineage: Eukaryota > Metazoa > Mollusca > Bivalvia > Lucinida > Lucinidae > Loripinus > Loripinus fragilis. The sequence continues at coordinate 64,787,788 of OZ026525.1, read as the reverse complement.
GTTATGGTTTCGAAGGTAGTCGAACTGTCTGTCACCCTGCTAGTGTTTCTGTATCTACCTGTCAAAAATCGGGCTGCCCAACGTTGTATCATATCAAGTTATTATTTTGGTAGCTGAATGTCATGGTTGATTTGGCTCTGGATACTTTTAGCATGTTACATTTCATGCAGTGAAAGTTCACTCCCCAGTTTCATTCTCATGCAGCAAATTTGCAAAGGTTCTGTTTCTTAGTATGCTAGTCTTCAAATATATTGTAATTTCATCTCTCTGTAAATGATGTAGCCATCGGCTTGGAACTGCGTTTGTCTTGTAGGTCATTGATGAAAATCCGGAATCAAACTGGTCCTAACACAAAGCTTTTAGAGACGGACGCCACTAACCGCATGTACTTTCTTTGGTGACTAAGTGGCCCTCCAATAAACTGCTGTGTATTCCTAAGCAACGGACCTTCGTCAGAAAAGCTGATGATGTATGCAGCCAAATGCTTTTCTGTACTCGAAGATAACCATACCAGTGTGTGTGGAAGGATGCAGTCAGTCCAAAGTAGAGTGTACGGATCTGAGTCCAGTAACTCTGCTTTGCCCTGAATCCATGCTAACAGTCATTGAAAGTGTCATGTTTCTCCAGGTGTTTCACCGTATTGCTTACTATTACATATTAGACGCGGTCAGGGAGACTGTATGATTGCTTAACCTTTTTCTTTCTGTCCTTTTCATTCTGTCGGATTATTATAGATACATTTTAATACTATGAAACTTTTTACCTGTATCCAGAATTAAAAGGGTTAAAAATAAATGACTCAAAGATGAAACTAGCACTAAACGGGTAATCTTCCATGTGAAGGGTGGGGGGGGGGGGGGGTAATGATAACAACAATAGAACCCTCACCTTCCAACGTTCAGCTTGGGCCACAGCCAAAGAGTGTCTTAAATTTATTTTTCTGACCAAATTGTCAAGCATAAAAAGTGTGTTGTTAATCGAGCTGACAGTTCTTTTCTCACTCAAGGTCGCCGCCTGGTGTGACGTCACTGAGTACTGAACTGATTTTGTCTTCATGTTAAATTACGCCCATGGAAAATTTCTTTCAAAATAACACATTTTCAAAGTGTTTTATAGACTACAGACTATATAACTATACTTAAAACCAAAAGTATCCGTTCTTTCCAGAGGTTTCCACTGTTAATATATATGCCTTTTCCTGATATTGGTAAGTGATATATTAAATGTGTTTAATCAAAAAGTCTGATCAATTATTCATAAGACAGTTGAATTCTATGGTTTTGTTGTCATAAATGAAACCACAATGCCCTAATAAAACATGCAAAGGGGCAAAAATAACTTTTCCAAAATGCATCACATTTGATTTGCTACAGACAGTAACTGTAGCTTTGAGATTTAGCAATTTATTTTTTTTATAGACCTAGTCTCAAAGATATGCTATGGGATTGCTTTTTAAAGTTCAAATCATCTTGGACCACCCAACGAGTAACACAAATTAGAGTGGTACGTTACGTCAATACCCCTTTTTGGGAACTTTACAGTGCTTTCCATGGAATTTCCCCTTACAAACTGTTTGTCATCTTTTTTCCAAACCGATGGGAATTTTTATCAAATCTTGTCACATACTCTCGGCAGAGGTCCAAACGAATCACTGGTAAAAAAAATCGTGATAAATGCAACAAATATTGCAAATCATCCAGATCTACTTTTTCCATGTCAGCACGGCGACACATATTTAGATAAAATAGATGATTTTAGTTCTTAAACAAATGTTACAAATCATCCAAATATGCATCTAATGATCTGCCACATGTGTGTATGAGTGTTCAAAGAAATTCCGGATTTTCTCACACAAATAATTATTCTCATTTGGGATTTTTAGCTGTTTAGTGGTTTACAGATTTATGGGATACGGTATGACGTCCATAACAACGTTGCGATCATAATGACAAAATTATAACGTTTTTACGGCAGAAGTGAGATTTCAAAGTAATCTTTATGTCATATGATAAATAGAATCTAACATGAGTGCTCTTGTATTATTGAATTTATTAAACTCGTTGCGAAAAATAGATAAAATGCTCGGCAAGCCTCGCATTTTCTCTTTTTTTCCCAACTCGTTTAATAACTTCAATAAAACATGAGCACTCATGTAAGATTGTCTATATCTGCAACACGGGGGGGGGGGCACTCATAGAAAATAGTCTATATCTGCAACAAGGGGAGCACTCACGTAAGATCGTCTATATCTGATACAAGGGAAGCTCTCATGTAAGATCCTCTATATCTGCAACACGGGGATTACTCATGTAAGATCCTCTTTATCTGCAACAAGGGGAGCACTCCTGTAAGCTCATCTATATCTGCAACAAGGGGAGCTCTCATGTATGATCCTCTTTATCTGCAACAAGGGGAACACTTACCTGCAACAAGGGGAGCACTCATTTAAGCTCCATCTTTAGCTGCAACAAGGGGAGCACTCATGTAAGATTCTATATATAACTAAACTTGTTACATGCAAAATAACATTACTCTAGCAAGTTGATGCAGCCAAATGGGTTGATCGAGCCTTACCTGATAAAGCCCCAAACATAACATGTAGTAAACCTATGTAACACGGCCACTCTCAAAAAGACCGAAAATTGGTTTTCAAGACCAATTATTGCTTAATGCAGGTCAAAAGTATTGCAGAATGCTCCAAGGGGAGCATTCTGCAATACTTTCGACCTTTATTAAGCTACCAATTGTTACTAGGATCTTTGTTTTGTCTATTTTTGAGTGGCTGTTTTACACAGATTTAAATGCAATCAAAATTTTACTCTAAAAAGGTCTATCGCGACTTAAGGGGTGTTAAGAAAGTTCACTCCGCAGTTCATCGTGTCCGACATACAATGACTTCGCCAAATTATATTGTCTATCATAATGGGCACTGTCTTTCGATCTTTCTGATATTTTCCAAAACTTATGACATCTAAGTTTTTGGATGGTTATTGTAAGCCTTACAGTTTAGAAACTGTCCGAAGGGTTTACATAAGATGAATACAAATCCACGAAGTACATGAAAAATAGATACAAATTCATGAAGAATAAGAAAACAAATCCACGAAGAATAGATACAAATCCATGAAAATAGGAAGAATTGGAATAGAAATCCATGAAGAATAGGAATACAAATCCATGAAGAATAGGAATACAAATCCATGAAGAATAGGAATATAAATCCATGAAGAATAGGAATACAAATCCATGAAAAATAGGAAGAATAGGAATATAAATCCATGAAGAATAGAAATACAAATCCATAAGAATAGGAAGAATTGGAGTATAAATCCACGAAGAATAGGAATACAAATCCATGAAGAATAGGAATACAAATCCATGAAGAATAGGAAGAATAGGAATACAAATCCATGAAGAATAGGAATACAAATCCATGAAGAATAGGAATATAAATCCATGAAGAATAAAAATACAAATCCATGAACCATAGGAATACAAATCCATTTACCATAGGAATACAAATCCATGAAGAATAGATACAAATCAACGAAGAATAGGAATACAAATGCACGAAGAGTTCCTAAACCGATTAGAAAAGGTTCTGATCACTAAGGTGGCAATAGTTGTTTGTTGTTACTTTCAATGGTTTTTGCAGACTAATTATTTTCGAGGCCAAAATATTTGATTTAATATCCCCATTGCATGTCCACTATAAAGAACTATTACTGAACTAACGGAAAAACAATTTTATTGCAGAATGAATTTCTTGCACACTGGATAATGATATCTGAGATTTTACACTGGGATAGAAAATGTTATTTTACCCATGCTATCTTACCCTGGACGTCAAGTAACGTCATCATATGAAATTTCATCTTATCGTATTCAGGAACTCCTGGAAGCTTATTTTAGAATAAATAGATACATAAAACAGTGATGAGCAAGAAAAAGAATCCACTATTCGTGTGAGGGTAGGATAGGTAAATCCGTCCCTCGGTGTCACCGTTTGTCATCACTCGGCAAGCCTCGTGATGCCAAAAGGCGATCCTCGGGACGGATTTTTCTATCCTACCCTTACAATCATGATATATTCTTAAATTCTTAACACCCTTTATAAGAGAGCTATCAAAATTCGAGTTATCTAGGTTTTATTGTGTTTGTATTCTAGAGTTCCACAAACAGTGTTCAGCGATGGCTCCAGTGTTATCAAAAGAAAAGATATCAGAGAGGGATAACGAGGCAAGGGATCCTACAGCTGCCGTTAAAGATTGGGTCAAGACTGTCGATCTTCTGAAAGCAGGTTCGTATCTGTAACCTTCATATACTCATGCTAAGAGAAGGAAGGCCACCCTTAGCTTCGTATAAGGTATGTTTGATTTGCATAGTAATTCGGGGGTCACTTACAGTGGATGAAGGCCTCACGCACATGTCATGCCAATCTATCAGAATGTTTGAAACAATTTTCTCTTCAAGCAAGACAGTCCCAGCATACCTGCAATATGGCAAGGAACTGTTTGCAGGCTGACCATGTCATACTCCTAGACCAGCCTCCCAGATCCCAATCCATCTCTGTTCGATCACCCCTGGGATAATCTAGACTTGTGGGTACATGATCGTATCCCTTCCCAGCCGCCACATTTCCCAGATTGGAATACTAGCTATTTTAACAATAGGCAATACATACACAAGGGGTGGGGTGGGTACAGCCCAAGGCTTCTTTTAAGCATGCGCCAAAGCTCATATAATGCATTCATAAAGGTCATTCAAGATACGAACTACAATATATAAATTTGTTATCATAACATGTTCATGTCTGTAAGACGTATAAATGGGGTGGCCTTCTTTTTATTAGTTGATAAATCTCAATCTCAGCCACTAGCTAGAATACATACATGTGTATTGAAATTTTATATGAAGCGGCTTAGATAGTATAATTTGATGGTAGCGGAAAACAAATGCGCTGATCAGACTGCGCGGATGTGCAGGCTGATCTGTGCATTTGTTTATCGTATGCAACAAAGTCACCTCCATGTTTCTGGGCCTCGAAGCGAGAAAACCTGTCTTCAGAATTTGCGACCAGAGAAGACTCAATCTAGCTTGATCAGTTACCGAGACTAGCTAGAATATTGTCATTCTGCGTGTTACATATTTAACCGTGGCGCTATCCAAAGAGGAAATAACAAAGGTGCTGATCAGTCTGCGCCCCTTAACAAAGTTGGGGTTTCTCACCATGAATCCCATTTGGAAAACGGATTCTTTCGAAATAGAGATACCCTACAACATTTGAGAAATAGCATGCTCGATTTTTCATTTAGTCTGTTCGTAAGAGTTAATAGAAAATGCAACTCTAACCCCCTATCAATTAAGCAGTATTCTAGAACCCAACCCGATTATGAAAAATATCAACAGTGCAATTCTTCCAGCAATGGCGTAGCTCCCCGCAGCTACGCACGTGCATAATAAAAAAAATAGTCCCATTCAATGGAGGTCACCTAATGTGGTGAAAGTGATTTTCCATATCATAAGGACCTCTGGGAGCAAATTCTTTCCTTTAAGAGAAGTTCCCATTTTGCAAAGGGACGCAATTGAAAAGAATCACTGCTTGATTCAGTAGTCTCCCTTTGATATGCGTAACTCTTTCAGCGATCTGGCTGAAATTGCTCATGTCCAGAATTGTCCAGTACATAGATATACAGTTACTACATGTACATATAACTCAGTGTCAGTGAAAAGTTACCCGTATCGAAATTTCGATATTTCGTAAAATACATAATACAGCTCTTTGGCTTCTGTTACGTTCATGTTTCTTGTCAACGACAAGTTGGTTGGGAGAGATAAAACAGTTACACGAGCCTTGAATTACGGTGCTCGTGATGCACGTGCATTTTATGTTTTTTTCTCAGTTTTTAAGAACTTGAAATCATCATTTTCAGATGACAACATGCCAGAACATGCCCTAGACATTTTCATTGAAAACGTCACAAAAATGGTTTAGGTTATCCAATTAAACGCGAAAAATGAGGATCAAACTTTTGGGTAGTACCGAAACTTTGCATTTTCTTATACAATGCAATGGAAACTACAGGAATCCGTCAAGGAATGATTATAATGCATTGGGTGTGATGGATACCGTTTTCCATAGTGGTGATGCATGGGACTCTATGCCATAAAATTGTGTGTTGAAGTATCCATTGTAGTAAGTTAAGTGTAAGTGATTTACTCGTAACTTTCCACTGACGTTGAGTATATGTTTGGGAAGATGTTTTACCGACTCCACATGGCACAAATACTACTATTGCGATAGTCTGGTACCCTGCCTCTCCGACTCTGTCTTCACACAAAGAGACGCCGGGTACTAGACTACTATTGCGATAGCACTGCATTGTCGCACAGGAAGCTCGCTAGCACGAACAAACCTGTCGCCTTTCGCTCGGTGCACACTGGGATTGAGCCGCCATTTTTATTAAAAATAAATTAAGCGATCACTGCTTGCATGACTCTGGGCTTTACATCCAGAAAATATTGACTAAAAGAGAAATGATAAACTGTCAAAAATTTAACTTATTGCTATTCTTAACAATAAATTCTGTCACTACAGCAGTGCGAGAATTGAACGGGACTAGCCAAATATCGCTAGTTACCCATGATGCAAAGGGCGAAATGCGAGAGATCTAGATGAGGTATCGTCAGGTCTCGCGAGAATGGATAGCACTGTAACAAACAAAATCATCTATAATAACCTTTTCTTTTTATATGTGTAAAAGTAAGTAAGGGTGCAAAGATCAGGAGTCGATACAATCAAGTACCACACCCGACCAAGGATATCAATTGGAAAGTTACAAACTCACAGTTAGACACCACAAACGAGAGCCAAGAGGTCAGCCCTTTCCCAGCAGGTGACCACAAAGCACATATAAACAGACGCGCACAAAGACATAGCAAACATAAGACAGAACAAAAACATAAAAGATCCACAAAGTCTCGCAATGGTTAATTTAACGTCTTTAGACATTTGTAAAGTTAAGCTTTTTATTTATTTGGTAAGTCACACAAGTGCTACACAAACTATATAAACTGGCAATGCATAGATTAAACTGATCATTGGAGTATTCAAGAAAGAAAGAATATGCACCCCATTAGGATTCTGATAAACCCTCTGCATCCGGACTTTGCTGATTGAGCCCTTATGAACTGGAATACTTCATGAAATTGGTTGTAGAAAATTGAGCCGCGACATCGACATGAGATTTCCGACAATGTGGTATGTGCGACCATAAAGCCTCAGATCAGCCTGCGCATACGCGCAGTCTGATCAGAGTCTTTGCAAGTCGCTTGAATATTCGATGAGTGTTAAGCTACTGACCGAACAGCATTTGGAGTTTCTAAGTTTAAAAGGAGGCTGCACAAGCTCGTACGAGTCTACACTTGTCAAAATGCCACATTAATTGTTGGAAATCACGTGTTGCGGCTCAATTAATGTCAGTCATAGCCAACTTGCTGATTCTGGAGGGATGGATTCGGCATTTTGATAATTTGTAAATGGTCAATTGTGTCTTGTGGCCATTTCAGCCAGACCTGTGTTCTTCTTATCTTACAGAGCCAGAAAACCCATTTGGTGATGACCCAGAATTCTTTCCTGTTCAAATAGAAACTGCTTTTAGAGACAGTGGTTATTATGATGGTGTTCTAGACAAGTCTCCATTTGATTCTAAACCTTCAGTCGCTGATCTTATAAACAAAGGTTTAACACAGAAGGAAGCCACAGCGATTGTTGATGAAATCGTCGCAGCATCTACTGTAAATAAACTGAAAAGGGCATCTGAGGATGAAGCCATTTATGTGCCAGGGTTAGACAAATGTTTTTCTGGAGGTAATACATATGGGAGTGGTAATTATAAAAAGGAAGTTGAGAAGACCGTTAAAGATACCTTGAAGAAAGATGGTGTAAATAGTGCACTCAAACTGGGAACTGATGTGGATAAGACAAATCAAGACAATGGTATACAAAGAGCAAAAAGTATCGAAAAACAAATAGTGGCTGCCAGTCCAAAGCCTATTGTCAGAGATAAAATAAAAGTACATGATAAATCTGTTGATATTGAAGGGCATATGACTCTTGCAAGGCCTACATCTGTAGAAAGAGGTACAATGCATGACACATCTTTAAATCAACAAGCATGTTCCGGGAGACCTAAATCTGTAGACCGAGATACATTAAAAATGCAAGACAAATCCATAGATAAGCGAGTGAATTATACGAGGCCTAAATCTGTAGATAGAGATATAATAAATAGAATTTGCAAGTCTGTTGAACCGCGCTTGAATTCTGAGAGGCCTAAATCTGTAGACAGAGATGCAATGAATAGAATTGGCAAGTCCGTTGAACCACGTTTGAATTCTGAGAGGCCTAAATCTGTAGACAGAGATACAATTAGTAGAATTGGCAAGTCTGTTGAACCTCATTTAACTTCTGAGAGGCCTAAATCTGTAGACAGAGATGCAATGAATAGAATTAGTAAGTCTGTTGAACCTCGTTTACTTTCTGAGAGACCTAAGTCCGCAGACAGAGATTCAATGAAAGTACTTGATAAATCCATTGAAATGCATATGAAATCTGCACGGCCAGAGTATGTTGACAGAGATGGTATGATTTTACATGACGGATCAGAAAACATTAATATTAACGCAAATATTACACGACCTAAATCCCTAGAAAAGGATATGCATGAAATACCAGCTAAAACTATTGGTTCTAACAGCCCAGATGATTCTTCACCAGATAGCGAGTATCAGTCAGGAAAGGAAAGTTTAGCTTCAGATTCAGAAAATACAGAAGAGGCTAAGACCCCTGGCTCAGAAGTGGAATCGTCGGTAGATACTGGAGAAACTGTTGATAAAGACAATACTACTGATGATGCTGACAGAGCTGCTGAGAATTGTGTTATCTCATAGTCTAGTTTTTCTCACGAAATAATCATATGGACTAGTGTGCGAGATTTTGATACTTATCGCAGTGGCGAGCAGCGTAGGCTCAGGTGAGTCTGTGCATAAGCACAGACTCACCAGAGCCTTGGCTGCTCGCATACATGGAGTAGAGATGTAGATAAAGACTCAGGACAAAAAATTGAGACCTCTAGCTCTGCTGGATATGTAAGTATGGGCATTTATTAGAGACATTTGCGCACGCGCAATAAGTACCAAAACCTCGTGCACTGGTCCATATATGGACATAAAAATCACTCATATATCTCGAACAGTGATGTGTCCAATGAACTGCTACATGATGTTAGCCTTTCATCCTATAAGCACCTAGTTTTGCCCATTCAAGCTTTAGAATGTGGGTGTTTAAAGTACATATATTCACCCAAATAGGCAACTCGCTTACCAAGCAGTTTATATATTTATGTTTAGCCAATGTAGCATCCAGTACTATAATACAATGCTTGATATACTTATCAAAGCAATACTATAGTACAATGCCTGATACACTTATCAACGCAGATAATCTAACGAAGAATAATCTACAGCAAAACACCATGCAAACAAGTACAGAGAGGGTAATTGTGTTAAATGCACATGTACTTGCACAAATAGATAATCATTAAAAACGGATCTTTCCAAAAAATGAGCGAACCTACAAAAATTGAAAATAATCGACTTTGTTTCACTGAGTCTGTTAATTAGAGTTAATAGAAAGGGCATCAGCTCTCATGTCATGTCCCCCAGCACTGGTTATACTTTTAAAAGACATTTTGACAAAACAATGTCATGCTAATATTGAAACTTATATTAATTGAAGCTAAGATAAACCAGAGCCCAAAATTACAATGCCTCCTTAAAGTTAAAGAAGACTTAATTAAGTTAAGAATCGGAGTTTTAGAATGCAAAAACTTATTATGATCAAAATAGTTTCACTTCTTTTGTAGATCACAATGATATCTTTGACCATAAGTACTGCTTTGATCCTGGCAATTTATTAAACATTTATTTAACATGTTGAAATATCAATTATTAACTTAAGCTGTCTTTTACTTTTAAGCAAGCGTTGTAATTTTGGGCCCTGTAATCAATTTTTGATAAATGCGTGTATCTCTTTATGAATATATTATTATGCTGTTTATTTTTGTATCATATTACTCTAACAGTGAATGCAGTATGTGTTGTGGCTACCAATATCAAAACCAGCTGCTAGGTTGATTTGCATTTTGATGTTATTTAAATGAAACATTTTGATGTTATTTAAATGAAAACTTCAGATTGCATTGTGATATTATCACTTAAGTTATAATATTTGAATATTGTAAATGAGTATTTATTACTGTAGGTGTTATTTATAATGTTGTAAATTTACGCATATATTAAGTGTATTAAGATATAAACAGGATGGAGAAACAAGTGTTTTTGTGTTGATACATTGCACAGACGGTTAGTTTCTTTCCATGAGTAAACAGCATTACTCTCTCTTTTGGCAGTCGTATTTGGCAGCCTTATTTTTCTGATCTTAGGTACGATATTGAATCTAAAAAGCAAACACTATGTCACAAAATATACAGCGAGTGTGTTCGTGACGTGTACCCTGGTATTCTTCACTTCAAATTTTGTGACAGAGTGTTGCCCAAAGTATAATTTTTTATGAAAATAATATGGAATCATTAGCTCCAGACAAATGTAAGCTGAGATGTGGTACATGAACAAATGGGAAGGATTACCAGGCCCCGAGGTTATAAAACTTTTTCCACGCTCAACTCAGCTCAGCATGAAATTTATCCTGCTCATAAATGTTAAAATGCCAACAATAGTTGGCATTTTAACATTTATTAGCATGATTAATTTACATCTGAGAGACTTGTTGGAGAAAGATACTTCTTCATTTATCGGTATTTTAGTTTGTATGAGCAGTTGAAATTCTGTGCTCAGTTGATTTGAGCATGAAAAAAGTTTTGTGACCTCAGGGCCTGAACAAAGAGAAAATAGCTCTTCGCTATTATGAAAAAAAAAACATGAGTGGTCCATTTTATCCTTTGCAGTGTATTGAAACAAAAACATGTGATTCCCCACCCTGATAAATTGCATTCGCCAATTAGCTGGACATGGGCAAGAAAAGGGAGCTTCAGCATTTTAGTCTTTATGAGCAGTTGAAATTTCATGCTCAGTTGAGTTTAGCATGGAATAAAGTTTTGTAACCTCGAAGTCTGGTCTTTGATTCAACAAATACTAGCCAAAATATCTAACAGTGCAATACTTTCACATAATTTGTAGCTCAGTCATGCAATGTATTGTACATCTTGTCATTAAACAGGCTGCATCAGTGAAAGAAAAACTGATTTAAAACAAATTTTAAATTCAAACCTGTAACCCATTAAGTTTTTCCAATACAGAAAAGTCCGTTCTTCTGATGGATAACGTACTTACAACCATACAACTACCCCTTTAGCAATATATTCCGAAGCCACGTCTCCATATAAGCTGTAAAAACCATAACATAGCCAGTTTAATATTATCTATTTTAAAGTTTACACTTACCAAGTCGCTTTGCCTCTTTTAAACATCTCAAACTGCCAATCAGTCACTATACCACAAACTGTTTATATTTTCATGATAGCTATAATTTAAAATTGACTTCATGAACTACCCATTTGCTTTCCTGGTAGTTGCATGGTTCGACATTTGTCACAGTCGCAATATTTGGAAACTCATTCTTGTTTGTTGTATTATCAGCATATAAGCAAGATATAAAATCATACAATTATTGACAAGACAAATGGCAATATTTTAACTCGCAAAGGAGCAAATTCTTTCAATTTTCGAGGGAATGATTTCGAGAAAGGATTTGCTTAGCTGTTTCTACCCTGTGAAATGTGTTGAAACATTAAATGTTATTTCTATCTTTGGCATATCAAACAATCATAAGTGGCCATACGTTTATATATAATATAAGCTACGTCTTTGGGCTAGGCAGCTCTAAACAGAAGATGCAAAGCTGGCTTGAGCTTTTGTTGTGTTTGCACATACCGAAAATATTGTTTTTCTCTAAGTCCACAAGATTGGGGTTTTTACTTTCAGTTATCAGTGGCTCGAACAAAAAGGCGTCAGTATGTAAATATAGTGGATCTTACATGAGTGCTTATGTTTTATTGAATTTATTAAACGAGCTGAGTAAAAAACATCAAATGCGAGGTTTGCCGAGCATTTTGTCTCTTTTTCGCAACGACTTTAATAAATTCAATGATACAGGAGCAAGATTGTTAGATTCTATTTATCAAATGACATTAAAATTTCTAAAAAATCGCATTTTAGCGTAAAATATCAAGATTTTGCCAGCTTTTTCGTAACGTTATAATGTACGTCATTACGTTACCACATCTGTAAACCGCTAGTGGTTTATCGATTTTATTGCATGGCATTATTTAGGTAGCGTTGTGGTTCAGTGGTAGAGTGCTTGACTCAAGACCGAAGGACCGCGGGTTCGAGCCTCATCGGCGTCACTTCGTTGTGTCTTTGAGCAAGACACATTAATACTAGCTTAGCACTGGTTCAAACTAGGAAGACCCATCCCGACGTACCTGAAAGATTGTTGACTGGGACATACAGAATCAAATAAAAAAAAACATTACATTATTTCACTCCCAGACGTGACATCATCGGTGATAAAAAATGGTCTCCTTTTTTCCTACCAAAATACACTGAGGGCACTTAAAAGAGCCATCTCATGAGATTTAATTTCTATTTTATTACCACTTATATCTTGATTGGAATTGATGCGTGTATTGTATCATGCGCGGACCCAGGGGGGGGGGGGGGGGTCAGGAACCCCCCTCCCTGTAAATCACAAGCATATAGGGTTCCTTAAAATACTGGTCCGGATCCCCTGAAAATCACAAAGCTACCAAGCTTACATTCAATATTGGGTCATTTAAATGGCGTTTCGCTTGTAGGCCGATGATGGCCCGCTTATAGTGGTATTCGGATCCTCCCCCCCCCCCCCACTCATCAACTAAAAACAAAACAAAAACATATTGTCAAAGTTGGACTCCCTCTGACAAAACTTTTTGGATCCGGGCATGTGTGTCCACAGTCAGAACTATACAGAACCACTCTTCTAACGCAAAATCAAACTGAACCTTAAATATTACATATATTGTTCAATCCATTGTAACGCAATTTTATCAAAAATTAAAAAAAATATGTATGAAAATGAAAGTAGAACTTCACTAGTCAATCATTCCCTTTTAATCATAGCCTGATTGGGTGAATGTCTGCCGTAACCCCTGAATGGTACAATGATTTCGGCAAGACCTCGTATATTAATTTACGAGGGACGTTTTTTATGTTCGTAGAGAGGTAGATTTAATGAAAACGGCGAAAGTAAATGCACACATCATGCATATATTTGAAAGGATTGAGCTTTTATCTATACATGCAACCTTAAATTATTTCAAAATACATTACTTTAATGCCTTCTAAGAGGCAAAGACATACCTATATATCGCACACTGGAAATATGGTAGAAATGTGACATTTTATGGACTAAGTCTCTGACAGAACGTTAGAAACAATTGCATGAAAATGGGTCCATAGCCATGCACAGCTTCTGAAACTTTGGCTGCAGATCAAGAACACCACGTGCTACAATATTATATAAACAATAATAGAAAAAGCGCAGCAATTATTGGATATGGAAGATTTGTTTGGAACCTCAGCAAATTGAACAGTAGGCATATAAACTTTTATTGTAAAATGTTGACACAAGTAGAAGTTGGACACAGGCTTTTGAATGTGGCTTAATATGTTAGCTGTAAAGTAGTATTATATTTTTTCTTGTTTATATGGTAGATGGAAGTGTTATGGTAACTTTCATCCAAAAACAACGTTAATACTTTTGTTTTATTAGAAATGAACTGCAAAATAAATAGCCTATGGGATGCTAAAATCCCTTATTTTGTACATAAATGACGTCATGGAGCGTTACTATATTTAGAAAATACATTAAAACTGTTTTTTTGCTTATAAACAGGTGTTGAAATCACTGCAAGTAGAACATTAAGCAGATCTGATTGTTATTATGTTTTCTACGCGGGGTTGATTTACCCCACCCACTTTTTATAACATGGGGGTATGCCAGTACCGGAAGTTGCCAGTTACACGCTTAAATCGATACATCAATATAAGTGCTGACGAATGATTGAGTATACGATGTGCTATGCAAAACCAGAAGAAATTTTAAAATTTGTTCATAATCATAATTTTAACAGATATAATAACTAGCACTTGACAGTGATTATTTTGGTATATTGATGGGTGTTTAAAAATTGTTATAGAATAGCAAACAACAAACTTATAGTTTTGCTTTACTTGTCGACGATTAGCGTTTGAATAATTAATTTTGGTGGTGCAAAAGAAAAATCGGCTTGAAAAATGCTTATATCACCATAGCGAATGGAACTTAACAGCGTCTTATTGCCGGCTTGCTGCGTGGTTAAAATGGCATGGATTTCGACCAGTGTCCTTTATTAGCCCTATTCAAAGCTATATATCTTGACCGAAATAAGCGCTAATGATGTGAAATTTGTATCAGTTGATAGACAAAAGCTGGACCTTTCAAAATATATATACTTATGGTGCCGTAAATTCTATATTTGTATAGATACAGCCCGATTCTACGAACATAAAAAATGACCCTCGTAAATTACATTCCTGAAACTTTTTGCGTTGGAAGTGTGGGTCAGTATAAAATTAACACCCTCTCTGCACATGGTGCACAATTGACTATTATTCTTTAGCAGGTGTACTTATGTGTATTACTTGTGTCCAGACTTTACTGTAGATATGATGTCCATAAAAGAACATTTGTAGATTATTCTTTGTGCGTTCCGACACCTACCCATATTCACCATGTGTGATTGTATAGATGTATATATGCTTCCTTAATTGTATAAATTATTCACTTGTTGTGGCTGTTCACCTTGTGGGATTGTATAGATGTATATGCTTCCGTGATTGTATAAAATATTCACTTTTTGTGGCTGTTCACCTTGTGTGATTGTATAAATATAATAATGTATATGCTTACAGTTGAATGTGTTTTGATAGTTTATTCGAGCTAGCTTAATATTTTGAAATGGTACTTGTCGCACAGTCGATCACAAAAAACTCAGACGAACTTCAATACAGTTTCACCAGACACTTACCAGCTCATAGACACAATATATGGAGAACGCTGTAAAATTTTATACACATAAAAGGGAGACTACTTCAAATCAAGCTGTGATCTTCTCCAATTGCGTCCCTTTTCATAATGGTAACTTATCTTAAAGGAAAGAATTTGCTCCCAGAGTTTAAGAGTTTTTCTTTATGGCATGGAAAATCAATTTACCATATTAGGTGACCTCCCTTGAATGTTACTATATTTAATACGCACGCGCGTAATGGGAGCTACGCCAGTGTGGAGATACATTAACCCTTGTCCTTCTGAACCCGGATTTAATATTTTTTGAAACCACTGTAGATCCAAAAAAAAGCTGGCTTTTAACGAAGCCAGCTGACCAGGATCTACACTGTTTCCACTCTGCTTGTATACGTAAATACATACTTACAGCTAGAATGGTGCAGGTTAAAAGTAAAGAAAATAGGGAGGAGTGTAGTACATAAAAATATTCAGGAGGACAAGGGTAAGGTGCAAGCCAAACACAAGGCTCCTACCTTCACTGAATAGCCATGTGTGTACGTTCAGAGTCACGTTACCTGTATGCTCATGCTCCTAAGCGAATAGTGTGTTATTTTAAGAGTTTTAAATACACATTCACTGATTATGACAATTAGCTTCTCTGGATCTACACTGAGCAAGCATAAAGTGTGTTATTTTCTGATAGTGAAATAAACCAATGCATTTTAATCGATTAACCACTAGTGGTGTACAGATTTTCGGGAAACGTGAAATATCACGCTAACGTTTTCACGCCAAAAATATGATTTCAAAGTAATTTTAATGTCATATGATAAAAAGAATATAACATTCGTGCTCCTGTATTATTGAATTTATTAAACTCGTTGCCTCGCATTTGATCTCTTTTCCTCAACTCGTTTAAAAAATTCAATAAAACATGAGCACTCATGTAAGATCCTCTATTTATTTTGAGTTGTGAATGCTATGTTATCTCTTGATTGCCAGCCAGTTCAGTGGTGCAATTTCATAATGCATATGGATTCATGATGTAGATGAAAAACAGAGTAGATCCCTGATCAGCTGGCTTCACCAGAAGCCAGCTGATCTGGTTCTACTCTGTTTTTATAAACGTTATAAATTCTGAAGAAGGATTTTTTCACATTGTGATAATTGATGCTATTGTTACAAATACCATTTCCAGAGTTTTAACCTAGCCCATTTGTGTTTTATTTAGCCATGAATTTGTATATCGCTTGAAATAAAGGTTAAAAAATGATGAGCCTTCTTAACTCCTTTAAGGTCAATGGAAGTTTCCATAAAAGTAAGGAAGAAGGCAAAGATCAGGAATCGATACAATCTAAATGCACCTAAAATAGAATATGGAAAAATCTATAGTCTAAACCTAGATCGTTTGTGTGCATAATGCATATACAAGGTCTCATCATAAACCGGTATTTAATTGAAAAATATGCCTGTTGAAGATGTTTTATTCAAAACTTTTGGGACTCCTCTATGTTAAAACTTCAAGAAACTGAAACTACAACTTTAATCTTTTTTATAATGCATCCATTTTTAACGAAATCCAACGAAATTGCCTCAACCTAGATATTGGCCAGCGCACGAGATTCTGGTACGTATCGCATCATCGAGCAGCGATTAGGCTAATGTGAGTCTGCGCTTAAGTCTGCTAACTGTTTGCTCCCTTCGACTAAATCCATATTGGCACAGTCACATGACGATGCCAAAAATCCGTATTGAGGCATCAATATGGATTTTTGGCACTTCTCATGGTGATGACGTATAGATAGCGTGCATTTTTTTTTATTAGACTCATTTCAACATGGCTGAGTAGCTTTTAGAATCGATATGACTGAGACCCTCAGGCTTTTTCCGGGGTATTTTACTTTTACCCTGTATTGCAGTCATAAAAAGTGAAATGCCAGAAGAATAAAGAATGGGACAGTAGAATAAGGAACAGTAAGGATTTTCGCCAGTTTCGGTAAAACCAACAAAATAACTATACACAGGTGTCGTTACCCCCTGAGATTGCCAAGTTCTTGTCAGCTCTTCAAATAAAATAATTTTCGGAATGAAAAGTTGATTTTCTATGACTACAGTGAAAGTAGAAAGGTATACCAAGTATCCAGATATGCATGCATGCTAACTTTAAGGCTGTTTTTGATTGTTTTATTGACAAAGTCTGTTAAAATATCTCGTCATTGATGACAATGTAAACAATGTTTATCTTATAACGTCATTGATCTATGTCACATCACGCTCTTTGTTGTACGCCAGTTTTTCTGTCTTACTGGCGCACACTGTATAAAAGCCAACTGTTAAATGTATTTATGCGGATGTAATAAAAAGGTTATTAAAAGGCCGAGGTGTGCCTCTATGTCATATCATCACTTGATTTCCATATTGGCCCTTGGGTCGATATTGCTACCCATTTCCAATATGACCTAGAGGCACACCTCGGCCATATAATAACATGTATATATTGCACGTAGCAAGATGATTTACTTTACTTTCCAGAGAGCCAATAACAAGACTATGAATGTTTCTTCTTCACAAAGTTTACAAAGCAAAACAATGCATATATATATGTATATAGTGAGCTATATATATATATATATATATATATATATATATATATATATATATATATATATATATATATATATATATATATATATATATATATATATATATATATATATATATATATATATATATATATATATATATATATATATATATATATATATATATAACCAAAACAATGCATACATTGTTTTGGTTTGTAACTTTTGTGAAGAAGAATATTATAATAATGAGCAGCCACACTAATAAGTGAAGTTGTTCGACAACAAAAAAGATGATTAATGTATAACTCTAATATACTGGCATTTAAAACAGGAAGGGGTAGTGTAGTGGGAATAACTTGATGAAATATCTATCAATCCTGAAAAAAAACTGCGGAAATTGAAATAATCAAAATATCTCATAATCTCTTATTTCCAATTAAAATTACACAATATTTGACGATTTTATCCTGACATTTAATAATTAACATAGTGCATGTAAAATAAGCATCAAGTAAAACGGCCAGTACATGCAACGTTGTTAATGCTATCAGAATTGTGCTTGAATTTTAATACTTGAAAAATGTTGCCCCAAAATCCTGAAATTTAAACATAATTTAAAGCATCAGGATTGTTCTAGAATTTGAATGGATGGGTTTCAGGACCGAAGGTTATAAAACAATTCTCATTCAACACGATTGAGCAAGAAATTTGAAATCATATATGTCAGAATGGAAATAAATGAAGCAATTTTCATGCTCAGAACAGCATAATATGTCATTGGTACGGGCCATAAATGTTAAAATGCCAACATTGTTGGCATTTTAACAATTATGGCAAGGACAAACTCATGCTCATATTAGTTGAGCAGGAAACAAGTTTTATAATCTCAGAGCCTTGACACTTGAACTTAAAGCTTTCATCCATGATACAATGAGAAAAACTGAGGTTTAGATATGCTTTATTATACGAAGTAAAATACTCCCAATTCAAGCCAACCTAACTGCCTTATTATCTGCGGCAACTGTAGTGTTTGAGGATACCAGAAAAAAATCTACACTCTGGAAGTAACTTGCAGGAAAATTGTGCGAGAATTCTGCTTTTCTGTATGTGAAAAACAAATGTCCAGACCAGCTTACTCTTTCATCCAGTCTGATCAGCACCTCAATTATTCAGTTCCGTAAAGAATAATAGCTATTGATGATAATTTAATTTTATTGCAAACACTGCAGAGAGATTTTCTAATCACATGTTTCATAGTATGCATAGACAAACAAAGCCCGTTAGTATTATAATTGCATAGGTAGAAGTTTTCAGGATTATTCCCCCCATTTCAGGATTTTGAGACTGACTTTCTATGGAAAGTCAGTCTCAAAGAAAGTCAGTCTCAAAATCCTTAAGGCGAATTATGATATGTGCTGTATAGGTCCTTGATTTATTTTCAGTATATCTAAAATTAATGGGCCATTTGACTTTGATATTTTTTATTATTATTTTGTACGCATACTGCAAAATGTAAGATTTGAATTACTAAAGCTCAGAATTTTTGAAGTTTTGAACTTTCAACCATGTAATTGTTATGAGGAGTGTAATGTACATTTTTCAGTGCTGCTGATTATCCATATGTGCTTCTGTAGCTCAACAGAAACAACTTTGTTCAGCATACCCATTCAGTTAGTCTGTGGAACCATACAGACAAATCCTGTACAGCAAAGCGTTTCCAATATCAGCAAGGCTCTCAAAGCTGAAAACTCGGAAGTATTCGGCATTATCCGTGATCAGTGACTCAAGCTGAGAGTCCTGCACTCGATCACCGATTCCTACGACAAATATCCCAATGTTCTGGAACTTGGCTCTCCTCACTTCCAGGCTTGACTTCCGTAGTTCATACGAAGATAAACGATCACTGACGAAGGCGATTCCGACGTGCTTGGATTGCATGCGCCCATCTCCAGCTTTAAGTCGTAGGTTTCGCATGAGTTGATCTAATTTTGGTGATTTGTATTTGGAAAGAACCTCCTTTAGTTGTTTTGGATCACTTGAGGGCATCTCTTCAAGTTTGTCGTCACTACACCCGTTGCTGAGTAGCCCAATTGTCGTGTCACCAGAGTCCATGTTCAGGTGGCTGCTTACATTGGCAACAAATTCTAACACAAACTTTGTGTTACTAGCACCAATGCCAGCGGAATCCACACCAAATATAATGTCGATTGGTACTCTCGGAGTACATTCTGAAAGACAAATATGGTACATAATTTTACCCACTTCACAAGACAGCACATCTGCAAAGAATTCGACTAATTTAAACTGAAAAAAGACTTATAAGCGAAGGACGATCGCGTAAATCTATCCCTGCTAATAAAACAGTGCTGTATAGACTAGTGTTGAGCTTTTAATAACCGCCAAAAGGCGAAAAAGGCTATTTAAATGATACTCAGGCAGAGCAAAAAAGGCCAAATGCAGTCTCCAATTCAAAAAACAAGGTGGCATTTACGCAAACAAAGTTCATTTGTTAAGTTGCAAAACTGAATTCCTTGTACATTTGTCATATTATACATCTAGTAAATTCGTGTACCCAAAGGCAATAGTTCTATAATGGCAAATATCTTGTCTGTAATGTATAAGAAAAAGAATAAAATAATTCTGGATAAGCCACGAGCTGTATGGTGTTAACCTGACCAACATTTTTGAAAATTTAATTATGAGATTGATGAAAGTTAACATTACAGATATTTATGACAGTTTATAGTTCAGTTTACATAACCAAGATTTATAACTGTTAAACTAACTTATATTTATGACCATTCACTTAGCCAAAATTTGTGACATTTGACTTAAAGAGACTAAGTCTGCAACTTTGAACATTTTCGAAAACTTTTATTTTCTTTCTAAATTATTTGTAAAAGTAGAATTTAGCTAATGTTTTCAAAATAAATATGTTCACTATTGCGAAAAACTGCATGGAAAAGTAAACTATCTTATAAAACAGGTGTTTTTTCTCTTGTTGGTAATTATTTGCGTCGTCCCTCCAATAATTATATACAGTTAATTTTAAAACAAATGCTGCTGTTTTGATACTGATAATTTGTTGAGATTTACAAAATTGGTAAAATGTATACCTGAATTTTAGTTTTTTTACTGTGTTCTTGAAAAATCGAAACATTATTTCAAAATTAAAAGATCAAAATTTCCAGACAATGCAGCTTTAACTAAGATTTATTACATATTCATGGCGGCTTACCTTACCAATATAAAAAACTGGTCAAAATAAGTTAAGCCCCTTGTCACTTTTTTCCATAGCCATTTTGTTAAATTCCCAAAGTTTATAACAAATATATCAAAGGTAGTTGAAAATTCTAACTCCATCCAAGTTAAAACAACAATATCATTGGTGTAATTACACACACAAAGTTTCAATTGAAAATCACGATTTTCTTGGGGTATACATTAAATTTTGCCAAGACTATCAAAATTGTTGCCAATTTTACTATAAGAATGATAGGGCACTGATCGGGACATTTACTGGAATGTGTGAAGCTCAATGGAAACTTTATCAATAAAAGTGAAACCTAACACATGTTGAGAGGAAATATTGCTGTTACTTTGCTGAAAGATGATGGAAAATCTTTTATCAGTAAGATGTTATGATAAATCAAACATGAATGTATTTACACTAAGTTTATTTGATAAGCTTAATTTATTTGACCTGTTTATATGACAGCTTACATAACAAAGTTTTACAACAGTTTACCTAACAACAACATAAAACAGTGTACCTAACCACCATAGAATACATATATATATATATATATATATATATATATACATATGACAGTTTACCTAACCAAGATTTCTGACAGCTTACCTAACCATAATTTATGACAGTTTACTTAACCACAATTTATGACTGCATGACATTTTAACCTAACCAAGATTTATGACAGTTTATCAAACCGAGATATATGACAGTTTACTAAACCACGATTGATGACAGTTTACTAAACCAAAATTTATGACAATTTACCTAGCTAACATAAAAATAAATCCTCCCATCCTGTGCCCTCTGGCAAAACTTTCTGGATCTGAGCATGGTGACTGGCAAATACTTACGTCCCAAAGATACCAACTCACTGGCAACATCTGCTTCTGTGTTCTGATAACCTGGTGCAGGGGTCGCAGGTTTTACTGAAACAATAAAAAAAATTATAAGATTCATAATTGAACCAGCCCATACATTTTGATACTTATCGCCTAGGCAAGTAGCTAATGCTCAAACAAGCCTCGCAGACCCATAGTCTCAATGGGGTCTACCCTGCTAAGGGAAGTAGTTAAAGGCAGCTAGTCTGGCCAAGAAAACTTACACAATCTACACTTTGAGTTCCTTGATGTCGTATTTGCTTCCAAAGAATAACCTTCTTAAGAATATATTAGACAAAAATTATACTATAATAAGAATCTATCATGTATGTAAGGATGGGATAGAAAAATCTGTGACGAGGATAGCCGTTTGGCATCACCAAGCTAGTCGAATAATGACCAAAAGTGATCCTGAGTGCTAGATCTTTCTGTCCCAGCCTTACACACAGTTATGAATTAGTTTGCTCGCTCACCATTAAATTCTGCATTTTATTTTATAGAAAACGGCTCCTAGACGTTTCTGAATATGCATATGCTGAGATGCAAATGAATGGCATTTCCCATTTAGTGTGCAAACTAAGATCAGCCTTGGCTGGCTTATGCTCCGGATGACAAGAGTATTTACTGTCAGCTTGAAGAAACCAAGAATGTAAAGAGTAGCTAAAGGTTCTTGGTTTCTTCATGCTGGTGTGGCAAAATATTCTTGGTTTCTTCATGCTAACTTTATATACTTTAGTTTGTGCGAGACGCTGCCTAGACTGTGTGTACCAACTATTCTGTTGATTTTGTTAGGCACTATTTATATCTAAAATCTAACATTACCTTCGCATGCTTTGATGGCGAGCTGTTCTTTTATCTCATCAAGTACGTCAAAGCTGTCAATCATAAACATGAACTTCTCTGTAGGTTTACTGGCCATGGCAGCAAGTTCATTTTTGTCAACTTGACTACCGATTCCTTAAAAAAACATGTGTTTGATTAAACAGCTTGGTCCATATAAAAATGATACTTCCAAGTTAAAGCATATATTAAAATGGCGTTTCTCTTGTGGGCCAAATGGCCAGAGACAGACTGTGGCTTGGTTACCACAAATGCATCTAGGTGCTATTTACCCATACATGGTGAGCTCCCCAGTGGTGCTTTTTTTTCTAGGGTGTAGTCGCAACTATCTTTAACTACAGTTTTGCATGCATACTCAGAAAAAAATTGAAGGATATTATTTTCTAGGCGCAAATGCGTTCAGTATACGTAGTACGTGTTACGTAATGGAGTATTACGTTCGGACATAATATATATAGTGCCTATTTATAATCGATTTTGACTTCTGGTGCGCATGCGCGCTACGCAATGTTCTCTCAAATACTGACTGCAAAAGTATCATGATAATACTATGTTATCGAGACCAGAATACCTTACACGAATTGTTGTAATGTATTACACTTGTAATTTAAGTGTTATTCATTTAGTATTACTGGCCACTATATTAATTTCATACTAAATGCAATGATTTGTTCGATCATGACCCCGTCTATGACCTTTATTCAGAAATTAGTCCGTAGAGCAGCGTTGCGTACTTAATCTATATGTACTTGTTGCTATGTCTGAATTATCTAACTTTTACATTGTATAATGTACAAGACGAAGTCATTTCCATACGAACGTTTTTGTTATGTTGTTTTTGAAATTATTGTACTCTCCAATTAATAGAAAATAATGATAGTCTTTTTAAGGACTATTTATGGTGGTTAAATAATGTTGTGTGTTGCGGTTGTTTTGGTGTCATTGCTATTTTTAGATGTTTACATTCTTTTAATTTATATTATTAGGCACAGTCGACATAACAGTGAAATGCCAATTTCAACTATAATAACATACAAATCAACATTAAGCCTATCAGTACTACTGCATATCACATCCAACATGAAATCACTGTTTTCTCATTTGCTAAGCCAACAAATGTGTATACCACATTTTCCCTCATTCACTACAATACCAACATGGACTTCATCATGTGCTAAAACCATACAACTCTCGCAAACATACATACATCCTTAAAGTCACCTATAATAAGTTGAAATACATCGATGGTAAAACATAAACAACGACTATAAAATTATGTGTCATACTTTTGAATGAGAGTCATTGGAGACAGTCGTTATAGACTATGAATGATAAAAATAGGATTTAATCATTTCTAAATGTTTGTGAATTTGCAGTTTGTGATTGTGGTATTTCCTGATCATACTCACTTACTATTTTCAATACAGAGGGTTCAAACATTTGGGACTGTGAAGTGGCTTAAAGTAAACATGTGTTTTGATTGCAGATATCTGATACTATGAAAGCCATGAATATTTAGATTAGTTTATACTGCTTTGAATAGTGGAGATGGAACGGAATCTAAATAACATTCAGCTATTTTTGTGGATCATTTGTGCTATTTATGTCCTGTGTTTTTCATGTTTTCGTGTCTGTTCATTGCTGCAGTGTGGTCACCTGCTTGGAAAAGTCTGACCTCTAGGCTCTTGTTTGTGATGTTTTTTTGTGGTTTTGTCACATTCCCATGTGGTATCCTGGGTCAGGTGTGGTACTTCATTGTATCGATTCCTGATTTTGCCGCCTTCCTTACTTAGTAGATAAGTTACATGGCCTGTTAGCATACATACATGTTCAGAGTGTTTCGTGATAAGAGCTAGTTGCCTTACATAAGTGGGTTTCTGTGAAGGAATATTTGCCTTTTATTGGTATAAAGTGATATTCATCATAAATATTTTGGGATATTTTCTAAAAGAAGTTAAGCGCTATCAGCTATTTGGAGCATCAATTTGCGTTTAGGATATTGGGACCCCTATCTTCCTCCCCTACACGCCTCAATAATAATAATAATAATAATAATAATAATAATAATAAAATGACATGACATGTAATGTTTATATCAGTTGAAGGTAGAACTCAACAAATATCCTAAATCAAATTTTATTTTTCAAATGAGCCAGTGCATGAGATTTCCTACAATGTGGTATGTGCGACCAGCTAATCCTCAGATCAGACTGCGCAAACGCGCAGTCTGATCAGAGCCTTTGCTAGTCGCTTTAATATTCTATGATGGTTAAGTTACTGACAGAACACCATTTGGAGTTTCTAAGCTTAAAAGGAGGCTGCAGAGGCTCGTCCGAATCTACACATGTCATATGCCACATTGTTGGAAATTTCATGCACTGGCTCAAATCTTAATTTTGATATGGATATATTTCCACTATATATTTTACATTTCTTACCAATAACAAACACAATTATCCCAGCAGCATGTACCACTCTGGCTTCCTCAAGTGTTTCTTTCATATTCTGTGACATTCCATCTGTTAGTATGATTGCTATCTTTGGCACATCGGGTCGAACTTTATCTGTGTTTAGACCCTGTAGTGTATAAATAGATGATGTTACATGAATGCCCATGTATTATTGAGTTTATGAAGTGAAGTAGGGTAAAAAGATACAATGCAGCACATTTTAGATACTTTGAAATCACATTTTTGGCGTGATCTTGTCATTAGGTACGTTTTTACATATTGCGAATTTATCAATTTTAATGAATGGCATTATATAACTCCCAGACACGACGCCATACTGAAACAAGCTTGTCACCAGCATTTGTTATGGTCGGCCATGGCCGGCCTTATATGTTATCTTTATGCAAATCACACATCAAATGCAGGTTTTAACTGAACCTTGCTCAGACTATTTTTATGAGCTGCCGAACAACGAGGGGGTACCAAATATCTGAATATATTTTTTATTGTAATAGCAGCTAAAACACAAATCTACGAATTCATTATACTTACTGTGAAATTATATTAAAGAAATGATATAAAATCCAAATTACTCCTTGAATAATTATTGATGACTTCCATCCATTTTTCATACTTTTGCATTTGCTTTATTCTCTTTGTATTCCTTTCAACACTTTTCTACAGGTTTATCTCGAGCAGGCATGGGGCTGGGATTCTATAATGGTGTAATACTTGCAATATCAAGGGATAGTAATTCTCGTTCAGAAGTATAGATAGGATGCGTTCGTATGACGGTGGTTGAACTCTTCCTACTATTGCTTATAGCGATCTCTTAATGAAATCACATAAAGGAGACTTTTCCACCGTTATGCGAACATACAGACACTCGTTCAGATTCTTTTTACTCTTCCATCTATTGATATTGCCATTTATATGCCATCAAGAAGTATACTGCTTCTCTTTAACTATGTACATTAAACAAAGACATATTTTACCTTATCTTTGTGCCAGACACTCAATAGCGAGGCGAACTATACCTGGCAAAGAGTACAGCTCCAATTGCGAATTTACTTCATTCGTATTAGGTAATATTTTTCATATGGTTAATTCCTTACTACTGATACACCTACTACTCTTACAATCTGGAAATGTACATCCTAATCCAGGCCCTTCCTCCGTGTCGTCTGATAGGTCTAATATTTCATCGTTATCTTCTACACTGAATAGTTTGCAGTCACTTGGTCTGTCTCGTCACCTATCTTTTGTCCATTATAATGTACAGAGTATTGTTCCAAAGCTAGATATTATAATGGCGGAATTGTCTGAGTTTGATACTTTATCATTTTCAGAAACTTGGCTTAATCCTGCTGTAACTAATGACGATATTTCTTTGTTAACCTACCATCTTCCCGAGCGCAAAGATCGTGTTGCTGATAGTCATGGTGATGTTATTATTTATATTAAAGACCATATACATTACGTTAGGCGTCATGATCTTGAGCCCATTGGGGTTGAATGTGTCTGGGTAGAACTTACACTGAAGCATAAACATATTCTATTTGGTCTTTTCAACAGACCGCCCAATTCTGACGCTCTATACCTCTCATCGATTGAGGACTCAATACACTTGGCAGTTGACACAGGCATTCAAGATATCATTGTAACTGGTGATTTTTACTATAACATGCTTAACTGGCAAACATCATCGAAAATAAAATCTATCTGTGAGCAATTCTCTTTCACTCAAACTATCAATGCCCCCACTCATTTCACAGAACATTCATTCTCTCTTATTGATATTATACTTACTAAAAATGAAAATCATTTGCTATTTACCGAAGTAGGAGATCCTTTCTTGAATCAAGAAGTTCTCTACCACTGTCCCATCTTTGGCATTCTTAACTTTACTAAACCTAATCGCAAATCATATCTCCGCCATACCTGGTCATACGACCGAGGTGAATATAACTTTCTTAGAGAAAAGGCATCAACAAAAAATTAGGAAAGAATATACGATCAAGACGTTAACAAACACGTACAGAACATCACAGAACATATCATTGATATATCAAAGGCTTGCATCCCTAACAGACTAACACGAATTCGACCTGATGAACCACCATGGATGAATACAAGTATCAAGCATTATATACGATTATGCAATATAGAAAAGCAAAGCGAACAAACACCACACATCACTGGACTAAATTTAGGGCACTTAGCAATAAGGTTATTAGCATGATCAGAGATTCAAAAGGCAAATCAAATGAAAATATTGCAAACAAACTTAAGTCTGGCACGTCATCAGCAAAAGACTGGTGGTCGACCTTAAAATCTGTCATATTACCAAATAGGTCTGATTCTTTTCCCCCACTTGACAATGATGGTCAGATAATTACTGATGATGTCGACAAAGCTAATGCTTTAAATGATTATTTTCGAGACCAGACATTAATTAATGACACTGATGTGGAAGTTCCTGATGTCATTCAGCATACTGTAGCACAGGAGCTGAGATCTTTGATTCTTACACCAGCTGAAATAGAAGTTATCTTAAAGTCACTTCCCATTGGTAAAGCTGCTGGTCCAGATGGTATAAGCAATCGAATTCTTCGTGAATTGGCGACTGAACTTTCATATCCTCTATGTTTTCTTTTTAATCAGTCTCTACAAACAGGAACTTTCCCTGATTCTTGGAAACTATCAAATGTGTGTCCTATCCCTAAAACAAGCGATCGTTCATCTGTGTCCAATTTTCGCCCTGTGTCTCTTTTATGCACGTCTGAAAAAGTCTTTGAACGAGCGATTTTCAAACATGTTTTTAATCACTTCAGAGATAATAGTATACTCACCTCGCTACAGTCTGGTTTTATTCCAGATGACTCAACTGTCAACCAGTTGACCTATTTATACAATGCTTTTTCCCAAGCTCTTGATTTTGGAAAAGAGGTACGTGTAGTCTTCTGCGACATAAGCAAGGCTTTTGATCGTGTTTGGCATGAAGGTCTCTTAAAAAAGCTTGAAGCTGCTGGTATATCTGGAAATCTTCTTTTATGGTTCCGTTCTTATTTATCTGATAGACGTCAGAGAGTTGTTCTTCCAGGTGCTGAGTCGGCATGGAAATTTATACGAGCTGGTGTTCCTCAGGGTTCTATCCTTGGTCCTCTTCTTTTTCTACTTTTTATCAACGACATTGTAACAGATATTGGGTCCAATATTCGTCTTTTTGCTGATGATACCAGCTTGTTTATAATAGTTGAAAATCCAGATACTGCTGCTGAGCTTCTCAATCTGGATCTTGAAAAAATTATGACTTGGGCAAAAACTTGGCTTGTTTCTTTTAATCCTAAGAAAACAGAGTCTCTTCTTATCTCTCGTAAACTGAATAAACTTGTACACCCACCTCTCCTAATGGACAACCAAGTTATTACAGAAGTAGACTCTCATAAACATCTAGGTGTATTTCTTTCCAATGATTGTACTTGGCATAAGCATATCGATTATGTCAGGGAAAAGGCCTGGGGTAGAATCAATGTCATGAGAAAGTTGAAGTTTT
Source organism: Loripinus fragilis (assembly GCA_964019695.1). NCBI lineage: Eukaryota > Metazoa > Mollusca > Bivalvia > Lucinida > Lucinidae > Loripinus > Loripinus fragilis. Next base: position 64,759,057 of record OZ026525.1, on the reverse strand, counting down.
GTCTTGATAGAAAATCTCTTGAAACTATTTATCTTACCTTCATAAGACCAATACTGGAACATGCTGATGTTGTCTGGGACAACTGCACAAACTATGAGAAGCAAGAACTTGACAAAATACAGACAGAGGCTGCTAGGATTGTGACTGGGGCAACTAAACTTGTATCTTTACATGCACTCTTTGATGAAGTTAACCAGGAACCCCTGAAAGCTAGACGCATGAAACACAGACTTTTACTTCTTTATAAAATGTTTAACAATCTCTCTCCAGAATATCTTTCTTTGCTAATTCCCCCTACTGTCAACAATATATCAAGGTACAATCTGCGTAATGCACATAATATTCAGACTTTAGACTCTAGAACTACTCAATATTTCAATTCTTTTTTGTCGTCTTCTGTTAGAGAATGGAATGACTTGTCACTTGGTGTTAGAAACAGCGATTTTATTATCATTTTTAAACGTAAATTGAACTCTGACATTAAATCCATCCCTAGATATTTCTATGCAGGTAATAGACGTGCTCAGGTACTTCACACCAGATTACGTACAAAGTGTAGCTCACTTAACGACGACCTCTTTCAGAAACGTATCAATGATTCACCTCTCTGTCTCTGTGGTAATGTGGAAAATACTGAACACTATTTTTTGTATTGTCGATTTTACCATGCACAGAGAACAGAACTTATTCATGAAATCTCCCAGCACACTCCAGTTATACTACAAATTCTCTTATCTGGAGGTCCTTTACTGTCTTTGCACACAAATACACTCATTTTTGAAGCAGTTCACAAATATATTACTGACACGAAGCGTTTCCAATCCTAAACATTAAGTTTAATCTGTTAAAAAAGCTTGATTTGCCAAATTTGAAACGCAACTCCAATTCCAGTCTCCAGCCTGCTCACTAATCCCCCCCCCCCTCTCTCTCTCTCTCTCTCTCTCTCTCTCTCTCTCTCTCTCTCTCTTGATCATGTTTGTCATTACATTAACTACTAGAAACCTTCAAATTACCTTTAGTTTAACTATACAACGCTTTACAATATATTGAAATGTACATTCATTTGATGCTATTGTTTTACTCTTCTTTATTTCTTTTCTACATGACAACACGCCATAATAATGCCGAACGATTAAATGATCTAGAAATCTGTAGTAATTGATGATCATTACACTTCATTAGTTGATGAAAATCAGATACAGTATACAATGTATATTTCACTTGAACAGTTGAGACACATTTACAAGGCGGAGTTGTCATGGTGTACTCTATTTAATATGTTCCTTTGATGTCTATTTTTTGCGCTTTAACCTTAATTTTGAAACTGAATAAGCGCCATTTCATTTGTGCATTTGCATATTGTTAGGAGAAGAACTAGATAAGCTTTTAGCTTCCGTTCTAATCCTTTTTTGTATTGTGTTATTATTTATGTATGTATGTCATGAATTGAAATAAAATATGTTTAAACTAAATATCGTGGGTTAACCTACACCGCGATGCAAAACTGTCCGTGAATCTGTAGGGCTATCTATAGCACGAGGCAAACTCGTTTGCGAATTTGCTCTGTTAGCATAACAGTCGCGCAGTCCATTGAAACACCCCAAAACACCCCAAACCACCCCAAACCTCCACCAAACCATTACCGTACATATAATGCGCGAAAAAAAATAGGACATTCACGGCCTCTTCGGGAGGGGGGGGGCATGTGCCCCCCTCAGCCCCCCCCCCCCCCCCCCTGGGTCCGGCACTGGCATTGTGCAAGAATACATACAGTGATAGGGCTAAACGACCGCCAGCTTTTTTGAAAAGCTAATACTTGTTGAAACATTTCCTCTTGTTTTTCTTATAGCTATTCCCCAGATCAATACAACCGAAAAGAACATAGCTTTTAAAGCAGTTGAAAAGTTAGACCAAAACCAGTAGCAGTTCAGCCTCCGCCAAATTTGGTGTAAATCTACATTTATTTATTACACTGTATGGCTACTGTAACAACATTTTGCTGCTTACCTTTTGGTGCAAATAATTAAGCGCTTCTGCAGTGTTGGTTACCAGGCCTTCGTAGCTAATTTCTTCAAGCTTCTCCAACATATCTCCTTTACCCGCATACTCGCCGAGACCAAACTGCGGGGAAACAGTCTTGCTAAAACTGATAGCACCAACCCGTACCTATAAAATACGTATTTGTAAACAATTCAAACATACTGATTTATTATTGTGTTAATGTCAACTGATTGTCGAAAATGATTATTAGAATAAATAAACTAGACAAATATAAGGTTGAATGGATTATTTTGTATCACAATATCTTCATTTTCACTCAAATTTTCAAGATGGAATGTTCCACTACTCATTATAAGAGGTTTCTAGGCATTTAGGTGGTGTTATAAAATGTGGAGATATCCGGACATATTCCATTACCCATTCAAACAAGTTGCTGCTGAAACTATCCTAACTGTTTTGCTGGTGTGATGGAATTTATCATGTTGCTAACAGTTTATGCCTATAGAGGTTCAAGTGGTTGTACATTTGAAGGTTCTTGGAAGAAAATGCCATATACTTATTTTAGATTGAGCACAGACGTGCATGTGCTAATCATAGTGGTCTTAAGTGAGATGGGTTGAAAACGTCAAACTACTGCGAAACACTTTTATTTAGCGGTGATCATGCAATAGCGCTATCTGCTCTATAAATGGAAATCGCTAAATCAAAAGCATCGAAATAAAGTTTAGAATTCAGAAAGATACACAGTAAGCGATATATGACACTTAGCCATAATATTCAGTATACAAGGGTTAGTCAAAAATAACTGAGCCCTACCTTATAACATTTAACTCAAGTAAAATGGACACATATTTAAATGATATTTCATCGCAGTTATATTTCATTTATTCAATAACCTAATTTATATCTGTTGGTAGGCTTTATATACTGGTTGCTAGGCAACCGAACATGACCTGTCGAACGGGTGTGTTCACGCTGTAATACATCAATATCTAAGCGTTGCCATGGAAACGATAATGCCAATGTAATGCTGCATTCACTGTTGTTTGATACCTATTACATGTACCTACTCAGTGCCACAGAAAAGAAAATAACTGACTCCAAATTTTAGATGTTGTGGTAGTTTGATTTCAGAATTTAGCATTTTTTTACGTTCCTCAAGTCCTATAATTTACCCCACCCACATTCATATTAACACAATTTTAATAGAAAACATTAAAAAATAGCCTAATAATGTTTTTGCAGTACTGCATACACAAACAAACCCTCAGAAATAGTAAACTCCATGTTTGGAATAAATGATTCTGCTTCCATGGCAACACAATCCTCATGTATTTGAAAATTATTGAAATTTTGACATATTTTGTTGCTAGGCAACGCATGCAATCAATGTTCACCTAAACATTTACAAACCAAGTATATTGCAAAGACAATACGACATATATTATTCGAATAAACGTCAAATATGTCTGTCTCAAAAACTATCAAGCCCACAAGCTTTTTTAAGACATACTGTATATTCCTGGTGGCGGAGATCATGAACGCATCGCTCTGACCAACTATCTTTAGTTGCCTAGCAACCATAACAGAAGCTTCACCAGGGTAATTATTTCGGGTCAAAACGTCTATGACATGTTATACTTATAAAATATGATCACATTTCTTGTCTACAATGTGAGGCTAAGGTATAATGAGGTAGGGCTCAGTTATTTTTGACTAACCCTCGTATGTTGCTATCTGTATCAATAAGATTACTTCAAAACGGTATTGTCTGAATCCGCGTTAAGTATAGTCCGTATTGAAAGGCGATATTCTTAAAGGCAATAATTTGAGGGGAATTCTTCAGGGAAACAATTTGCACGAAAAAATTTACTCCCACATGGAGCAAAGTCTATCTTTCAAAAAGTCCTTAAAATACCCCCCAAAAACTACGCCATTAAATTACATGATGCCGTGAAATTAAGTGATCATCAGTACATACTAAGGTAACAAACACACTGATTTAGAATTGTGCAATTCGATTTGAATCTTTGAATATATTGCACAATAATCTTCACCCGAAGCGCAAGTACTCTAAGCTATCAGGATTGACTAGTCAAGTTCATTTCAGTTTTGTTACTAAATACATTCAGTCATTCCGACATCCTCGTAAGCTCAGGAGTAACCCATTCCGTTACACTGCATGCAGTGTAACGGAATGGGTTAGCCTTGGCTTACGAGGATGTCATTTTAACAGATACTAATACCTACCTGACTATCCTTGGTATCAAACATGCTTGCAACATCTTCAGTGAACTTGACTTCTTTCCGGAAGTTGCGTGATGAAATACTTCCGGATGAGTCGAGAACAAAGAACACATCGGCCGGCTTCCCACCACATGCTGAAAGAAATAATCTCAGGCCCTGAGGTTATAAAACTTTTTCATGCTTAACTCACATTAGCATGAAATTTGTAAATTAATACTCTTAAATATTTCAAATTGGTAGATCTGGCACACCGGTTACAAAACTTTTTTTCATGCGCAACCTACATAAGCAGGAAATTTATTTATCTATCATAAATTTCATAATGACAACAGTTATTGGCATTTTAAAATTCATAACCAAAAATAGTAAGTGAATATGATCAGGAAATACCACAATCACAAACCACAGACTACCCCATGGCACTGCGAGGAAGAGCCGCCCAACCATCACGAGACACCAGGAAGACAAACCAAGCAAAGCAACCAGCTCTCTCTTCTCCATCAAGATGATTGCAATACTAGAATGGACATAAAGTAACGTACAACAAAACATAGAACAATTACAGACTCCCACAATGGGAGTAACAATAAACAAGAAGTCAACAACAACAGAACCGCCGCCTTAGAACGGACAGCAGCCTAAGCCACCGGGGGCTTAAATGCATTTTACTGGTACCAAGTTTGTTGTTCTTAGCAAATGCATCCTCATTTGTTTGAATTTTAGTAATCACCAAGTTAACACTTTTATGCCCAATTGAGTTTAGCAATATTTTACTAAGCGCGCTTCTTTTGATATCACGTTTACCAGGCTCGGCTTCGAGAACGCATGTTGGATCGCTCGGCAGGCCTCACGGTCCAACATGCGTTTCCGAAGCCTTGCCTGGTAAACATGATATCAAAAGACGCTCATCTAGTATTCTCTTTTTATGACATCGGGGCTGGACATTGAATTCTTAACTCAGGCTTTACAGTTTCTTTCACACCCTTTGTAAAATGTTCTGTTTTCCTCTATGTCTGTTCGTTGATAATGGTGTTGAAAGCTTTATTATTTAAATATTAAATAGAGCATCATACATGAGTGCTCATGTATTAATGAATTTATTATATTAAGCAAATTGAGTAAAAGAGATTAAAACTCAAAGGCTTGTCATGCAATTTATCGCCATTTTCTATTCCACACAGGCCACGAATCGCCCGAATCGCCACGAACTGATTTTTTTCTTATTCGGGGGGATTCGTGAGTTTTCATTATTTTTTTTTCTCCAATCGTGATGAGCTACGAGTCATTCCCGAGTCAGATACGATGTCGTTACGAATATGCGGGGGGAATCGACTCAATTCGGCTGGAATCGTGCAAGAATTCATTACGGTTAGAAAATAACATAAGAACATGCTGCACGAAAGTTAGGAATCAATTACGAATCAGTTAAGAATATGCGGAATGCAGCACGAATTTGGCACGAATTAACAGAAATCCACGACGATTCGACACGATTCGCGAGATTTTCTCTCACGATAGCTATAAATAAGGCCCGTACATGCTTCGGACATCAGTTCAAAAATGAATGTTCCTCGTAAACCAGCAGTAGAATTGATCCTGCAACTTGAGTGTTGAAAACGGCTTCTTATATAGCTAGAAGAAAACAACTACGTTAATGTCGAGAGGCCCTGACTCAGACTCTTTGACTTGGAAAAATATGGCTGTTCGCCATTGGCAAAATCGCCAGCAAGGAGCTACTGACTGATCCTGATTGTGCTCCAGACTCTGCCAAATCTGTTTCAACTTCTAGGACTGCTCACATGCGTGAGACGGGGTAATTAACCTTAGGAAAATCCTTCTGCTATCTCTTCCTTGGTTTTATTGCTTGTCTTAATCTCCCGATTCCCCACGAATGAGCTAAGAGTAGCTACGAATGCCCAAAACAATGCAAAAACGCCTCCGAATCAATTACGATTCAGTTACGATATCCAAGAATGCCTAAGAAATTTGGTACGAATCACACACGGTTTTTCGAATCGGGGAATTCGTGGCCAAAGTTTTGAACACTTTTGAGCCGAATTCCCGATAGACCTATGAATTGCAAGAACTCACTACGGACTATGCGAATCAGTTAAGACCATCACGAACTGAGTACGATTCAGCCACGAATCCAAATATTTGTCAATTCGTGTCAATTCGTGGGATTCGGGGCCTGTGTGGAATAGGGGTATTTATTCAATTAAATAATACAGGGGCACGATTGACCAATTATATTTTAACATATCACATAAAATTCCATGGTAATGGTATTTTAGCGTGTAAAAGTCCATATTTTGCCATATACACTCATTAAGGTAATAGCCGTTATTTCATAACGTTACCAATACGCGAATTTTACATGTTGTTTTTTCGTTTTGATCATGGCGTTATATCACTCACCCCCAAACACGATGTCTTAAGGTTAAAACTTATTGTATCAAAGCTATCCCTGGATGCAGTTCAAATTTCAAATTAGTATGATTGAAATTACTATAGTCAGGAAAAAAATCAGAAAAAGACGCTTATTTAAGAAGGTACAGGCATTTTGTGAAGAAAAGGTTTTGAGATGCCTATTAGGGGTATTTTGGTATGCTGAATCCAAAAACCAATGTTGGCAAGCTGAAAAATGGCGTCTTCACTTTCTTATTTGCATATTTCCAAGATGGCCGCCAAATTGAAGAAAAAACCATAAAAATCGGTAGGGTAACATGTTAAGGATGCCAAACTGGTACAAATCAATCCAAAAGCACCTTCTCATGATTGGAGGTCTTCACTGACATCAATTTATGCAATTTGAACTAAAAATATGACCAAGAGGTAATCAGGGGGGACAACTTGAGCAAAAATCTTGCTTCTGACTTAGTTAAGATTTTTTCATGATAGTCCATGCATATTATGTGGACAAAATGTGTCAGGAATGATTTCATTAAATTGAGAACTTTAAAAAATGCATCGCAATGATATCTCTATTGTTTGCAGGAAAATATGGCAATTTTAACAACGCTCTGTAAGTTTCAGTTAGGGGAGGGGGTTAATTCGATTTTAAAGAAAGTGGGCATGTACCTACAAAATGACTCGTATCTCATCAGCAACTCGCCCTAAACTTTTAAACTTGCTAGCAAGTTAAAGCTTGGATATAGTACTTTCATCCAATGGAATGGCCTGATATGCAGATTAATTATCTAGTTTGCATATTCATCAACACTGATGAAACTTTCAGAAAATAAGGGAAAATTATATAAAAAAGCAAATATACATTGAATTCTGCCCCAAAATTTGCTTGTTGCATGTTATTATATCATCAGTGATACAATTTGACAAGTCCTTTCATACAATAGTCATATATAAAATCATCTCATTTGAATAATCATGAATATTTATGAACCTAAAAATATAGGTAAGATCATGGAATAACTATTTGCCCCCCCCCCCCCCCCCACACACACACACCTCGGGAGAGGGGGTTAATAGACAGACTTACCTTGCACCCAAGGACAATTACTCATGGGTGCGAAATTGTTCAGTTGGACCACTCAATACCAAAAATTCTTATTGTCTCCGAAAATAAACCTGTTTCGATTACATAAAATTGCATGGTGTCCATGGCAACCCATCAGGCACTGTAGCTGGGTCATTTGCAAGCAGACCCAAGATCGACACTTGCGTGTCGCACATTTTGTCATTGATTTTTTCTCTCTTCCACTAATTCAAGAAAAGCAAGCTGTCAGTTACTGGCGAAACAAAATGGTCGCTAAATAGCAAAGAAAAACATGGGTCAGGGAGTCGTGCATAGAACAATTTACCCTCCCCCATAATGTGAAAATCCACATTATGATTCTAAAGAAAGTGTGTGTACCTACAAAATGACTCCTATCTAAGCAGCAACGCATCCTAGACTACCGACCTTGCTACCAAATTAAAGCCAAGACAGAAGTTTTTTTATTCAACGTGCTGATATTCAAATTTTCGCTTTTGCATATTCATGAGTATTAATAAAAATAGAAATAAAAGAAAATTCATAGAAAAAATAAGGGGGTGTACCTATACACATTTCACATATGTCAGTTGCTAGTTATCATAGACTATCAAGCTGGGTACCAAATCAAAGCCTAGACAAAGTACTTTTACCCAATGATACGATATGCAAATGATCTAATTTGAATATTCATGAATATTTATGAAAACATGAGATATAAGAGATAAATGGTAGAAAAATAAGGAGGGTACGTACAACATTTCCCAAATCGCAGCTGCTAACTATTCTACACTACCAAACTTGTAACTAAATAAAAGTGAGACATTACACTTTAACTCAATAGTAGGATATACAATTTATCTTATATGCATAACCATGAATATGAATGAAAGCATTAGAAATAAGAGAAAAATGTTAGAAAATTTAAAGGGGTGTACATACAACATAATCCATATGTCAGCTGCTAACTATTCTAGACTTCCAAAATTGGTGCCAAATGTAAGGTGAGTCATAGTACTATAACCTTATAGTCTGATATACAAATCTAATTTACATAATTTATGAATATTAATGAAAACATTTAACAAAGAAAGGAAAATTGTAGAAAAATTAAAATGGGCAATCTACAAAACTACCTATAACTCATCTGCTAATTGTCCTAGACTAACAAGCTTGGTACCAAATAAATGCTTAGACATAGCAATTTTATGCCATGATCGGATATGCAAATCATTTTATGATTATATTCTTGAATATTGATTTAGATGTTAGAAATGATTGAAAAATGGTAATAAAATTAAGGGGGTGTACCTGCAAAAGTACTCAAATCATAGCTGCTAATATTCCTAGACTACCACACTTGGTACAGACTTAAAGCTAAGACATTTTACTTTACTCAATATTCATTATGTGAAATCATCTATTTTTTAAATTTATCAAATATTAATGTAAACATTAGAAATGAGAGAAAAAAACGTAGAAAAGTTATTGGGGACCTACTTCTAAAATTACTCATATCTCATCTTTAACTTGTCCTAGACAATTAATTTTAGTATCAAATTAAGGCTGAGACATAGTATTTTATTCCAATGTTCAGATATACTATCATTTTACAAACATATTCATGAATATTGATGAAAACTATGGAAAACTAAAGAAAAATTTAAAACGAAGCAATAAGGTGCCATGGGGTTGCCTGCGGTTTGTGAATGTGGTATTTCCTGATCATACTCATTTACTATTTTTTATCTTCAAAAAAACTCATTAATAAACAAACTAAATAATTTGCGTATCAAACAACAGTATTATAGACTTTTTTCTGGACTTTAATTTGGGAATAAGTTTAGAAAGTGAGCATGAAATCTAGGATAAATAGCTGCTGAGAGATGAGTAATTTTGCATGTACATTCTATTAATTGTTATCTAATTTTTTCTCATTTCTAATACTTAATAAGTGTTCACGAATACATTTTAGATAGTTTGCATATTGGACCATTAAGTAAACATGCTATGTATTAGCATTAAATTGGTACCAAAGTAAGAAAGAGGGCAAAGATCAGGAATAGATACAATCAAGCACCACACCTGACCCAGGATACCAATGGGAAAGTGACAACGTCACAATAAGACATCACAAACGAGAGCCAAGAGGTCCAATGCTGGTAGTATAGGATAGTTAGCAGCTGAGATGTAGATAAATTTGCATGTACACCCCTTGATTTTTTACGATTTTTCTCTTATTTCTATTGTTTTTATTAATATTCATGAATATGCAAATTTAATAATTTGCATATCTGAACATTGAATGAAAGTCAAATGTCTTAACATTCAGTTGGTACCAAGTTTAAAAGTTTGGATGAGTTGCTACTGAGATATGAGTACTTTTGTAGGGACATCCCCATTCTTTAATAGGGCATTATGCGTTGCCATGGAAACCATGCAAGTTCACACAGCTCATACGATAATTACTTACTTACTTACTTATTTACTTAGCTCAAATGGGTTTATTCTTATTAGGGTAATATTTTTCCCCATTTAAGTGGTCTCCCAAAACAATTTGACACACATTAGAAGTTTTCCTGATGGTGCAAGGTTGGTCTAACTGGAACATAGGGTACTCAGGAATGTGTATTCTTTCACTTTTTATAGATACAAAATGTACCGTATATTTCGGCATGGACATTATTACATATTTATTTTAAAACAAAACAACTAAATGATTATCAAAGTTTCTTTCTTATTTATAACTTGAAAAGCTGGTAAACTGTCCAAAATCGTGCTATGAATAAAACTAACATTTAAATAGCAGGATACTGTATAAGGCAATTTTATATTTGATTTTATAGACTAAACGTACATTTATTACCATGAATACGGTAATATCCTGGAATAATTATGTAAATTGCCGCCAAAACCGTGTACTCTAATTGTAAAACAATCTTAGGACATAATACAAATGATTTGGGATAAAATACATTTTCAAAAAAATAAGATATTTCAGTAATATGTCAAATTCCATGATTTTTGGCGGCCATTTTGAAAATATGCAAATTAGGTCATTAAGACGTCATTTCTCAGCTTGCCAACATTGGTTTTCGGACTCAGCATACCAAATTACCCCTAATTAAGGTGTCAAACCATTTTCTTCACAAAATGCCTGTACTTGTTAACTTTTCTGATATTTTTTCCTGACTACTAGGTAAACAAGAAATTGAGCTTATGATTTACCGGTACATGTAAATACTTTTCATGATATGAGTCTATAGTTTTATAAAAGCTATAAATAGAAGATGTAAACATGGATATGACGTCACACGGAATAGTCGATATTAAGCGTTGTTAGCATTCAAAACATGTGCTTATTTAGTTAATTCAGACTGAGGGGGTTTTTTTTCAAAATAGACGAAAATGATGTATTTGATAGAAATATAAGTTAATCCACTAACCGTTCAAGCACAAATAAGTCGGAAATGCAAATAAAATCAATTGTTTGTGTTGAAAGCACGTTTCAATGTTTGGGAGTTACAGTATATATAATGCGTGTAATATCGGTTGATATACAAGACGACTCCGTGGTCGAGTGGTTAAGGTGCTACTACTCAAAAGGACTGGTAATTTTTAAACGGAGGCAAGGTCATCTGAAAGCACTTCCAAGTTATTTTTTTTATTATTATTATTTAAGTTTAATTTCATAGTGATGTTAAGTTTTATGATTTTAAATTAAACATATATCCGATATTTTTATACATTTGATAGGGTTTTATGTAACATTCGTTGTTTCAGACTTTTCCAGTTTTAATGTGATGAAGCGAATGCACCACGATTTTGGCAATATATGTTCAAATTTTCATATTGCTGAATTACAGCTAGATAAACCAGATGACAGGGACAATGAGTGTCCGTATATCTGTCGCTTTAAAAGGTGGTGCACGGGTACCATGAATCACTCAACGTCATTTCTGAGTCTACTTGAATAATGATTTGGTATATATCTCCAGGCATGTCATTCCTCCAGAATTCACACTCGAAGTATATGTCTATCACATTGGTGTCTATCACATGTTTGCAGTACACTGTCCGTCACTTTTAACCAACCAATGCTTCTAAAACATTCTTCTGTGAGTTATTCCACCTTTTCCTTGTTAAATTGTTGATTTCAGCTCTTGTAAACAGTGATTGTTTAGTTATCCATAACGCATATAGTGAACGCACCAACTCAGTTTGTTTTATTTATGATAATCCATTCCGGCTTCGGCCTTGGATCTATGCAAATGCAAAATCCATGTGACCAATTACTAATGTGCCAAGGACAAAACATGATTTCCCTAATTTGAGCATCATAGACTCCTATTTCTCCCTATTTGTAAAGAGCAACAGTTTCAGAGATTTTTTTTAATACATGGTGAGATGCGTTTTAACCAATGGTGAGATGCGAAAACAGACGCACGTGAATTAAAGAAAATACAAATAAGCAAATCACCAGTAACAAAAAATAAAGAAAACTAAATGCACTTGTGGGATTCGAACTCGCAACCCTCTGTGTAAAAAGGTTTGGTATGTTGGTATGAAACGCCCTTACCTATACCGCCACCACTTTATCTACTCATATACTGTTCATTTAGCCGTATAATATATAATATATACGCAAATATGAAACATTTATCCTGCTCACCCTTAAAATGGTATGTTCTGAACTACGTAATGTTCATGTTTACTTCACGGATTTATACATAGTTACCCTGAGTTCAATGTCACGGAAGATAAACTGATGTCTACCTCAAATTTGTAGGTTAAACATTCTTGATGAAAAGTATTATTGCTCATTGACCCTTAAAGCGCCACCAACATTTTGCAGCAGACAACAATTTCAAATGTTGCTGCTTTTTCAAAAAATAACAAATAAGGCATGATGTTTCATGAGAATTGTCTGCTGGCAGACTATTCTCATGAAATATTATATCTTATTTTTTCGAAAATTAGGATAGATGTCACAAAATTTGTCGTCTGCTGCAGTCGTGATTGACGCTTTAAGGGTTAATGAACTGTGAATTCAAACTTACGTTCGATTTCCGCTGCAATTCCACTCTGAAATGTATAAAGATAATGCGATTACTTTTCTGAGTGTGTGAAATAGTGTTAATCATTGGGAAAGCTTGAGCCCATTTAAACAAAGCAAAATTTCAGTTTGGTTACATATTTCTTATTTGTTCCAGATGTGGGGAGGGCAGGGGGTCCCGGACCACTCTTGTACCTTGAAAAAAATTCCCTGCGCCCAAATGCTGCATATTTAAATAGCTAGTGTCATACATGCCTGGTGCAAAAAAATCTAAAACAGTAGTATAATTTAGTTGGTCGTAACCTACAAATATTAGTTAAGTTGACCAATATTAGTTTAGTTGACCGTAACCTACAAATATTGGCAATTCTTCCCTACGGAAACAGTATCATGTCATACATTTTTTTAAACCATCGACTCAGATATTTCTTGACGTTTCTCGCGTTGTCCTTCAGCGTCAACTTGAAAATCATATTTAAAACTAATGAAAAAGTGGGAAAAAAATACATAACATACTACTAATTCTCTTGCGATAGATGAATAACCATTTCATGGCATATATTTTCTTCCATACAGAGATCAATTGAGCTTTTCACCAACAATGAAATTATAAGACTTCATCAAAAAAGTAAGTGGGTATGATCAAGAAATATCACAATCACACACGACAGATCAAACTACAGCACCGCGAGGAAGTGCCACACAACACAAACAGTCACAAGACATCAGGAAGACAATTAAAGGTAAATCAACCAGTTCTCTATACCCCGTCAAGATGACTGCTAGAAAGGACACCAAGTACTGCGTAAAACAAGGACCAAGCACAGAATCTCCACAAACAAGGGAGCAACAATGAACAATGAATCAACAACAACAGAACCTGGTGAAACTTGTTTTATATCTAAAATCGCAAAGCCTAGTAAGTTGTCTGAAATCAATATTAGGTATGTAGCTTCAGCTTGTGGACCTCTACCATGTTTGTTCACAATATGACCATGGTGCCAAAAATGGCCCCGCCCAGAGTGTCACCCTGTTAATTTCGTCAACATAATTAATAGACACTTTTCCATGTAAAGCTTTATAATGAAACTGTTGATGAATAAAACATTATAGCTGGGATTTGGTACGAGCTATGATTTGCTATTATCTTTATAAACAGTCATTCTCAGGCAAGCGACCCCTGGTGGCCCGAAGTCCCTCTTGTTTCTATATAATGAATCGCGTTCCTGAGAGACATATTGATTTGGCCTACAGGTATCATCTGTTACAAAATCATTTCCTATCAGGTATCATCTGTTACAAAATCAGCATTCTAAAATTGTTTTGAAAAAAAGTTCTAACGTATTATTTCTAATGCTTGATTAGAGCATTTTGTTTTTCATATTCCTAAATAATCAGATTGTGTTTCAACGCATATATTTCGCTTTACTGTTGATAAAATCACTCAAATTCATTATTTCAAGCTTTTTTTGCAAATAGCTTCTTATTTGAGATGATATACAGACAGCAAGAACTTAAGGTACATACATAAATGTCATACAAATATTAACCAACATTTCAAGACATGTAGAACGCAACAGCCATGACTCTAGTATTTACACTTTTGAGTAATGTCCCTTTGATGTGTGTGCGCGCGCGCGCGAGAGAGAGAGAGAGAGAGAGAGAGAGAGAGAGAGAGAGAGAGATGTAGTCATCCAGCCGCCTGCAACCGCAAGTCATGTGATAAATAGAATCTTTCACATGTAACTAGATATTAAAAAAAAACTGTCATTGACATCTGAGAAGAATAAGCGCCAACTCTTCACATTTGTAATACTTTGGTACCATTTTTCACATGTGTGAGCATTTGGTACCAATTTTTCACATGTGTGAGGCTTTGTTACCGATTCTTCACATTTGTGAAAATTGAGTACCAATTCTTCACATCTGAGAAAAATCGAAACAGTTCTTCACAGATAAGACTAACACGTACCGATCCTCCACCCGTTAAAAATATAAAAAATGTGAAAATTGAGCACATATTTAACACCCCCAAAATTATCAAAATTGATTATACGCAAACTTCACAATTGCCAAAAGTGATGTTTTGGAACCTATTCTTCTAACGGTGTGAAATTTGCGAAATGTGAAATTTGCCGAGCGTGATCTGTGTCTAAACTGCATGCAAGTTTATCAGCAGACGACACTAGTAGGCAAAGAGTTAAACGACAAAATGATGCAGCATGATTCTACAAATGTTATAGTTTCAGTTTTTCTCTTCAAATCACCATGGACATTTAATTGCAATAAGATGTGGCGCGATTCCATTTATGAGCAGCTAAATACGCAGTCTGATCAGAGCCTTTGCTAGTTCCTTGAATATTATATGAGTGTTAAGCTACTGACTGAACATCATTTGGAGTTTCTAAGCTTAAAAGGAGGCTACACAGGCTTGTCAGAGTCTACACTTGTCAAAATGCTACATTGTTGGAAATCACATGTCACGGCTCATTCAATAACACTGAATTCTGTCCTGTTTTACTTACCATGAGAGTGAGTAGAACTATAATTATTCGATCCAGCATCGTTTTACAAAGTCACGGTCTAGTTTTACAAAGTTTCAATACTACTTTAAGGAGCTCTATCCTTTCACTTGCTCAGTCAGGAAGGAAATAATTTTGAAGAGTTGTCATAGACTATTACATCATTACTGAAACTCTCCCTGGGACAGTCAGTCTCAATCAGGCGAAAAGGGTGTTAAGCTACATTGAATGCATCTTAGCAAGCCAATGGTACTAAGTCCACTTCGTTCCATTCGCGTAAGGAACGAAGTGGACTTAGTACCATTGGCTTGCGAAGATGCATTCAATGGAGACTTTGCAAAAGAGAAGCGCGAAAAGATGGCAGCAACAAAACAAAATAAATCAGGAAATGCCACAATCACAGATCACAGACCAATATATGTCACCTCGAGGAATAGACACGGTAGAACTTCTCCCCGAACATCGATATATTGTTGATATTTCTTTTCATTTTCTGGTCCTTCGGGTATTTTGGGTTGTAGCAGATAGGAAGAATGTCGAATAAGCTGGTGCCAGGAAGGCGTGTGAGCTATTGCAAATTCGTTTGAACTCATCATCAGACTCAATGAAACGGAGTCTGTTGTTTTCAGACTTCGTAGGTTCTCTCTATTATAGCAGGACCTGTTATCCGGCAGATTATTTCATTAAATATGTTCTTAAAAATTGTATCCTTTGTAAGCAAAGAATACACCAAAGAAATGAAGTGTAGAGTGTGCAAGGTTTTTGGGCCAGACTAGCTTGTTATGGCCATTTATGCCTCATTAGTGATCATCTAATGGTTTCAACGTTTACTTAATGCAAACAGTGGGTATCCTGATCAGACCAGACGCCGCCTCAAGCACCGTCTGCTCTGGTCAAAGAACAAGCGTAGCCTAGCGATATTGATTCATGATACGACATCTGATCCGGGTATTTGCACTGTTCGCCAAAGTATCATCATTATCATCACCATCATCATCATCATTGTCTGTCTGTCTGTCTGTCTGTCTGTCTGTCTGTCTGTCTCTCTCTCTCTCTCTCTCTCTCTCTCTCTCTCTCTCTCTCTCTCTCTCTCTATGACAAAGGAGGGCTATATGAGATGTATCATGTTTTATAACATCCCCCGTTTAATTGCGCTCAGTGCCAAACAACAGTCTCCAATGTTTCCACTGGGAACCATCTATTTAGCTGATTCTGCGTTCAATTGGAATTATGAAATAACAAACATTGTCATTTATAATAGTCAGAGAGAAGTTGGAGAAACTGGACTTTACAGGAAAAAACAAACATTCATGCGCGGATCCAGAGGGAGAGGGGGCAGGTGGTCCGGACCCCTCCCCCTTCCCATGAGAAATCACCAAAATATAGGGTTTCTTAGAGATTCTGGTCCGGATCACCTGGAAATCACAAAGCTACCAAGCCAGCATTCAATGTCATTATCGTCACGCCAGCGAAATGCCATTTAAATGGCCCGCTTATAGCGTTGTTTGTTTGGGTCATCTCTTCCCCTCATCAACTAAAAAAACGAAAAAAAACCCGCTGAACCCCCTCTGACAAAACTTTCTGGATCCGCGCATCAACAGGATGAAATTGTGTGATGACAGAGGCATGGGGGCAGCGTGTTTCTTTTGACTATCATATTTTTTGTCCTGCGCGCGCAGCATCAATTATGAAACATGCACTTTTAGTATTTAGTCAATTAGTTGATTGCTGTTGTGCTTAGCGAGTTCTTTTTTTCAATTGTTCTAAAAGGCATGGTTCACACAGGAACAAAAAGTAAGTGAGTATGTCCAGGACATGTCACACTCATAGACTGCAGACCACCATACGGCACCGCGAGGAAGAGACAAAGAACACAGACAGCCAACACACGTAACCCATATAAGCCTAGCGCCCTTTTTGTGGGACATCCGCAAACAGTGCAAAACCAGACCAGGCGTCTCCATGCGAGCTAAAACAGTTTTTGCATTTTAACAACATCGGCAACTAATAAGGCAGAGATATGGTGATTATCTCATATAAGCCTAGCGACATCGGCAAACAGTGAAAAACAAGGCGTCTGATCAGTTTCTCCATAGATAAAGATTTTAAAACTCATAAACAAAGAAATAGATATCTCTTAAGTAACATAAGAGGAATACATTCCCTTTCTGTCATATTTATCGAAGTAACATATATAACCGTATAAAAATATCATAAGGCCATATATTTGTCTAATATGTTATCAAAGACAGTATACGATTGGGCCATGAAAACTTAAATAGTGTGGATGTAGAATTTTGTAATATTTATCAGAAAGAAAAACTCAACGAAGTTTAATTGAATGAATTCTAATCGGTCATTTGAAAATAGTTTTGTGTACCCAGTTTACTGGTGTAAACATTATACAAACATAGTCAATAACATAAAACAGGCTAGCTTCTTGTATATCTAGGTTAATTTACGATAGAAAAAAATGCTAATTACTTAATGTTTAAAGAGGCTGTACTAAATTACTTTTCTATGCTTACATTCCAGATAGAATCAATCACCTTAGAGTTGGTGTAATAAAATTTGATAAATGTTTCTTTAGCTAGAATGCTTTAATCAGTGAATGTCTCAAAATCAAATTGTATACTAACATTTATATGTATATGCAGATGATTGCACATTACTTGTTTTAGCTTTTAAATTGATTTTAGTTTTTTTTTTCAGCATACCTTTCATTGTTTATTTAATGAAACTGTTAATCACACTCACTAAGTACTTTGATCATTTGCTAAACTAATAACACTTTATTAGGAGAGGTTTTATATAGAAGAAAACATTTCCCTGAACATGAATAAAATCAGTTATAATGGTGGCTTTTACTTAATGAAAATGATCTAATGTGATATGATCATATCCACGGAAACAGGTTAACTGCTGCTTCCGTTGGACATTTTCGCGTCTGATATACCATATATACAACTGTTTATATTGTTTACTGTCTTATGCCATTGCACAAATAATGAGCGTTCATTTGAAGGGTATATGCTGAAAAGAAAGCAATAGGCGAACATCAATATCAATTTTGTCTAAGCCATTATTAACGTATGGTACGTTTAAAGATGGCGTCCTAGAGCAAAACTGCTACAACAATTTGACTGTACAGTGTACGTAGGAGTGTTGCAGAAGACGTCAGGATTGCATTTCTGCAGTCAAACCTTTTCTGGCAGGCAAGTTGTGCCAAGTCAAAAACTAAGGCCCTCATGGACTATATGCACATGTAATATATTTTAACAGATAGGAGGGGGGTCATAATCCAGTGCGTGAAAGCACAATACTGAATAAAAATATAAAGTTTGATTTTGTGGTCTAAGCTCTTTGCATGCTGAATATTGTTTCATGCTTTTATTTCAGAATTAACTTTTTTCAAAAAAAATATTTCAGGAGCACTCTCAGAGTCTCAAACGGTTTGGATCCCAGATCAGGATCGACGTTCTTTCGGTCCTGGTCTGGGTCAAAATTGTTTACAAGGGTTATCAGCAGCCGACAAAAAATCGCCGCTAGCAAGGAAAGAGTTAACCCTTAAAGCGCCTATCACAAAAAAGTCGTATGCTTTTGTCGTCTGCTGAAATGTTTTAGAAGCCTTTTCAGCAAACAGTGTGGACCCAGATCAGATTGCTTCCATAGGAGCAGTCTGATCTGGGTCCACCCTGTTTGCTTCTATACTTAATTAGTCAGTAATGTTAGGCAATTATTTGCAGCAGACGACTTTAGCAGAAGACCTTTTCAGATTGATTTCTTTGCTGACGTTTAAAAGTTAATAGGTGTAAATCGGTGCACAGGTGAAATCCCGCCATACCTTTGTTTCTATGATATGGTAACTATATACGCTGTTGGGGAACCTGACTGTGCTCCTTGTTAAATCGCAACAAAAGTCGTCTGCTTTTCTAATCTGCTGAAATGTTTAAGAAGCCTCTATGGCAAACATTGTGGCCCCAGATCAGACTGCTCCTATAATAGCAGTCTGTTCTGGGTCCACGCTGTTTGCTTCAATACTTAATTCGTCAGTAATGTTAGGCAATTATTTGCAGCAGACGACTTCAGCAGACGACATTTTCAGATGCATTTTCTTTTTCTAGGCGCTTTAAAAAAACTGTTTGTGGCTTTTCCATGGGTAGAAACCAGTACTGGGCCGGGAGGGTTTATGATTTGTGTGTTTATTATATGACGGGAACTCCCGAAGGCTCAACCGAAAGTGGTTTTATTATGGAGAAGCCGGGAATCGAACCTGCGACCCCTGGTTTACAAGGCATAGCGCTTATCCACTACACCACGGGGGCTTTCTAGGCGCTTTAAGGGTTAATTTCCCCTCTTTCGTGGCTTTCATTGGAAAAGTGCTTTGCAGAGTGCTATTTTATAAAGACATAATTTATTATTCATAAAAAGTTTTTGAATTCTGAAAATTTGCTAATTTAAACGTCTATCGAACATTAAGGTGGCATTTCGGCATTTTGGCAGTTCGGTCTACTTGAGATTTCATGCATTGTCATAGACTGGCCCCTGTCGTTATTTTTTATTTTTGTATTCTCCTTACATGTTTCTTAAAGTGAAAATCACACTTTTTTCAAATTCATTTATTATAGAGCTATCAGTATGGTATGAGTAATCCCTCATTAAATGTTTGAGAAATCTCTTCAATTAACATGTAATTAATAACTTTCTGGCTCCACTTTGATCCAGCCATTTTAAATGTCAATGGACTCGTAACAACTTTACTGGAAGCACTTTGACCTGCTTACCCACTACCAGAGTAGTATCGTAAATCCTTGATAATGGTGAAATTCAAACTGTTTCAGAGTAATATTTTAAACAGTGTGTACATTGATGAACATATTTTGATACATGGTCCAATGTTTGATAATTGTTTCTAAAATTTAACCTTTAAAGCACTATTTATTACTATAGCAGTCTACATATTTTGTAACAACTTTCTTCATTTTGGGATCGTTAGATTATAGCAAATTCAACTGAAACTTCTTGAAAAACGAAGTACTTTTCTTTGAATTGTTGTAACATTCTAATTTGCATTGCTCTGACTGTTGATTATTTACTAAAGCAAAATATCCAATATTCAAATGAAGCCATGTATGGAACCACTGAAAATCTCACAGATTAGGTTATTCCATGAATCATTTAGCTCAGTGAAAAATATGTTATGCCCATCTGCTTAATGCCCATTAGTGCAAGATGTCAGCCACCAGATGTTTAGATAAACCCAATATATATTGCTGTAATTAACTTAGCAGATGAATGCATGATATATGAAAGTTAAATAAGTACATGATGAAATATTTATTTTTTATTTATGTAAAATGTTCAAAGTCACGAACATACACTTTAGTGCATCTTTAATCCGACTTTAATCCAAGCTCACCTGTTAACACTGGCTGAACAATAACTATCTTTTCAGCCATGGAACTTAAGTATGTAAACTATTTAGAGCTGTTCAAGATTTGTGTCCCTTCATAAGAAGAAATGAAAATCAGGTCTGGGGCCAGGCTAGAACTGACAGAAAAGTCAATTAGCGCACATGCTCATATAACCACACACGGTGTATTTTATGGATTGTTTACACTATATGAACCTCTGATTTCCATTAAATTCAGTATTAACATCATCAAGTGAGTGATCGTGTGGATAAGAAAAAATGTGGATCCTGAAAAGCTGGTATCAGCAAAAGTAAGCTGATTTTGATCTACACTATTTTCATAATACGTAATATTTGAAAAATTAATACGCACAGTGATCTTATTATCAGGTCTTATATGGTAAAACTAGTTATATTGATTTTACCCTTTTCATTCTGATTGATAATTCCATACATATTGATAAAATAAGTATGGAATTGCCCATCGTGCTATTTAAGGGGTCACAGGTCGAACTTTCTATAAAGTAATGTCATTCTGTCCCTGACGAATGCTTTTATCTTAGCAAAAGTGCAGACACTGATGAAATGCCGCCTTATGCGGCATTTCATCTGGGTCTTCACTGTTTGCCAAAGTACCTGTTTATTGGTACCTAGAATGAATAGGGTTAAACTATTGAAACACATACTAAATATTGAAACGCACACAAAATATTGAAAAACCTACAAAAAATATACAAAATATTGAAACAGAATCAAAATATTGAACGACATACAGAATATTGAAACATATACAAACTATTAAAACACATACAAAATAAAACACATACACAATATTTGAACACATGAAACAAATTGAAACACATATAAAATATTGCAACACATACAAAATATGCAACACATGCACAATATTGAAACACATACAAAATATTGAAACACATACAAAATGTTGAAACACATACAAAATATTGAAACTCACACAAAATATTGAAACACATACAAAATATTGAAACACATACTAAATGTTGATAAACATACAAAAAATTGAAACACATACAAAATACTGAAGCACAAACTAAATATTGAAACACATACAAACCAAAGGCACACTTTGACCTGGAATCATGCGCTGTTCTATGAAAAAATAAAACACAATAAATTGCTGATCCAATTTATTATTCAAACAGGATATGATATGGCAGTATATTACATAACAACATCTCTTGAATAAAAGTATGCGGTAGTTATTAGCACTTATGACGCAGTTTTCTCCTAACATGTTCAGTACATGCCAATTTTCTGAAATTTAAGGATAAATAATTACACCTGAGAAACAGTATAAGCGCAGACAAGGCCAAGAGGTTATAAAACCCTTTTCATGCTCAACTCAATTGAGCTTTGAATTTCCACTGCTCATAAAAACTAAAATGCTAAAAAATTAAAATAGTGCTTGCTTTAAAACTCCAAGAAATTTTCTAATGTCAGCCTGGCTCTTACCTTGTCAGTAGAGCCAAATGACGCCTAAACAACTTGTTTAAAAATGTGTGCGCTAATAATATATTTGCCTGGACAGTCAAAGATGCTGGAACATATAAACTATGAACTTATGTTGTTCCCAGGTTAACCCTTAATGCGCCAATCGCAACAAAAGTCGTCTGCTTTTCTCGTCTGCTGAAATGTTTAAGAAGCCTCTATGGCAAACAGTGTGGACCCAGATCAGACTGCTCCTATAGGAGCAGTTTGTTCTGGGTCCACGCTGTTTGCTTCTATACTTAATTCGTCAGTAATGTTAGACAATTATTTGCAGCAGACGACTTCTGCAGACGACATTTTCAGATGCATTTTTTCTAGGCGCTTTAAGGGTTAATATAATAGCCAATTATCGTCAGACAAATTATGCAGACAAAAACACATATAATGTGATGGAAAGGAAGACGGCAAAGACCAGGAAACGATACAATCAAATACCACACCTGACCTTGAACACCATATGGGAAAGTGACAAAACACATGAAAACATCACATACACAAGGCCCAAGCGGTCACCCTTTCCCAGCAGGTAACCACAAGTCTGCAAGGAAGAGACAATGCAGTTTGACAAATACGAAACACAAATAACAAAAAGGATACACAAAAGAAGCACCACCTTAAAAGGTCATTAAAAATACTGGAAGGCTTAAACATGTTTGACGGTACCAACCTCACCCTTATTTCTGATGTGGAGTAAGACAAATAGATGTTCGGTTCGCATGAAAGATCCCTAACTAATCGACGTATCATCTCCTAGTACATACAAATCAAGATATAAAAAGGAGATAAAACAAAGATAAGGACTCAACAGTATATACAGCTGAATATGTGAGTAAAAAAATCCAACAGTTAAATTGTGCTGGGCCCGAACACTGACACAACATCAGGCCCCAACCCTTTCATCTATAGATAAGTCTTTAAGTCAGAACAGTCATAGAGTCTTAAGTCCGACCCCCGGCGTGCAATTAAAGAGGAAAGCAAATTTGCTAACCCTGATTGGGTTGACCACCAAGCATACATTCTGTTGCAATACATTAATGTAATAACCAATATTTTTTTTATGAGAAATTATTTTAATAAGCTGAAAAATTATTAGAGCCAACAATTTTCTTTTATGTATCGCTAACCCCAAAGACAGGTTTTCTCGCGACATTGTCAAAGTGATAGTTATTATTATTAGTTACATGTATTGTAATATCTTACTAGTAAAATGGTATATGGAGTACATTCCATCTGTATCTAAGATGTTTAACTCTTACCTTGCTAGTGGCGACTTTTGTCATCTGCTAATAACCTTTGCAAACAGTTTGGACCCAGATCAGGACCGACAGAACGTCGGTCCTGATCTGGATCAAAACCGTTTGACACTCTGGTAGTGTGCCCAAAAGAACTGTTTGAAAAAATCAATTTTGAAAACAAAACGGACAGTAGAAGACATAAAAGCATGAAAAATTACCCAGTATGCTAAGAGTGTATCTGGGCCTCGACGCGAGAAAAACTGCCTTCGGTGATTAGCGAACAACAAAGGCGCAGACCAGCCTGCGCATCCGCGCAGTCTGATCAGCGCCTTTGTTACTCGCTAATTGAAAAGTTCTATATCTAAACTTGCAACACGCGAAATTTCAATTTTCTAGCAAATCTCTGTAGCTGGGGAGACTGGTTTGAAACTCACTTGGTATGAAACCCTGAAGGCAGGTTTTCTCGCGGCTAGGCCCATCTAATCCTCCGAGTCCTGAATCTGTTCTCTGTCACAGCATTAGTCATATATATATTTCCCCAACTTCCCCAATTTATTGACTTTTAGTGGAAAGTGAGACAAAAAATGGTGATAAATTAGTACTATCAAAGGTTGGTCCTAATTCGGGTACCATGAGCTAACAGTATAAAAGAGTAAGAAGCGACCGATGTTTCATAATGCAGCTTAGGTTAGAAGAATTTAGAGTCAACACTAAAGGTAACACATTTATATGATATCTTACTGTTTCATTTATCTTTAATATCTTTTTTACATCTTAAAGGTGTATAACGTAGGAAATTTACATTTTGTACAGGTTTTAATTGTGTTCACTTCTTGAAATTGTTATAGCACAGTGTCACTACTACAAACAAGTATCTTTGCGAATTTCAAAGTAATATTAATGTCATATGATAACTATACTCAGAAAAACAATTGAAGGATATTTAGATTCAGTCCCATCTCTAACATGGAATACAATAAAAACTTTACTAATTATGCATGCATTTCATAGTTCCAGACATCTGCAATCAAAATGGATGCTTTATTTTAGTCACGCTTCAATGATTTAAGTACAGTGCAAATCCAAATGGTTCAACCCTCTATACTGAAAAGTCACAAACGTTCAAAATGATTGAAAACCATTTTAATCGTTTGTATTCCATAATGACTGACTCCAAAATCATTGCTGGTTCTCCTTCTAAAAATGGCACCTAATTTTGAAGCTGTTATAAGTGTTTTATTGCAAATTTGTGGTCAAATTTACCGGAGTATGCCATATCAGTGTATTTTTGTTGAAGAAGTTGTCCCATTTTTAGGGGAAATGACTGATTAATTGGTGTTAACTTTTGTCTGTGTCGGAATTAGAACATAAGATATGACCTGGTAAAGGTCTCAGCAAAAACTGAGAGCGCTAAAGTTTTTGCTTGTGAACTTTGGATAGAGAGGGTGGGTACATTTGGTGTAGTACTGTATTGTAACCAATGACCTGTGAATTTCAATTTGCATTTTGGTGAATTGCATAGTGATTATTCTATCAATGACAAAAAAACTTGTTTGAAAATTATACTCCCAAATGTTATAAAGTCAAAAGAATTTTAATATCCTTCAATTGTTTTTCTGAGTATAGAATCGAATGTCTCAGTCACACCAGACTAACAGACGTGCAGTAAAATGGAAATCTTTTATTAATAGCATGCCCGCTATTTATAACAAGAAAATTATAACATGTAATAAGGGGCGGTTCGTAAAAGTTTATGATTGATAGGAGGTATTAAAGCAGAATGGTTTGAGCAAAATGAAATGAACATGATTGACAATGCCATCGAATTATCAAACATTTCCAAATTACATTAAGTTTCGGTCTAGAACATATTTAATTGAAGAGTTTGAAACATATTTGATTTGCAGTAAAGTTAAAACTGCCTCCCCCTAATTTGCCTTATCGATATGGACTTGTCTGACTTTTGATGCATTAAATTACAAAACCAGACTATACCAGTGCTTGGTATTAACATCAAAGTGTTTATGTTATAGATATAACAATACAGATATTTGGGTCTTTATCATTAAACATACAGTTGTATATATCTCGCAATCGGTTGTGTGTCAACAAAAACAGCTTTGAAAACAATCCCTTTGATTCATACATAGCGACAGGAGGCTCATATTTAAACATGGAATGACGTGGAGCCATAGAGTAAAAGGGTATTGATAGTTGTGTTTCGCGTATTCATTTATTTGTTTGTTGTTTATTTATCATTTTTTATAAGTGAAATTCACAGTCACTTCTCTAAGAGGTCAGAAGTTGACCCCTATGTGACTGGGTAGTGATCTTAGAGAAACTAAAAGACAATACTCCAAAAAAGCACTCCACTCCACTACACTCCATGTTTTACAAAATGCACACAAAAGCATGACAAGTAGACACCCACTTCTTATAAAAAAAAATCAGCAGTGGGTCGCATTTGTTTGCGTGTTTGCTTAGACTATCCATGGGTGAAAATTCCTTTAAAAAGAATCTCTTTATGAAAAATCAATACTTGTTATTTACAGTCTTTTATGAAAATCAATACTTGTCCGCGGAGAAAGAAAAACTCAACTTCTGAAATCGAAAGTTTGTGACTTCGAAGATCTACTATCCCTTCCTAAAAATAGGCTGAAATCCAACCCCAGTCATGCATTTGTCGGTGATATGAAAAATCTATTTGCATGACGGTGATGTGTTCGCATTTGACATTAATTGCTTTGATTTGTATCTTCAGCTGTGGGACAAACGGATCGAATGACCTATTTTCCGCGTTTCCCCAAAATCTGTAAACGATTAGGCTAATCTTTCTAAAGTAATCTTTTCTGTTTAGTCATGTTCCCTGCCTGTAGGCATACTATCCGTTGTTTATGCGTTTTACATTACTTGCTATTATTTTCTAACAAAATGATAAAATGAAAAGTTCGATTCTGTTTCATGGTGGCACGAAAAAGTTAACCTCGCCCACTGCTAAATATAGAATAATGACGTCACACAATGATTGACAGAATAGTGAAAACATTTGGGGACTTAGAATACTAATTTGAACATTGCGTAATCTGTGAATACAGTCTTTGAATTCGTATTTATCAATAGGTTCGCCCCAGAAAAGTTGTGAAGCTTACCGATTAAGTTCAATATACACTGTGTATTTATTCTGGCTTCCACAGAAAATTTCAAGAACACACTTGAAGCATGGCTGGAACAGTTGAAACACTACTTCTCGTAGCCTTGTCACTATTGGCTACAGAGGTTAAAGGTCATGGGCGACTGATGGAACCACCGGCTAGGAACGTTATGTGGAGATTCGGTTACAACACACATGTTAACTATGAAGACAATATGTTGCACTGCGGTGGATTTAACGTAAGTACTTGTCTGAAAAAGCTATCTCTTGCACCCAAAGATCACAATGTGATTTGGCCAGGACACGAGTTATGGTAGGGGAGACCGGGACTAGTTCGGCATCGGGGCATGTTCGGCATATGGTTATATTTAGCATGCAGATTAAGATATGGAGCTGGATAACATTACTTGTGACAAGTTTGTTTGCATGAGTATACAAGAGCTGCATTTTCAAAGGGTGCATTGATTTTGTAACTGAAAACTCATCTTCTTGAATGACAAGTAAATTTTCAATAGTAACTACAGTTTTTTTGTTTTGTTTTTCTTAAGATGTGGCATAATTCTGATTTAAATTCTTTATGATTATTATGCAAGGATAATGTACTTTGATATAACACAATTTTAATTTCATTTCCTGCACTCTAAAAGGGGATGCCAACTGATATTTGGAAATAGTCTGTCAGGGGCTAGTTCGGCCACTTACGGCGGGGCAGGTTCGACCCATAGCCAAACTTATCCCACACATACACAAAACAGTTGTCAGCGTATTTTATGACATGTACCCACTTTGTAAAGGGTGTTCATACATGTATTTAGAGCGATCAAAGAAAACCTTTTGTTGAATGAGGAATTGTTCATCTGCTAATGGCTGTTTTCAACGCGTTCAAAAGCATTTTGATTCAAGTAGTATACTGAGGGACTTTAAAAACGCACCATTTTATATTCTCTGTCTCTTCCACATGATTGATTTGAGGATGTTTTCTTTATCATTTTTTATCCTTTTGCAAAATGGACCATGATTTGCCATGGTTTCGATTTGCTCATGCTGTTCATTCTGACGTAATATCGACGTAAGTGTTTTTCAAAAATTGTCGTCTGACAAATGTGAATTTGATTCAATTTGAAAATAAACACTTGCAGGCGGTAGCCAGATGTCTTAACGAATGGGAAAACACAAAAGTTTTCAGAAATAATCGTTTTATTACACTCCCACTCGCAGCATTTCTTTGCTGACGTCAATCTTAAATTTTCAAACATTAATAACAGACGAATGAAGTCCGCGCATGCCGCGATATTTTTGTCTTTTATGCAACTGATTGAGGGGTATCTGTTGGCAACAAAAAGTTTTCGATTATTCCTGATCCTTAGGATATAAACGGCCAATTATGTCAAAAATCAATGACGTCATGTAGACGTAATGAACGTTGCCAGAGGCCTAAAACTTCATGATTTGATTTTGTCTTTCCTTTTGCTTTCAAGAACAAACATCGGTTCGAAAACTTTTTTTCGTTCATTATGGAAGGTATGGGTACTCTGTGACATTTTGAATTTGAGTTGTCTCAGAATTATCGCGACGTCACGGCAATCATAAGCCACAGCGTTTCGATTTTCTTATTGATTGCAAGCTAAATGACGGAACTTGTCAATTTTATATTTCCCACAATGAAAATACCAAATTTTCGACATAAATTAACATTTAAGCAGGTGGTGCGTTTTTAAAGTCCTTCAGTATATTTTTCATGCTCATTGTTGGTTTAATTGTATTCCGAAGCCTAGTACCAACACGGATAGTTCATAAATTATGTTAGGGTAATGCTTTGAAATTTTATTGGTCCTTAGAGAAGTTTGACTGTATAATAATAGGCCAGAAAAACATTTTGGCAAAAGTTGCCCCAAGGGGTGGCCGAACTTACCCCTGACCTGATCTCATTGACTGAATATTACCTTTAATCGTACAGAGACACACGAATGGGTTTGCCGGGACTGGTACCGCCCTATTTTGTAAATAGAGGCAAGTGTGGAATATGCGGTGATGCCTACAGCCAGCCTCAACCCAATAACTACGAGGCTGGAGGGCGGTAGTCTACGGGGACCATTGTCCGGCAGTCCTTATTTCTCAAGTAAAACATATGTTGTGGGTACTCTAAAGAACCGTCTCAATGAATCGGTTCTTTTGAGCACCCTGAACAAATGTTTAAACCAATCAATAAAAAAATATTCACAATTTTACACATAAAAATAATCCTCATCTAGACCTATATATTTCAGACGCAATGGTATATAAACGGAGGCAAGTGTGGAATATGTGGCGATTCATACAGCCAGCCTCAACCCAGAGACTACGAGGCTGGAGGACGGTATGCTACAGGGACCATTGTCCAGCGATACACGGAGGGGCAGATCATTACGACAACGACTCAAATTACAGTGAATCATGGTGGCTGGATGGAGTTCAGAATCTGTCCAAATAACGACATCCACAAAGAGGCCACTCAAGACTGTCTAGATCGTCACGTGTTGACTATGACCAATGGGAGTACACGCTACTATATACCACGTGATCGTAGAGCTACATTTGATTTGACAGTGTCTCTGGTGCTACCACGTGGACTGACGTGTTCTCAGTGTGTCGTACAGTGGCTATGGAACGGAGGTGAGTAAAGTCATATGCATGTGATAAAGTGTAAACCCCCATAAAAGACACTATATATGTGCGGATAAAAGAGCATGTGCGTCGTTTACGGTAATTTATATTTAATATTTGAATATTTTACTTTAACTTCACTATTAAGACTTTGGTGTTTTATCTTTAATATTTTAAATCATGTTTTTTATCTTTTATATACTTAAAGCCAAAAGTAACTTTACACTTTGAACTACTGAATATATCTTTACTGTTTTTGATTTAACCAAATTAAATATTGCAATGAGTTGATGATAGCCGCCCTAAACCTAATTCACGAAAATTAACTTAGGTAAATTTATCTTCTTTCGAGTTATCTGTGCTTTAATTGAAAGCACAAAATCAGCATTTCCTAACAAAATCCAAAGTAAATCTAGGATTTGAACACGCCATTTTAAGGGACATCGATTGCCCTTTAAAAATACTGCAAGACATTTTGTCTCTGACGTATAGTTTGTTTTTGGTAGCATCTTAAAGTTAGTTCACTTTGAAATTATATCCCTTTGAATTAAAACTATAGTAAACTTTAGTCCCTTCTAAAAGCTTTATCTCAGATGACATTTGGATTTTTTATCAGCGAAATGTTGGGACTTAAGCCTCGAGTATGTGACAAGATAGTCTGATAAAAATTCCCATCGGTTTGGAAGAAAAACGGCAAACAATTTCTTATGGGAAATTTCATTGAAAGCACTGTAAAGTTCACAAAAGGGGGTTTGTTCATAAAAACACAACTTTAGTTTGTGTTACTCGAAGAGCAATCCGGGCTGATTTGAACTTTCAACAACAATTCAATAGCCTGTCTTTCAGACTGGTTCTTGAAAATTTAAAAAATGTCCAATCGAAAAGCTACAGTAATAGCACATCCAAAAGTGACGCACTTTGGAAAAGTTTATTTTGCCCCCTTGCTTCTTTCATTGGGGCATTTTGGTTGCATTTATGACAGTAAAAACATGAAATTCAACTGTCATATAGATAATTGATTGAAGTTAAATATGAATTAAACACATTTAAAATACCACTCACCAATACCCAGAAATGGTATGTATGATAACAGTGTAAAGTTACTTTTGGCTTTAAGTATATTTTGAATAAAGTATTTTATCTTCAATATTTTGATTTTTGTATTTTATCTTTAATAGTTTGAACTTGGTATTTGATCTACAATCTTTTGAATTTGGTAGTTTATTTATCTTTTAATTAATATTTTAGATACAGTGTTTTATATTTAGTGTTTGGAATATGGTATTTTATTTTATATTAACAGCTTCCAACAATAACTGTAATTATTACAACAAGTGTTGTGACTGTGGCCCACAGGAGCAATTTGTCAATTGTGCAGATGTCGCTATTGCGCCCTCTGGTGCTGGAAATGGACAGCTGTCTACCCCTACTACAACACGTGCTTCCGGCGGAAATGGTTTTGGGTTCTTGCTCCCGAGCGGATTTCAGCGCATCCAGTCCAAAAAGTAGTCGAAGGATGATTGGACGCGGAAACCATTTTCTACAGCATTTATCTGCTTCTGAATCTCTCTGTCTTCACGAAACGAATGTATGGCAAGAGCTGG
Organism: Loripinus fragilis; assembly: GCA_964019695.1. Classification (NCBI taxonomy): domain Eukaryota; kingdom Metazoa; phylum Mollusca; class Bivalvia; order Lucinida; family Lucinidae; genus Loripinus; species Loripinus fragilis. The sequence goes on along the minus strand of OZ026525.1, from coordinate 64,728,162 downwards.
CCGTATGGCCGTCACCTATACTTTTGTTATAGTTTTGGCACACTACGGAAGATCAGACTGGGCTTGAATTGTTACTGCATATACAAAACTCAGGCGTATTTCCGTCACTCACGGTGCCAAGTAACTTAGAATGCTGCCAAGATTCGTTTTATGAACTTTTTAGACTTGTAAATTCTTAACTAGTTTGGCAATCTATCCCTTTCCTTGCTAGCGGCGACTTTTGTCCTCTGGCGATATTCTTTACAAACAGTTTAGACCCAGACCAGGACTGACAGAAAATCAATCCTGATCTGGTTCCCAACTGTTTGACGATCTGATAGTGCTCTTGAATGAATTTTTGGAAAATGTAAATTTGGAAAAAAAGTCAGCAGAAGACAACCAAAACATAAAAAAATTACCTAGCATGCAAAGCGTTAAATGTTTAGGCAGTATATACTTGTACTTAAAAGATTGACAGGGATGAATTGCATGACCATTGGGTCTTGCACTGCACTATAATCACTTTGTGAGTCTGTCCGTCCGTCTGTCCATCCTCAGTTAGTAAATATGCTCATAACTCTTGAACCACATGGTATATTTTGATCAAATTTGCATACATATGCATGTAAACATTCCCAAACCACTGACATGCAACACCACCTTTTTTGATGGACGAGGGCTTGCTGAGCATCAGTCCAGCCTGTTGTGGTCAGTTAGTGAAAATGCTCGTAACGCTCGAACCCAATGGGGGGATATGTGAATCAAAATTTGCCTACTTATTAATTTGAATATTGTCCATCCATTGGTATGCAAGTCGGTGACAAGGGTATGCCAAGCATCATTTTGGCTGGTCAATGTCTTTTAGTAAAAATGCTCATAACTCTTGAATTACATGGTATATTTTTATCAAATTTTACATACTAATACATTTTAACATTATCGAGACACAGATGTGCAAAACTATGACTAGGCTTCGCCAAGAAAAATGTCTCTCTGAACATTTTTTTTTATAAATCTCAAGAATCCTTTAATCAACGTTCACCACGGGTCGTGCACATGACAGTCAGTTGATTTTACCTTAAGTTTATTTGCACAAAGCTCGTTCTTTATTATTTTACTCATTGCATACTGGGTAATTTTTCATGCTTCCAACTTATCCTTGCTAAAAGCAATCTCAACGGTTGTTTCTGTGATGGTACACGAATGGACCTTGTCGCAAGAACACCTGCTTATGTTACATGCAAACCTCAGTGGCGGATCCAAAGGGGGGTCAGGGGGTCGCTTGCAACTATTCTGTATGTTAATAATGTAGGGGAAGGGTCGTAACTAATGTTGTGAGAACTTGTGACCCAACAACATTGCTGTATCATATTTGGCAAAAACATATGTTTAGACTAACCCCCCTCCCTGTCCCCCGTTTTTGATTATCCTATGAAAATAAAATACGTTGGTCTCAATGAGACCAACTTATTTCATTTTCATTGGATATTTAAGAAAAATGATATAAAATCAGTAAAGCTAACCCCCACGCCTTTATACATATGAACCCCCTTTCCAGAAATCCTGGATCCGCCCCTGAGACTAGCAAGTGTAATAGCTAGACTTTGTACATGATCTGTCTCACTATTCTAGCTATAGTCTCTGTAGCATAACATACTTATTTGACTAAAACGTTGTCACACACTCAAAGACAGGTTTTCCGTGACAAGGCCCAAATGTATTTACAATCAAATGTGTTTACATGATAAAAATTTTAAATAAAATAAACTTTTTGAAAATAAGCATTTCTATTATTCTTTCCGAAGTACAGCTTTTTACTTTCGAACTCAAAAGTTTCGATGCACACAGATAATCAACCATTTAATCAGATGATAGCTGTTCGCCCTTTAAAATCTCAAGATGGCGGACATTTTGAAGCTGATCGCTACAACCGCTTCTAAAATGCTCTTTTATGTTCTAATTTTACCCAATTCATTTGTCACAGAAAGTAAAAAGGGATCGAGCGTGTGTTCCAAAGCATATCTAGAGAAATCGATCTTCACTCTAAATTAATTCAAAATAACACCCAAGGCCGTCGCTCAGTTGGTAAAGTGCCCCGCTCATGGTACTGCAGTTGTGCACTTCTAACCGTACTCGATGATACTGAAGTGGGTGTGTCATCGCTAAATGTGTCAGCCTTTTATATCACCGAGCCGGCAAACTGAAGAGAAGAACTTATCTTATCATATTATGACGTCGCGTCTGGGAGTGAAATAACGCCATGCAATAAAATCGATAAACCACTATTCTTGCATAGATATCTATTCGTATAGCTGTTTACACCCATCGTCAAATGAACGAAAATCCATGTTCAAATCAGGAGATTCACGTGCTGTTTGAACATGGGTCTGAACTTGAAAATACTTAAAATGAGCCCTGCATTATTTGCACGACGTTGTATACGGAACGCAATTGCGGACCAGACTGATCATTTCGCCGATGTTTTTGTTCGCGAAAACGTTGCGTACGGTTATGACGTTATGACGTTCGAAAGTACACAGCCGACGCCATTTTGTTTAGAGAAATCCAGTGTAAGAAAATGGACAATTTCATGTTTTAGAAGCGTTTTCAGTGCGAATTGAGCTGAAATATGGTAAAATATGCAAGAATAACGATCACACATGCTTGTTTTATTGCATTAACACTTGCCAGGTCCCTCGGATGATATTGAACACTCGGCCTATTGGCCTCGTGTTCAAACAACGTCCTCGGGACCCGGCAAATGTTAATGCATGAAAAAAACATGTGTGATCCCTATATTATTGCATAAAAAGTCGTGTCGCACGCTATTTACAGCCATGTTTTAACCGGCAAAAACCCATGAATTAATCAGGCTATTCACGTGCCGTTGATTCACGGCTTTTGTACTTAACATATACGTATTCTAGGCCGTCACGAAAATTGACATCATCAACAGTAATGTGCATAGGAATGAACGTAGTTTAGTGACGTTAGTCTTTGCTCTGGAACAGGCGTTTTCAAAACCTACGAATCCATCATACTTTTGCGCGCACGCTAAATTATAGATATACAAAAATGAACTTTTCGAAGTGCTTCCAAAGTTTTCAAGTGACAAAATGACTCTATGCAACAATAACGATCAAACATGGTTTTCTGATACATTAACATCTGCTAGACCCCTTGGGGTCTTTAAAACCCTCGCCTTTCAGGCTCGGGTTTCAACATCACCTTCGGGGCCCAGCAGATGTTAATGCATGGGAAAACATGTTTGAATCCTACAGTGGAACAGATTAATGAATTTATTAAACTCGTTGCGAAAAAATTGATAAAATGCTCGGCAAGCCTCGCATTTTATCTCTTTTCCCCAACTCGTTTATAAATTCAGTAAAACATGAGCACTCATGTAAGAACCGCTATTTCTTCAACACGTCCTTCATGCTATTGTCCATCAAATGGCCAAGCTTGCGCTTTTTGCAACGAGTCTATTTTCTTGGTGCCATGGTTTGTGATGTGCGACTGTGGCATTTCATTTTTAGAAGCTGTGGACAGGTAGACATGACTTTAATTTGTCAAGGCTGCCTGACAGCTAAAATAGTTTTGGGACTCCTGACATCAAATCTAAAATTAGCTGTGGACAGCCCCAGGAAAGGTAGATATGAATTATATCAAGGCTGGCCTGACAGCTAAAATATACTTAAGGAATAAAGAAACGCAACAGACACTTCGAGTCATTGTATGCATACAATATGATGCAAGTTTTTAGTGCAAATGATATGTATCCTTAGGAGCATTATGTGTCCGTCAAATTACAGCAGGTTCAACGTAATTATCGATTACGTAATCATTTTTGTATGCGCATAAACAGCCTGACCCCCGTATTAAACTGCTGAAACAGGGTCAATAAAAGCAAAGTTTGAATCAACCATCGGTTGATTGTTTTAAAAAGTCTTGGCATAGATTGCGGATCAAGGAAATGATCAAATGGCGACGTTTCTGTAGGATTCTGAAACGGCTTAACGTCATTAACGTCAACTCTGAATACTGCGTGAAACGCGTAAACTTTCTTTTCTGCTTGAGATTTATTCATTACAAGGACGTTTTGTTCAAGAATTATGACTTGAGATCCTCAGACGTCAAAAAACCTCAATTCTGACGTCAAAATTTGATAGCCTACGTTTTAATGGTTTCCATGATGTTTATGTGTTTTTCTAATGATAACATGGTCCAGTGACAAAGTTTAGGCTACAGTCAACAAGTTTGGTGTTCACTCTCGGCACGTAATCAGATGTTTTCTCTTGCATTATGCCGTATGTGGTTTGGCTAACGTCAATAAAAACACCTTACACGCGTATTTCTACTGTGTCTGAAAAGTCAGTTTTTCACAAGAAAGCATGGTCTGGTGTCTCTAGGTTTATCTTATCCCGTATATTCACCAGCGACCCAAACCCAACGGCTCTAAGTGACGTTTATCGTTTTTTTACTACCTTTGTGTATATTGCCATTCAAGTAGCGTGTTTTGACGCAGTATTTGACTGCATTACGAATATGATTGGACGTTTGTTTAATTTGCACATTGTCAAGTCGACGCCAAATAACCAAACATGTAAAAGACGGGGTTTCACTATCTTTATTCTGACCTTAACGTCACATTTTACGTTTTCGTATGTTCTCATCTTGTAGCGTAAAATGTAGCGTTAAAATGACGTTTTGGTATTTCATCATATGCTATAAATACTCAATAAGAAATTTTCAAAAGAGATTTCACCAAACCGTCGTTTAAACACGCAAAAAATAAATTTTTGTCTGTTGCGTTTCTTTATTCCTTAAGTATAGTTTTGAGATTCCTGACTTTGTTGGCAGTCATATAACAATTCACTTGTTGTTTAAGAATTATCGTAGCGGCTACAATAAATGAAAGAAAATGAACTGAACAAACTTAATATTTTATTTACAAATCATTCACAAAATAAAAATTGTAAGCATCGTATCCACACCGGGTAGATGGCGATCGAAAACGCTAATACTAACGACGAACATAGATCAAAAAACATTAGAAACAGAGTTTTCGGTTGCCATTTGTCGCTCAACTGGCGACAAATGGCAATCGAAAACACTGTTTCTATCGATTTTGATCCGCGTTCGCCGATTGCTAAGAGCGTTATCTGTTGCCGCCCACATCAACACTTTCTACGCTTACACTGATATACTGTCACTGAAAAACCGATGGCAATCGACGAACGCAGACCAATGTAGTAATTGCAAGCTGTCGCCAGGTACAATTTGTCATATTTGAGCCGTATCTAGCAAATATACTAGTTGGCATGTGCCCCCATCGACGACTCGGATCAGCCTGCGCAGCCTTGCAGTCTGATAAGAGACTTCGATGGGTGCTCTCATGATTGATAGACAAGAGTCCATCGTTTCTTTAGGCGTAAAACTAGGAATCTGATCAGACTGTGTGGATGCACAGACTGACTTAAGTCTTCGATGTACACACTTGCCAAATTGAAACTTATTCTGGATAGTCGTCTGTTTTTCTCACCTGCTGAAATATTTAAGAAGCCTCTGTGGCAAACAGCGTGGACACAGATCAGACAGCTCCTATAGGAGCAGTCTGATCTGGATCCATGCTGGTTGTTTCTAGTAAAATGAAACAATTATTCGCCCAGACGACTTCAGCAGAAGACATTTTCAAATGCATTTTTGTTGGCGCCTTAAGGGTTAAAATGATGGAAATACTTTGATATAGTGGAACTATGTGGAATCCTGCCATATAAGAGGATGTGTCCACACTTGTGTGGTCGAATTATATACAACGGTATCTCATCTCCATTTTATACTACAATCAATAGGCCTGGGTCCAAATATCGTTTGTAATGATCAGTTAAATAGGGCAAGGGTCAGTGTTTTTTCACGGTTGTTGTCGGCCATTTCAATGTCTCAATAAAAATGCAAGCGTCTCTCAAACATGGATCATGTTTTGGGGAGTTATGCTGTAAAACTCCCCAACAGTTATTCGTCTTCTTGAAGACGTATCCATAGACAGGCATCTATAACAGAAATGATGTTTATTCCGTATTGGTTACATTTATGGAATAAAACGCATTTTATATGAAAACATTGTTTTCTTAAGAAATGTGGAATCATCTCTATATAGAGATGCAACCAGATTTTTGGCCCAGACTGAATAATTGTTTTCTTAGGAAATGTGGAATCATTTCTATATAGAGATGCTTCCACATTTCTTGAGAAAACAATTATTTAGTCTTGGCCAAAATCTGGTTACATCCCTATATAGAAACGATTCCACATTTCTTAAGAAAACAACTATTCAGTCTTGGCCAAAAATCTGGTCACATCTCCAGATAGAAATGCATCCACATTTCTTGAGAAGACAATTATTCAGTCTTTGCCAAAAATCTGGTTGCATCTCTCTATAGAAATGATTCCACATTTCTTAAGAATACAATGTTTTTATATCAAAATGCCTTTTTTTCGTCAATGTAACTTATACGGAATAAACAGCATTTCTGTTATCGATGCCCCTCTATGACTCGGCACCCTTTAATCTTGTGAGAGCTACTGGGGAGTTCGCGACAATAGCAAGTGTTATCCAGGCGCTTTTTATCTACTTTTCTACCAAAATGGCCGACTTGTCAACAAGATTCACAGGAGTGAAGGATTTGTGCATTTTATGATGAGATAACCTTTTTATTGTAGAAAACACGGAATGGGTATCATTTATAATCATTGCCCAATCGTTCCAAGATCTGATTTCCAAAGTGCATAATCCCAGAGGCTTGCACGAGTGTTGGAAATGATCATGTACACTGATGCGCGATGAAGCGAAAATTGCGTTGACCCTTATAAGTTTAAAGGCCTCGATATTCACCTTATACGAGAATATAGCTATTATTATTGGTCTTTCTGTGTAGTTAAGATGTCAAAGTTTATTTTGATACCACATTTGTATGGATACGTCCTCTTATAAGGCAGGATTCCACATAGGTCCACTATATTAAAGTAAATCCTAAATGATTGCGTGGATTTATGCCATCGGACATGCGACTGTATCCGCCTTTTCACACCCTCCTGTTGCTGCGTCAAACCACAATGATGCAGGACACTGCTGAATATATGGCCGGAAATCAAAACAATTTACATATTTATCGCAGTCTGTCGGGTGGGGGAACAACCCTGTACGCACTGGGCAAGAAATGTCAGAGTAACAAGAAGTAAACTCTTTGTAGTTACATGACTGAGAGAGTGGGTCAAACAACATGTTCATTGGGCATCGCTCCTGGACTGGTTTACGGAACAAACAGTGGTAATAATAGGCACAGTTAGCTGGATCCTGGAAAATTAATGAGCTCTCATAACAGGAGACTGGTTCTGGTGCCTTTCGTTGGTACAACTCTGAAATAAATTTGAACGAGACAAATGAAAGTGAGAGATTCATAATCTAAATAAGGGGTCGGCTGTATTCAAAATTCTCATTTGGGTAGGTTTATCGTCGGGTATACATCACGGTACGTTCGGAAATTTAGTTTGACGGCGACGCGTTAATGGAGCTGTAAAACTAAAATCGACCGTACAAATTTACGACCGTACATACGACGATATACCTCCCCGAACGGAAATGTCGAATAAAGTTATCCCCATCATCTAATGCACTATTAACATTTTCCCTCCGAAAAGAAAGTGAAGATGTAGTATGTTGTGCCTACAGCCAGTGGCTACAGGCTGCATAAAATCATTTTCAAGCCAATGAAAAGCGAGTTTGTGACAGTATATCTCAGGATATACTGTCGAAAATTTATGACATTATCCAATCAGACGTCGCATTACATTAATTTTGCATGATGTATATTATTGTACGACGGATATAAAGACTGAGATTTCTGTCTGAGATAGAAATTATATCGATACTATCTTACCCAGACCATTAGGTGTGGGCTGTGCATTTGTTGTATTGGAACTTATGCACATGTTATGTCAAAGTGACGTGCAACTCAGCGTAGTCAGCAGCTTCTGGAAGCTTATTTGGAAAAAAAAAATGAATGGTGGGCAAAAAAAAGAATCCACTATTTGTGTGAGGGTTGGATATATAAATCTGTGCCATTACATCATCACTCGAATAGCCTCGTGAAGCCAAACGGTGATCCTCGGGACAGAATTTTCGATCCCACCCTCACACTTATGACAGTTTCTTATAATCCGACCTAACGCGACCAAGGAAGTTTGAATACCGAATATCCATTACATATTATCAGACTATCTTTTAGTTGCATTAGACGACTGAAAATTCATGAAACAATTCGGATCCCTTGACCTGCTTTCGACCCACCATGCTCATCCTAAAAGATGACAATCTCTTTAATATACTAAACGAAAATAACAACTGATTTTATATGTTTGAGCCGGAAGAGGTGACCGATTATCCCGACTATTTATTTCTTAACATAACCACCAAGCATGCAAAGTACATCCTATACTAAACATTAAACTCAACAAAATAGTGCAATAATGTGCACTTGTATAGAAGCATCACTGTGAACAAGCAGCGTACACAATTTGATAATTGATCTGATCAAACGATTTAAAGAACGTACTGAATATAAATGGATACAAGTGTAAGATCACCCCATGCAAGATACTTGCCGACCAGCAAAAAACCTCCACTCCTGTGCATGAAATGCAAAAGCTGTGAATTACCTACATTGGAATATATCTCTATGATTTTTGTTTGATTTGATTCTTTACGTCCACTCAACAATCTTTCAGTTATGCGGGACGGTTCTTCCTGGGTTTAACCAGTACTAAGCTAGGATAAATGTGTCTTGCTCAAGGACCACAACGCAGTGACGCCGGTGAGGCTCGAACCCGCTACCCTTCGGTCTCGAGTCAAGCACTCTACCACTGAGCCACTGCGCTCCCTGATATATCTCTATGAGGTGGGTAGCAATCCAACACCTTGTGATGACTTTCATGTGCTGCTGTTCACAATATTGATTTAATAGTTTACAAGTATTGCCAAACACGTTCTATATATTTTAAAACCACTTAAAATAAAGAAACTGATAATTTTGAACAAATATCGCTCACTCATGAGCTTGTGCTCACGTGCACATTCGACTAGCACTTGTTTAAAATTCTAGTTCGACTGCAAACGCAATTTCATTCAGTATTGAATGTATCACATTGACAAACAGTAGCCATTCCCCGTTTAAATCGCCGGAAGAATATATACATATACAATATAAAAATAAATACCCCCAAGAGATACTGCACCCGTTCACAGATTTAAACATCTTAAGCAAACAAATTTGGTAAACCTGGTCATATACTTAAAAAACTGATTCTAGTGGATAAATATCCTGATTTGATTCCTTTGGCATAATAGCAAACAAGCAACAAGCATATATCGATATGCTGAAGAAAATCATTGCCAAGCTTAAGATTAAAAAAAGTTATGTGTAATCGGTCCCATCTATTGGCTGATTAAATTCTTTCAATAATCTTTGCACCTCCAAGCGCCCGCTGTACACAGCGCCATCTATCATAGTGGTTCTCACTTACCGAGGGAAAGCAATTTTCGCCTAATTCTTTTCAATCAAAAGTCAAAAATTACTTTTCTATTACATTTTACACTCGACAGCTATAATGCATATAAGCATTAGAGCACTGAAATGCCATTTATTTCGAAATTAGTATATTCGACAGGCTGTGCCACACACCATATCCAGTTACTTAACCTTTTGAAGACCAGATACCCCTAAATGGGTACTTTGTCGAACAGTGAAGACCCAGATGAAATGCCACATAATGCTGCATTTCATCAGGGTTTACACTGTTTGCTAAAGCAAAAGCGATCTTCAGAGAAAAAAAATACAATATTTTGTGAAATTTAAACCTTTGACCCCTCAGTATGTACAATGGACCATTTTGACTTTATTGTAAATAGATTTATGGAAAATTCTACTTCTCCTAAAAGGGTTATGATACACTATGCACTGTAAATAAATATGTACCATAAACCAAATTTAAGGGACAGCTTCCTCTCTGATATTTAATAAATCTGACTATACTTACGTGGAAAGCAATTTCCAATGGTAGCATTTACACTTGGATCAAGTTCTGAAAAAGGATAAAAACAAAGATTATTTTTTCTCGATTAACATCACATTATTATAAATATTCTTGGAAAAGTGGGATAAAATCAAAATCAACACAGCTTTTTTCTGTAACAGAAATGTCGTCCTTCTTCAGACAGTCAACAAATACATACACTGAACCAAAGTTATAAGTGGCCACTTAGCGCTAATGATATTAAAATGAATTTTTGCCCAAATATGTGCATTTCAATGAACTAAAGTTAAGCAGTGCTTTGGAATAGTTTCTTTTACTTCTTGATATTTTGGGTTCAAAAATGCAAAAAATAAACTTTTTGAAGAAAAAGGGGTTTTGGGTGTTGTTATTGTCGAATTGAAGTACAGGTGATTACAAACCCGTCTAGCTGACTTTAAAAAACACCAAACATTTGAATCTTTGAATATGACAGATTTGTTTATGATTTTTTTAAATAGCACATTTCCGAGATTTTTGAAAATCATCAGCTGCACATGCTAATATCATTTAATGTGTTTTATTTTATCTGAATATGTTAGACCAAACTCATCACAGCTTGAGCAGCCCCTCTTGTAGCGATATTTTTTTCAAGACGGGTGTTCACTTATGGTTTCAATATGAAACTTTAAAGGTCAATTAACTGGCACGTGTATTTTTTTCTAATTTCCAAAATAGAACAGTGACACCTATTCATAATGAATAATCACTGACAAATTCAATGTCATGCCTCAGATAATAATGCGTTTAGAGCGATGCAAAGTTTGTATGCAAATTGCATGCTGAATGATTAAGCTGCTGATAGTGGCTGTCTCCATGTTAACGTAAAAGAGAAACAGAGAGTCAAATTGTCACAAAAATGTTGATTCTTTTTCATCTTAAATCACAGCAGTCATTAACAGCTTCAAGCGAATTAAAGCATAAATGGATAACGTATCTGAGGTATATTTTATATTATAGTAAAATGTGTGACTTTTTGAAATGAGGGCACCTTTACTCAGACTTTGTCTGTGCAAGTTGTACCAGTCATTTTGAAATGACATAATTTACAGAGTCTCAACAAAGCCTTGGATTTTTATAGAATTAAAATTTTGTAAGAGTGATTTTTACTTTCTGAACAGGCGCAAAAAATGTAAGACGGCCACTTAAAAGGTTCAGTGTATTCTTGGACAAATATATACTTTGTGCACGTCAGTACATGTTTTTCACCGCCAGCAGAGTCACCGTGTTGTGTCCTTGAGCAAGACACTTTATCTACTGCTTAGTACTAGTCCAACCTAGAAAGATCCATCCCGACATGACTGAACAATTGTTGACTGGGATGTAAAAATCAAATTAAATTTTTTTTAAAAAATACATGGTTAATGCGTTCGCACTGGAAGAAAATCCACAAGCATTCACAAATGGGTTATGCGTCACATCCCAGGGGTGGATCCAGGAATTCTGGAAAGGGGTTCATATGTACAAAGGTGTGGGAGGTTCGCTTTGCTGATTTAATCCCAATTTCTTCAATATCCCTTGAAAATGAAAAATGACAAAATTACTTCATTTTCATAGGATATTTAAAACAGGGGTGGGGAGGGGAACCCCTCTGGATCTGCTACTGGGAAATAACATGAAAGGCAATGTAACGGTATCCATGTGTAGAAAAAATGACCTAGACACCAGAACACGCTTATGTACGCCCAGTTTCGGTGGGTTTCATCAAAGCGACCCTGTTGTATTACTCCCATCGTGCTTATACATCATGTGAAAAATAGTTTGTCATTATGAAAGTCGATTGTGTCGCTTACCTGTACAAATACTGCTGCCAAGGTATGCAAGAACGCTTGGAAGTCCATCGATAAAGCGTCCCATTGAAAATGCTTTGCAATAATCCGATCCAATTGACGAGAATTCTGGACCAGCCTTTCCTTTTCCTACTGCATACATGATTATTCCGTCCCGTTTAGCGCCCTCTGCTTCCTCAAGCACTCTAGCCCTATCTTGGGCGGAAACGCTATCATACGTGAAAAGAACGCCTATCTTCTTAGTTCCAGAACGAGGCATCTGTAGCGCATATCCGGTAGGATTTCGGAACATGTTGCGCATCAATGTTATAGCAGCTGCAACGTCATTGCCGCCATTTAACCGATCAAAATAAAGAGGTCTCTGACTCATTAGTGTGATCCTTGTGTTCACTTGTTTTTGTGTTTTAAATGGTTTTGGCCAGTTCATGGCAACTGGTTCTTTACCATATACAATTAGTCCAATGTTTACATTTTCTGGGTCCAATTGAAAGTAGCTCACAAGGCTTATGAGAAATCTCTCAAAGGGAAAGAACTCTTGGCCTGGTACTTTGTCGCCACCAGGGATGGCAAAGACTACGTCTGCCTTTCCTGGGCACTGAGCTGTAAGAGATAGAAAAGGGTACAGTATTTATGTCAAATATCTTACCTTTTGCATATTATTGAGCTATCCCATCTGTTTTAGTACTACAGTGAGACATGTCTTGAGCGGCCACTCAAAAATAGACAAAACAAAGGTCTTTAAGACAAGTGGTAACTTAGTGCAGGTCAAAAGTATTGCAGAATGCTCTACCGGAGCATTCTGCAATACTTAAGACCTGTATTTTAAGCGACTATCGGTCTTGAAAACATATGTTATGGTCTTTTTTTTAGTGACCGCTTGAGGCATGTGTTACTGTATAAACCTTGGATGGTTATTTGTATATATCAAGGGTTGACATGTTAGAGATTATTTTGGGAAGGTAATCTATTTATTTCTAAGCTTCCATTCAAATCCTATAAACAATAAGTATGTCGATATTGAGCTATCTAATAAAACATGTATTGCATGACTTTTCGCTTACTGTAAAGGCGACACCTCATGAATGCGTAATAAGGACTGGTCAACCTTAGACATAGGTAAAAGCTGAAAATGAGGCGTGGTTTTATTCAAAAGTAACTGTATCATCTCAGTATAGACGCAAAAAACACTATTTAGTCCTTAAAACGCTAGCAAAATAACTGCATCTGAAAATGTCTATTTAACATAAGCAGGGAGGCAAACATTGTGGACCCAGATCAGACTGCTCCTATAGGAGCAGTCTGATCTGGGTCCACACTGTTTATCTATGAGGCTTCAAATAGTTTAGTGGACGACAAGAAACATACATTATGTGAATATGCGCTTTAAGGGTTAATAAATGTGAGTTCAGTTTAAACATATTTTATTGCCAAATTTTTATACAGCAATGGGGTTGGGTCACAAGTTCTCACAACCTTAGTTACGACCCTTCCCCTACAATCTAAACATACACAAATGTCAGTTCAGTGTGTATACGGTTAGGATTTTCATGAAATGCACGCACGTTTGCGCGGCTCTAAAGCTTATTAACTCTTTACCAAAAATATAAATAAAACCTGGTTTCCCTTCCTTAACAGATGGAATAGCCGAACCATGCCCAGATATGAATATTAAAGCTGCCGCCTTTACAGTAAGCGAAAAGTCTAATCATATGATGCCTGAAGGCGTTATTTCAATAAAATAAATTAAACGTCTAATTTAGGGTAACAGTCCGCCTTGTCGCTCCTTGTATCTCGCTGTTTGCTGATGTACTTTTTATATATTGTGTCAACCCTAGGAGTCAAGAAAATAAAACTTACTTTTCACCAATTTCTTCTTACTGGTTTATCATAACAATAGCCAAGTGTAAAAGTCTGGTATTAATTTGACTTTTACCATTGCTATGGTAACAAAAGTGGTCGCCAAAATAGGCTCAAAATAAGAAAGTGGCCATTTTGAAACAAATTTGAAACTTTTGACAGAGTTAACATAGAGCACAAGCAAATACCAAAAATATATTTTAATAGATGATACGTAAGAATGATCACGGCACACAACGTAAAGAATCAGCTTCCTAAAGCCTCAAATTTGGTCCACAATGGCATTTTCTTTATTTAAGCCTATTTTGGCGTTTTGTTACCATAGCAACAATAAACAAATACAAGACTTTTGCACTTGGGCCATTCTTCTAACAAACCAATCAGAAGAATTTGGTGAATAGCAACTTTCAGTTTTTTGCTTCAGAGGGAACCAAACTTGCTCCTTAATGCACGTAGCTGTTTCAGGTGTAAAGCTAAACGAGCTGCGACATGTGATTTCCAAACAATGAGGTATTTTGACAAATGTAGACTCAGACGAGCCTGTGCAGCCCCATTTTAGCTAAGAAACTCCAAATGATGTTCGGTCAGTAGCTTAACACTCATTGAATATTTTAGCGAATAGCAAAGGCTCTGATCAGACTGCGCGTATGCGCAGGCTGGTCTGAGCCTTTGCTGGTCGCCCATACCACATTGTTGGAAATCTCATGTCGTGGCTCTTATGTTTTAATATGCCATTTATAAAAAAAACATAAAGACAAGTTGGTCAAGAATAGGGCCTTGAGGCAAACCAGCCGAAATCTCAACAACTTTGTGAAGACGACGGTGTTATAAATCTTCTTTCATGATCAACTCATATGCGCATGAAATTTGTTCTGGCCATAAATTTGAAAACGGAAACAAGTTTGATATTTTAAATTTTATTACCAGAACAAAATACATTGAATTGTTTACCGTTTTGAGCAAGAAAGGTGTCTCAGCTGTTTGAATTTGATATTTATGAAGATAAGAAATGTCATGCTTATGTGGTTTGAGCATGTAACAAGTTTGATAACCTTGTGACCAGGCCCCGAGGTTATAAATCTGTTTCCATACTTAACTCAGTTGAGCACGAAATTTATCCTGCTCATAAATGTTAAAATGCTAACAAATGTTGACATTTTAACATTTATAAGCATGATAAATACAACATCTGAGAGACTTAAAGCAAGAAACTTCATCGTTTGTCGGTATTTTAGTTTTTATGAGCAGTTGAAGTTTCGTGCTCAGTTGAGTTGAGCATGAAAAAGTTTTATAACCTCGGGGTCAGATGACTTACCTTGAGCTTTAATCAGAAGAACGGAAATGGCAAGAATCGGAACCAACATATTTCCGAGCGAAACTCTACAAAGAGAAAATAAACATTTGAAAAACATCCGAGGAGCGAAAGCATTCAGCGATCAAGTCATGATGATGGTTCGAAAACTCGTTTTGCTTTCTGAACTAAGCAAACCGGACTACTTTTAGGACTAAACATACCACAACTTAACAAACAGTTACTATCCTTCATTCCAACCCAACATCCACCCTTTTCACCGGCCTTACTGGTGTCTTGTACACAGTGATTTTATTTGTGATTTTAGGGAGCTACCTTTTCCTTCACATATGGGAAATATGTTATCAAAATTAGGAAAATAAGTGCTAAAATACTCGAACTTGGGAAAATAAAGGCCATTTTCGGATTGGGAATGACTCCCATATAAGGCCGTAAAATGGCCAAATAAAATCACTGGTACATATTCTTGGGTAGGTTAGTGCTCTACAGAGCGATACAGCACCAACCCCTCCAAAACACGCTCACATACCCTGACCTATTGCATTTATTTGTATTTATTTCCTTATGTTGACATATTGAATTCTTTACCCATATAAGCCTAGCGTCCTGATCACGACAGGGTCTCCACTGTTTTCTTACAGAATATTCAATTATTAGAATTTTAATACAAATGGAAAACTACCACCCAACAATCCTTAACATAGAAATGAACTGGCCCATTTTATAATAGTGGGAAATTCCATTCGGCTTAAATGGGTTAACCGTCTAGAGAAGTAAACAAAAAAAAAGCCTAAGAAAAATACGTTTGGGGAAAAATGCTTATTTCTCAAAATAATTAAAAAGACACCCTCCCAAATGTCAATCAAATATCCTTATCTCTGCAGATGGTCTTATAATTGTATAACACGTGCATCATAAGAGAAACTCATATGCTTGTTTTTTCATTCTTTGTTTTTACCTATAAACATCTAAAATATATGCATAAAAATATAACACAAACCAGATAATCCTTCACTTGCAAAAACAATCTACTAAATGAACAATTATGTGACTTTTGTTTCTTATGACTGATTGCCAACCACTGCATTCCCGATTTTATTGCACATTAGGACAAAAGGTATAAACTATCAATAAAAGTGGCCTTGTACGAATAATTTGGCCACAAAACCAATTGCAGTACGAAATATCCAGGTCATGTCGGTTGACAACATTGCGATATTAAAGCGTAATGTCCTTACGCTGTGTTATAATTAAATGTAAATAAAACATTAATGTAAGTGTGTTTTGCGTCATAATTGACAACTGATGGTCACATTAAGTTTGATGGCTTTTGTTTTACTGCTCATGGAGATTTACTGTGTTTAAATTGTTTGAAATAGCTTTGGAGATATCTGGTTCCTCAATATATATTCACTTCTAGACTGGCTCCAGTCCTTAAAACAGAGCCATCAAAGTAAGACTGGCTACAAGTATATGATATGACATATTGATGAAAAATTGTTTTAAGGACTGGAGCCAGTCTAATTCACTTCCAACCGAAATGCCGCTGCAAATGGTGTCTTCAAATTCAAGAGAATTTCCATTCAAGTTGGTTTTAAAATGCCATGAAAGCGAAAAAAATGCATAATGCGGGACATTTCAACATTTTTATTTATTCATTTTTTTATTTATTTTTTTTTTTTGGGGGGGGGGGGCGAGGAGGGGGAGAATGGGGGTTGAGGGGTATCATAAAAACACTGCCATTTGAAAGGAAAAGAACCAAGAACAGAACGTAGAAATAGACTATGGGTAGTGCATTGGCAAATAATGTGAAACAGACTTGTATGCCTTCCGTTTACGTAGCTTTCAAGTTTAGTTGCAGTCATAATAAGTGTGTACATTGTAAGGCAAGTCAACTGGAGAATACCGTTTTCTAGCAGGTTCCGCGACTCTATATTACAATATAAGATAGTACCCTATAATCGGGGAAAATCTAAGGTCAAGACTGATTATAGACAGCACCACTGAAAAAAATCGCATTTTTGGCGGGAATTCGACAGGCCGTTTGAAACTTTTCAACATCATTTTTCAGTAGAAAGTAATACAGCCTCGAGGGATTTTTTGGGGGAAAATATGAACTGTGACCCCTTTATATATATAATGGACCATCGCAAGTAAATGATATCAAACCAGAAGGTAGAATTTATTAGTACATAAAGGGTTAATTAGTTAACATCATTTTCAACAAATGTATTGATTGTCGTATGAAAAACGATATACACGTTGTATAATTTTAAAACTGAGTATATCAGATTTTGAACGGCAATTGCCTGGAGACCCTTGCTTGTAATAAGCAAATTAGCAGCTCAAGTGTTACATGCGAGGAACCAGAAAATTCCGTTAGGGGGACCATTAGGGAAAGTCCGCCACAATTCGAGAATCGGATCAGGGCTCGGGTGTATGTATGGGACATTACGCGTAGTACTATGTACCAAAAAGCTCCATTTTGTTAGCCGGAACTGGCGTATGGAAAATAAGCTCTGTAGCATGTGGGTTCAGCTCTATTAAAATCGATTATTCTGATTATCCCAGCGGCGGATCCAGGGCCACTAATGCTGGGGTGCATCATAGGTGGACATGAACAGTCAATGTGTTACAGACACTACTGTGCGTACAGGAATTCAGTGAACAACGCTTTTTTTGCGTTTAATTCGTTATGTGCGGACTGATCGCACAATAACCATCAAAATTTAATGCATCTATACACCGCCTAATTGGTGATATTTTTTTCGTTACAAAATGTATTGTCAAATGGGCTGTGATATGATGGAATTTGTTCACATTTGAGCATCTGTATTTTTTAATTTACCCTAAATGCACCTTTGTACGGATCACTGCCTTTAGTTTAATATCGCTCAATAATTATACAGTTTTATAAGACGAAGTAACGTGTCTTATCATATGATCAAAGAGACCGACAATTTCAAAACAGGCCACGGGTATTCTATCAGGTCCATACCAGATCCGGCGCGTTTTGTCGGTGGCCATGACACATGAAAATATACATTACATATGAAAAATTGTCAAACTCCAAATACATGACCGCTAAGCATATCCTTCCCTTTCAGCGGTTTGCAGGAATATCATTTTCAATAATGAACACATAATTTGGGGGTTCTCAAGACTTGTTTTCAAAGTTATAAAATGTATCAGAGTTTCGAAATTCTCTTTTTCGCGCTTGAAGATAAGGCAATCCAAATTTAGAGGGTACCTCAGGTTGCCTGGTTACGCTGTCGGTCAGCTGATTTGCTCAAACTTACTTTTGTGATTAGGTGTGACAATAGAGGAGTTTCCCATTATCGGATTTTACCTATATCACGTGACATCGGCTGGCCAGTCCAGCAATTGGACTACTTCCGGTATAAAGCAACATACACTGACTGTTGATCTCACTTTGTATAACTTCTATATATTGGATATAATTTTATTTTAAAGAAATAAAAAAATGTCAATTATAAATTGAAGAGTCTGACAAGACTGCGTGTCACTAGGGTCATTTATGATTACATCTGGTCACTGTCAATAATTTTATTTTGACCTGGCCCAAATTGAATCTGATTCTTCAATGAGTGCCGGGGGGGGGGGGGGGGCCTTTGGAAACAATAAAACCTTGAACACGTGTCTTTAGAACTTCGGCACGCGACCAGTCGCTTTCTTTGAAGTTGATAAGAAGCCCAGCTAGACGTCTACTTATCACATATATGTAAAAGCCTCTAAACGCCCACGCAAACTTATCCAGCGGGGCTTTAGGCTGAGTCGCCATCTACATCCATAATGTGTGTGTGCGTGCGCGCGCGCGCGCGCGTGTGTGTGTGTGTGTGCAGGGTAGTTCTACTAGACAGACCCCGGTGTGTGCGAGCAGCGAAAACTCGCTCTCTAGAGTCTGCTTTAACCTGCGCCGATTTTCATAATAGTTCGAAATCAAAGTATATTTTACACTTATTGCATGTATAGTGAAAAAAATACGGAAAACTTATGAAAATATAAATTTATCTTTTTTCGAGAATAAGAAATCTTAAGTTCTTAATAGCTAGACTACAGTGGATTGGAATTTTGGTGCGAACTATTAGTGGCCCAAATACATATTGCTGTTTCTTTGAAACTTTTAGATGAAATTAGATTCTACCCGGAAATTCTTCAAGTAACTTAATAATTAAGTACTGTAAATGTTCCCAAATGACTTACAACGCGGAGCTATGAAAACAGATACTGTAGAAACACTTTTTAAAAGTTTAACGTTCGGTGTTCATACGTTTATATTTACCAAGAGGGATATGAGTTACCCGACATTCAGTTTTGGGCGCATATGCGGTCCCAAATTTCAAAACCTATGCCTTTTTCGTAACTGCAGGGTTATCTACAAATAGGGAACTATTTAAATATTCACTCTTTTCAACTCGAAGTGCTCGGGTTTCAGACATTTCAAAGTGAGCTTTCAGTATTATGAGCTAGCAAATAAAATTGAATAAAAAAGTTATTATTCTCCTCTTATCTTACACTCGGTCCGATTCTTACAAAAAATATGTGTTTGAATACGAAAAAACAAGCGTTTTGTTGAGACGGTTCTTTTGATACCCACGAAACATTGCATATTAAGAAATATACCATATTCGGAATCAAATGTTTCATATATTCTATTCGACAAATGCGGATGCTTCGATGTACCAGGGTTCGAGCTGTCGAGGTTTTACTCTATTGCTGCAACTTCTAAAAAGTAAGAATAGCGTATTTGCTTCTAGCACGAACATGTTAATATTATTACTTTTACTCAGATTATTTTGGCTAAAATGAGACGTATGTGAAACATGCAGACAATTCCCTATTATTTCTGTTGCTGATGAAGGCCATGGAGAGATATGTTTCCCCGTGGGTCTACACTCCCTTTTGGAAAAGTTCGCATATATGGCGGTATAAAGACATCCTTTCCCGGAAAAATTCGCATAAAGACACATCGATTTCTGTGATACTTTGGACATTCTTGTTGGGAAAGTTAATAAATAGTGTAGACCCGCAGGGAAACAAATAATCTCAGCAGGGCCTTCGTCGGCAGCAGCAGAAATAATTGTGGAAAATATATGCCGGTGCGCGTACAACTTGAATAAAAGTCTGCAAGGCTTCCTTCAGCGTTAATAAGATAAATTTGAATTAAAATTAACTCTTTTTGTCATCATATGTAATTGTGATACATATAATTGCCATTTTCCTTTTGTTTGGTGTTTTAACAATAATGAATATAAATGAAATGCATGCAAAATTAGTAAGTTTCATATACCGGAAGTAGTCCAATTGTTGAACTGATCAGCCGATATCACGTGATACAGGTATAATCCGATAATGGGAAAGGGGTCTATTAGAGAAGTTTCCCATTATCGGATTTTACCTATATCACGTGACATTGGCTGGCCAGTCCAGCAATTGGACTACTTCCGGTATAAAGCAACATACACTGACTGTTGATCTCACTTTGTAGAACTTCTATATATTGGATAAAATTTTATTTTAAAGAAATAAAAAAAATGTCAATTATAAATTGAAGAGTCTGACAAGACTGCGTGTCACTAGGGTCATTTATGATTACATCTGGTCACTGTCAATCATTTTATTTTGACCTGGCCCAAATTGAATCTGATTCTTCAATGAGTGCCCGGAGGGCCTTTGAAAACAATAAAACCTTGAACACGTGTCTTTAGAACTTCGGCACGCGACCAGTCGCTTTCTTTGAAGTTGATAAGAAGCCCAGCTAGACGTCTACTTATCACATATATGTAAAAGCCTCTAAAGGCCCACACAAACTTATCCAGCGGGGCTTTAGGCTGAGTCGCCATCTACATCCATAATGTGTGTGTGCGTGCGCGCGCGCGCGTGTGTGTGTGTGTGTGTGCAGGGTAGTTCTACTAGACAGACCCCGGTGTGTGCGAGCAGCGAAAACTCGCTCTCTAGAGTCTGCTTTAACCTGCGCCGATTTTCATAATAGTTCGAAATCAAAGTATATTTTACACTTATTGCATGTATTGTAAAAAAAAATACGGAAAACTTATGGAAATATAAATTTATCTTTTTTCGAGAATAAGAAATCTTAAGTTCTTAATAGCTAGACTACAGTGGATTGGAATTTTGGTGCGAACTATTAGTGGCCCAAATACATATTGCTGTTTCTTTGAAACATTTAGATGAAATTAGATTCTACCCGGAAATTCTTCAAGTAACTTAATAATTAAGTACTGTAAATGTTCCCAAATAACTTACAACGCGGAGCTATGAAAACAGATACTGTAGAAACACTTTTTAAAAGTTTAACGTTCGGTGTTCATACGTTCATATTTACCAAGAGGGATATGAGTTACCCGACATTCAGTTTTGGGCGCATATGCGGTCCCAAATTTCAAAACCTATGCCTTTTTCGTAACTGCAGGGTTATCTACAAATAGGGAACTATTTAAATATTCACTCTTTTCAACTCGAAGTGCTCGGGTTTCAGACATTTCAAAGTGAGCTTTCAGTATTATGAGCTAGCAAATAAAATTGAATAAAAAAGTTATTATTCTCCTCTTATCTTACACTCGGTCCGATTCTTACAAAAAATATGTGTTTGAATACGAAAAAACAAGCGTTTTGTTGAGACGGTTCTTTTGATACCCACGAAACATTGCATATTAAGAAATATACCATATTCGGAATCAAATGTTTCATATATTCTATTCGACAAATGCGGATGCTTCGATGTACCAGGGTTCGAGCTGTCGAGGTTTTACTCTATTGCTGCAACTTCTAAAAAGTAAGAATAGCGTATTTGCTTCTCGCACGAACATGTTAAAATTATTACTTTTACTCAGATTATTTTGGCTAAAATGAGACGTTTGTGAAACATGCAGACAATTCCCTATTATTTCCGTTGCTGATGAAGGCCATGAGAGATGTGTTTCCCCGCGGGTCTACACTCCCTTTAGGAAAAGTTCGCATATATGGCGGTATAAAGACATCCTTTCCCGGAAAAATTCGCATAAAGACACATCGATTTCTGTGATACTTTGGACATTCTTGTTGGGAAAGTTAATAAATAGTGTAGACCCACAGGGAAACAAATAATCTCAGCAGGGCCTTCGTCGGCAGCAGCGGAAATAATTGTGGCAAATATATGCCGGTACGCGTACCACTTGAATAAAAGTCTGCAAGGCTTCCTTCAGCGTTAATTAGATAAATTTGAATTAAAATTAACTCTTTTTGTCATCATATGTAATTGTGATACATATAATTGCCATTTTCCTTTGTTTGGTGTTTTAACCATAATGAATATAAATGAAATGCATGCAAAATTAGTAAGTTTCATATACCGGAAGTAGTCAAATTGTTGAACTGATCAGCCGATATCACGTGATACAGGTAAAATCCGATAATGGGAAAGGGGTCTATTAACAGCCGTTTTAATCTCTAGGGTGCTGACTTTTCAACCGGGCTTACAGAAACGCAAAAAGGTACCTACTATACATTGAGAAGAAAAAAGGGAAGGTTAAGATTTTTTTTACCATGGACTCAGCTGGGGGTGCTGAAGCACCCAACGCACCCCCCCCCCCCTAAATCCGCCACTGTTATCCGAAAGTTTAATCAGCAGAATAAATAAAGTTATGTTGTTGTTGTTTTTTCAATAAAATACATCTTCATTTAAGCAGTTTGTTTTGCTGCAATCACACTTTTTATTGTGTTAAAATGGTTTCTGTGACGCCAGCGTCACGTTATATAGCGTCAGCGTCACATTATCACCCGCGTTATCAAAGTAGATCGTCAATGTACATCGATGGTCTGATTCCACGGAATTTCACTGAATTGGCCGAGGCAGTTCCGATTGTTAGGGGTACCTGACAAAGATTACTTATTTTAGTCATCAGTGTATTTAACAGAGGACCGTACGGACCTCCCTCGAGAAGCAATCAGGGCGGGTCCATACCAGACAGATGCCTAAGGAAACCTATAGGCCTAGTCATCAATAATTGAGCATTGTTTGTTTGTTTGATTTGATTCTTTACGTCCCATCAACAATCTTTCAGTTAAACAGGGACGGGTCATCCTGGTTGAACCAGCACTTATCTAGGATAAATGTGTCTTGCTTAAGGACTACAACGCAGTGACGCCAGTGCGGCTCGAACCCGCGGCCTTTTGGTCTCGAGTCAAGCACTCTACCACTGAGCCACTGCGCTCCCTAAAAATTAAGCATCAAAACAGTATACTAGATATCCTTCAACGGGGTCTTTGGCAAGCAGTGTAGGCCCAGATGATTTGTTTGTTTGATTTGATTCTTTACGTCCCATCGACAATCTTTCAGTTAAACAGGGACGGCTCTTCCTGGGTTGAACCAGTACTTAGCTAGGATAAATGTGTCTTGCCCAAGGACCACAACACAGTGACGCGGGTGCAATTCGAACCCACGGCCCCTCGGTCTCAAGTCAAGCACTCTACCATTGAGCCACTGCGCTCACAATAGGCCCAGATGAAATGCCGCAAAGCGCAGCACTTCACCAGGGTCTGCACTGTTTGCTAACCAGGTACAAGATTGGAAATTCTAAACTATGACCCCATGATATGTGCATTGAACCTTCCCAAGTTCAGAGCAGGTGAAAGAATCCACTTCTATAAAAGGTTCAATATTGATATTATTTGTAAAATTGATAATTGACACAAATATATGGTGTCTTTCATTGTCTATATTTATATAAGTATTGAAGGCTTAATGACACATTATCGGTCAGTTATTGTTTTGTCCCCAGTTTACGCTTAAGAACCACTGTTATGATGCGTCACGGGGAAATCCCCGTACAAAAGTGACCGCAAGTTTGTGCCTCCAATATGGGAAACTTGGGTAGGTATTGATTAACCCTTTGTATTCTGATAAATTATCCCATACAGATAAGTACAATAACAATAGGATTGTCCATTATACATTTTAAGGGGTACAGGTTGATATTTCAAAATAATTATGTACTTCAGTCCATGAACATAGTATTTATTTTAGCAAACAGTGCAGGATAGGATTTTTATATGAAAAAATCAATCTCAAAGACCTGCCCTTACTTATCAGTTGAAAAACACACACACATCTCATCTCTGCTATGAATAATCTATAAATAAACCGGGAAATCTAGCAGCCTCGCAGTATATGTATCAGTTGGGCAAAACATTTTTCTCCTGCTCAGTGCATAAAATGTCCAAACACTTTTAATTTTGATTTATTTTATCAGACCCGTTTTATCACCTTCTTATACGAGGGGCATTTGGAAAGTTCTTAGCATGGTCTTTTATCTCAGTAACCGATTTACAAAACCTATCATGTTTGGTATCATTTTAAAGAGCCATCTTTCCTCTATGTTATGGCATAAATTTATGAGGATATTATGATGCAGACAATAAAAATATTATTGTGAATACATGTACTGTGTGTATACTAGAAAACACAAAATTTCAGTGGAAAATATAACATTTTACCTTTTGAAAAGTGTTCAGAACATTAACAATACGTCATGAAATTAGATAATTTTGGATCATTTGATAGGCCACAATCTTGTACAGTTATTATACAATTGATAACCGAGTTGGATGTTTCTAATAACTTAATACCGGAACAGCAATACGAAAGCCGTCTAGAATGTGAAGCAATGCGCTATTTTTTCGACTGTCACAATGCACATATATTGAAAATATTTTACTGACAGTAGTTTAAAAATGCCATGCGTTGGTATTTTTGTCAATCACACATTATGCTCTTTGTATTGAAGCCAAAATGAATTTTGTAAACCAGAACAAAGGGAAGATAACTCTTATAATAGGGCAGAGTAAGTTTAGCAATTATTTGACGTTCTGGCTCATTTCAATTCGAAAACGGTGGCCAACAAAAAAGTAAAAATACCATGAGAGTAAAAATCAATCTATTATGTGATGGTAAACGCGATACCGTAAGAATTTCTTATGCCATCGACTAAATGTAAGGGGTTAAGTTACCCCACCCACTTCTTGAAAAGTAGAGGTAGTGTTATTTGGAATAATTTTCTTGAATACAGAACAGCACAAGCAACACTTTTTGCGCGACGAAATGATTTCTATGCATTGTTTGCTACAAATAAAGCAAGAAACAAACTCAATAGGCATGTTTCGTGCTCCTGTAGTGACACAATTTATAGTAAAAGTATTAAGAAAAATAAAAAAGTCCCATTTTTGAAAGTTTGTCATTTCTCTATTAGTCAACGTTTTCCGAATGTAAAGGTGGTAGTCGTGCAAGCAGTGATCGCATAATATGTTTTAATAAAAAAATTAGTTGGCACCAATTCGTTAATTTGTCAAATCATGATCGCAAATAAGGTCCCCAATTTTCTTTCCCTTTTTTTCCAAGTATTTTGCTTAAAATTTCCGCCAGTATATAAACCCCTTCTCATTTTGAGCATGTGCTGCACGTGCACACTAAGTCTTTTTTCAACAAAAATTAAACCATCAAGTAGCCGTTGAATTCTAGTTTCCAAAAATGTATAATTTGATAGCATTTTATCAACGCATTGTGCAGTTATGATGCAATTGTACACGATGACGTCGCTTAAACATAACAATGACGTCACTTGAAGACAATGTGCCTGAGTTCCAATACAACCAATGTATGTAGCCCTCACGTGACAGCCTGGGTAAGATTGCATGGATAATCTTAGATTTTCTTTCCCAGGGTTAAATCTCAGATATCCTTATCCGGTGTGCAAGAAAACATCTGTATACACATCAACCAAGGGCTTGAATATTCTGAAAATGAGGCTTAAACTTTGTTCTTTAATTTGAAATTCTAATGTAAACACTGACAGTTCTATTTATAAACATATTCGTGTTTTTATGACAATTAAGTGTAGGGACAATATGCACAAATCTCTTATAATTATCTCAAAACAGACAGGGAGAGGCTTAATTAACTAATGTATGATTGATCATTAATGTTACAAAAAACTACAATTATTTGCCTTGTCATATCTCGCCTGTTTACGTTAAAAGATTGTATGTACGGAAACTCACGAAAAGAATCAAACATATCAGCCGTTAAGCTTCGTATGTAAATATTTTATTAATTTCGGAAGACAAAACGTAGGTGTGATAGATAAGATAATTTAAACGAAGCACGCGAAAAAGTACAACTTATTTCAGAGAAGAGTAAGACTGGCCTGTATATCCCGAATCTACTGATAGAGCTCGACTAATTGTTTTTATTTCAAAATCTGTAACAGTTCAATTGCTGTACGAATTCTGATAGCGACAGAGTCGGCTTGGCTGTGCATGCGCAGTTAGAAATGGATCAACTTCATATTGTGTAGTTTTTCTAAATGTGAACGATTATAAATTCAAATTATGCAAAAATAAAACGCTTTGTGGTTATAAGATAGTAATATGACAGATTTTGTTTGTGAATTCAGTTTGTGTTTTTCATAACTTAGCAGCTGATTATTAGATAATTCCATGACAAAATTAACTTGTGAGAACGTCTAGTTTAGAAACATGAGGGATATATTACTTGGTGTAGTTATGACATTATGTTTGATAGCAAGAATTGCAGGTATCAAAAGCGCTGTTCATAAATTCTTTTTCTCACTTTAAATCTTAGGGAGCGCAGTGGCTCAGTGGTAGAGTGCTTGACTCGAGACTCACCGGCGTCACTGCGTTGTGGTCCTTGAGCAAAACACATTTATCCTAGCTTAGTACTGGTTCAACCCAGTAAGACCCGTCCCTATATAACTGAAAGATTGTTGATGGGACGTTAAGAATCAAATCAAACAAATCAAACAAAACTTTAAATATCTTTAATTAACTGTTTGTTTATTTTACTTTTTCAACAGCCTTATTTTTAATTATCATTTTTGTTGTTCTGTTTCTACAGCGGGTTGAGAAAAATGTCATTTTTGTCAACCCACTGCAGCAGCAGTACCAGTATTACCTTACATATACTAAAAATTATCGTTTACTCCGCCACTTTCTGTGCTTCACAACCAATCGGTCTGCACAGAAATTTAAATTTGTGGTCAACTTAATCACATATTTTGTCAATATGTGTAATATCTATTAAGTAAAATAATAAAGTAAATCCATGAAGTAGTCAATGCGGCTATTTTCAATGGGAGGAAAGGAGAAAACTATAAGTAGGTCATAGATCATATGTAAGAATTATTAAGAAATTAAGTGTCTCACTCGCTGCGCTCGTTCCCACTTAATTCCTTTATAATTGTAAAATATGATCTATAACATATACATATTGTTCATCCTATTTTCATAACTTATACCACCCTAACCAACTTAAGCATGACATATCTCGTGATGTCCCAGATCTACACTGATGTATGTGGTTTAAAATAGTTATACCATGTTTGTCCATCTGTACGTAAGATAATCCACTCGCTAAAGCTCGTGAATTATCTCCACGTACAGGCGGACAACCCATGGTATAATTATTACTTATCATCTTCACCATCATCCTCATCACCGCTATATCCCTTTTTCATCTCCTCAACGTACTTATGCTCATCATCTTTACCCTCTTCAATTTTCCCGCACCTGACTTATAAGCATAATTATCATCACCAGAAATGCTGTACTCACCATTCCTTCTATCCTCCGCATCGTCATCCTCATCTACGTCGTCATTTCCACTGTCACCATCATTGACATTATCGCTTTGATCACAAACATTTTCAATACTCTCCTCAGCCTCTTTCTTAGCATTGGCAACATCAATTGCACCACCACCACCAGCACAAAGACGACCATCACCACGACGACCACCACCATCAGCACGACGACGACCATCACCAACACCACCATCATTACCACCATC
Source organism: Loripinus fragilis (assembly GCA_964019695.1). Classification (NCBI taxonomy): domain Eukaryota; kingdom Metazoa; phylum Mollusca; class Bivalvia; order Lucinida; family Lucinidae; genus Loripinus; species Loripinus fragilis. The sequence goes on along the minus strand of OZ026525.1, from coordinate 64,700,219 downwards.
AGCATCACCATCATTATCATCACCATCAGCACCATTGCACACCACCTTCATCATCATAATAATTATATCACCAACGTATCACCGTTGGCACCATCACCGCCACCTGCCTTACCATCATCACCACCACAACATGCACCATCATCATTAACCACCATCACTACCACCACCTCTCTCATCATCATCATCATCATCATCATCATCATCATCATCATCTTCATCTTCATCATCATCATCATTTCCTTCAGCACCATCACTACCACCACCACCATCATCACTGCCACTACCACAATCATCATCATCATTATTAGCACCTTTACCACCACCACGATCATCATCATCGTCATCATCATCATTGTCGCCATCACCGCAACCACCATCACCATTACAATCACCACAACACGCGCCATTATCATCACAACCACCACTAGCACCATGACTACTATCAGCAGCACCATCATTTCCAACACAACCACATTCATCATCTTCACCGCACCCATCATCAACAACAACAACACCATCATCTCCACCAGCACCACCACCACCATCATCATTAACACCACCATCATCATCATCGTCATCATCATCATCATCACCATTACCACCACCATCATCATCAGCAGCAGCACGACAATGACCATCATGATCATCACAAATATCAGCACCAGTACTACCACAATCATCACCACCACCCTCAGCATTATCATCACCACCAACATCATCATCACCACTCCCACCACCATCATCACCACAACTAGCATCATCGCCATCACAACCAATTTTAACCTGTGATTCTTCAATATATACAATGGACCATCCCATGCTTATTTATCAAACCAGAAGGCAGATTCCATTAGTACATAAAGGGTTAAACTAGGTACACTTTATTTCCAGAGAATTTATATACTTAAGGAAAAAACAAATCATACAGTAAACAATTAGCTACAAAAACTTAATTATGTCACAATTATTCATTTTTTTTGTTTTTAAGCGAAAATTCAATAATTGAGCCGTGACATGAGATTTCCAACAATGTGGTATGTGCGACCAGCAAAGGCTCAGACCAGCCTGCACATACGCGCAGTCTGATCAGAGCCAATGCTTGTCGCTTGAATATTCTAGGGTTGTTTAGCTACTGACCGAACAAAATTTGGAGGTTTTAAGCTTAAAAGAAGGCTGCATAGGCTCGTCTGAGGCTTCACTTGTCAAAATACCACATTGTTGGAATTTAGATGTCACGGCTAATATCATTATTATTAGGTGTGAAAATTTCAGAACAATGCATTGAGCATTATGCAAAATACATCTTATTTAATTTGAAAGGGTCAAAATCAGAAGTCACAAAAATTGGAATATGGGTTCAAATATTTCAAACGTTATCCTTTGGAAGCAATGACTACACGAAAGAACTGAAAATGTATAGTGTGCAAGTTTTCTGTAGCTAGTTTCAGCCAATTGGACCTAATCAGTGACCCTTTAATGGTTTCAAAGTTCCATAATGGAATCAATACTCTCAGAGGACAAGAAAATAAAATCTGTACTTTAGTGAAATATAGGAAACATTTTACTGCCGTCACAAGTCACAGTGAGGCATTTTTTTTATTATTTCATATGTCGTGATAAAAATGAAAATATTAGAGTAATGCATCAAATGCATGTGATTTTGCTCAGATTCAATTTTAAAACAATTCTTCACTGCGAGTATCATCACTAGGGCTCTGCTACAAGTTAGCAGAATAAATGTTTTACCCTGGCCACCTTGATCCCTATATCTAAGTAAGTAAGGGTGCAAAGATCGGGAATCGATACAATCAAGCACCACACCTGACCCAATCGAATTCATATGCAATGTGATTGTCTGGAATGAAATTACTTGTGTGTATATATTGGTATTGTCCATACAATTCTACATAGGGTAAAAGATTGAAGTTTGAAGATTTTTGTTATTTTAGGAAGACTTGCTTACCTTTGAAGAGAATTCATGTCATATAAAATAAATAGAATACATTGACAAATTGCTATTCTGTTTTTTTGTTGTTGTTTTTTTGGCATTGATTTGTTTGAAAAATGGTAAATTTGTGACTTTTGTGTTTTGAAGTTTTTAACTCAAACTCCAATATTTTGAATGTTTTGAATTCAGTTTTCTCTGAAAATAGCCATGTATTACTAGGAAACATTGGTCTAGTTGTTTCTAAAATAGTTTTAATTCGAATTGCATGTTTTTAAGAAATTAACAAAGCAAATATGTATGCATTAGAAGATTCCTGAGATGTAGTGTGTTTTATCAAAAGTGCCTAAGTCTTTTTCATGTGAATATCATCTAAATATTAACGACATGCATACATCTGCATTTTTAATAATCAAACTTTTTTGCATTCTATCTGATGTTTTGAATGTCACGTATGAGAGCAAAACCAAAGTGAGATGAACTAGCTACTTTGACAGCAAGTCATCAAATGATTATTTTTTCTTGTTGTTTTCTTTTCCCCACAAGCAAACCAGCACGCAAGACTAATAGTTACATGTAATTGGAAATTTAACTAGCCAGGAAAGCAAAACAGACACTTGTGTCATTTCATGCAATTTCAGCATAAATCAAATCATTTATATATTTATTTGGTTATAAAAGTAAGTAATGGTGCAAAGATCAGGAATCGATACAATCAAGTACCACACCTGACCCAGGATACCAATGGGAAAGTGACAAACTCACAGAAGACACCACAAACGAGAGCCAAGAGGTCAGCCCTTTCCCAGCAGGTGACCACAAAGCACATATAAACAGACGCGCACAAAACATAGCAAACACAAGACAGAACAAAAACATAAAAGATCCACAAAAGAAGTACCGTCTTGGAACGGTCAGTAAAATATTTTACTGGAGGGCTTAAACCGGTTTAACGGCGCCAACCTCACCCTTAATTCAGATGTGGCTCAAGACACATAGATATTTGGTTTGCATGAAAGACCCCTAACTTATCAATGCATCATCTCCTAAAACATATAAATCAAGATATAACAAGGAGATAAAGCAAGGATAAGGACTCAACAGTAAATTAAACTGAATACCGGAGCAAAAGAAATCCAACAGGTAAACCCCGGTGGGCCCGACAAACAGCCAAAGCATCAGGCCCCTACCATCTCATCAATAGATAAGTCAATAATAAGCCTTACCATTTAAGTATTTTGTTAAATAATAGTTATATATTGATTATAATTTTACAAGAGTTATGTATTATGTACCATATATTATGAAGACTGCTTTAATCAATAGTAATGTATTCACTAAATACTTAAGAGTAATATATGTTATAATAAATATGTTTTCATTAAGAGAGTATATCCATAAGGTATTTGAGAGCAGTATATTCAGCAAGAGAAAACCTACATTTAGTATTTTTAAAAGTAGGTGAAATGTTTTCATTAAAAGTAATTTATTCATGAAGTATTTTAAAAGAGTAATATGTGTGGTAAGAGTATTGGTTTTATTTAGGATATTTTACTCAGTAAGTATTTAATAGTATTATATGTGGTTAGAGTATTATTTATATTCAGAGAAATAAATCAATGAAGTATGTAAGAATAGTAAATGCAAAATGTAGGGCTTATTCAAGGTCCAATCTGTTTGACACTCTATTGGTACTCCTGAAGGTTTTTTTAAAAAAAACAAATGATTTTGAAAAATAATCAGCAGACGACAAAAAGCATACAAAATTTCCCAGGAAGCAAATAGTTAAAGACTCATATATGGTTGTAAATAATAGTGTAAGCTACATGCTTCCTTTCTAATTTCTATCTTACCGTTTCAAACTGTTTTTACCACGTTCAAAGCAATTTGAATAAACTATGTGTAAACCAAATATTAGTGGAATGTATAGAGCAGAGATACACAGGGGTCTTTATAGGATAATTAAATGTCGATGATATACGCAATGGATAGAATTATATTATATGATTTATCTATTCATTTCATTTAAATGACGTTGTTGTTTTTTATATGTGGGCAACTAATAAATCAAATAATGCACAATTTTAATCCTGAAAATAACGAATAATGACGATGCAAGTGATTATAAATTTCACTGATTACATTAATTATTCACGCCTAACATTCCAAAAGCTGGGACAGTATCAAACCGTGCAAATCCAAATAAAATGCTGCAGATTTGGCATCTGATCATGGTCCACACTATTTATGCAAATAAAGTCATATGTAGTGACCTAAAATAATTCAAAAATTTCGCCCAGTAAACCTTCATCATTAAAAATTCTCCAAAATTTCTGTTTTTGTTATCTTTCTTCTCACTGAGTAGATGCTATTTCAAACAAACAAATTGATAATACAACTTTATAGAATCTAAACGTTTTACGTTTATGAAAGCTATATAAAAAAGAGTTTTACTAATTAATAATATACAAATTGATAATACAACTTTATAGAATCTAAACGTTTTACGTTTATGACAGCTATATAAAAAAGAGTTTTACTTATTAATAATATACAAAACTAACAATTATAATGTTTATGTCCCCTGAATAAATGATATATATTTTTATCTCCAGACAAAACAAATATATTTTGATCAGTATACACTTCCTTACTTAATGCTATAGAATAATTTATATATTAATTGATAAAGCGTATTGTTTAAATAGTTTACCCTCTTTCAGGACCCACATACAAATACTTTATATCTGCCAACCCATCTTATGACTTGCCATAATTGTGGGCCAATGCCCTGAGAACTGTCTATTGTATGCCATCATCCTTGAGTAATCCTTTCATATAGCAGAAAAAAGTGCCTTTGAGTATTTCAGAATTATTAGTGTAGCAAGAGTAGTGCTGAATTAATAGTTATATATCCATTACGTATTTTAGATTGTACACGTTGTAAAAGTAGTGTTTTATGAGTTTTATCTAAAGTATTTAAGAGTGATAATATGTAGATAGAGACATTTTGTTTTTCATTTTGGGGCAATATATTCATTAAGTATTTAATAGTAGCATATGTAACAAGAGTACTGTTTTCAATAGTTATTTTAAACATTTGTATTTTATATAGAACTCACGAATAGTCAATGTATATATGCATGTAGAAAATTACCTGTAAGTATATACAGGTACATCAGTGAACAGTATATCTTATTTCAGATTATTTTTTTCTTGTAAAGTGTAGTTACCTGTATTTTGCTTTGTGAATATCTTAGTATTATGCATTTGGTGCATGAAAATTGAGTGAGTATTATTTTGCTGATGCGATTTTATAAACTGGTTTGGGCAGTTTTAAACTGTATTTTGGTGTAGCCAGATTTACTTGAGTCTGTGCAGAAAATGTTGAAATACAGACTGTAGATATATGGTTGCTATTGAAAATACATTTTCAGCATTAACTCTATTACAAGAAGTTGTAATTGAAGTGTTCTGAAGTATTCTGTCCTGGGTCTTCGCCTTTGATGTTTATACTACACTCTCCCAATATTTTATGGTGAAGTTTTATGAAAATGACAAACAAGAGCCGATATGGAAATGGAAAATGCTGCGGATATGAACAGATAATAATAAATCAGTATTACATAATGACATGTCTATGAGGAAATAGCGGACTTCATTGATCTGGTTGATTCATGTGAACTACATACAAAATTAACTGTTGTAATGCAGTTTAGCTTGTGTAGTGGAAAATAGTAAGTGAGTATGATCAGGAAATACCACAATCACAAACTGCAGACAAACCACGAAGTTGTTTATCATTCTATATATTTACAATAGACAGTATTGTTTACAACAACATATACAGTGTCAAGGAAACGTTTCAGAATTATAACACAAAGACTTATATAGTAGTTAAGGGCGGTTATCATTGTCTGTGGACAGTGTTATTTGATTCTGTGGTTTAGACTATATTTCTATGGAACAGATGATATCATTTACGCTCTTTACATATTTCATAATAACTGTTCCATTCTGTTGTATATATCTTTTCTGATCTATTTTCACTTCTTTTCTTTCACCACTATACTCTATTAAAAAGTTTTTTGAATAAAAATAAAACACTTTTATCAGTAGTCATTCATATAACTGCAGCGTTGCACGTTGCCTGATAAACGTTGTCTATCTCACGGCATGTGCCTTTATCAGGTAATGATAACGTTGCACTTTTTGAATGACGTCGCCAATGACACTGAATCGACACAAAAATCATTACTCAGATTCGCTAGTTTGAAGAGTGAACCAACTCGGTAAGCTGATAAATAGAACACCAGGTTTGTGTCTTTTGATTAAAGTTTTCCGGGCTCGGTTTCAAGAATACATGTTGAATCACCAGGCAAGCCTCTTGATGTCATCGAGCGTTCTCGAAGCCTCGCCTGGTAAACTTGATATCAAAAGGCACTCACTTAGTAGTCTCTATTTATTGTCCGGTTGCACTACAGTTGAAATTACTGTTACAAAGAATCCACAAAAAACAAACATCTGTAAACATAAATAGAGGATCTTACATGAGTGCTCATGTTTTATTACATTTATTAAACGAGTTTGGGAAAAGAGACAGAATGTGAGGCTTGCCGAGTATTTTATCTCTTTTTCGCAACGAGTTTGATAAATTCAATAATACAAGAGCGCGAGTGTTAGATTCTATTTATCATACGATATTAAGATTACTTTGGGATCTCATTTCTGCCATAAAAGCGTTATAATTTTGTCATTATGTATGCAACGTTGTTATGGACGTCATAATGTTTCCCGTAAATCTGTAAAACACTAGTGGTTTGTCGATTTTATTGCATCACGTTATTTCACTCCTACACGCGACCTCATATGATAAAAAGGGTTAGAACGAAAGCAATGCTTATACAATTCATCTCCATGACATAGTACATTTGTAATGTTTTAGCAGCAAATGAATAGTAGCTGAGCAAATTAAGAGGTGTACACGCATATAGCAACTGATGCAGAAAAAAATCAAATGATGTTAAAATGTTTTGATTAAGATAGATTTGTTCATTAAGATTTGCATCAAGTGTAATACATGTAGTAAGGCATGTCAAAACTTACGAATGGCCTTATGCACCCATTGAAGACTCAGATCAGCATCAGTTTAAACACTGTCAGATCAGGGTCTTTACTGTGCACTCATTGGTTAGCTAATGTATCAAAGTTTCTTAATGCCGTCAGCGAAGATTCTGATCACACTGGGCAAATACCTAGGCTGATCAGAGTCTTTGCAGGACGTATACAGATGTACCATGACCTCTGATTAATGACCTTCGGGTATTTCTATTTGAAATGATTGATGCAGAATGCGTAAAATGAGAGAGTCGGGCTGGAACATTTGTGTATGTCAAAGCTTTTATAGTAAAGAAAAATAAATGCCCGAAACCCTTTTTTCTAGAACAACATATCAAAATTGTAAATACAGTCACGCTTCAAAGCTTTTGGTAGATCAGTACTTGTCATTCTGGAAGGTATTGTCAAGCACTTCCTAATACATTAGGATAATGATGATAATTTCTTCCAGGTCAATGTGGGTGGAATGCAGATATAGTTATCGCTGTACCTGGATCGGTAGACGTACCGCAGTTCGAATTTGATGCCTTCGAGCAGGGGCTGACGGACCTTGCTTCTCACTTTGTCTTAGATCCTGCTAAAATCAACATTGGACTGGTTCTGTACGGTAAAGGGCAAATCCGAGTGGCTGCCCCACAACCCTTCAAAACAAGGAAGGAAATCAACACACGTATTTCGTTGCTTCACCGACGAAGCCAGTATTCTCATGGTCTGAAACTAGAGGCTGACGTTCCCGGTGCTCTCTTTGCCGTTCACAACATGCTGCAGAATCCACCAAAAGGTTATCCAAGAGATATAAAACGACAGGGTAGTAGAAAGATTGGGATTATTTTTACGTACGGTGTCGGCGATGAACTGAAGCAGAACGAGATCCAGCTGGACATAGAAGCGGCCGCTGAAGCGGCACACAGGGATGGGATACTCTTGTACGCTCTAAGCGCTAACGGGACTGTACCCGGATTCAATGCAATAGGAAATGACTACTGCAGGCTGTTTTCCATGGGATCTTTTAACGAAAGTCTACGCCTTGCTGTTCCTGACCTTGCAAGTGGTATCTGCTCAGGTAAACATGACTCTCTCTCTCTCTCTCTCTCTCTCTCTCTCTCTCTCTCTCTCTCTCTCTTAGGAATGCATGAGTCATATACACGGTGGAGAATCACGTGACTTCAAAGTAACAACAGTGGCGGATACCATTGAAAAAAAAACAACGTCGATTTAGGTAAGACTTTCTTTGATTTTTTTATATTTTCGTTAATGTTAGTCTGATTTGCATGGTGTTTGAAGCAGGTACGCCAGAAAAAAGACTGCGACATGCTCATCGTATGCGACTTTCGGACAAAGATCTAGCAAATGAAAAATTCGAATGCTCGTCAATAACTTTTTTACCAGATCTTTGTCTGAAAGTCGCTAAGATGCACATGCTACTTTCGTTTTCCGGGGTATCTGCTTTAAATCCCATGCCAATCTGATCAGTATTAACGGAAATATCAACGTCTTACCTGAATCGAGGGGTTTTGACAAGAATCCGCCTTTTTTTAATATTTTAAATCACGTGATTGTCCGCGGTGATATAGTACCCATTGGTCTTCAAAGCAAGTGTGTAGCTTATCCCTTTTTGTACCAATGGAATTTCCCATAAAGTCTGATACAGTTAAGTCAGAATGGTCCATTATATATGTATTGAGGGATCACAGGGTTTTTCCTGAAGATTGATTTAGTCTCAGCAAACAGTGCAGACCCTGATGAAATGCCGCATAATGCGGCATTTCATCTAGGTCTCCACTGTTTGCCAAAGTACTCGTTTTGGGGTTTCGGGTCCTCAAAGGATAAACAGGGCTGCTTCAGATCTAATAATTCGGTCAGCTCATGAAATGATGGTAATTATTGCACATGCGCAGAACAATACGCTAAAATAATAATAACTTTACACCAATTTGGCGGCATATGAAATGCCACTGGTCTTGATGTTACCAACTGCTTTAAAAGATAATGTTCTCATCATATATACTCAAAAAAAACAATTGAAGGATCTTTAGATTCAGTTCCATCTCTAACATTCAATGCAATAAAGCCTAAACTAAATATGCATGCATTTCATAGTTCCAGATATCTGCAATCAGATTGGATGCTTGATTTTAGTCTCGCTTCAGTGGTTTAAGAACAGTACAAACTCAAATGGTGCAACCCTCTATACTGAAAAGTCACAAACGTTCAAAAATGAATGAAACCCATTTCTACCGTTTGTATTCCGTAATGACTGACTCCTCAAAAATATGACTGCTAATTTTGACCACTGGATGATTGGACCTGTCAAATTGTAACATTGATTATATTAAAACATGCAACAATGACAATATTGGGATGAAATCAGCCTATTTATATTTGTAATGATTTTCCCTTATTTTTTAGCGTTTTTATTAATATTCATGAATATGCAAATTATGCAAATAAGGTACGTTGCATATTTGACCATGGAATGGAAGGCCTATGTCTTAGCTTTATTTTAGTACAAATTTTAGTACTCTATGACTAAAACCAGCTGAGATATTATTGATCTTATACGTATACCCCCATTCGTGAAACACATTTTTAATGTTTTCATAAATATTTATGAATATGCAAATTAGATAATTTCCATATGCAACAAGGAGATAATAGGCATATGTCTAAGCTTTAATTTGGTATCAAGTTTAGTAGTCTAGGATAAGTAACAGCTGAGATATGAGTAATTTTATAGGCAGACCCCCATTCTCAAATTCGCTATGGGTTGGCATAGAAACCATGCAATTTCACATAGCCCAAACCAATTTTTTTAGGACACCTTCGTTTCCCATCCAGGGGGTCCCGATGAACAATTTGGCACCCATGAAAAATTGTCCTGGGGGGGGTGCAAGGTAACCTAAATTGGATGCCGGGGTATTATGGATGAATGCCATTTTTGACCAAAAAACAACAATTTTTGGAGTTTGCAAATCTTTCAAATTTTAGCTTAGATACCGACAATTCCAACATAATGGGTCAGTTTGGCACAAACAGTTGCATGTAATCATCCATAATGATAAGCTAAAGGTTATAGTTATCAAACGTGAAATTTCATTCTGTTTCAGAGTTAGATCCAATGGTGAAAATTACAGCTAACGACTGCTACCCAAGTAAGTATTTACACGTACGATGTTAAACCCCCATTGCACTGGACGGCGATTCGGCTACGCTCATGGCGATCTAGAATTTTCTCTAAAATTATTCCAAATCGCCGCGGAATCGTAGACAGCCACATGACTTGGAGATTTGACGCTTTCAGTACGCTTCCACTACGCTTCTACCACGCTTCCGCTACGCTGCTGCTGCGATCCTACTACGACAATGAAGATCTGGTTACGCTTAGTCTACGCAGATGGCGATGAAGCTGCGACCTTGCTACGATCTTGGCGATTTCGTTGCGCTTTTGTATCCTTTCTATATAAAATCTGAAATTCCGATACGCTTCTACTACGACCTGGGTGCTTCTACTGCGCTCTTGCCGTTTCTGCTACGATTCGTGTCATTTTGACCAAAATTTCGAATCGTAGCGGAATCGCCGTCCAGTGGAATGGGGAGTTTACGCCCATTAACCCCTCTTTTACGTAAAAATAAGGATGTTCCATTTGATAAACTGAGGGTCGTAGGTTATTATTTCCAAAAGTCCTGTATTTCTTTCTCTGAAGATAGAATTTGTGTGAGCAAACAGTGCAGACCAGTTAATGAGTACGCGACTTGGGATCGAAGGGTCGCTGGTTATAGCACTTTCCAGAGACAGTGCGTTGTGTCCATTACCAAGGCGCTTTAGTACTGGTTCAACCCAGGAAACGCCTCGACATGACTGAAAAATGTTGACTGGGACGTAAAGCATCAAATCAAATATACAAACAAATCAACCGTAAATGCCACTCAAAGTACCGCATCCTATTTACAAAATGTATTTACGAACTGATGTTATTCTATGTAAGCTTAAACATCACCTAGAAGGCGGCAACCGAAAACGCGCTCGCAGGGTAGCTTCAGTAATATCTGTCTTAAGCGGCCACTCAAAAGTAGACAAAACAAGGATCTCAATGAAGGTCGAAAGTATTTCCGAATGCTCTAGCATTCTGCATTTATCGATAATCGGTCTTGATAACCGGCCAATTTTGGTCTTCATTTTTAGTGGCCGCTTATGACAGGTTTACTGTATGGTCCAAAAAGGAATGCTACACCACACGAAATACTTCACCCAAACTGTACTTCTTTAAGGTGTCCGAGAGTTTGACCTCCGGCTCCACTCAGAGGCAGGGGCCATGGGGTCTGGAGTCAACATCAACTCTCCAGGGTAACTAGGACTTTCAGATAAGTGGTATATGGAAGTCATATTTACCCTGGAGAGTTGGCATTTACATTTTGACTCTCCAGGGTAACTATGACTTTCAGAGATATACACCAATTGAGAAACTTTGACCAAAATTTTGTCTTAAAACCTTTTAAAAGTGTCCAGGGGTCTGCATTCATAATGTGACCGCCACTATGGTCCAAATATGAATGACGTTTCTGATAAGTGGTTATTACTGGGATAAATACCACTGGAGAAGTTTTAACCAAACCTTTGTCTTAAATTCCACGAATGAACTAACCAACGAACGGACATTAGAACGGACGAATGGAAAGACGAAATAATTTCCTCTAGGCATAAGTGCCAAAGGTATCCACACCCCCCCCCCCCCCCACACACACACACACCCCATTTTCAGGTATTGGGGGAGGGGTACTGGTTACCTGTTTATCCATTACTGACCACCTGTAAACCGGTAACTAGCAATTAATGTAGATATGGTAAATTTAGGAAAATTAATTATGGGGATATTTGCCGCCGATTTATAAAGGATATTTGCCTGTCTACTTCAAGGGATATGGGATATTTGGTACCCCCTATAGAAGCCTCTCTGATTATGCCAATATATTTCAGAGCACTACGGGAAGGAGGCTCCTATCCACGTGTCATGTATTGGAGATTACGTCATCGTCGGGGATCCCAACAACTGCGCTTACTACTACCGCTGTGAGTCCCGGAAGCCTGTCCGTTACGAGTGCGCGTTCGATACATTGTATGATCCTAATGCCAAAACGTGTAACCATGCCAATGCGGTGGAGTGTTACAGTGACGTCACTTGTCCAGCCCAATTCGGACTGTTTCCACACCCACTGGACTGCTCGAAGTTTGTCAACTGTTTCCTCAGCATACCCTATGTCCAGACATGCGCACTAGGTTCATTGTTTGATGAAACCAATGGCACGTGTAATGCAGCACACGACGTGAGATGCCCCAGCCACAAGAGAATGGGCTCTTCGGTGCCCTAACTTCGTCGAAAGACACAAAGATGTTTTTTTTATAGAATTTATCATATGATGTCGCATCTGGGAGTGAAATAACGCCATGCAATAAATCGATAAACCACGTTTTTACGTAAAAAATGAGATTTCAAAGTAACCTGCATGTCATATGATAAATAGAATCTAACATTCGTGCTCTTGTATTATTTAATTTAAGCCTCGCAGTTTATCTCTTTTCCTCAACCCGTTTAATAAATTCAATAAAACATGAGCACTCATGTAAGATCCTCTATATACGCAACAAGGGGAGCACTTATGTAAGATCCTCTTTGTATGTTAACAGATGTGTGTATTTTAAAGATTTTGTGGGTTCTTTGTAAAAGCAACTTCAACTGCAGTGCAATCGAACAATAAAAGAGAACTTATATAAGCTCCCTATATATTCCAAATGGTTTGATTATTACTTTTAAACTCACACCGCGTCATCCTAACTTTGCAGAAGATGACAATGCAAAAAATCCTCTATTTCGTCCTTTTATTTTGACCATGTAAGACTCAATATTTATTAACAAAATGGTTGTTTTTGCCCTAAACGAAGACAGCAATATTAATATACAATGTACATAAAATATAAGTTTTTGTCAGAGTGTGCATTCTAATGCAAAGACCTACGTGCATTAAGATGTTATTTTGGCCCCCTTTGAGGCTAAAATATCAAATGGTTTCTTATTAGTTTATTAGAACAATAGCCCAAGTGTAAAAGTCTGGTATTAATGAGACCTTTACCATTGCTATGGTAACAAAAATGGCCACCAAAATTGGCTGAAAATAGGACAGTGGCCATTTTGGAGCACATTTGAGACATTTGACAGAGAAATTAACATATATCACAAGCAAATGCCATAAAGATATTTTTACAGATTATGAGAATTGTCACGACACACAACATATTGAAAGTGGCTTTGTTTGATATATAGCTGTGCTGATATCTAATTCTTAAAGAATAGGTCTTCCAAAGCCCTAAATTTGGTCCAAATGGCAATTTCTCTATTTTAAGCGTATTTCGTCGGCAATTTTTGTTACCATATCAACGGTATAAAGAAAATGAATGCCAGAATTTTACGTTTGTGTTATTCTTCTAATAAACCAATCAGAAGAAATTTGTGAAAAGCGACTTTCAGTGTTTGGCTCCAGAAAGGACTAAATTAGCCCTTTAGTGCACGTAGCTCTTTGATCAACATTGGTGGTAAAATAAGAAAGTTTGAACTTTTCAAAAGTCTAAATTCTGAGTTCAAATAAGCCAATGGAGCCGCCATTTTGAATATTTGATTAACTTTTCTATAAATCCGATCCAAGCCCTACAATCATGACAAACAGTACAGATTTTTTTTTTTCAAAATAAAGTACAGTCAAACCTGTGTAAAACGGCAACTCAAAAATAGACGAAACAAAGGTTCTAATGACAAATGGTCGAAATGAAGGTCGAAAGTATTGCAGAATGCTCCCCTTGGAGCATTCTGCAATGCTTTCGGCCAGCATTAAGCATCGGTCTTGAAAACTAATGTGTTGTCCTTTTGAAAGTGGCCGTTTTACACAGGTTTTACTGTATTTACAACAGAAGAATCTATAAATGCAAACAAAGTTAAACGAATATCAAGCAATTAGTTATTCTGTTTGTACATTACATTGGTTTCTATAACAACGTCGGATATATATGGCAAAACCCTTAGCGTTTTCACACCAAAAACGTGCTTTCAAAGTAAGTTTAATAGAATCTAACATTTGTGCTCCTGTGTTTTTGAATATATTAATAGGATAAAATGCTCGGCAAAATCGTGCATTTTATCTCTTTTCCCCAATTCCTCTAAAAAATTAATTGAAATATGAGCACTCATGTAAGATCCTCTATTTATGATGTCGAATGCAAAACCTCATGAGGTTTACCAGCGAGATTTCTAACAATGTGGTATGTGCGACCAGCAAAGGCTCAGACCAGCCTGCGCGTACGCGCAGTCTGATCAGAGCCTTTGCTAGTCGCTTAAATATTCTATGGGTTTTAAGCTACTGACCGAACATCATTTGGAGTTTATAAGCCTAAAATGAGGCTGCACAGGTTTGTCTGAGTCTTCGCTTGTCAACATATCACATTGTTGGAAATCTCATTATGACGTTATCATAAGGTTATTCCCAACTTACATAAAGATAAAAATACATAGGCCTCGACTCGAGAAAACCTGTCATCGGGGTTTCCGACCCGGTAAGGTTAAAACCAGCCTGCTCAGCTACAGAGTCTAGTTAGGACACTGACTATTTATAAGCAGCAAGCTTAGGTGTCATACTTTCTAGAGAGCGAAAAAACAAAGGCGCGTGCACAGGCTGGTCTGCGCCTCTGTTGTTCGCAGGCAACAAAGTCAGGTTTCTCGCGTCGCGGCCCAAATGAATGTTGAGTTTGTTGTACTAAACACGATTGATGTTCGATATTTATTTATTTTTTAAAAAAGGGAAAAAAATCTTGATCTCTTTGACTAGAGGAATATTATATTCAGAAAATTTATTACATATTAAAAGAATAAAGTTACATCTTTATATTCATATTTCTTGTCTGGTTGATACATGTAGTATTGATGTTATGGCCGTAATAGATAGAGCATTCAATACATGGGTGATGAAAATCACTGATTAAACACATACATTGAGAATGTTGAGATATAAGTACAAACAAGTGTGTGTGTGTGTGTGTGTGTGTGTGTGTGTGTGTGTGTGTGTGTGTGTGTGTGTGTGTGTGTGTGTGTGTGTGTTTTTGTTTGGGGTTTTTATATGTTTTAGCACCCGGCCCGTATTAACAGGGCTGGACGTTGCTTGATTTCGGTGATCGGACGAGAACTGGTGTTTTCAACGGGTTAAGGCTGCAGACATTTTCTATTATTGGATAGTGAAAATAACATTTATAAACGTTACTAAGTTACATTATATTGATATACTAACCCAGCTCTATGTATTGAAATGGTCAAGGGGAGGCTATCATTAAATAAATAAATATTAACACAGAGTGGGTTTGGTTGCCGAAGAAAACGTTGGTACTTGCTGTTTCTATGCCCTAACTTTGGTAAATGTGTGCTCTGTTTGACTTTAAACTTGCCATTCATTAAGCAGCGATGTGTGTTTGTCATGCGGATGAAGAAAAGGCCTCTTTTATATGGAATGTTGTACCACAGGAACTTGATGGAGCCACAATATTATGATAACATATGGGCCTCGAACAGGTTTCCGACAAAAAGGGACTCAAACCATGCAGCTTCAAAGATTAGGTAGTAAATTGAAATTTCGCTTGTAGCAAGTTTAGATACAAGCGAATAACAAAGGCGCTGATCAGTCTGCGCGGATGCCAATTTTGTGCGCTGCAATTTGTGCGCTGTATTTTTTTCGTAAATATTTGTGAAAATCCAAGCATATTTTCTGACCAATTTTGTGCGCTATGTTTTATTCGTAAATATTATGCAGTCATATTTGTGAAAATCCAAGCATATTTTCTGGGCCCTTCAAAGGCTTAAATCATCACATAATTCAAGTATATCGATATATTAATATTTTGTTAACTATCCACTTAATCTAATTTGTCTTGAAACTGTGATGAAGGCTTAAGCCGAACGCACTTAGTTTCTAAAATTATTAGCAATGTTTTTTTTTGTTTGTTTTTTTTATTTCTAAAATCAATTAAACATCCTTTACGGAATCCAGTGCCACAGGGAAGATATCATGGGAAGAGATTCATACTTTCTACCAGTAATAATGACCAATGAGATGCCTGTGTGCTCTAGTATTACAACAGTGCCCAGATATGGGGGCATGGGCCAGTTGCTTTCCACGTGTGTTGTATATAAGCATAAAGTACAGTGCCAAGAATAGAATCTTCGAATTCTGCTTGTCAATGTTCTGCTGCAGATTTTTTAAAGCTGCTAGATTTTTATTGTAGTTGATGTACATTCAACTCTTCTTAATTGTCGGATTGCAAGCCTCAGCAGCTTTCTCATGGTGGAATGCTGAAAAAAAAGCCGGCCCGCGTAGCGCAGTTGGTAACGTGTCTGGCTACAGATGCGTGTCTGACTGCAGATCCAGGGGTCGCGAGTTCGATCCCGGCCCGGTCCCATACTTTCGTGGAGATTGATCATGATCATTCTCCTCCCTTACGTTGATTCATTTAAGAAGGGTTGTTGTCAGTTACAAGCGAAAGTATGTGCACGAATTACTGGTTAACCGCTTGTTCAAGCCTGCCCAGGAAAAAGTGTGGTTAGGTGAACTGACCGTCCCGCCATGACCATAGCTGTTGACTTGGGACGTAAAGCAACTAAACAAACAAACAAAGAATGCTGAAAAACATAAGTTGTCGAGGTATGTTGTCTTTTTCCACCTTTCTGGAATGTGATTGGTTTTTTTTCACTTTTCTGGAATGTGATTGGTTGTCATTTTTCACTTTTCAGGAATATGATTGGTTGTCTTTTTTCACTTTTCAGGAATGTGACAGGTTGTCTTTTGTCACTTTTCAGGAATATGATTGGTTGTCATTTTTCACTTTTCAGGAATGTGATTGCTTGTCTTTTTTCACTTTTCTGGAATGTGAATGGTTATCTTTTTTTTTCACTTTTCTTGAATGTGATTGGTTGTCTTTTCACTTTTCTGGATGTGATTGGTTGTCTTTTTTGTACTTTTCTGGAATGTGATTGGTTGTCTTTTCTTCACTTTTCTGGAATGTGAAACTCACATTCCAGAAAAGTGAGAAAAAAGGGCCAACATGTACCTTGATAACTTGTTTCTCAGCATTTTGAACAGTCAAAAACTTCAATCTGAAATCTGACCAGCATCATGTGCTACCATGGTAGTTGGCTCCATCTCACAAGAGAGGCATTTTCTTCATCAGCTTGACAGACACACATCGCTGCTTAACCCTCTAGTGCCCACTGTATCATATATGATACATTGATTTTACAAAGCCATAATATTCTAAATTGAGTTTAATTTGTTATATTCCCCTATGTATCTATTCATAAATGTTACAGTTTTCATGGAAATGTTTTGTATTCAGCTTTGTTATGTTTCAATTGACCTCCATCTCCCTTTAAATATGGCCGCCTTCATTAGCACCTCGTTGTCAGTATTAGAGGTCATGACCTTCGGCTAAAAAGACATAAACGTGCTGTATATATTGTACAAAAATCATGTAGAAATACTTATTAAACCTTAAAGACTAAAACCTTATGAAAATCAGTCATTTTCTTATTTTGATATTTTCAGATATTGTGTGTAAAGTTTGGTGTATCATATATGATACACTGGGCATTATTTTTTCTGTATCATATATGATACATTGGGTAACAAGTAAAACATGTATTAACCACATTTAATTTAATAACTTGTCTCAATTGTTTCACAAATTTAGATTAAATAAATACCTACTACTCTTTAAACATGCCTATAGAAAATATTTAAAGCAGTATTATCCATATATTTACATTCTAACACATATTTGCCAATATTTAATTATGTATCATATATGCTACATTGGGCATTTCAGGAACGGCATCAATTTATTTTGGAATGGATAATATACAGCGGCTTATTTGAACAACGTGTGCTATAAGATAGCTTTTGTGTGATGTAGAAAGCTTAGATGAGTTTTAAATAAAATAAAACAATAATTTGATGACTTGGTTTGTAGATAACATTTTTGTGTGGGACTCGGGAACCGTCAGACACCACAAACTCCCGTTATATTTATTTAGTAGTAACTTTGCATTCTTATTTATCAAGGGTTTGGAATTTAATGTTCATCTATACACAAATAAGGTGATATACTGCTCCAAAGCATGCCACATGTGCTGTTTTATTCAAATGTTAAATAGTAAGCATTGTAGACCTCAGGCTTGATAAAGTGCTCTGTTTTGTTAAATCCGATCGGGGTCAATGTTGTTGTTCTAAACCGTATAGATGATGATAAAATATTTTAGTATGTAAATTCTACATAACTAATGATTTGCCCAGTAAATAAGCATAAGAGAATATGTAGACAATGATCTGATGCCACATCCTATGTTTTAAAATCACATTTTACGACATGTTTAACCCATATAGTGGGGGTGGTGATCATTAGGCATCTAAGTTATGTTTTCTATCCATATTTTCCTTGTTACTAGTTATTTTTTCAAGTCTGAAATGCTCTTTGACTAGTATTTGTCTTTTGAATAAGATTACATAGCTTTATACCCAATATTTATCTAATATAAGCAAAACTGTATTAAATTTATGACATTCTTGATTTGATGAGAATTTTACGATGCTTCTGATCACATATATCATACTTCTGTTCCATTTAATGTTGAATTAAAATTAAGTTTCAAGTTAACATATATTTTTTGATAATGTTTTGATATTAATGAGGGTAAACACATATTATAATGGTATGTATCATATATGATACATGACAACTTAATGCCCAATGTATCATATATGATACATGCTATAAAATCATATCCGCGACATAAATTATCAAAACAAACACAATTTTGTGTTTTTATTCATGACAGGAACCAAATACTTTCAAATAATAATTTTCCCACCACTAAAAAGGGGTTTGGGCACTAGAGGGTTAACCCTTCATGTGCCAATCGCAACAAAAGTCGTCTGCCTTTCTCGTCTGCTGAAATGTTTAAGTAGCCTCTATGACAAACCGTGTGGACCCAAATCAGACTGCTCCTATAGGAACAGTCTGATCTGGGTCCCCCCTGTTTGCTTCTATACTTTTATTTGTCAGTAATGTTAGGCAATTGTTTGCAGCAGACGACTTCAGCAGACGTCATTTTTCAGATGCATTTTTTCTTGGCGTTTTAAGGGTTAATCCTGGTCTAGTTTAAAGACAAATTAACCAAAATAAGGACTCAGAAACGGCAAGAAGCAGACTTTGCAATGCGATATTTTTCATGATTTAACGGTAGCCTCCCTTTGACCGTTTCATTGCATAGAGCTTGTGTTGTTAAACCGAAATTAAGACACGGTTGGTTGCCCGGTTGGTTAATACCATTGCCCGGTTGGTTAATACCAAACTACATCAGCAGATGACAAAGAAGACGACAATTATCGTATATGGAAGGAAATGGACAAAACTTAGACCAAAAACAACAACTTTCCGCTATCTTTGATTGTCTAAACTACAGATATACCACGACCTCTGAGTAATGACCTTTAGATCAATTTCTTTCAAAATGTTTGACGCGGAACGCAGAACACAAGCTGGTCGGGCTGGTACATCTCTATGTTTCAAAAACATTCTAGTAAAATGTAAGTAAACACCAGACTACCCCCATTTCTAGAACTAGTTCAGTCACGCCTCAAAGCGTTTTGTTTATCTATACTGTACTCTAAAATATCACGGTTTTACCCCAACCAGTAAACAACTAAAAGCGGGCCACCACCGGTCCGCCAGCGAAACGCCATTTAAATGGCGTTTAGCTGGTGGGCCGGTGATGGCCCGACACTGAACGGTGGCTGGGTTGCTAGATAGTGCCGTCTTCTGATAATATTTACAGGCAGTATAGACACATAAACGTCGGTCCTAATGTTGGTATGATCTGGATCCAAAATGTTTGACACTCTGACGGTATTCCTGAAATATTTTTTGAAAACGTTAATTTTGAAAACGATCAGCAGAAATCAAAAATGCGAAATTTACCAGCATGCAACGGGTTAACGTAAGCAAATGTTCCTTTATATCTCAGTAAGATCCAAAAGCGGGCAACTACCGGCCCGCCAGCGAAACGCCATTCTGGTTGGATAAGTGCGTGCGTGCGTGTATAAGTGTGTGTGTGTGTGTGTGTGTGTTAATGTGTGCGTGCGTGTGTATGTTTGTTTTGTTTTTGTTGCTTTACGTCCCATGTCAACAGCTATGGTCATTGCGGGACGGTCAGTTCACTTAACCACACTTTTTCCTGGGCAGGCTTGAACAAGCGGTTAACCAGTAATTTGTGCACATACTTTCGCTTGTAACTGACAACAACCCTTCTTGAATAAATCAGCGGAAGGGAGGAGAATGACCGTAGAAATTATTTCATGATCAATCTCCACGAAAGTATGGTACCGGGCCGGGATCGAACTCGCAACCCCTGGATCTGCAGTCAGACACGCATCTGTAGCCAGACACGTTACCGACTGCGCTACGCGGCCTGGCTGCGTGTGTATGTGAGAGTGTGTGTGTGTTAATGTGTGCGTGCGTGCGTATGCTCGTGTGTGTGCGAGCGTGCGTGTGTTCTAGTTTTCCCATCTGGTCTGGTACACTTGTTGAACCAAGAGGCGTGAAGTTGACTTGCAGGAACAAACGTCAGATCTAGTGCGGTTATTGTATAAACAGATAAATGATTTTCTCAGATTAGCAGCCGCGGATATGTGACTGTTATACCAATTATACAGACGCTGCATCTGTGAACCGCCAAATAGAGTTTCCCTCGCCCCCCCCCCTCCCCTCGCCTCTGCAGCTTTATATTATATTAAGTTAGTTAATAAAGATCAGTTCATCCGCAAAAAATGGGGATTTTTTGTTTGATATGGGCCTTGACGCGAGATTTGCGATCAGGTAAGACTCAAACCAGTCTTCTCAGCTTCAGAGGCTAGCAAGAATATTGAACTTGTGAGTGTATCAAGTTAAAAACCTATATTCCTGTCCAATAGAGATAATTAAATTATTTATTGACAAAGGACATATCCAGTATTCCACAGGATTAAAGGGGCCTCAAGAGGGGACTTACATGTATATATCACAATTTCTTTCATTAAGATAAATATCAGAAAGCACCTAAACCCTTCGTGGCCAGACAACTTAATTGCCCCCTGTAAGGAAGTCACCTCATAAAGTTTTGGCTTTGATCCGTCAGGAATAGCCCTCGTGCAGTGGTAGCACTTTTATTGTATAAGAATTTAGGCCTTTAAGGTATTATACTTTACATGTAGTATAGCGAACAATAAAGGCGCTGATCAGAATGCACGGATGCGCATGCTGGTCTGCGCCCTTGATGTTCGCATGCAAAAAGGCAGGTCTTCTCGCGTCACGACCGAATACAGACTTCCCTATCCACTCTCCTCCATAAAAAATAAATTGTCATTTCTATGGCGTTCCCGCACGACGGCATACACAGTGTACGCACAGATGCACACCGAATCGGGTTGCTTCTTAGTGGTGATGATATTTTGGTCTATAGAATGAATCCACGTAAAATAAAGGTCTACGATCCCTTATTTGGTGCTTCGCCTCCTGTGTCCCCTTTCAGAGGCTACTGTCTATCATTTCAAACGTATTGTGTTCACTGTAAATGTATTTTCTAGTGCGGCAAACAGCGCAGACCCTAATGAGAAGATGAAATGAAACTATCGTTTCAATACATTTTCGTACGCATGGTATCACTGTGTTTACTAGCAAAAGAATAAATTGACGTTAAACTGAATTTTCTGTTGTTATTAAATCAAATTCAATCTTAACTGGTACAAATGACTGCTGTTATAAAGAGTGCCAGTATAAAGAGGGTTGATTGTATTTTACGGCGTTTAAACGCATGCTGATCCGGCGCTATTTCTTGCGTTATTGGATTGAAATACATTCTATTCTATTCTCGTCCGACGCCGTGGCTGATATCTGATTAATTACACGGCGCCTTGCTTTGTTGCCCATTCCATCGAGTACCGAATTAGATACTTTAATGGCCAAGTATGCCACTCCATCGAAATATTTAGGCCTTGGATAGCCTGCGATACGAAACTGTAGATTGCCGATTTTCCCACTAGCCGTGAGTTTCATTTTAAAACTTTTTGAAGCAAAGTGACTGACTTGCTTGTGCGGCTCCAGATCGCGGCTGCATCGCATGCCAATCAGGATCTTCGTCATCCACTCGAGATGCGGACTGTTTCTAGACGGTACGGTCCTGAATCCTTTTTCTTACCAACACGCGACTTGTCTTAAATCAGTCCGGCTTAGAAATTGTTTCTAAAGGATATGAAAGATATTTTCATTTTTTCTTCCTGAATAATGCATCTTCTTGGCAAGTTTGTCTATGCTATATATCTATCCTGGAGATATTTTCGTGGTAGAATGAAGGGCCGAGTCAGGCAGTCATTTGTGAATGACAGTTACATCATTAATCTAGTAGTCAAAACAGTCTCTCTTTTTGACCGCTTGGCTATTGGTCATGCTGCTCTAAGGAAATTGCACGTCCTTTACCCATTTAAGCCTAGCGTCTTTTTTGTGGGACACATGCAAACAGTGCAGGCCCAGACCAGACGCCGCACAACGCGGCGTCTGATCAGGGCATCCACTGTTTGCTTACAGTATGTTCTTTTAGACTACAAAGAGAAATTAAAAACACCGCCTAACAACCCACAAAACGGAAATGGACTGTTCCAATTGATAATAGTAAAAAGTCCATTCGGCTTAAATGGGTTAATAAAGTCAAGAACTCAATAAGCATATAAAAGTAAGCGTTTCTCTGGTGGACCGAAAGTGGCAAAATATGACAGGGGGAGTCTTGCAGGTGTAAACGTTCTCGATTCGTTGGCGTGCCGTGAAAGAACGGTTGCTCTTCCTTGCTTCCTATTTGAGTTGTCTCCCTCGTACAACATGTATTTAAGCAAACTTTCTAATCTTTCTACCCCATTCTTTAAAGTCGCATAATGGGTTGTCATGGAAACCATGAAATTTCATATAACCAAAGCGCATTTATTTTTGAGGACATGTTTTTTGCATTTAAGTGGTGGTCCCATTCCCATAATGTTCAATGTAAGTCTGATTACCCCCCATGGATTCTAGTTTACTAATGTTTTTTTTCCTTCATGTTTAAGTTTTCATTAATATTCATGGATATGCAAATGAGATAATTTTCATATAGGATCACTGGATGAAAAGACTTATCAAATTGTATCACTTATGATATGAAAACTTGCAACAATGGTGGTTTTGCGGTGTTTTGGGGCTGGGCTATGTTTATTTATGCGTTTTTTTATGATTTTACCTCATTTCCAGGTTTTCATTAATATTCATGAATATGCAAATTAGATAATATATATCTGACCTTAGAAGGAAGGGCATGCGTCTAAGCTTTAATTGACACCAATTTTAGTGCTCCAGGATAAGTAAAATCCTAGATAGGATTGAATTTGTAGGCCTGTCCCCATTCCCGAGAATCATATAAGGGATTGCACTGGAAACCATGCATTTTCAAATAGGCCCATACTATTTTTTTTTAAGAAAACTCGTATGGCATTCAGAGACTTCCAATGAGCAATTTGGTACCCATGAAAAATTGTCCATGGTTGCAAGGTATTCTACAACCATTTATTTTCAAACTGACTTTATACGCAATTTTAACGTTTTTCTCATAATTTTTTGACATTTTTATTAATATTCATGAAAATGCAAATTAGATATATGGGACTATCGTGCGAAAGTACTTTGCCTAAGATTTAAATAGATACGAAGTTAAGTAGTCTATAATAGGTAGCAACTGAGATATGACTATTTTTTTACGTACATCCCCATTCTTAAAAACCGCATTATGGGTTGCCATGGAAACCATGCATTTTTGCATAGCCAAAACCAAACATTTTTTGGGGAACATTTTTATTCGCATTCAGGGGGTCAAACTGAACAATTTGGTACCCATGAAAAATTGTCCCGGTGGGGTTGCAAGGTAGGTCAAAATGGACCTCGGGGTACATCTTTTAGTTCCAGGTATCAACTACAAAAAAGCTGACTTATTTTCTGGGGGAGCGTAGTGGCTCAGTGGCACAGTGTTTGACTCGAGACCGAGGGGCCGCGGGTTCGAGCCTCACCGGCGTCACTGCATTGTGGTCCTTGAGCAAGACACATTTATCCTAGCTTAGTACTTGAAGACCCGACCCTGTTTAACTGAAAGATTGTTGATGGGATGTAAAGAATCAAATCAAACAAACAAATCTGACTTATTTCCTAAATAAAGTTTAACTCTCGCCTACTGGGTAATTTTTCATGTTTTACCGCTCAGTCAACCTTTTCGAAATATTCTTTCAGGAATACCACCAGAGTGTCAGAGCTGAGGAGGTCGTGCTTTATTAGCCTGATCAGTATGAACGTTTCAGTTGAACCTCATTACAGGCAATCGAGCAGTATCTGTAAATGATAACTAGCCAGGAGGCGGGGGAAACTGTAATTCCTGCTTTAATATCGCCTTTTCTCCACTCCCCAACCGAACTGACACAATTTACGATACAATAGAGTTTGTTTAACGTTATACATACAATTATGTTTAGACTACAAAAAATCTGGTATCCTGAAAAAAGAAGAAGTGCAATAAAAGAGGACAGATTATCTTTGTCTGGGCCTAAGCCGAGGCAAAAAATACGAAAACAGGTATCTTTCTCCAATATCACTTAAAGACGCTACATCCGACCCGAATGGTCATTTGTTTTCGATACTTATTACAACTAGACGGATGGCTGAGAATAGGTTTGCTCCCCCCCCCCACCCCCCTATGGAATTTTGCAGACATATCCTATCTTGTAGAGAATTGAAAGCGGAGTCTTTTAAGAGATGTTTGCACTCTGTGCTCCGGGGCGTTAGTCTGTAAGAGCCTGTAACATACGTTACTTAATCAAACTAAGAAAAAGTAAATTGAAAGTTTGGGCTACAAATTAAAGACATTAAAATATTTATTTTTAAAAATCATTCATATAGTCTGCATACTGGATATCTTAACTACGTATGACAGCCATTTGAACAAAATTGCTGATTCCTAAGGTGTCATATGCGTTACATAAATCAGATAACCCATTAAAATTTGCAAGTGTGGCTAACATCATTTACATTCACAATCTCTCTGTGTGTTTTACAAAATGTTTTTAACCATGTCTGACTAGCTTATGCAATTGGCTAACAGAAAAATTAAAGTTTGCTTCCCTAGCTTAAATATTTTTTCTGAAATAAGCAATTTAACAACCCTACCCCTACCCAGTTTTAAGGTGAAATGTTTGGTATTAAAACTATAGTAAAAATAGTTAAAAAATATTTGCAGTTGATTAATGTGTTTCATTATTTGGGATTTATTTGTTTATATGAAAAGACTCATAAATCTGCAAGTTTGTTGCAAAATTTTTAATATCAGAGGCTGTAACATATGTTACCTGATGTAATAAATGGGCAAGCTCATTGTCTGTACGTAAGATATGCCTAAAAATGGTTTAATCTCCTCAAGGGAATTTTGCAGACATATTCCTTCTTATAGTACAACTCAAGCTGCATAGAATAAGGGATGTTTGCACTCTCTATGTTGGGGCGTTAGTCTGAAACAGCGTGTTACATGCGTTACTATATCAAATAAAGGAAATGTAGTTTGAAAGTTTGAGCTAAAATTGTGAAAAAACTCGAAGCTGTTGGATATCTTACATTGTTTAGGGATTTTAAACTGGCTCCTATGATAAAGACTTTTAGATCTGCTAGTTGTCATCAAGTTTTAAATATCAGAGAGCGTTACATATGTTAGCGTGATAAGTAAAATCATCAAACAGTATTTTGACATCAAGCTGAGTAAGGGCCTGCTCCATCCTAATCCCCTTTGGAATTCTGCAGACAAATTACATCTTATGTAACCATTCAAGGTGCATTTAATAAGAAATGTTTGCACTCTTTAAGTCGGGGCGTTAGCCTGTAACAGCTTGTTACATATGTTACTATATCAATTTGAGAATAAGAAATTTGAATGTTTGAGCTACCAAAAGAAGACATTAAAATTATCTAATAAAAAAATTGACATTCTTATAGTCTTTATACTGGATGTCTTTACTACATATGGAAGCTGTTTAACATTAATACGGCTAAATGTGGTGTTATGTGCGTTACATGAACCTAATTATAATTTAAAAGCTATAATTGTGGCTATCGTCATGTAGTTAAACAACTACTATGACTTGGTTTCAAACTGTTTTATTAGATTTTACAAACATATACTCAATTGATGAATAGGAAAAACCAAGTTTGCTTTTCTATCTTAAATATACTGTCTTATAGGAGCTAATACACAGCCCTACTCCCAGTTTTACAGAGAAGCGAATTTTGTTATTACCGTTTAAGTAAAATACATAAAAGCGATTACAGCGTGTGGATATTTTTCATTTTCTTAGTCTGTCTTGCTCATATATCTACAAGATGTCATTCAGTTAAAGATCAGGACACTTAATGTGTACTTATAAGTCTTTGGTGCCAAAACACTAGGAATTATATTCATTTCTGATTATCAAGCCCATTGACTGGTGTTACAGATGTTATCAATGACCTTTTGGACACATTTCCTAATACTGTGCATTTAATGCTAAATATAGAGCCACAAATAGAAAAGATAGTTTTACATTTTTACAAGAAAATACAATAAATGAAATGGTCCAAACTATTTCTCATGGATTTAACACTCATTTTAAACGTTTGTCGTTGTCTGCTTCTGTGGTAATCATTATTATCACACGCCTCCTTGCACCTAGTAGAATCATCACACAATATTCCAATCATTTACTGTCATTCAATTGTCCACCAGTCCACTCAAAATTGATGAGCCATTATCAACTTTCCAATTTTGCCATTTATGGCTTGGAACATTCGGAAACTGATATGAATTCCTAATAGTTGGCTCTTTGAGTATGTGTTTCAAGTGATACTCTGCAAGTAGGAGAAAGACTAAAGCTTTACAAGGAGGAAAACTATGCCATTAAGAGCAATGAGAAACTGGACTGATGTACCTTGATATTTCTGTGATAAAGAATCATATCTTAGCTGGTTAACTTTTATAAATGTAGCCTTTCCATACATGCAACCCACATATTTTAATCTAATAATGTCTCTGCACTTATTATCTTTCCCCAAGCATTCAAAAACTTATTTGAAGTCTTAGTACTTCTGAAGTGCTGAAACCGAGGTAACTTTCCCTTCAGATAAACGAACTAGATGTATCACAGCAGGTAAAGCAATGAAATGCAGGATGAAAAGAGCGCAAATAAGACCCTTTCAATTCAATGATTCACTAAGTTTCTAAGATAAGAGCGCTTATTAAAGGATGTAACATATATAACTCGTCATAATAAATGAGCAAGGGCATTGTCGTGACATCCTTTTTGATTACACAGTCAGAGGCAAATGTTTTCAATTTCAGTGTTTTCAAGGGATCATGAAATAAGGCACCTTATCAACTTGTTTACTCTGTATAAATCTTCCATAGAGCATAATATAGAACTACTGGTTATCCCATTCTACCTATAGTCCACTTCCCTTCTTTTGAATGCAACAGCTAATGATATGGCTGCAAAAACTGAGAAATCATAGGTTTTACATTATTTTAAGACATGCTTCAATGTACTGACATAAAAAAACAACCAACTGCAAACATAATTGATGGCAATGTCCAGCTTCATATTCTTTCTCTTATACCAGATTACTTTCAAGGTGTAACAGAAATTGTTTCAGACGGTCTGCCAAAACCATCAAGAGTCAACATTGTAACTAAAGAAAACTTATTAAGTTCTTTGGGCGCAGCAAAATACTATTGATCTAAGACCTGAGGACTTAAGCACCAAAAGACTGGATAGGTTCCATGGCAAATGATGCAAAAAAGCAGCCTATCAAATTTCTGTTTGACCAATGTCAGAAATCTTAAAGTATTCTTAGAGGTACACGGTAGAGACATAGATTTTGCAAAATCAGAGCAAAGTTATCATTTGACTAGCACGGATGCAGAGGCAGCTGCAGTTAGATTGCTCTTGCCACTTCACAGGAAGAGATATATACCAGAGTCATACTCCATTGTATGCATATATGTGAAATGGCATTAAACCCATATTTAATCAGGTGTTTGATCCCATGACACTGACATGCTGTTTCTGCTTTTGAAGAATGCTAAGGATTCAAGTTTGGCTGAGTCAAGTTGTTTGACGCTGTCACTGGCCACACATACAAAGAAAATTAAGTCTTTTGATGGCTAAAGAGGAGGATCACACGAAATGCTTATAAGTGATGTTTGTCACAATTACCAATTTTAAAAAGTAATCTTAATTAATGTAACACATATAACACCATAGGAAGCCGTATATTTGTTAAAAAAAATTTTTCTTATGTATCAAAGGTATTCAGCATGCAAACTACATGAATAATTCAAATAAATAGATAGTTTAATGTCTTCTTTCTGTTTCTCAGACTTTCAATTCATTTATTCTTAAATTGATATGGTAACATACGTATCATACCATTACAGGCTAAACCCCTAGTTAATAGAGTGCAAACATCTCTTATTTGATGCAGCTTGAATTGTTCTTTAAGGTAGGATATGTCTGCACAATTCCCAAAGGGGTGGAGAGGAACAGGGTTGTACTCAGTTTGCAGTCCTAATACAATGCCATGATTCTACTGGTTGTGATGAAATGGGTGATTATTTTGCAATAGAAGCAGACACAATGATAGACATTGTGAGGGTGACTTGAATAAAGATTGTTTTTGAATAATCTTATTTAATAGGAATATTTATTAAATTGTGTCATTTAAATAAGAACTATTATTTTCTATCTATATGTCTATATATTTTGATATTATAGGCATTAGGAAATATGTGATTACAAAGGTTATACATAACATAGGTAACACAATTCCAAGGGCTTGTTATCAGCAATGACTGTAATTACTAAGACTAAGGCACCAGAGGCTAGAGATTAATAGGAAAACATGTGAAAAACGGTATTTTTCTGAAATATCATCTCTTACTTCCAAGAAAATTTCCTAGCTCATTCATTATGCCATGTAACATACGTTACATACTTGAATAAGTGCTCTGATCCTTATGTCAAACTTGCAAATGTATGATTCTTTATTGCATTAGCAAGACAGTGCCGAAAATGTAAGATATCCACGAGCGTCAAATATTTTCATATATTTTTCTTCAATAATAGATACCAAAATTGGATACTTAAAATTGGGGGTAGGGTTGTTTAATAGCTCATATAAAACAATGTATTTGAGATAGAAAAGCAAACTTTGCTTTTACTATTAGTCAAATGAGTACTTTAGTAAACTAAGATTAAAAACACTTGTAAAAATGCACAAATCGTCTGTAAAATGAATGATGTTAGTCACAATTTCAACTTTCAAAGGGAAATTTAATCTATGTAACGCATATAACACCATTGAAGGCTGTAATTTTGTTTAAAAAGCTGCTTTTATGTAGCTTAGGCATCCAGCTTGCAAACTACATAAGAAATTTGAATAATTAGATGGTTTAATGTCTTCTTTCTGTAGCTCAAACTTTCATTTTGATTTTTTCCTTAGTTTGTTACAGTAACATATGTAACAGGCTGTCAGAGACTAACGCCCCGGAGCACAGAGTGCAAACATCTCTTAAAAGATGCGGCTTGAAATTTTCTTCAAGATAGGATATGTCTGCGAAATTCCCTAGGGGGGGGGGGGGAGCAGGACCTTTTTTAGCTCGAAGTCTAAACAGCGAAGGCTAAGCCCCGTTCTTACTGTCCCGGTTTAAGGTGCCGGTTCATCCCGGTTTGATGATCCGGGATGAACCGTGATGAACCGTGTCACAATCGTGGCGGCACCGTGGACAACCTTGGAGATCCGGGATGAACCGTGCTGAACGCGCGCTCATGTCCCCGGTTGTTTTAAAATGTTTAAAACAACCGGGAAGCACCGAGAGTAACCGGGAAGGCTGTCAAATACCGTGATAAACCGGGAAGACGCCGGGAGTAACCGTGTCTCCACCGGGACGGCGTCGGGGCGATACCGGCGCAATCCGGGAACATCCTTGTCCTCACCGTGATAAACCGTGCAGTTCCATTGCCTATGTATATGTAATAATTTGCAAAATAAAATGAAAAGTCACTCCTGCTGCCCATAAAATGAAAGTGGATTCATCCAAATGATAAGGATTGGAAAGTCCATTCGTCACAAGTTGGTTAAATTGTCAGCTGTGTAAATGTGCTTATTTACAAAGCTTACTTTTAGTTCCTGAAGAGTCAAGCATATATGAGCCGCGACATGAGATTTCCAACAATGTGGTAGGTGCCATTAGCAAAGCCTCATATCAGCCTGCGTCTAGGCGCAGTCTGATCAGTGCCTTTGCTAGTCGCTTGATTATTCTATGACTGTTAAGCTACTGACCGAACAGCTTTAAAGCTTAATTGGGGACTGCACATGCTTGTCTGAGTCTACACTTCTCAAAATATCATATTGTTGGATATCACATGCCCCGCTCATAGTGTTTATATATTTAACGAAAAGGCAAGACAATCTGGGCCTAGAATTAAAATGCATCCTTAAAGTTAAGGAGTACTTAAGTTAAGTATTGAATTTAAGATGCGAAAAATAACGTTTCCAAACTGATTAAAATCAAAATAGTTTCAATTTTTCTGTAGATCACAATGATATCTTTGACCACTAGCACTGTATCGGTCCTAGCAATTTATTAGGCATTTAATGTACATGTTGAAATATCAATACTTAAATTAAGTCTTCCCTAACTTTAAGGCGGCATTGTAATTCTGGGCCCAGATTAACAACATTTAAACCTCGTCGTAAGAAAACAGGTCTGCTTCTGCTTATTTGTCATGCAAATGAGCTGCGAGGTTACTAGGCATTTTGTTTTCGCTACATAGATCATGACTCCTCTAGTTACTCGTATGTGGCTGTGCAGTCCAATTTGTGTCTGTTCGATGTTTTTTCTTTGAAGACATAACTGTTATGCGATAGGGACAGAAGAAAACTGATGTTACTCCACGTTTTTATCCTGGTTTTATAGTGAAATGTAGCACCGGGACGCAACCGTGGCCCTACCGGCATGTAGCCGTGGCGCAACCGGCAGTTACCGGGACATCACCGTAAACAACCTGGGTAACACCGGGGTATACCGGCACGAACCGTGGCTCCACCGTGCTGCACCGTAAGTGCTCCGTGGTGAACCGGGGATCAACCGGCGTCTTGCTTTCTCGACCGTGGCTACATCGGCACAGTGAGAATGGGGCTTTAGGCGAGTCTGCGCATATGCGCAGACTCGCCTGTACCTTCGTTACTTGTATACACAAAATATGGAAGTAGATAAAGCCTCAGATCGAAATTTAGGCCTCTAGCTTTAATGGGCTTTTATTAGAGGCATTTGCGCATACGCGGTAAGACTCCTCCAACATAATCTAACAGTAAGACTGGTAAGCGATGCTCGTCATAAATGGGTCGATTATACCCCTGCTGATCCCCTAGATCAGACCACAGGAGCTTGAAGTTCTCTCCTTATATCACTCTATATAATATACTGAAGGACTTTTGAAACGCACCACCTGCTAAAATGCTAATTTATGGTCAAAATGTAATATTCTAAGTTTGTGAAAAATAAAATTGACAAGTACCTTCATTTAGCTTGCATTCAATAAGAAAAAAGAAATGATGTTGCTTATGGTTGCCGTGACGCCGCGATTATTCTGAGACATCCCAAATTTAAAAAGTCACCAAGTGTCAATACCTTCCATATTTATGCGCAAAAAAGTTTTCGAACCGATGTTTGCTCTCGAAATCACAAGGAAAGACAAAATAAAATCATGAAGTTTTAAGCCTCTGGTAAAGTTCATTTCGGATAGGTGACGTCATTATTTTTTGACGTAATTGGCTGTTTATACTCTTAGGAACTGGAATAATCAAAATCTTTTAGTGCCACCAGATCCTCAACAACCAGTTGCGTAGAAGACAAAAGTATCGCAACATGCGCGAATGTCATCCGCCTGTTATTGCTGTTTGAAAAATTAAGACTGAAACGCTGAGACTGAGAGTGTAATTAAACGATTATTTCTGACTATTTCCGAAAATATGGCAAATCATAATTCATTTTGTAAGCGGATAAAAAGTGATAAAGAAAACATCCTCAAATCAACCATGTGGAAGAGACAGTGAATATATAATGGGTGCGTTTCTAAAGTCCTTCAGTATATATAGCCTCAAAACCAAAGGCCCACTATGTCATTACGTAATGACATTTTGAGCTTTTGGTTTTAGGCTATAGATGTGATATCCCAATAGCGGCGTTCCCTAGAGCGGTCATTTCATCCCATAGAAAACACGAAGAGTTTATTTGAGGAGACACCGCTGTCGGGGAGTTTGCCTGCCAATGTTTGACGTATATTGGCCGACGAACAATTTTGGGTGAAACAGTACAGATGTAAAATTGCTCTTTACCGAATAATCATGATAATGGAAGGCTGAAACCTTTTGATATTTTGTTATCAGGAATTATTCCATAGTGATGCCTGTTTATGATGTCTCTTATCTTGTTTTAGACTCGAAGAAGATACAGAATAGAAAAAATACTGATTATACAATTGCAGTGATACAATACAGGCTGCTACCGTACCAGACACAAATTCTCTTTCTCTCTCTCTCTCTCTCTCTCTCTCTCTCTCTCTCTCTGATTTAACTACTTCAATGAATTGATACATGGTACGAGGATGTCTCAGGTAAACTGGGAAACCTTTCCATGATTAAAGCTTGTTTGGGTGCGGGATGTGGTATCGATGCCCTATTTCCATAATAGCGTGACCCACGATATCTCGTATCCCTTAGCACTTATCCCATAATAAATTTTGATGTGTATCCTAATAAATAACAATCACCAATATCCATGTATCCCTTAAAAATAAGGCTAAAATCTCGTATCCCGAAGTATCCTAAACAAGCCTCACGATTAACACGGCGCTACATCCTAGTAATGTGCGACGTCTCTCTCTCTCTCTCTCTCTCTCTCTCTCTCTCTCTCTCTCTCTCTCTCTCTCCTTTGTGTCCGTTTGTCTCGATTAATGGAACTTTCCGTGCAATTACTTGTCTGCAAATGACTTCTTGGAACTCTTATGACCGATATGTAAACTATTCTCATTTGACGTGATGTTCAGGCCTTCAATTCACAGTTCTAGCTTCTAATACACTCTAATGAGTGCTGCATTTTTAGAAAACGATGCCAATCATACACATGACATGCTCTCTCATGCTGCCGCTAATGAATACCTTTTTGAAGCTAATAAAAAGGGCTTTTAACCTATATACTCGTAATATAGATAATTGTCTAAGCATGCTAAGGTAAGACAAACTGTTAGATCAGACTGGGCACCTACGCGATCAGGCCCCGAGTTTATAAAGCTTTTTTCATGCCCAACTCAACTGAGCACGAAATTCCAACTGCTCATGAAAACTGAAACACCGACAAACGAAGAAGTTTCTTGCTTTAAGTCTCTCAGGTGTTGTATTTATCATGCTAATAAATGTTAGAATGCCATTTATGAGCAGGATAAATTTCGTGCTCAGTTGAGTTGAGCATGTAAAATGTTTATAACCTCGGGGCCTGATGAGCGATTAATGAACTTGCTGGTACACGAGTCATAGGCTTCTCCATTGAGCGCAGAATGACTGATCATGTCACAGACCTGTAATTGTAAAAAAGGCAGTGATTGGCTCAATAGCACAATATTAAGTTGTAAAGTGTTTCGTGAGTGGTCATAATGAAATTACGGGAAAGAAATCATATTTATTAGACGGGTATATTTTTGCTGCACTTTTTTAAATATCATCTCACTGCTTTTGTTGATTAAGTTTACTGGTGTGGCTTAGAAAAAAAGAACCTTGCATTTTTGGTATTTTTCTCAATGAAATTTTCCTCTCATGTAGTTTGTCCATCTTCAGGGGCAAAAAATGGTAAAACATGGCGGTCACCAGGGTATCTCATTCTTGTTTATTGGTTGTACTAGGGCCAATCTGTAATTCTATGGCAGTCTCAATGTGCTTTATTAGATGTGAGGACCATAGCTTACTTAAAAGCTATAATGGAGGTCTATTGAAAAAAAACTTTACTGGTTTTGTTGTTGTTGTTGTTGTTGTTGTTGTTGTTGTTGTTGTTGTTGTTGTTGTTGTTGTTTGGTTTTAAATGCACTGACTTATATTACTGATCGCATCTTCACCCTAGATTGCGTTGTTGTGCAAACAGTCAAAATATTCCGCGTAGCATACTAGTAGATGTATCTTATCTCCATGCACAAGCACAAACACACTGTCACACAGGCACATAACAAAATCAAAGGGACCAACTGCACTTCTACGAGTATGTGTATCATAAATGTTCACCATGCTTGGATCCAGAGGGGGAACAGGAGGTCCGGACCCCCCCCCCCCCCCACACACACACACACACACACACACACTAAAAATCACAAAAATATAGGGCTTCTTAGAAATACTTTTCCGGATCCCCTATAAAATTACAAAGCTACCAAGCCAGCATTCAATGTTGGGCCATTTTTATGGCGTTTCGCTGGTGGGCCAATGATGGCCTGCTTATAGTGGTATTTGGATCCAACATCCCCTTATCAACTAAAAATATTTTAAAAAAAAACGATATCAAAATTTGGACCCCCTCTGACAAAACTTTCTGGGGCCGTGCATGTTCACACAGATGCATGTATGGCATAAATATTTAAACAAGCAAATGCATGTAGTTGGAAAACGCATGAATATAAAATTGAGCCAAGATCTGACAGAAGGGACCTTCTGGCAATAAAATTCAAAAGTGAGATATTTACAGAGAAAGAAAGACCTAGCTGTTGTGAACAATTACAGAAAATTTGAAGAGATTATCTTTACAAATAACTAAGATATGAGCGTTTAAACTGGTATAGATGATGCGTTTTAAACATGACGTCACTTAACTTTGTAAATGAAGTTCTGACGTCAACACCATTGTGTTAACATATGACGCTAAAACACTATGATGAAGCTGGGAGCAATATTTCAAGAATGCTCTGTTTCTGTAAATTTGATGTGTATGCAATTGCTTAGACTGCACATATATCCCACATACGCTTATCCCGTGTTTACAATAGCATTTGAAATGAGGTACCCTATTTTAAAGGTAATGTATGGTCCATATGCACAGCTGTTGCCATGGCAACATACATTATACGTACCGCTTAATTTTATTAGAACTATTTGCGCCTTTGATTGTACTACAAGTTAGAAACAATTAGACTCCTTTGTAAGAACGTGCACAATCCTGCAATTTTAGACGTTTTTGAAATTTCGATTACACAAAATTGCTAAAATGCCTGAAGGACCCTTTTGTCAGATCGGCGCTCACATGTAATATGTAATAGTCAAGTCAAGTCTAGTATGCTTTAATTAGGCATAAGCAAGTGCATGTTTCTCGCCCTCACATGGGCGACATGGCATCTGAGAAATGCATAACTTCTAAGAAGGAACTAAGAGTTTACTTTCAAGTTAAGATTTCAAATTAACTTTCCACCTGACGTGTACGCGTATACTTTGTGGTGTACAGATAGGGCGCAAATCGGATTAATCTGAAGGCCACTCCAAGAAGTGCCCTCCCGTCCCAGAGCTAGCCTATGGCAACCCATCAATTCCGACATTTATACTACACGTACTACATTTCTCTGTCCCAACAGGCGGAATTCGCGTGGTCAAATAGTTATACCATGGGTTGTCCGCCTGTACGTGGAGATAATCCACGAGCTTTAGTGAGTGGATTATCTTACGAACAGGTGGACAAACATGGTATAACTATTTTATACCACCTACATTAGTGTAGTGCACAACATGAGATATTTCGTGCTAAAGTTAGTAAGGGTGGTATAAAAGTTAAAAGTCATACACATTTCAAGGATACATTTTAATAAACTCTTGAACATATTTATAAATAAATAGGTTCGCGGAATTCGGAGGCCGGCATGATCTAGCATACTATGCAGACACTTATCTTTTTTTAAAAAAAATTTGGCATAAATTCACAACAATTATCAGAGACTTGGCAAAGTTTTCTGTGAAAAGTCATTGATAAAATCCTTACACCTTGTTGCAAAACATTCTTGGCAAAACATTTTTAACTCTTTGCATACTAGGTAGTTTTGCATGTTTTTGTCGTCTGCGAACTTTTTTTAATTAGATCTAACTTTTGCAAGAAAAAAATCAGGAAAACCAAAAGCACACCGGGTAGGCGGCAATCGAAAACGTTAATACTATCGACGAACGTAGATCAAAAATCGTTAGAAACAGAGTTTACGATCGCAGTTTGTCGCCCGGTTGGCGACAAATTAACCCAGCTTCTTTGTTTTAACTGTTTTCGAAAATTTCAATGAGTTAGACTGCAAAAACGGATGTTCAGCATAAATGCAGAATCATTATATCTGAATCTAATGAATTACATGTATAGGAAATCCGCATTTAAATGGCGTTTCGCAGGCGCAACGATCGGCCAGCTTGGTAGCTTTGTGATTTTTCAGGAGATCCGTACCAATAATGCTAATAAGAAACCCTATACTTTTGTGATTATTCAAGGGGGTCCGGACCCCTACCCCTCCCATCATCTGGATACGCACATATGCGCAAGATCATCCAATAAACCCATTCTGACGTTTCAAACGACGCTAGATGGTTTAAATTTTGGTCTGAACTTTCATCTACGTCCACACTATATGTATGGGCGCATCGAAGGCTGCGAGTCTGCGCATATGCGCAGGCTCGCCTGAACCTTTGCTGCCTCGTCGATGCGATTAGTACCAAAGTCTCGTGCACTGGCTCAATATAAAATTGCAATTATATATAGATTGAGCCGCGAAATGTGATTTCCAACAATGTGGCATTTTGACATAAATAGACTCAGACAAGCCTGTGTAGCCTCCTGCTAAGCTTAGAAACTCCAAATGTTGCTCGGTCAGTAGCTTAACAGTCATAGAATATTCGAGTGACTAACAAATGCTCTGATCAGACTGCGCGTATGCGCAGGCTGGTCTGAGCGTTTGCTGGTCGCACATACCACATTGTTGGCAATCGCATGTCACAGCTAACATTATAATGTCCTTTTTCAAAAGGATCAATGTTATTGGCATGAGTTTTCCTCTGGAGACAGAAGCTTTGTATCCAAAATTGTTTTGCTTGTGTTTTAACCATTAAGTTTTAACGTAGTTGTTTCAGAATATCTATAACCTAGTTTAAATAAAGTCCCTCTATATTTAGGCGTCGTCGCGGGACCAGGTAAGGCTCAATCTAGCCTGCACGGCTACAAATACAAGCTCGAATATTGAAATGTTGCATTAAGGGGATATTGCTTTCAAAAGCTCTTGTTTAAATTTTTTCAAGTACAGTATAAACTAAAAGGGTTTTTTCTTATTATGGAGACAGATACCTTTGGTCATATTGTTGTATGGATAATTTATACATCCAGGGACCACTTTACGCCCAAACATACGGCTTTTGAGCAATTAACAGCATGCTTATCAGTCGTTTTTGAATGTATACATATTTAGCCCCAAAAATCTGTGAATGGAATAATCCTATACCATCCTATACCATTTATTTAGCATTTTCCATTTAACCATTAGCTCCGATATATTTTGGGCACTCGAAAGGACGACTCACTGAGACGGTTCTTTTGAGTACCCACTACATATGGTTTGCCCGAGAAATTGAAACGTGAGGACTGAAACTGTCTTTGTTAAATGTTAACTTTTCGAGAGCTATAGACATTTCTAAAAGCATCAGCAACAAATGGGCCCAGATCAGCATGGCCCCTGAGGAGCAGTCTGATCTGGGACTACTTGTTTGCACAAACTGAAGAGCATTTCACCACAAATACTCATCACATAAAGGGATAAGACTAAATAACCTTACGATTTGCTTGTATTCTTATGGCGGCCCAAATGACTCAAAGACAACTAAAAGGCCATAAAAACCAAGTTCTAATCCATCCATTTAACTACTTACCGAAACCTCGTTACTGATGACGGAGTTCGCCTATCGCCGTATCAACGACTTTCGCATTGATACGACGTGCAGCGCACGCTGAGTAACCAGTTGGAAATTTATACAAAGATCAAATGATCATAGCCTACCTTGCTATCCCATGAAGCTAAATAAATCCAAAACAGTCATTAAATAATAAAACAAAAACTATCATTTTCAAGAAGCGTTCAAAACAACCACGCTATCCCACGATTAATTCGTGCAAAACCCGTTGAGTAGAAAATCATTAGGAAACGAAATTAACCGTTGTCCTCCTACCAAGACCACTGTAAAACTCTTTGAGTCACAGTGCCGCCATAACAATATATGTGTGACATTATGCATATTGCTCCTTATGTTGTTATATTATGTAACCTGAGAGTAATAAATAAATTGAATTGATTGAATCACTGTTTGCACTATTGTGACACGCCGGGTGAACTTTAGAGAAAAACATTTGCATGAACATGAACTTACAATTATCCGACTACAATATATAGAAGTACTTTCGCCATCACCTTGATGGGGAAGAGAGAGCTGGTTGCTTTTCTTAGTTTGTCTTCCCGGTATCTGGTGATTCTTGTGTGGCTCTTCCTCGCGGTGCCATGGGTTTGTCTGCAGTTAGTGATTGTGGTATTTCCTGACCATACTCATTTACTATTTTTAAAGCTGTCCAGTCTAAGGCGGCGGTTCTGTTGTTGTTGATCCGTTGCTAATTGTTGCTCCCATTTTTGGGTTCTTTGTTCCATGTTTTGTTGTGCACTGCTTTGTGTCCTTTCTAGTTTTGTAATCCTCTTGATGTGGAAAGGAGAGCTGCCGGGTTGTCTTTCTGGTGTCTTGTGATTCTTATTGTTCTATTGCTCTTCCTTGTGGTGCCGTGGGTTAGTCTGCAGTGAGTAATTGTGGTATTTCCTGATCACTCACTTGCTTGTTTTTTAAACATAATTTTATTTACAGACCGGGTCCTGACCCCCCTCCTCCACCCCCCCCCCCTGAAAAATCACAAACATATAGGTTTCATAGCAATACTGGTCCGGATCCCACTGAAAAATCAGAAGGCTACCAAGCCAGCATTTAATGTTGGGCCGATCGTTGGGCCATCATCGGCCCGCCAGCGACACGCCATTTAAATGGCGTTTCGCTGGCTGGCCGATGTTGGCCCTTTATGGTGGTATTTGGATCCTCTCTCCTCATCAACTAAAAAACGTTGTCAAAGTTAGCCCTTCTGACACACCTTTCTGAATCCGCAAATGCTGTATATTGTAAATGCGAGTTAATAGAATGATTCTTTTTCTTTCTAAATAAAACTATCTTTGTGGCTTCCTGAGCATATTGCTTACAAGTGCCTTATAACACAGTTTGGTGTTCACTTGATGATAATCTTTACATTGCGCGAAATAGAAATGTAATGGTGAATGCAGTGTATCATAAGAAAGGCATTGTACTTTTATTGAAGAAAAATCGCAATTTTGGTGTTAGTCTGAATCTTTATTGTTCAGTTTTAAGATGAACATTTCTTAATTTTCGCACTGCTATCAGCAACTTTCGAACTGCGTTCTGGTCTCGCTGGCCTCCTATGCGATAGCATGCGCAGAGGGGGGCAAGGGATCCGGA
The DNA here is from genome assembly GCA_964019695.1 of Loripinus fragilis. Lineage (NCBI taxonomy): Eukaryota > Metazoa > Mollusca > Bivalvia > Lucinida > Lucinidae > Loripinus > Loripinus fragilis. Next base: position 64,660,347 of record OZ026525.1, on the reverse strand, counting down.
CCCCCCCCCCTCCCCATGAAATATCACAAAAATATAGGGTTTCTTAGCAATACTGGTCTGGATCCCCCTGAAAAATTATAAAACTACCATGCCAGCTTACAATGTTGGGCCATCATCGGCACGCCAGCGAAACGCCATTTAGATGGCGATTCGCTGGTGGGCCGATATTGGCCCGCTTATGCGACAAGTACCAAAGTTTGAACTCCTTCGTGAGAAGAAAAAAAGCAAGTGAGTACGCAACCCACGGCACCACGAGGAAGAGCCACAAAATAATAACAATCGCAATATACCAAGAAGACAAAACAAAGTAAAGCATCTCTCTTTCTCTCTCTCTCTCTCTCTCTCTCTCTCTCTCTCTCTCTCTCTCTCTTTTCCCCATCAAGATGATCGCAAAACTTGAAAGGACACAAAGCAATGCACAACAAAACATGGAACAAACAAAGAGCCGCACAATGGGAGCAACAATTAACAACGAATCAACAACAACAGAACGGACAGCAGCCTGGGCCACTGGCGGACTTAAATGCATTAACTGGTACCAAACCTACGCCCCAGATTCTGTTGTCGTTAAATATAAAACATGTTTAGCTCGCATGGAGGCTTCCTAGCTATTGCAATGTATCGCCACAGAGATACAATCTAATCAAATGAACACGCCATGATGAAACAAAGAAAAGGGCTCACGGATAGTAAGAGCTAAAGAAAACACAAGTCCCAGCCAAAGACAGGGATCTGGCCCAAACCGACCGATTAAAGTTTTACGTCAGGGCCGTCATAGTCTGAGGCGACAGTTTCAAGACCATGCTCGAACCAGCCTGCGCAGCTACGGAGATTAGCAAACATATAGAAAGTTTTTTTGTGTGAAGCAAGCTTAAATATTACTCTCTTCAGTGAATGAAAAACAAAGATCTGTGCCTTTGTTTTTGGGATGCAACAATGTCGGTTTTTATTGCATGTGCTGGAATATAAGAATCTATCATGAGAGTGAGGGTAGAAAATCCGTCCCGAGGATCGCCGTTTGGCATCACGAGGCTTGCCGAGTGATGACAAACGGTGATCCCCAGGGACGGATTTTTCTATCCTACCCTCACACGAATATGAATTCTTTTTCTTGCTCACCACTGTCTTTTTTAAAATAAGCTGATTACGCTAAGATACAATCTCACATGATTACGTCACTTGACCATGTGCGTGAGTTCCAATACAGCCAATGTATGTAGCTCTCACGTGACAGCCTGGGTAAGATAGCCGGGGTAAGATAAGATTTTCTATCCCAGGGTAAAATATCAGATACCCTTATCCGGTGTGCAAGAACATTATTTACAGGAAACACTGTATGGTTTAAATGCATTAATATATTAATGGAAAAATAATCATTGGATTTCCAAATATATCCTAATCATTTAATCCATAATTATCTCTTCTCTAAATACCAGTATTTACACGGATCCTGTTCGGGGATGTGCTAATGCAAATAGTTTACACCACAGCACGATCGACGAAAATAAAGGATTTAAAAGCGTTTCAAGATTTAATTTAAGCAAATGTTTGCTAGGAAACCATTGTCCCGCTGATTCAATCAAGTTGCTATTTCGTGTTTAGTTCCTTCGAAGAATTTAGCCACTTGACCCCTCATTACATGTATATATACAAAACTGTATTCATTAAAGATTTGTCGGGCCCAAAAGCTCCCTCTGACTAAATTAATTATATACTACGTTAATTCATGTTTTTCATGCAATATTGCTACACGATTTGATTTATTTATCAAATGATAACCTATGTTTCATGGTAAACAGTGTGAATCCTGATCAGCTTGCTAACAGAATTCTGCTGATCTGTATCCAACCTGCTCCGAAAACAGCAGTGTAAATTCATTTGATATCAGTAGGACCTTGCTTGCTCTTACGCCTGGGTTTTTTGTCAATAAAGATATGTTCTGTTCTGTTCTGTTCTGCTTTAACTATCAATCACCTGATTAATAGAGCATCCGAAACTCTGTACTTTGCCTGATTCAACGAGCCAGCCTCCTTATAAGAATATTGATACATTAAAACTTGTGTAAAACGGCCTCTCTCAAAATGACTAGAAAATGGTTTTCGAGACCAATTATCACTTAAAGCAGGTCAAAAGTATTGCAGAATGCTCCAAGGGAAGCATTCTGCAATACTTTTTACCTTCATTAGACTACCATGTGTCATTAAGATCTTTGTTTTGTCTATTTTTGAGTGTCCGTTTTTCACAGGCTTTACTGTACATTGAAAAAACAGTTTAAGTTTTCATCGAAAGGGGTGGCAGTTGAACTTACAATTACTATTGTTATAAACCATTTCTAACTGTTATGACGGTGCTATGTTTTTCGACGAGTCAAATCTGTTTTAGCTATATTTGTAGCAGGATACCCAATGACCATTTCTACCAAATCAGTAAAGGCGTTTCATAAGCGAAGATTTTTAAAGTTTCCGTAGCCGCAACAAGACACGCTCCATGCCTACCATTTCTGCTAAATTATTTTAAATATATCCACTTGCTTCAACTCAGGTGAGCTGCAATGCACAAGCATATCAGTCCGTCAGAGGCATCTCAGGTAAATGACATGTATAGTACTAGCCTAACCTCGAGAGTCTAACACATCTAGCCTGGGTCCAGTCGTCAATATTTGATTTTTCTTGTCAATATTTCGTATGCTAATAGATATATTGAATTAAGATAATAAATAGATAACACATCAAAGGTATCGGTTGTCCGTTGTTGATTTCGGTCGATATTGTCATTTTTGACAAAGAAAAGGAAAAATAAAAAAGGAAAAAATGATCAGACTGGAACCCAGGCTAAACACATATAACAAAACGAATAAGCCACGTATATGTAATTCAAATGTACTTTGGTTTGGTACCATATAGCACTGTGCTACATTTGAGTAAAAAAAAACTTCCTAATATCTGAGCCCTAATTACGACTAGTGCCATGAGTGTAAATGTTCTAACAGCTATTTTCTGCAGATAAAAATCGTGCAGTATCATTCGATTTCGGAATAACATTAAGGTTGTATCTTTAATCTAAGGTATTACGTACATCTATCAGCATCTGTAAGGTGTCAAAATTGAGAAATACCGTAAAACCTATAAAAATTCGCCGAAATTGAGAAATTAATATATACCGTAAAACTAAAAAAATAGACCTGTTGGCAAATATAGGCTACGCAACACGTTTGCAACAGTAAGTTTGATATGTACTATATCTAAACGTTGGCAATGTCTGTTCAGTTTCTAGTTTGCACCTTTCAGCTTTATCAGCTTTACTAAAAATGACATTAGAGACTTGGACCAGTCTACTTTCAGCTCAATGATGGTAAATACATAAAATCAGGTGTGCAACCCACTGAGATCAAAAAATGATGTTTGCGAAATGAATCCACATGAAATATGTAGGAAATAATGGGCCAGTGCACGAGATCCGACACTTATCGCATCAGCGAGTTGCGAAGGCTCAGGCGAGTCTTCGCATATGCGCAGAATCGCCAGAGCCTTCGCTGCTCGCACGCACGAAGTATGGATGCAGATGAAGGCTCAGGCCAAAATTTAAACCTCTAGCTTCGTTGGATGTGTCAGCATGTGCGTTTAAAAGAGTCATTTACGCACATGCGGTGAGTTCCGAAATCTCGTGCACTGGTCCAACCATGCCTTCTCACGAGAAAATGGAGCTTTTACCCTTGAATCGTGAAAGAATTCAAACGTGTCTGCGTAGCTATACAGTGAGCCTATATATTTAGGTATAAGTCGGAACCACGACCTGCTCCCGAACAGCGACAGCACTGGCGAGACTGCGCTAATGCCCAGTTATTAGCGCAGTTTCACCAGTGCCCTCGCTGGAAGCCTATGCAATAATGTACCATTTTCATGGCAGCGATTCTATAAATGTGTTTTTTTCCTGGAAGCAAAGGAAGAAATAAACATGCTTGAAATCGTTTAATCATTTCATAAATCAAGAATAAAAAGGTATTTCCCGCAGTGAATGAACTCAATATTTTGCCACGATAAGTGTGAAAAAGTATGTTCTTCAATGATATGTTGTTTTTGGTGTTGAGCATAGACGGACGAACAAACGGCTTGATGGTAGTGGCAGACTCGATGGAGAAAACTTTTCGATGATGAGACCTTACATTTACTCTCGGATCATTCACTCTCTATATGAAATATAATCGAATGCAGTCAGAGCTGTGCATGACAGCATAACTCTAAGGTCATGATGAAGTCAATGCTCTAGGCCCAAATAAACTGGTGCCCTGTTATCGTCTCAATTCGACTAGATAGGTAGATCTAGGGGAGGGAACCAGACTAGGCCCAAATGGCACTGGTCCGGATGGAGGTGGGACAGACAAAAACTTTATAGACTTGTCCTCATAGTCCTTGGTATGGGTCGCGAGGGTACAGCCTATAGATCTCCAGACCAGCATTAGCCTGAACAGCGAAGGTTCAGGCGAGTCTGCGCATATTAATCTTAACAGCAGAATTTCCAGCTTTATTCTGAAGGATAGGTCCCCAAACTGGCACCAACTCATAATTACTTTTCCCCTTCTAATTCAAAATGTATTTGCGATATATCCATGTTTTAATATTAACCCATTCATGCCGAATGGAATTTACTACCGTTATCAACTGGAACAGTCCATTTCTGATTCAAGGGATGTTGGGTGGTATTTTTCATTTTAATTCGAAGTTTATAAGTATAACATTCTGCAAGCAAACAGTGGAGACCCTGATCAGACGCCACGTTTTGCGGCGTTGATCTGGGTCTGCACTATTTGCCTATGCCCCACACAAAGGACGCTAGGCTTACATGGCTTAAGCTGAACGAATACGCATATGCCATTAAGTCATCACATGGACTAGGCCCTTTGTATCCTGCTGGAGATGCTTCATGCGGATATCTTTTTATCTCACTAGGATGTCCTTTCATGATAATCTTCACATCTCGCAAAATCAAAAAAATATTGATGAAAATGTTGCGCACCTTGAAAAATGCTTATCACACCAGCGCATGAGAAATCGGAATGTGTCGCACACCAGAAACATCTAAAAGCGGACCACCATCGGCCCTCCAGCAAAACGCCATTCCAATAGAGGGCCGACGGTGACCCGACAATGCATGCTGACTGGGAGCGGTGGCAACAACTGTTGCAAATACAATGCTTTGTTACATTTTAATTTGGGGACACAAACTGTTACAAATATAATTGCTTCCTTAGTGTTTTATCTTGTGGCTATAAATGTTGCAAATATACAACCACGCAACTAGCAATTTAGCAATATACTCCCATGAAACATCTCAAGATAAACAGTCAGAAGCATAAAATGGACAGCCTATTATTGTCACCCAGGTGCATGACAAACTACATGAAAAAGTGTTCATTTCTACATGCTCATTTCTTTGAATAAAAAAAGTGGTTGGGAATTCGTTTAAAAATGCTTATGGTAAACAACTCATTTATGCTGTAGGTAAACATTGGAATTACCTCATAGAGGCAATTCCAGTGTGTACCTACAACATATGCTACTGAAAATAAGGAATAAAACTGTTTGGATATTTACATTTTCCCAGTATCATGTCCACTGTCTTTACCTCTTTTAAACATCCCAAACTGCCAATCAGTATTAAAATTTCTGTCAATCTACTGGATATTGTTTATATTTGCATGACAGCTATATCTCCAAATTCGAATTCATGAAATACCGCTTTGCTAACCTACTAGTTGCGTGGTTGTAACGCTTCGCTGTATTGCTATCTGGCTACAATAAATATTGCAACACACAATGTTTACCTATACTGTAATCGGAGGACAATTAAAATGTAAATCGATGGCAATATTTGTTGCACATACACTTTTTAAACGATTGTAATTTGTTGGCAAAATCTGGTGCAAATACAATGCTTCTTACGATTGTATTCTGGTAGCAAAATCTGGTGCAAATACAATGCTTCTTACGATTGTATTCTGGTAGCAATATCTGTTGCAAATACAATGCTTCTAACGAGTGTAATCTGGTGACATTATATGAAGCTAATGCAATGCTTCTAACGGTAGTAATATGGTGACAATATCTTATACAAATACAATGATTCTAACGATTGTAATCTAGTGACATTATCTGTTGCAAATACAATGATTCTAACGATTGCAAAAAACTGGTCGCAGTATCTATTGCAGATGGAATGCTTCTAAAGATTGTAATATGTTGACAATATCTTTTGCAAATACAATGCTTCTAACGATTGAAAAATGGTGGCAGTATCTGTTGCAAATACAATTCGTCTAACGATTGTAATCTGGTGACAATATCTGATGCAAATACATTGATTCAAACGATTGTAATTTGGTGGCCATAGCAGTTGCAAATACTATGATTCTAACGATTGTTACCTGGTGACAATATTTGTTGCAAAAGCTATGCTTCTAACGATTGTAATATGGTGACAATATCTGGTACAAATACAATTCTTCTTACGATTGTAATTTGATGGCAGTATCTGATGCAAATACCATGATTTTAACGGTTGTAGACTTGTCGCAGTATCTGTTGCAAATGCAATGCTTCCAAAGATTGTAATATGTTGACAATATCTATTGCAAATACAATGCTTCTAACGATTGTAAACTGGTGACAATATCTGTTGCAAATACAATGCTTCTAACGAATGTAATTTGACGGCAGTATATGTTGCAAATACAATGCTTCTAACGATTGTAAACTGATGGCAGTATCTGTTGCAAATACAATGCTTCTAACGATTGTAAACTGATGGCATTATCTGTTGCAAATACAATGCTTCTAACGATTTTAAACTGATGGCAGTATCTGTTGCAAATACAATGCTTCTAACGATTGTAAACTGATGGCAGTATCTGTTGCAAATACAATGCTTCTAACGATTTTAAACTGATGGCAGTATCTGTTGAAAATACAATGCTTCTTACGATTGTAAACTGATGGAAGAATCTGTTGCAAATACAATGCTTCTAACGATTGTAAACTGGTGACAATATTTGTTGCAAATGCAATGCTTCTTACGATTTTAAACTGGTGGCAGTATTTGCTGCAAATACAGTGCTTCTAACGATTGTAAACTGATGGAAGAATCTGTTGCAAATACAATGCTTCTAACGATTGTAAACTGATGGCAGTATCTGTTGCAAATACAATGCTTCTAAGGATTGTAATCTGGTGATAAATACTGTTGCAAATACAAAACATCTAACGATTGTAACTTGGTAGCAATATCTGCTGCAAATACAATGCTTCTAACGATTAGAAACTGGTGGCAGTTTCTGTTGCGAATACAAAACATCTAACGATTGTAATTTGGTGGTCATAGTTGTTGCAAATACAATGATTCTTACGATTGTTCTCTGGTGGCCATATCTGTTGCAAATACAATACTTTTAACGATTGTAATCTGGTGGCAATATCTTTTGCAAATACAATGATTTTAACGACTGTAGACTGGTCGCAGTAGCTGCTGCAAATGCAATGCTTCTAGCGATTAAAGTATGGTGACAATATCTGTTGCAATAACAATGCTTCTTACGATTAGAAACTGGTGGCAGTTTCTGTTGCAAATGCAATACGTCTAACGATTGTAATCTGGTGACAATATCTGATGCAAATACAATGCTTCTGGTGACAAATACTGTTGCAAAAATACAAAACTTCTATTGATTGTAATTTGGTGGCCATAGCTGTTGCAAATACAATGATTCTAACGATTGTAATCTGGTGGCAGTATCTGTTGCAAATACATTTATTCTAAAGATTGAAATCACGTAACAATATCTGATGCAAATACAATACTTATTACGATTGTTATTTGGCGGCAGTATATGTTTCAAATACAATGATTCTAACGATTGTAACCTTTTGTCAATAGCTGATGCAAATACAATGTTTCTACCGATTGTGATCTTGGTTTTGCTTGAATTTGTTTAATGTTGTATTGAAAAAAATATAATGATTTCATGATCTAAAAATAGCCTATGGAGTAAAGGGTTAAAAATACAACCCTACTAAATACTGTAATCTGATGTCGAAGAATATCGTAGTACAGTATGCATATGCATAATGTGAACAGTGAAGCCCAACATATGAACCATCGTTGAATGATCATAGTATGCAGTTCATTGCACTTACACGAGACTTCAGTAAATTACAGACGAGCGCATTAACTGCATGGGAAAAATTAAGCGGCGTGAGCGGTCATCAAAACTCAGAAATTCGCCTTGTCTTATCAAAGGCTTTGTTTTTGCATAACGCAACATTTAGCTCTAAGCTTCTTCTTAAGTTAAGGTCAAAGATTCCGTTCTGACTAATCTGACAGATACATCGATGGGCGCACAGTGCATTATGTTTTATTTTGTAATGTATTGGCTTAAATATTGTTAATTAAGAGTTTTTCGCGAGCGTTTTATTTTCACGAAACTTCGATTATGCAAAGTTTTGCGAAATGTAGAACCCTCGCGAAATGGCGAAATCCCTTTGCTGTTTACTCCAGTTGCAAATTCTTAACGGCACAAATATATCTTTTAACATAACATAACATAACATAACATAACATACCTTTTATTTTCTCAGATTGCATAATACAACATATGAGGAAATAACTTCTAATCAGCTAATGACATATCTATAAACTATACGATAAGGTGCGCGCTCAGTTAACAGGGACTAAAACTTACTGAGCACTATAGAAATAAACCTACTAAGTTGTTTTAACAGCTTCAAATTTTCAGTAGACATCAGTTTTTGAAATTTTAATATATTAACATGTCGCAAATAGAATTTTGGTAAATATTTCTTTCTTTCTTCTGTGAAGTATGTGCACTCGAGCAAATAGTGAAACTCATCGCCCAACATGTTTCCCGTACATAGATTACAGAATCTTTGTAAACGGTCAACATTTTCCCACCTCCCCCGTTCTATAGGCAGTCGGTTGTTTGTTGTTCTAAATCTGGATAAAGTGATATATGAACGGGGCTGAAGTTCTGTAATGTAAGGTTCAGTTTTAAATTCTGTTTTAAAAATTCTGTAGTTGATGCATTTTGGGCTGGCTTGGACATCAGAGTTCCACTTTTGCACGAACTGCATTTCCAGGCGAACTTTAACTTCTCTGCAAAGCCAATTAATATTTGGTACAGTTTTAGTTATCCATATAAAATTCAATCCAACGTCTTGTAAAATTTTCTGAATGCATAAAATCCATTTACATGAGTATATGTCCTTATCATGTAAATATAGCAACAATTCATACATTTTATAAGAAATTTTGGTGTTTTTGCCAGTTAAGATCTTTGCCCAGAATTTGATCATTCTTGTTTTTACCTGAATTTCTAGGGGAAATCGTCCAAATTCACCGTAAATCATGATCAGCGGAGTGCTACTTTTCATTTTCAGTATACTTTTCAGAAAATCTAAATGAATTTTTTCTAAAGGTTGTAAATTTTCAAAGCCAAATGTTTCACTACCATACAACAATATTGGTACAATTGTCTGGTCAAAAAGCTTTAACTGGCAATCTACTGGCAAGTGCAAGTTAACAATACGTTTTCTTAATAGCTGCATTGACTTTTTGGCCAGTGCTGATAGGTTTTTTATATGCTGAACGAATCGTCCATTTTTTGTAAAAAGAACGCCAAGATACTTAAATTCTTTGATTGTTTCGATTTCATCTCCTGCAATGTTAAATGATACAGGCCTGTTTCTTGCATAATCGCCAAATATCATTGCCTTCGTTTTGTCCGTATTTATTTTCAGCTTCCATTTAATACAATAATCATTGAAAATATTAAGCATGTCCTGAAAGTCCTTGGGATTATCACTTAAAACCAGGGAATCGTCAGCATATAAAATTACACATAAGATTAAAAATATAATGAATTCTTGATCCTGAATGTTAATCTCAATACCTTTACATCCAGATTTATGCATGAAATTATCCAGGTCGTTCAAATAAATAGAAAACAGGAGAGGAGACAGGTTTTCACCCTGTCTCACCCCCTGTGTTTCACTTGAAGAACGTGGACGAGCAACCATTTACGGTAACACATGATTTTATTTCGTTATACATGTTTTTATTATGTCAAATGTTTTGCCTTGTATGCCGTGTTTAAGTAATTTTTGCCACAAACCGTCCCTCCATACACTATCAAAGGCTTTCGTGAAATCGACGAAGCAGCAATATAGCTTACTTTTTTTGCTTTTGAAATATTCTGTTAGACTATACAGACTGAAAATGTTGTCAATAGTTGAGTAGTCTTTGCGAAATCCGCTTTGTATTTCATTTAAGATACTATTTCCTTCTAAAAAGGTACTAAGTCTATGGTACAATATTGAGGTAAACAGTTTGCCTACGCAGCTCAATAGTCATCTTGTCATACCAAGGGTTGCGATTCGTTATCTTAACCCTTGGCCTCACAATGGTACTTTCTTCCGATTGAGTACGTTATAAGACGAAAATAGTAACAATAAATATGATCAATCAAAAAGCGGTGCGAAAAATCGATAAACATCAGGCCTACAGATAAGATGGCGTAATTAATTTTCATTCAGTTATCTTATTTAACAACTTAAATATCGTTTAATGTGCTCAAAAGAACTGTCACATTAAGATGGTTATTTTGAGCACCCATAACTTAATTCTGATCTGAAGGATAGAAGAAAAGGAAATAATTTTACGACCAAAATCTTTGCTTATCTGGACTTATGAAGACTAAACAGGCGGTGTATTTTAGGTGCCGATAAACTGCTACGTTTAATCTGATTGGCAGGAAGGGATTATCGAAAAAAATCCTTCCTGGCGTTTTCATTGGTCGATTAGTCTGCGCTATTAATAAATTTTGAGGGTCGTGAGGTGAAGGGTTTGTCGAAAGGTAGATACGACGAAACCTTCGCTGGTGAAGATGCTCAATAGTGTAATAGGGCGATAATTAGCGGGATCCGTTTTAATACCTTTGTTTTTGTATAGAGGGATGATGTTGCCTTTAACCCAGTCACTTGGAACGGTACCATTTTCAAGTATGATGTTGAATAGTTTTTTATATATTGGGATAAAAATGTGCTTAGTGGCGGTTATGTATTCGTTCAGTATACCATCTGTACCGCTGGATTTGTTTGCCTTTAAAGACAAGAGGGGACTTACCTGTATGCAACACAATTTCATTCACAAAGATAAAGATCAATATTTTATCATAAAATACCTAATCCCTTTATGGGGCCACTTTATTGCCCGAGTAAGGAAGTCATAATCACCTCATTATGGCTGTTCTTTTGATCTGCCCAGTATGACCCCTGGAGAGAGTCATAATGAGTGGTACCAGTATTATTGCTCAAATATTTGTCCCTTTAAAGATTTAATTGCTGCGTTAATTTCGCTTTCGCTTATAGGATTATCAAGAGACGCATGTGACAGCTGAAATGTTTCATTATTTTCAAGGTGTGCCAAGTTCAGTAACACATCTTGTGCATTTAAGCTTTCATCAGACTGGGTTGTTGCGCATGAATTCAGTGTGCGAAAATATTGAAACATATCAGTTAGTGGAATGGGTGTTGTGTCGGTTTTCTTGTTCATACCATTAATCATTTATCAGTAGTCCTTGGGGTTTTCAGTTCTAAGTCTGCGTACCGGTATTTTGTTTTTAAGGCCAGTGATATGGTTTTTATAGTGTTTTCGAATTGTTGATTTATATTGTTTGCATGCATTTATCATTATGCGTTTTGTAATCGCGTTTTTCTGTGTAGCATTGTTTTTTCTTGCAGTATGGTACCTTTTTCTGGCTTTGTGGCATTGTAAACCAAACCATGGTTTAGAGTTTTTAACCTTCTTCGAGACAACTGTGTATGTTCTAAAAGATTGTTTTGCACTTTGTTGGAAAATATTCTGCATTTTAGATGCAAATGTGTTGATTTGTTTAATGTCAAGTGTGCAGTTTTGTGAGTTGTCCAGTAATAAGTTCAATTCTGTAACTAGTGTGTGATCAATGTTATTTATAAAATGACCCTTCTTGCTTTTTTCCCATTGCTTTTGTTTAAAAGAGATTGCTTTGTCGTCAGTTTTGTGTTGGCATGCTGTGATTTTGCATGAAATAGCACAGTGTACATCAGAAAATAACTGTGAATAATTGTGTACAACAAAATTATTTACAAAGAGTATCCCTTCGATAGTGGAGATTAAATAATCTATAACACTTCCTTTAACGCACGTAAGGGCACCTATCTCATCTCCTTTTACTCTGCCATTGCAGATATATAAGTTATACATCTTTTAACGGTATTCGTGAAATTAAAATTATCCCGATTTTGTTTCTTCAAACTATTCTATGAGGCCTTCCTGATTTCATTAACACTTAATCTATTTTTTTTTGCGATTTACATGCTGTAGTGAATTGATGTATGTACTATTAACTTTACATAGGGCCAGTTAAGCATTTTAGCGTAAAATTGTGATTATTTACTTACCCATCAATTAAAACATATGTTTTGGGTGCTCAAAAGAACCGTCACATCGAGGCGGTTCTTTTTAGTACCCACAACATATGTTTTGGTTGAGAAATAAGAAAAATAATTTTCTGGTACGCACTCTTATATGGAGGCCTAACTTTATGATGAGTAGTTTATGATATTTTAATTTTATTCACCTGATGATGCTTTAACCCCTAAAGTGTTGGGAAATTTACGATCAAAGAGATGTTAAGATGGATTAAAATGTACTGGGCCTTGCTGTGCTTCCGTCAGTAAATAAGCATTTCAGTTATATACACCTGAGCCGAGAAAGTCAGACTTTTTGGTTATTAGTTTACACTGAAATGTTTGCGATTCGCAATGAGAGGGATCGAGTTTGTTGTTCTGGTACATATCTTTATTCGTAATGTGTAAAGCCTGGTATCAGAAAAACGAGCCCAAACCAAGTCTCAATGTCACCGGCCTTCTGGTTCTGGAGAAGAAGATTTTAAAGGGTTTTTACCATACATAAGTATGGCAGTCATCTTTGTCATGTGACCTAGATATTTTGTATATATTTTGGTTAATTCGTCACATGGAGTCTTCACGTGAAATTTGAGTTCATTTGGACCAATGTTTTGTGAGAAAACTATGTTTTAATATATTGATGAGACTTCAATATGAGCTACCTAAGTTAGAAGGTCAACGGTTAAAGGTCAACCTTGACCTTTGGAACTTATTTATAGCCATTGTCTCATTTGGTTAAACATATCAAGGGAGAATAATGACTAAGGCTTCCACAGTTTTCAAAAAAATAAACTTTAGAAAAAATCCATTTAAATGCATAAGGAATCAAAATTTGACATTGAAGTTAAGTAGGTCAATGTCAACCTAGGATCATTATTTGAACAAACTTGTTAGGCCTCACAGCCCCAATGCTACATACCAAGTCCCAAGGTCATCCGTCTTTTGGTTCTGGAGAAGAAGATTTTAAAGGTTTTCTACCATATATGGTATATGGCCATCTAGGTCAGGTGACCAGAACAATTTGAACAAACTTTTGTTCCCGAATCCTTAGGAGTCTCCTCCATATATGAAACTTGAGTTTAATTGGCCAGTGGTTTCAGAGGAGAGATATTTGAAAATGTTGACGGGCGGACGGACGGCGGAGTGATTGGTATACTATTGGCTCACCCATGAGCCTTCGGCACAGGTGAGCTAAAAAGGAAAATGAAATAAGAAAAAAAGACAAAGAAAAGGGACTTTCCTCGGAGGAGGAATTCGTTTGACGACAAGGCCTTGGATAAGGTCTCGTCAAGCAATGTCCAAAATATTGGACAGAGTATGTAGAGCACATACATTTGGCAAGAATTGTTTCACTTGGCTTTAATCTATAGAAACTATTAATTAATTTTGGTAAAAATAAAGCTGTGCTAAAAAATATGATTTCTGCCAAATAAGTTTGATGTGTTCTTGAATGGGAATATGAGACCAAGAATTTACAAAAACGTTCCGTTTGAAAGATACCTCTGTTTTGACTGCTTTGAGTTTAAATTGTTAATATCACATATAGGTTATGTCCCTTAACGCTGGTTCTATTGTGATATTTTTCTGCATTGTATACCTTGGTTTAATTGGCCCAAATAGCTGAGGGGTCTAGAGCGTCAGTAGACCCCACTGGGAGAGGTTCGAATCCTGTCAAATTAAAACGAGATAAAATATTTTTGGTGGTTTTATTATTATTCACTGCTTTGATTTTCATTCTGTTGATGTTGTATTTGTGCTCTACATCACTATCAACATTTTTTCAGTCAAATAACTCCAGTCAATTATCATATAAAGTGTTGTCTGAAACCGTTTAGCAGTACTTAGTGTATGCAAACTATCATATTCATATTTCGCATGAGCAGGTCGCTATAACTCCAATAAGACTGTGCAAATGCTGTCTGCATAAATCGGCTGTTTCGTAAAATAAATGGGCCAGTTCGTGAGAACTTATTTACCAAAGCTCAGTGTGCGCAGCATCGCCAGTGCCTTCACAACTCATACACACATATAATAGTGTAGATAAAGGCTCAGGCGAAAATTAAGGCATCTATTCCCACTTGTTAGTTGTCCATACAAGATACAAGATACAAGAATCTTTATTTTACGTCGGATACATTTAAACAGATAACATTAGCTATTAAAGCTATTTTCCGACAAACATATTATAAAGCTAATATTCAACAAGTAAAAATACGCTGTAAAAGAAAAACACTTTAGATAAAACAGTAGCAGAAAGACTATTGCTGTTAAAATACTGAAAAAGAATTCATATATCACTGGGCATTATCACTAAAACTTTATCACAGGCGGGTATTTACAAGCATCACAGGGAATTCGATATTTACATAAGGTTAAAGTTATCCCTTAAAATAGTCCAGATAAATTACTAAAAAAAAAAATAAATAAAAAGAGACAAATAGTGTGGACCGAGGTCGGCTGCTCGCTTCTGGAACAGGCCGCTCTGTGTCCCCACTCCTTGTTAATGCAGTACCCTTACATTTTTCAAAAGGCAACCCGACCTGTAGGTACAAGTCCCAACAAAGACCGTCTGCACCAGACGACCCCTGCCGTGACCGGCACCCACAGGTCAGATTATATTTTACTATTAGCTCCTTCGGTGGGGCTATCCAACCTCCAGGTTGTCATAGCCAAGCCTCCATTGGGGCATTATCATGTCAATTTCTAATGTTACATAAAAGATTCCTGAAAACAAGCCTTCTACCAAGTTGGCGAAAGTCGAAAGAAACAGCAAGAGAAGAATCAGTGATAATCATCATCTCTTGCACGAAAAATTCAAAATAGGCAGAAGATTTGCTTGGCAGAGAATCGACACCTAAAAACATATCTGACCTTGACATAAAAATAAACAAAAAGTGGGGTAGGTATAGAACATGAAATAAAATAAACTGAATAAAGGGGGTTGAAGCATGCTATAAACATAATTTGAAATTAAAATGAACATTTTAAAAGCAAAACTAAAGCCAGCAGGATTATGAAAGCAGGTTAACTGTGGCATACAGCACAGTTGCATTTTGGGCCAGTCCAAGTGCGGATAAGCCTCTCGAAGTCCTTGAAAGCTGAAACTTTTCTCAGTTTGTTCGGGAGGCTGTTTCACACCCTGGCAGCTTCAAATCGAAAAGATTTCTGTCCGTATGCCACAGTTCTTACCGTAGGTATTTGCAGTGTATTCTCATACCTGAAAGAGTAGGAAGACTGCTTTAGATTGACTAAGTCGCTGATATATTTGGGAGCAGAGTTATTTATACATTTGTATGTTTCTAGAGCAATTGTTCTGAGTCTTCCTAGGTGCAGTGTTGGTAAATTGGCTCTGGATAAGAGCTCTTCATAGGAAGACTCATAACAATTGTAAACAATTTTCAAACCTCTATATTGTAATTTCTCTAGCTTTTCGGAATTAACCTTGCTGCAAAAGTGCCAGATAATAGGACAGTAGTTAAAATTGGATCTGATAAAAGATTTAAAAACTAACAGCCTTGTTTCTTCTGATAAAAATGTGCTGATCCTTTGAAGCACATTTAGTTGTCTGGCTACTTTCTGACAAATCCTGGAAACTTGTTCATTAAAATTTAGCTGGTAATCCAGTTCTACTCCCAAGACTCCCATGCATGCTTAATGAGCGATTAAATACATGTACGACAGGTAACAAGCCACTAAGTGCCATCAATCTTTGCCTTGAACTGAAATAAAACCACAACCAAAACTTTTTATTAAAATATTACCGCTTTTTCAAGAAATCAGCCAGCTCATGGGATGTTAATATTTATTGAATACTTAAGCCCTCCAGTAAAATATTTTACTGACCGTTCCAAGGCGGTACTTCTTTTGTGGATCTTTTATGTTTTTGTTCTGTCTTGTGTTTGCTGTGTCTTTGTGCGCGTCTGTTTATATGTGCTTGTGGTCACCTACTTCTTTTGTGGATCTTTTATGTTTTTGTTCTGTCTTGTGTTTGCTGTGTCTTTGTGCGCGTCTGTTTATATGTGCTTGTGGTCACCTGCTGGGAAAAGGCTGGCCTCTTGGCTCTCGTTTGTGGTGTCTAACTGTAAGTTTGTCACTTTCCCATTGGTATCCTGGGCCAGGTGTGGTACTTGATTGTATCGATTCCTGATCTTTGCACCCTTACTTACTTTGATCAGTCAATTCTCAGATGAGCATGCACTTGTGTGCAACATCGACAGAGCCCTCACTGCCCGTACACACGATGGATGGTGTAGATAAATGCACAGGCCACAATTCAGGCATCTATTTCCACTTGCTAGTTGTCCATGTATTATGTTTATATTATATGTTTAATGAGCGATTTATTTAACGCATGTGCAACAAGTACCAAATATGCATGTCATTGCTCGTTAACAGCTTCCACTAAGTACCACCAATCTTTGTTTTGAACTGAAATAAAAGAACAACCAAGACTTTCCATAAGAGTATGACCGCTTTCTTAAGAAATGGACATCTCATGAGATGTTTGATACATGTTAAATATTTTAGTGATCAACCAAAAAGCAACTTTACTCATGTGCGATAAGTACCAAATACGCATGCGCTAGCTCTATATAAGTTTCCATTAAATGACATGAATATTTGTGTTGAAATGCCATGCCTAGTTGCAATATGTAGTTGTTAGGGTGTGCTGTATTAGATGGTCTATATGTGGTCACATTTGGGCCTCGACTTGAGAAAACCTGTCTTCGGGGGTTTGCCAATAACACAGGCGCAGACCAGGGGTTGCGCATCCGCGCAGACTGATCAATGCCTATGCTATTCGCTTTTTGGAAAGTAGCATTTGTAAACTTGCTACAGGTGAAATTTCAACAATCTTGCTAGTCTCTGTAGCTGAGGAGACTGGTTTGAAGCTGGCTTTGTCGGAAACCCCGAAGACAGGTCTTCTCGCGGCGAGGCCCATTTTATACTGTGTGATCCCAGCCATTTTCTGGATATCAGTTATGCTTAAATGATTTAAAGCCAGATTTGGCATTTGTATAGCCGAGAAGCAATAAAATAAGAATTAAATTGACTAGCACTGGGTGGCGCAAACTTTTTAGGATTTATGTTTAGGCTTGCAGTGCAGAGCCTGATTCACCTGGCCCTACATCCTATTTATGGGGCGATATGCATACACAGGTTAATGCGGCGTTCATGTGCACGTGGTCACACCCAAGAGAACGTGATAGTAACATTACCTTGAAATAATATTATTCTACGCATATTCTGCTTAATAACATTTAACATAATCTCTATCTTGTTATACAGGTAAAAATGCCACGTGTCAATCTGCCCGTACCAAAATAGCTAAGTCTGGCGTGCTTAATGCATCTGCATTTCCTCCCAAAATAATGATTTATGAATATTTAGGTATTATTACATCATTAGGCACCAATACTATATCTCTGTGCCATCACACGAGAATTAGGAACGTATCGCATATGCGCAAATGTCTAAAATAAACGCCCATGCTTACGCATCCAGCGGGACTAGAAATCTGACTTTTGGTCTGAGTCTGGGTTTATATCCGAACTTTGAGTATGCGAACAACGAAGGCTCTGGCGAGTCTGCGCATATGCGCAGAATCGCCTGATCCTTCGTTGCTCGATTATGCCAAAAGTACCAAAATATCGTGTTCTGGCCCATATCTGCGCTATCCTGTTCTGAGATCTTACAGGCTCCTCTGTATAGTTTGTCTGCTGCAGTTTATCTAAAAACATGGCATACCTGGGCAAAACGTTTTATCCGACAAATCCTTTGAAAAGGGTGCCTCTTTGGGTTTGTTCCACACTTTGTTACTGGTTTTTTTTTCTTGAAAAAAAAACCCCAAAAAGGTACAATAAATTAAATACCCGCAGGGTGATATCTTGATAACAGTGCATTTATTCCTCTGCAAACCTTATATTTAGCTAAAATGCCCCAGTGCAAGGCACAATGCTTCATTTATAACGGAGAGGCAGGCGTAGCCTGCGTTCCAGTCTGATCAATTTTTATTCTTTTTTATTTTTCCATTTCTTGGTCAAAAATTACAATGGTCAATATTACGGACTACCGATACCTTTGATGCGGTATCTTTTTATTCTCTTGTTTTAAGAATATTAGAAAATATTGCCACACAAATGACGACTGGACCCAGGCTAGGCTAGGCGTGAAACTAGAAGGAAGCTTGCCAGGAGCCATATTCTAGTCAGGTTTTTGCTGTTTGTACGCCCTTACACAACTTCAGCTTGAAGTAAATCGAACACCTTCAAGTTTAGTAGGTACATTAATTTTGTTTAACAGTGATAACACAATCAATTTGCTGAATGTGACCAATTCCTTAGTTCTACACATTTCCTTCTGGCAACGGATACTAATTAAGCATATGTTCAAAACGGGTCGTGCATATTAGTGTCAGTTGATTTGAAAGTGTTTATACTTTTTGCTTGGCTCGAATATCGAACATTTCGAATATTAATGTGAAAGTTTTGATTACTTTATCCATGTTATCGCCTTTTTTAACAAGCTTCCCAAAATAGTTCTGTGAATTATTTTGATTGTTAAAGTGAGATAAAAAAAAAACGAACCATGACTGATAAATGCAGAATTAGTTTGATTTTTTAGGCCAAACCGTAGTAACTTAAAACATGTTAGGCAATGCGATGGTCATTTAAAAGTATTTTAAAGCTGGACTGGACACATTTAAATTGCATAAAGCGTAACGGTCGAGGAGAATCTGAAGCCAAAACATGTAAATTGTAATTCCTCAATTTCTCTGATTGGTTCTTTTAAGAACAATGGCCTAAGTCAGTATGGCCAGGAAATGTCACAATAAAAAACCACAGACCAACCTACAACACCCCGAGGAAGAGACACAGAACTCTTAACAGTCACATGACAGCAAGGACACATTAAAGTAAAGCCCTCAGCTCTCTCTTCATAAAGCCCCCTTCACACTCCGGCGAGTCGGTAACGTGTCTTGCTACAGATGCGTGTCTGACTGCAGATCCAGGGGTCGCGCGTTCGATCCCGGTCCGGTCCCATACTTTCGTGGAGATTGATCATGAAATGATTTCTACGGTCATTCTCCTCCCTTCCGCTGATTTATTCAAGAAGGGTTGTTGTCAGTTACAAGCGAAAGTATGTGCACGAATTACTGGTTAACCGCTTGTTCAAGCCTGCCCAGGAAAAAGTGTGGGTAGGTGAACTGACCGTCCCGCAATGACCATAGCTGTTGACCTGGGACGTAAAGCAACAAAAAAAAAAAAAAACAGACAGACAGACACTCCGGCGAAGACCATGAAGTCCGCACTACGTCCTGTAAAATTCTTTCAAATTCGATGAACGTAGTGGGGACGTGGTCAAAGTAGATGAAATAAGTAGATTTTCACGTTCTTACTGCGTTTTCATGTACGACGCTGCCAGGTTCTCACTGCGCCTCACACGTTCATGCTATAGTCCGTACAGAAATTCAGTGAACATCGTTTTTCTTTTTTAAAATGGCTTTAATGATAAAATTTTGGACCAGAATTTTGCATTTACATATAATAAAACACCGCCTAATATACAATTGCATTTTTGAATATTTATGATAGGAAAATAAGTCTGGAATCTCTTGTGAAATAAAATAACTTAGTCATTTTCGATTTAGAAAAATCTTTATTTTCCCTCAGTGTATTTCATATGGGTAACACGTGGTTTATACAGTTCAATGATTACCATGTTTACTTCTGTATATGATAAAGAAAACGGTAACCAGCAGGATAACTCTTGGTATGTCTATATATTCACTGAAATTGCTTTGAAGAGACTGCACAAATTACAATTCTGTCTGAGTTATCATATTTCACGATGATCAAATTTCGCATCTTGCTTTCTTATATGTGTCATGGTTAAATGACACATATAGCAACCAGAACGCGCGCGACTGAGAAAACCTGTCCAGTGATTTGTAACAATAAAGGCCCAGACTAGCCTGCGCATCCACGCAATCTCATCGGCAACTTTGTTGTCTGCTTTTTGAGAAGAATCATCCCTAGACTTGCCTCGTGCGAAAAAATGTCAATTTTCTATCTAGCCTGTTTAGTCGAAGGGACTGGTTTGAGACTCGCTTTGTCGGAAACCCAGAAGACAGGTTTTTTCGCGTCGTGGCTCGACAGCTCTATGACAAATATTTCAAGTGCAACAGATAATAATATTAAAACAAATATAATGAGGAGACTGTTCATCAGATATATTAACGGGAATCACATTATTTGATTGCGCTCCACATCGTCTAATACACAAGTCATTCGTAACTACGGCCCACAGAGCCTGGGAACGGCGGGGGCTTTGATTTTCTGATTACAGGTCTCTGGTATGACCTTGTACTAACAGCGCATTTGCCCGGCTTGTGCGTGGCTACAAATGAATGGTGCAGATAATTTCTTTTGTCTTTATGCACCATTCATTTGTGAACAACCCCAGCTAAGAGGAATGTCGAGGACTTTGACTTTGTGTCTGCAGTTGCCCATAGTAACCACCATACTATGGGGGCAGCTAGCTGGCAAAACAATGAGAGTTCTCCCCCGCAGTCTGTTTTTAAACTGCACAGCGATGTTTGTCTAGGTCTATCAAACCCCTACATTTCCTCCGCATTGTGGAGACAACGTAAAAGTAAAAACAAAGCACATTATATCCCCATCCTGCTCAGAGGCTTGGTTTTAATGATAATATTTACCATGAGGGTAACATTTCTAGATTACCTGATTTTGATGTTTTTTCTCTTTTAGATACTCGTAAACGTAATAACCGATCTCATGGTAAACGCAAAAATGGAAATCTAAAACGCAAAAATAAACATGTTTTAACTCTTTCAGAATTAAGTATCATCTTAAAACATTCTGGCCGACATATGGCCCTTTCACGTTTAGTAACTCTTTCTATATCTTCACTTCGTAATTTGGATATTGAGGCTAATAAATTCTATAATAGAGCTCATCGACTTTATGATGCAGCAAATCTTACCCGGTGTTACACTCAACATGCTCTTCGGCCATATATAGATTCAGAAATTAATCATATTAGACATTTTATTTAAATTCAATTTGTCAACAAGGGGATTGAATTCATTAACTTACCCAGTATATTTAAAGATAGATCTGTTATTTCTTCTATTCCTACTTATTTTGAAAATAAGGAATCCCCTTTCATTTGTTATAAGTATAATAAACCTATTCGTAGTACTGTTTTTAACTATAACAATTAGTAACAGAACTTGATATCGAAAATTCTATTCCTGACTCCTGAGATTGCAAAAACTCTAAGTATTGCTATCAACCTGCTGGTCATATAGTCACAGGGGATTTAAAAATCATAACTGATTCAAGAATTCGGTCTATTATATGTAAGGGACCTAAATATAGGTTTCCTGTGCCAATAGACCTTAAATCATGTCGTGAGGAAATTGCAGGAGCCTTGCAAGAATTTTGTAATCGCTGGTGTAAACGAGAGCATGTTGAGTCTAATGCCTTAAATAGTTGGAAACTAAATATTTTTAAAATTATTGATGCTAGAATTTCATTTTATTGCAACAATTTAGATCTACCACCTAAACCTAAATTCACTTTTAGACACTTGAAGAAAGGGATCCAGGAATTCCATAGGAAGTTTGTTTTGGTCCCTGCAGATAAGGCTGCTAACAATGTTGTGGTCGTTTGAAAAAGATACTATATTAACACCCTAAAGCAAGAACTTAGCACTGCCAAAACATATGAGCATAACAGGCTTGATGAGACGTCTATCGTTGATAGGCATCGATGCCATATGGCAGCTAAGTTTGGGTTGTTTGTTGATGAGGACCATTGCAAGCTTCCTACGTTATACTGGTTACCTAAACTTCATAAACGGCCCCATAAGTCGCGTTTTATTGCTAATTCTAGTGCATGTAAAACTACTGAGTTGTCTATTCTTTTGACTTCTTGCCTCACTGCAATTAAAAACCATGTCATTAAATATTGCACAACAGTTTATGAAAGAAACGGTAAAAATTTATTTTGGTCTATTAAAAATTCAGGTGAAATTCTTAATAAATTGAAGTCTAGAGGTTTTCTAGCATCTGGTTTGTCTACATATGATTTCTCTACTCTCTATACTACATTGCCTCATAATCTAATAAAAGAAAAACTGACAGAATTAATTGAACAAACATTTAACAGAGAGGGCTCACTTTATTTGGCTTGTAATGATAAAAATGCCCTTTTTACTTCTGAACAACCTAAACGATATAAATTGTGGTCATGTCAGAAAATGTGTGATGCGCTCCATTATCTTTTGGACAATATTTTTATAAGATTTGGCTCAAAATTATATAGACAAATTGTCGGTATTCCAATGGGTACTAATTGTGTTCCTCTTGTTGCAGATTTGTTTTTGTTTTGTTATGAGAGAGACTTTATGTTGTCTCTGTCAGACAATAATCAAGATGATATTATTGAAGCTTTTAACTCTACCTCCAGATATTTAGATGACTTACTTAATATTGATAATCCTCATTTTGAACAAATGGTAGGTCAGATATATCCCACTGAACTTCAGTTAAATAAGGCGAATTCTTCGGATACTGAAGCTCCATTTTTGGACTTGAACTTGTCAATAACAAATGGCATAGTTTCTTCTAAAATTTATGATAAACGGGATGATTTTAATTTTGAAATAGTAAATTTCCCATTTCTTGATGGAGATGTTCCTCGCTCTCCTTCCTATGGTGTATATATTTCTCAGCTTATTCGCTTTGCTAGAGTGTGCTCTAATGTTGATGACTTCAACAACAGAAACTTATTTTTAACTGCTAAATTATCAAAACAAGGTTATAGTTATCATAAAATTCGAAAAGCATTTTCTAAAATCTACTACAGACACTCAGAGTTAATTGTTAAAAACAACATTGGGTTAAAAACTCTTCTGCAACAAGGCATATCAGAACCTATATTTTATGGTGATTTAGTCTATAAATTCAAACGAATTGTTGGAAAACCTAATTTTAGTGATCAATTCAAAAAGATAGTAAAACGTTATATAAGGGTTGGATATAATTTGGATATCATGCGACAGTCTGCATGCCTAGTTTTAAACCCAATCACGGTTTATAGCTATGGTTTCCTCTTTAATTGCACGACGGTGGGTCAGGCCTCAGACTCTATGACGGCTCTGACGTAAAGCTTTAATCGGTGGGTTGGTGACTGATGCTTATCTGTAGCTAGACCCACCGTGTCTCAACTTGAGGTTTTCTTTAGCTCTGACTATCTGTGAGTCATGAGCCCTTTTCTTTGTTTCATCATGGAGTGTTAATTTGATTAGAGTGTTTTCCATGATGATACGTTGCATTAGTTAGATGGCCTCCATGCGAGCTAAACATTTCTTGTACTTCAACAACAGCAGAATCTAGGGCGAAGATTTGGTGCCAGTAAAATGCATTTAAGCCCCCCGGTGGCTTAGGCTGCTGTCTGTTCTAAGGTGGTGGTTCTGTTGTTGTTGACTCTTTGTTTATTGTTACTCCCATTGTGGGAGTCTGTAATTGTTCTATGTTTTGTTGTACGTTACTTTATGTCCATTCTAGTATTGCAATCATCTTGATGGGGAAGAGAGAGCTGATTGCTTTGCTTAATTTGTCTTCCTGGTGTCTCGTGATGGTTGAGCGGCTCTTCCTGGCGGTGCCACGGGGTTGTCTGCAGTTTGTGATTGTGGTATTTCCCGATCATACTCACTTACTTTTTTGGATGAAGCAGTGGATGCAAATGACTGGTGCTTTATTTATAGCCTATGATGCACTTCGCATGGACATTTAGTTCTCAGCCACCCTAAAAACATATTGACCCCAAACACAAAAAATGACATCCGCTGATATATTGTTCAACGTATTTCCAAGCACATTCCCACCCAATCACTAGTTTCTCTTTCCTACCTCAGCATTATTGTTATTGGATGAGTCTTTTTTTCACTTGAATCACACCTGACGGGTGAGCCCTATGATTATTTTATCTTCCCGGAATTACGTTTAGCCATGCATGTTTTGCATTGTCTGGTGTCAACAAATCAGTATTTGGAGCAAACAGATAGAACGTTCAAGGAGTTCTAGCGATAAGGCGTATATTTTCCCTAGTTGACATGATTGCAAAACTTAAATTTTGAAATTGCCCTTATGTTTTTAAAATTGGTCTGTTCCGGTAGTAAAATTTACATAGAAAGCATCAAAATAGGTTTCAAAGCGATTAATCATTTACAAAACCGTTAAAACTTGCGCCTTCTACTCCAACCCCTCATTTTACGTCTTTAGACTGGGTGCCGTTTAGACGAGAGTTTTAGTAAATCCTTTGCAGGTTTTCAAAAAGTAAAAGTGCTAAAATATTAAGGATATAAGTACCCTTCATTTTCGAAACTTTGCGGTTTTTCCTCTGCGCATGCGTACGAAATATTCTTAAAATTGTGACGTTTGTCATTGAAAAGATGAAACTGGCGTCTTTCGGTTTGTTTTTAGATGCTTTGCCCCCCTAGACCCAAGATGCCCTTTGGACAATTAAATGTCGCTATACAAATACATAACATATGTAAGGGCGTCTTGGGTCTAGGGGGGGCAAAGGGGTTGTATAAGCGAAAGAAGACATCAATTATCTGACAAAAAATAGACCACTTTGCAAGATGGTCGTTTTTATTGTACACCAACTGTATAAATTTCTTCTGAGTATAGTTTTACTGTACATTAGACTGCTTCACTGCCCCCTCGTATGAACTAGGGACAGTGGCAAAGCGGTAGTCACGTATATACGAGGTCAGTGCAACAGTCTAAATGTACATAGCGTGATAGGACGATTGGTTCCCTTGTTTAACGGTCTAGTTCCCATATATGTTACTGAATAACAAGTACAGTTGATGATCGAAATAAATTCCCATTTATAAGAAGTAGAGTTATTACATGCATTAAAGAAATCCCGTTTTAAATATACAAATTCGGGGGCAATGGTGCATCGACGGCCCGTCTATATATATTTGTTTATTGTGCCTAGTTTCTCCAGTCGTCATTTCAACAAAATAAAACGAACGTCTCGTTTAGGGAGATTGCTCGCCTTATCGCTAGAAATTCTTTATTCAATAAAACAAGTTCGATTTTTTTTTAAAAAAATCTGATGATAAGAGAAGGAGCAACGAACACAGAAAATCAAGATTTTAAATTGAGGAACATGGAACACAGAGATTCATTTCATAGGAACAAGCGGACGGGCACCCACTGGGAAGGCCTCGATATTTTCTCGTATGCCAAAATTTTGTGCGCCCAAACTATGGCCATAATTTGCATTTGATTTTGATATGATAAGAATCTCTTCTCCTTACACGTTACTTCGTCTTATAAAACCGTATAATTATTCATCGATAGTAAACTAAAGGCAGTGGTCCGTACAAAGGTGCATTTAGGGTAAATTAAAAAATGCAGATGCTCAAATGAGGACAAATTCCATCATATCACAGCCCATTTGACAATACATTATGTAACGAAAAAAATATCACCAATTAGGCGGTTCTTTTATGAATTAAATTCTGGTGGTAATTGTGCGATCCGTCCGCACGTAACGAAATAAACGCAAAAAAGCGCTGTTCACTGAATTCCTGTACGCACATTAGGTTCTTACTACCCGCCTATCACGCGCCCACCAGGTCCAACAATTTCTTACCACGTTCTCGCTACGTCAAAGAAGATCGCATCACGCACTTACCACGTTCTCACTGAGTCCTTCCACTATGACAAGTGCAGCTCTACCTCATTCAATCTTGGAAAAAACTTGTGAACATCGCCTTTAAAATATGCCACCGAAGAGAGGCCGTGGACAAGGCAGTACATCCTTATGCCAGCAGCCGGTCACAATGACCAAACTGAATCCTTCTTACTTCTGAAAGCCAAGGATGCACCCAGCAAGATCTGTGTCTTCTCAGTCTATTCCGTAAACGTAGTCTTCCTCTCACCATCAAATGAGCGGTCTGCTCATCAAGCAGAGCCTGCTGTCCTTTAAGGAGACAAAGTGGCAGTTGTAACTCAGAATTTCGTACAGAGTTTTTTGACTGTATTGTTGTTGAAACAGAAGTGAGTGTCTGAGAAATCGAATCTATCATTTATACTCAAATCCTTGGACGTGGCAAAGACGCAGTGAGAACCTACCACGAACGAGCATGGACGTGGTAAGCGCCGACAGAACCTGATAAGAGCGTAGTGCGATCTTCTCCAACGTGGCATGGACGTGCTATGGTCGTAGCATAAGCGTGGCAAGGCCGTAGAGAGACTTCCATGGACGTAGCAAGGACCCAGTGGCAACGCAGTGATAGCGTAGAGCACCCTTTCTTGTCCCTGCCACGCTCACACCACGTCAATGAAGTTCCTACTACGACTTGCTTACGTTGCCACTACGTCCACGCCGTTCTTACTACACCCGTACCACGTTCTTACTGACGTCGCGTCAGATGTTGGTGTTAATTTGTGTAACGTCAAAAGTTGTTTAAACACGTCAAACAATGGGATTTTCACAGATAAGAGAGGCTATCTTCCTTGCGTTAATATTTCCAAGCACACATGCCCAGTTGTAAAATGATCAGATAAAAAGTTTGTTTTAGTTTACATATATATATATTTAAGTTTTGAAAGTTTTTTTTAATACATGTTCCCGAGTAGAATTACGAAAAGTAGGGTATACCCAGGTAAGCACAATTATTTTCAGTTGTAAATGCGATTGGTCGGTCGATGCTTATTAACTACATAAATCTATTCTCGTTGCAGTAGACTTCAATGGACAGACGGACGGACAGACAGGGTGATTATAGGTCTTAAGGATATCTTCGCTGCACACACCTTTGCATGTTTTATATTAAAATTAGCCAATACGTAAGCGTTTGGTACTTATCGCATTGTCCGGCAACTAGGACTCGCGAAAGCCTGTGTAATCAGAGTAAAGTATGAATGTAGATGATAAATAGCTGTAGAATTGAGACCTCTATCACCGCTTAATACATGTATGTCAGCATCCACATTTTCACGAGGCTTTTGCGTATATGCGATTATGACCAAAATATCGCCAAGAGTTAGTGTTAGCCCAAACAAACATGTAGACACAAATGAATGAAAACAGCAAAGAAATTAATTTATTTGAGATGCGAGCACGTCACGTTTGAGTTTCAGACACACCCTTTTCATCGTATGGCTTCCAATGAGATGACTATTACTAATACCTAGTAATATGATGTACAGTCTCGGGACATGTAGCCGTTTGCCACTTTGCGACGTCGCCGCTTGAAACAAGACCTTCTAGAATTTTGTAAAAAATACCATGACAAACTTAATGGGTTTAATTTCATAAAACTTACAGGGATGAAGAGCAAAAAGAGAGCAGCAATATACAATAAATGATTAAAATAATTACACTTTTGGTTCTCAAGTAGAACGCATTTAAAAGTGAATGTAAATTTTAAAACATCACTATTCCCGTAGACGCTAACGTTAACGTCACCGAAAAACTGTCATTTTAATTTGTGTTTGCGTTTAAATTACTGCCATACGAAAACAACAGAAACCGAGAAGCTACAATTAAAATGTTTATTGCGTAAATCAATTTGCTTTCATTTGGTACTTTTTTCAAAATTGTAGCTTCTAAATTTTTTGGACATTAATTATTTGCAAAACATCTGGAAATACATCGACTTAAGCGGCAACGTCACTGGGTGGAGAGTGGGTATGTCCTGTGGCTGTATATATACACTGGAGCTTGAAGTTTGGTCCTTACATTACATGTATATGCCTCATAACCAAAAGCTTAAATGTCACCATTACGTAATGACATTATGAGCTTTCGGTTTAGGGGCTATAGGAGTGAATAAGGATCGAATTTCAAGCTCCTGGATATATTTCCTGAATATTCCTGAAAACAGGGGTAAAGATCACTGAATATTCAGATTTCTCGAATTAATTCTGGCCAGTGACCTATTTTATATTACTTTATATAGGACAGTGTCCTACAAGACTATGCTTATGCATCAGTATATAAGTTTTAAGAAAATGCGCGATTAAGTTTTTGGCATTTACGCATATTATAACGCTAAAATGTTAACGTTTTTACGACGCGATTAGCAAAGTAAAAAAAATGGCGTCTGTGACATTTTTGCTAGACAAAGCATTTTAGCGATATTTTATTCAAAACTTAAAAATTTCTCTTAATTTCAAACAGTATAAAATATATGAAAAACGCATTTACATATCTTACTTAGAGAGAAATAAGTTTGAAGAAACATCTTTTCATTTAGTATTGAATTAATGTCTCATATTTCCGAAGACGCCATTTGCGTGAGTGTGACATTTTTGCTAGACATAGCAAAATAACAAATTTTTGCTCTAAATATGGAAAAAATCAAGAATAAATCCAAATTTTAATTCTATTTTGAAAACGCATTTTTGTGATATACTTCGAATTTCAAAAACACGAGGCACTAAAAAGTAATACATCAACACAAATACACAGACCCCATGTTTTCAACGTTTTCTTTAAATCTCTACACGGTCCGTTTCTTTGCTTGGTTGGCTATTTCTGGTTAGTTTGCCGATTAAAGCCAATTTCGCGCGTGTCGTCGTGAGGATAAGCACAAAAAGTAGCTATGCGGGGATAATTACAAGATTTCATGCATTATTAGTTAAAACTTTTGGATGTAGAAACACTTCGCCAAACGATTTCTGTTACGTCTCTACATGCAAAAAATCGGCAATTTATGCGGAACATGTTAGCGATAACTTTTTCTTTGTATCTTAATTTGTCTTTCGTTTTTCATCAATGTAAAATATAATTAATAACCTTTTCTTTGATGTTTAGTTTGTAAAAATGTTTAATGGAATAAGTGAAATAGAGAACTTTCAAAAGAGAGGACCCCTACGTTTTTAAAATTAACACCAACATCTGACGCGACGTCTCTGCGTTCTGATTCGGCCACGTTCTCACTACACTTTTCTTGAACATGCTCAAAGTTTTAACACGTTCTTCACGTCCATGAAGACCTTACTACGCTCCTACTGCACCCTACACGTTTCTACATGTACTACGTTCCTTCTACGTCCTACATTCATTTATTCATTGAGCATGCTCCATTCTTTCAATATCTGCTGTTTTTTGTGTTTCTCAATTGTTTTCTCTGGTTTACAGAATCAAAAGGGCAAACTTATATTCAGGTATATTGTCATTATTCATGGGTGGCATGCTGTATCCTCCGTAGCCCAAATATTTCAGACTGTATCCAGACAACGCTTTGAAAAACAAGTCATAACAAATCCAGCATCGATAGGCTTCCAGAATTGGGGATTTTCAACAAATTTCTTCACCTTAACTTTTTTACGTGTATATTCATATCTCTTGAACATTATCAAACCGCGAAAGGAAGGTTTTCCCGCGTGAAGGCTCATTTCAAATCTTGCTTTGTAGGATATGCCATATTTTTAAAGAATCAAAACGAATTATAAAAACAGGCATTTTCCTAAATCTGAAATCTTGTGTTTATCATCGATCCATCATTGTAAACATCAAAATAGTAACACTGCAGCGAGAAGATGATAATCAAGTGCGCTACCTGCTAGGAGCACGTGCTGTACCTAGATACGAACAAAATCTATTTCTATACGATTTTTTGTTATTCTATTTCTGCTTGTTTCTAAAAAGAAAATCATTCTAGATTCGTTGATTTAGAGGGAGAGAGATCGAAATTTCTGTGATTGTCACGTGAGTGAATCCGAGTTTGATATCAATTTTTGTCTCACACAAAAATAAACAAAAGAATATTAGCAGGAAAAGCCACATTCATAGAACATAGACCAAAAAGTAAGCGAGTATACTCAGAAAATACCACAATCACACAATGCAGGCCAGCCCACGGCACCATGAGGAAGAGCCACAGAACATTTATAGTAACAATACATCTGTAAGACAATAATAGCAAAGCAACCAGTTTTCTCTTCCTCTTAAAGATGATTGCAAAACTAGAATGACACAAAGTAATGCATGACAAAATTAATACATACACAGATCTCCAACAAACAATTGGAAGTACATTAAACAATAGATCAACAACAACAAAACTACCGTCTTAGAACGGACAGCAGCCTAAACCACCGGTGGGGGGGGGGGGCTCAATTGCGTTTTACTAGCGCTTAATCTTCGCCTAGATTCTGTTGTTAATAAAAAAAACACAAAATTGTTTAGCTCGCATGGAGGCTTCCAAACTAATGCAATGTATCATTACATAGAAACAATCAAGTCAAATTAACACAATAGATCAACAACAACAGAACCATCGTCTTAGAACGGACAGCAGCCTAAGCCACCGGGGTGGGGGGTCCACTGCGTTTTACTAGCGCTTAATCTTCGCCTAGATTCTGTTGTTAATAAAAACACAAAATTGTATAGCTCGCATGGAGGCTTCCAAAGTAATGCAATGTTTCATCACATAGAAACAATCAAATCAAATTAACACATTATGATGATACAAAGAAAAGGGTTCATGACTCACAGATAGTCAGAGCTAAAAAAAACATCAAGTTGAGCTACGGTAGGCCCAGCCAACGTCAAGCATCAGGCACCAACCAACATATTAAAGATCAGGGTCGTCATTAAGTCGGAGGCCTGACCCACCGCCGTGCACTTATAGAGGAACCGTGATTGTGTTCACAACCAGGCATGCAGACTGTCACATGATACCCATGTTGTATTCCACTCTTTTATAACGTTTAATATTCTTTTTAAATTGATCACCGTGAGGAAGAGACAAACACCCAAGCGAAAACAAGAATACAATTAAAGTAAAGCAGTCTTCCACAGCGCGATAAGTCAGAACAAATATTTTGTTTAACCCTTAACTTCATAAACTATTTTAGATCATGACATCATTTTCTATTTATAGACAACATTGACAAATTTCACGAAAAATTAAAGTTAAGTATTGAATACGTTTGATAATATTATGGAAAATGGAGTATTTGCTCTTTTGGAGCAAATGCTCCATTTTTCATACTATTATCATAATACATCAAGGCGTCAAAAGGCGTTGTGGTATGAGTCCTATAAAAGACCTTCTCTGATTGGCTGAAACTAGCTTTCACTGGTTGTGACAGATAATGATGTCAAACAGTGATGAGCAAACTACAGGTTAACATTAGTTTTGTCAGTGCTGACAGAGAACTAAAATAGATTGAACTAAATCTAGCTCAGGTGACATGGCTTTTTTCACTGCTACCTGAGAGCTAAAAATGACATTGAAACACTGACTGGTTTCTTATGTATATTTCACAGATAAAATGTGTAGAATTCAGAATTTGTTCATTGTATGACAACAGCATTTATCACGTTCACTGCCAAGCACCTCAAAAAAACAATACCTCAGTGCCAAGCATGTTTCAAGGACTCCTGAATATTGAGAGTATCTGGGTTCAACACAGAGTATCACCAGAACCATTCAACCCATTGCTGTGAAACTTTCACAGAATGTTGCTGATATATAAAATTTCACTTGAATCATTAATAATAAAAATAGTTACGTGACCTTTGGCGGCCATTTTGGAAGCCATATTGAAAATATGAAAATGCCTATAAACAACCATTTTATGCAAATATAGTAGACATCCATCTACACGAAGAATTACAAACATATGGATTTATTCTAATATTAATTGTTTCATCAGAAATAATTTACAGTTGAAGGGGTTTATACATCCCGTATGTCATTCCCTTGGACATGTTTTCGTTATTTTGACCTTCGCGAAATCTAATGGCATTACAAATATGTTTGTAAAGTCCATTCTTGTACAGAAAATTGCGTTTACTTCCATATACGATATATAGATCATGTCCCTTGAACATCTTGAAATAAAGAACAAAGATTTGCGTCCCTTATAACGGTTAAAAATAGACAGCTTTCAACTGTGTTCAACTGTGCCTTTAAATTTCGACTGTAGTGGCGTTTGGCAGTGAACGGTAAATCCGACTACAGTCGCGTTTGGCAGCGAAAGTGTTAACCCATTTATGCCGAATGAAATTTCCCACCGTTATCAATTGAAACAGTCCATTTCTGTTTTAAGGGATGTTGGGTGGTATTTTTCATTTTCATTCAAATTTTAATCGAAAATTATGCAAGCAAACAGTGGAGACCTTGATCAGACACCGTGTTCTTGGTCTGCACTATTTGCCATGTCCCAGAAAAGGACGCTATGCATATATGGGTTAGAATACAATTATTTTGCTTATCTCATAAGCGTTGCAGAAATTTGGGAAGTATATTGCTGAAATAAGTCAACCCTCGAAAGTGATGTTCACCTCGGCCTCGCCTCGGTGAACATCACTGTTCTCAAGTTGACAAATCCTGATGTTAACCTCAAAAGAATGCATCATTTGTATATTACTATGGATTTTAAAACAGGCATGTACTAAGACAATCTTCTACCGAATTGAATGAAGCTAACTTACTCGTACTTTTTACAGCGCAGTATAAAAAGGTTAAATTATTTTTGCTTCTTGGCAATGGGTGTGTGAACAATTCAGTGTTCCTCGATATCTTAAAATATTTCAATTTTTTGCTTGGCGCTGAATCAAGCAAAAACTTACATCCATTCGAAAGAAATTAATTAATTATTCCATTTCTTCATTCATTCAACGGTATTTTTGTTCTATTTTAATCACAACGAGAAACTAGACAGATGCTGTTTTCGTAAAACACCGGACCCCAGACATATGTTTGTCCAACTGACTAATTAAGGTAACATTTAAAGGGCCATAGTATTGTCAAAATGAGATGCGTTCAAAAGTAAATCATGTAGTCTACTTCCGTATACCAAGCGTATAAAGGTCCTTGCAAGAATGGTTCTAGAGATTTCCAGCTAACTTTATTTGCATCTCGTTTGTGCAAAGTGTTATAGATTATTAGGAAAAGTCAGCTTTTTTTCATGGGGAGTACATATACTCTAGCATGCACAGTGTAACCCTTTTTATACTAATGGATTTTTCCTTCTGATTCGATACAATAAACTTGGGATAGTCCATTGTACATATTTAGGGATGTCAGATTACATTTTTTTAATTGTATTCTTTTGTCTAACGATCTGTTTTACTTTTACAAACAGTGTTAACCCTGACGAAATGCCGCTATATGCTGCATTTCATCTGGGTCTTCACTGTGCGCATAGGGACTCCTTAAGGGGTTCCCGATTACAAAGGGTTAATAATATATTAGGACATAAAAAGTGACGGACGAATAGAGGAACGGACCAAGCGAAGGCAACATTTTCAAAGTTGGAAGCATACAAATGCGCTCCTAAAGAATTCTGCGCATACTCACTTCCTTGCTGTTGTATTCACAATGTATATCTTTAAGCATGCGCTTTTAAGTTCGCATCTCATCAATGCTCGTTGATAAAATTATCATGAACGTTTTTTATAACAGAAATATCACTTTCAATTCATATCCAATCCATGCTAAACCGGGCTGTTCTCGGTTTTCTGATAAATATCTTATTAAAATGAAGGTGCATCTCTTTCATAAAAAAACGTGCCCCCTTCTTCATACCACATGGTTGATTTTATGCTATGAAGTAGATGGACTGTCGGGAGTGATGTTTTCACATTGGTTTACTATGCACAATAAGTTCAGCAATTGTTTTGTATGGGTGAGCCCATCCACATCAGACCTCAAGTTTCATTTGCTGTCATGAAGATACAAGCGCGGAACATCTTTTTTTTTAAAAAAAATACGGAATTATCAAACGCAGCGGCCGTGCTAAAGTGGCGTTAAATTTTAAGACTAGCGGGTAATGTCGTTATTTCAGATCATTGTGGGAAGGAAAAAACATTTTCAAACGTTCATTTGGTCACTGAAAACCAATAAAACATAGCAAATGCTGCAATTTTCTGAACTTTCACAGAGAAAAAAAGGATCAATTTTCAAAATTTGACGTTTTTATTTATGCTTTTACATTATCGCCTTTTAACGGCGTTTCTAGTCGGGTTTTCATGAACCACATTGACAAGTAAAACTGTTTGATGCCTTCCAACATATTCAGACAAATAATGTTGAATGAAACATCTTC
This sequence comes from Loripinus fragilis, assembly GCA_964019695.1. Taxonomy (NCBI): domain Eukaryota; kingdom Metazoa; phylum Mollusca; class Bivalvia; order Lucinida; family Lucinidae; genus Loripinus; species Loripinus fragilis. The sequence goes on along the minus strand of OZ026525.1, from coordinate 64,625,709 downwards.
ATGGCTATAGAGCACGAGCCGAAATATAAAATATAACGTCACCGTTATCTCGCAAATGCGTCGCACCATTTTCCAGCAACTTAAGGTTTAAATCAACCATAAGATGGGTTACATTGTAAGCCTATGACATCTTTGTAAATTGAGTCTCTGTTGAATTGAAACACCAATTAACATTAGAAGTTTAATCAAATGGTGACTACGTTTTGACGTCATTGATGGCAGCTGATTTTTTCAGCATGAATCTATATCACAAATAGTTTTTATAGGCGTATGATGCATGAAGAAGGTGTTTATAATACTTACAACGGATGTGAATTTTGCTTACTGACCCCTCCTGCAATTCTTGCTCTCCCCAAATGCCTATTTAAAGGATGACGTCTGTGTGGTTTCATTTGACTAAGATCCTGTTCAAGTCATTGCAATTGAAGTTGTTCGATATTGCACAAAGACGAGCACAGCAAGATGCGAAACGTAAGAAATTGCTAAACTTATTGTGCATAGAATATTTAAGTATGCACTTTTGGCGTCCACATGCTCATTGATAAAATTATCATGAACGTTCTTTCATTTAATTAATTGGATTTTTAAATTCTTACATAACCCATACCATGCTTAACCGAGACATTCCCTATAGTAAAAACAGATGTAGATCAAGATCAGCTGGCTTCTTCAGAAGCCAGCTGATCAGTATCCACACTGTTTCCACTCTGCATTTAAATGCATGCTAATAATTGGAAAATTGCAAGTGAAATGGTGAAAATGGGGGAGGAGTGTAGTACATAATATATACAGCATGATAAGGCTGAAATTGACTGAAACTTAACAGTTGTTGTAACAGTTGTTACTACCAAGAGTTCCGAGGAGATTCGAAGTACGTTCTGATTCAAGGATATAGTGCACAATTTAATGCTTGGCTTATAGGTAATGCACTCCACTAATTAGCACCTAATTGTGAAAGACAATTCCGGTGCACCTCTGTGTGTATATTTCTAGTCTGTTTAAAGCAACTGACAACAAAACACAAAAGAGCTCCTCAGCTTCTGGCTGCAATGTATACCCTTCAATTCCTGTTCTTCAGTGAAAGTTTTCAGGATTATTCCTGAATTCAGGATTTTATGGCTTACTTTCCATAGAAAGTCAGTCTCAAAATCCTGAATTCAGCAGATTATTATAGGTTCTCTGATTTATATTCAGTCTGTCTTAAGACAATTGACATTTAAGCTACAAATTGCGAATATTTAGTGGGCATATTGCAAGTTTTAAGGTCGGACTTCTAAAAGTTCAGGATTTTGGAAATTTTGAACTTACACCCATGTACACAAAGAACCAAAATAAGGGAAACTTGTATTTCATGGAGTCCAAGTCAATATCGTTGTGTTTCCCAGGGTACAAACAGCGAAAGCCCTCGACCAGTCCGGACAAAAATGATGCCTTGCACACCTATAGATGATGATGATGATGATGATGATGATGATGATGATGATGATGATGATGATGATGATGATGATGATGATGATGATGATGATGATGATGATGATGATGATGATGGTGATGATGATGATGATGATGATGATGATGATGTGTATCAAGTTTCATTTTCATTCGTCAAAAATTAAAGAGTAGGCCTAGTTCCCTTCTAAGACCATTTTTGGCCCACCAGCGAAACGCCGTTGCGCTGGCGGGCGGATAGAGTCCTACATCGTTACGCTGGTTTTGTTAACATTGTATCCACAAACAGTGACGTAAGGTAAATAACTTTCAATAACTGTTTGAGATCTACTGATAACTAACAATAGTACAAAAACATATTATGACCTCGATTTTATGTATATATGTATTTATACAATTGTTTAAATATAATCCATAATAAATTCCAAATCATTTCGGTTGCTGAATATCGCTTTAATACAGTCAAAACTCTTTATAACGTCACTCGTTATAACAGAATATTCAATATCTGACATAAAATTGCTGGGAACGGATCTGTTTTCATTAAATTTCCCTCTTTATAAAAGAATATTCACTTAAAGACACCGACAGTAACTCTTGGGTACAGATATGCAATTTATATTGAAAATAAATTCATTATAAAAGAATTGTTACCATGTGTGAGATAATTTACCTACTGAGCTATCCATGCTGACAACAAATAATTTCAAAACTACCGATGAGTTCTGAATATGCCACTCAAATGTTTACAAACAAACAAATGCAAACATAGCCATTAGATCTTGGGAGAACTATAGTGGTCCGCCTTTAAATGATTCAAGGGTCGCGACACAATTATGTTCATTATTTCAGACCCGACAGATCGACTGAATGCCCGACCAACCGTGGGCCGACAAGTGGATTCCGCTTTACCCTAACAAACATTTGCTGGACGGGATACGAAATGGAATGGAATGGTGACTGTGCTGCCAGCCAAGAGTGATAGTGATGCCATACTTTGTTAATACACTTATCAGGGACTTAGAAATGATAGGGCACGTGTGTATTAATCCTATCCGCAGGATAGGATTAATACACAAGTGATCCATCGATTCTCGTTGGCTCAAGTGGAGTGTACACGTTAATGTTTTAGAGTTCGTGCCCGATAAGAGTGGTCACGTTATGGTACTTTATTCACCTGATTGGACATATATAGGGTTTTCATTCATACATCTAACTGTAAATCTGTTTCGTCATCCTACTCTTATCGAGCTCAGACTATAGCTGCCTCATCTTTCATAGACAGCGGCTACGGTTCCTTCAGTGGGATTTTAAATTTGAAATGTTGTCAACAACCCTTTACAAATGTGCTGTTTTGTTCCAAAGTTGGAATTATAAGGAGTATTTTTTTTATTTTTTATTTTTTATTTTTTGCTTTTATCGATGTGTAAACTCTCTTCGGGCTTAATGTTAAATTTGTGAGTGATAAGCCGGAGTTTACACATCGATAAATAAAAAACCCAAAAACAATCATTCCTGTAACAATTGTTAACAAAACACGACGCCACTGTCAGTCTTGTCTGGCAGGACAGTAATGGCTAGCATTGCGTTTGCTCTCTCACAGGTTGAATGTCCGTTAGCTTAAATATCGTTTTTCACGTGGAGAACGCCGAATTTAATGCTTACTAATGAAGCATTGAAATGCGCAATGCAAGAGTTCACATGAAATTGATGAATAATGCAGCATTTCAAAATTTAATTAACTGATTTCCCTCTAAGCTTACAGGGTTTACGTAGCGCAAAAATGTCGCCGTACGAGAGAGTAATTGAACAGCACAGAATCTGTATATGGGTCATTATCAAAAAATGGAGGAATCTGTGTCCTTGCTGATTTTCTCACATCCTCGACCTCCTCTCTGTTGCTTTTCTGTCAATAACACTTAATGACGGCATGTGCCACAAGAATAAAATACTTTGTCGGGTTCTGGATGACGCTGTTTGAAAACTAAAGCTGACGTAATTGCACTTTCTCCGAATTTTCCCATGTCCCAACTTGAGGGTGGTTCGTAACCGTTGCCGTTAATTGTTACAGAAACAAATATTTAGTTGTTTATTTTTTAATGGGTTAATACATCTAGCTGTATAGAAGTAGTTTCCATAAAGTATGCCAGTAATTATAAACTATTTCAGTGTGATAGCATGTGTTTACGGTCGTCCCTTGAGAACCTGTCAGTGCAGTTGCAGTTATAGAAAATGGGGTTTTGGTGGAGCAACCCATTATTCTGAAAGTTTAAAAATGACGATATTTCATTGACAACGACCCCTGGAGTGGACACATAGGATCACTTTTTGGTTTATTTACATCCTACAGATTTTATGTCACACAAGTGTGTCAAAAATTGAGTGTAATTTCCACAACTGTCAGTGCAATCACGAATGTATTGACACGTTTCGTGACGCTGAGTACATTTCCACGGCTACGTTTCAATTGGCGTTGAGGGCGAGTTGAAGCAGACATATGATTTGGTTAACTTGGAAGAAATCCTTTCTTTCAAGAATCGAATAAATGTGTGAATGTCAGTGCAGTCACGGTCAGTGCAATCACGTTCCCTATTGTGACAGCACTGACATGTTGTGTGACAGCACTGACCATTACTCACTTTGAGTTCAAAACTGTGAGTAATGTTGCTAATATTAAAGATTAAGTAGAATTATCAATGTCCCACCCCCTCCCTGCCTGTTTCATCGGGGCAACTTAGACGCTTGACAAGATGGCCACGACAATAACCTTGTGGTGAAAATAAGTACATCTTGGCCTATTTTAAAGCATGGTTAGATTTCATCTCTTGGAGAAATGTGTGATTTTTGAGTCTTGCATAGCTGGGTGACAAGTGATTTCTGTTGGCATTGAAAGAAATGTACCTATTCGTTCGTTTGCCACTGCCATTGGGCAAATATACGAGCGTTTTCAGGGTTATTGGATCTCTGGTTACTATCCTTCCAGCCTCTCGATTTTGAAGCCAGAATTGAGATGTTTGATAGGCGCAGAAAGTGGTTAAGTGGGAAAAGGTGTGCTATATGTATCTTTGTCGATATGACAGTGCACAGGTACCAGCCAAACTAATCTCCCAACCGTACAACTGTAGCAGATTCAAGTATACCATACTTTTTCACTTTCCAGTCGACTGACTAAAGTATATCCCCTCCACCTCCGTGCCTCCGCCCCATATCCATCTATTATTCTCGTTAAATTACCAAAATATCACCCGATTAAGACAGCATAAAAACATCAAAACATATCATTAGATTCAGCAAAGAATCTGGTACAAATTGTACAGATGCACAGTCCTTGTTTGTTTGTTTGTTTTGTTGCTTTACGTCCCAAGTCAACAACTATGGTCATTGCGGGACGGTCAGTTCACCTAACCACACTTTTACCTGGGCAGGCTTGAACAAGCGGTTAACCAGTAATTCGTGCACATACTTTCGCTTGTAACTGACAACAACCCTTCTTGAATAAATCAGCGGAAGGGAGGAGAATGACCGTAGAAATTAACAATGATCAATCTCCACGAAAGTATGGGACCGGACCGGGATCGAACTCGCGACCCCTGGATCTGCAGTCAGACACGCATCTGTAGCCAGACACGTTACCGACTGCGCTACACGGCCCGGTACACAGTCCTAGTACGATGTGCATTTAGAAAGTTCGTAGCATCATAACTCCACAATGCGCTGATAACATTCTTTAGGAAACTAGAATTCAATGGCTACTGGATGGCTTATTTTTGTCAAAAAAGAAATCGCTTTCAAGTGCTGCGCATGATCATTATGCGTAGAGGTTTATATACTGGCGAAATTTTAAGCAAATTATTAGGAAAAAAAACGAAGGAAAATAGGGGAACTTATTTACGATAATGATTTAACGAATTAACGATTTGGTGCCAGCTTTTTTTTTATCAAAATATATTATGCGTCCACTGCTTGCATGTGGTACATCTTTACATTCGGAAAATGTTGACTTATAGAGAAATGGTAAACTTTCAAAAATTATGGTACTTTGTATGCCCTCAAAGGAACTTTGGGAGGCATATAGTAATCACATTGTCCGCTCGCCCGTCAGTACGTCTGTCCCGCTTCGTGTCCGATGCATATCTCTTATATTATGTGAGGCAGGAATCACAACTTAAGTATCTTGATGAATATTGGGATGGCAAAGTGTCGCGTACCATTTTCGGGTCACTGTGACCTTGACCTTGACCCCTGACCTAGTTTTTTGAATACTCGTGTCTGGAGTAAATCTCTTATATTATTTGAGGTAGGAATCCCAAATTTGGTATGTTCGTGCAGCTTGGGATGACAAAGTGTCGCGTACCATCTTTGGGTCACTGTGACATTGACCTTGATCTCTGTGGTAGTTTCTAGAATTGGCATTTAGTCTGGTGCATATCTCCTATATTCTTTGAGGTAGGAATTCCAAATTTAATGTGTGAATGCTTCTTTGGATGGCAGAGAGTCACATTCTATGTCCTTGCACTGTGACCTTATCTTCTGACCTAGTTTTTAGAATAACCATGTCCGGAGCATATCTCTTGTATCATTTCAGATAGGTGATGCGTGTGTGCATCTTGGAATGGAGTAGTATCGTGTACTATTTATGGGCCAATGTGACCTTTAACCTGATCTCTGGCTTAGTTTTTAGAATGATCATGACATTAGCATATCTCTTATATCATTTGCGGTAGGAATCCCAAATTTGGTGGGTGAATGCATCTTGGGATGGAAGAGTGTCCCGTCCCTTTTTCGGGCCACTGTGACCTCCTACCTAGTAGCTAGAATTTGCCTCGAGTCTAGTGCATATCATTCATATTTTTTGAAGTAGGAATCCCAAACTTGGTGTATTGATGCATCTCTGGATGGTTATATTTCGTGTACCATTTTGGGGTCACTGTGACCTTGAACTCTGACCTAGTTTTTAGAATAATCGTATCCGATCAAATCTCATATATCATTTGAGCTAGGAATCCCAAATTTGGCGTGTGGTTGCATCGTGGGATGGCAGAGTGTCATGTATCAAGTTTTCGGTCACTGTGACCTTGACTTATTTTCTATAATTATTGTGTCAGGAGTATATCTCCTATATTATTTGAGGTTGGAATCCCAAATAAATTTAGTGTATGGGTGCATCTTTGGATGGTGATATGTCACGGACCAATTAAGGTCACTGTGACCAATCTATGACCTAGTTTCTAGAATAATTGGATCTGGAGCATATAGCCTATATTATTTGAGGTAGGAATCCAAAATTTGGCGTGTGGATTCCTCTTGGGATGACGGAGTAATGCATACCATTTTGGGTCACTTTGACCTTGACATTGACTTCTGACCCCATTTCTAGGTTTTTCGTATGTATTCCTTTATATCAAATAACTAAACCTCAAATGTGTCTTATGCTAGACCAATTCGTTTGGGAGTATCCATCACGTTACGGTGACATTTCTTGTTTCAATTTCTCTTTATACTTTTACTATAAATTGTGTCACTACAGGAGCTCAAAACTGTCTATTGAGTATATGTTTTGCTTTATTTTCTAGCAAACAATGCATAATATTCATTTCGTCGCGCAAAAGTTGCACGGCTTTTTTAGCTCTGCCTTTAAGAAAATTATTCGTAATGGTACTACCCCTACTTTTCAAGAGGTGGGTGGGGTAACTCGACCCTTCATATTTTGTCGATGACATAATAACTTCTCATGGTATCGCTTTAACCATCACCGAATTGATAGATTTCTAGTCCCAATGGGTATTTTTTTTTAAATGAACCAGAACGTCAACTCATAGCTAAACTCATGCTGTCCCATGGGAAAAATTTAAGAGCTACCTTTCCTTTGTTATGGTTCACACAGTTTCTTTTGGTTTCTATACAAAGAGCATAAAGTGTGTAAATAAAGAGTATGACAAAAATACCAACACAGGGCATTTTTAAACTACCGTCGGTTTTATATTTCCAAAATATGTGCAATGTGACATGCAATTTTAGTCGTAACAATACTGAAGCCCATTGCTTTGCTTTCTAAACAGTTTTGGTATTGCCATTTCCATATTTAGTTACATGAAACATCCAACTCAATCATCAATTGTATAAATACTGAACCAGATTGTGGCCTACCAAATTGTACAATATGTCTAATTTCACTTATAATTTTCCGCACACATTAATGTTGATAATGTTTTGCACTCTTTTCAAAAGATAAAGGCAAGGTCTGCTACCAGTTAACTGGCAGCAGCGATTTTACGTTAAAATCGCTGCTACCAGTTAACTGGCAGCAGCGAATTTACGTTAAAATCGCTGCTACTAGTTAACTGGCAGCAGCGAATTTACGTTAAAATCGCTGCTGCCAGTTAACTGGTAGCAGCGATTTTAACGTAAATTCGCTGCTTCCAGTTAAATTTTTATTTTTATTTTGACAAGAAGGTTTGAGTCGATGACGCATGGTGCAAACCAGTGTTTGTACATGCAATAATGTAAACCTGGATCCAGAAATGTGTCTCAGGAGGGGAGAGGGTGTCTAGTTGGAGACCAGGGTGGTTCAGACAAAGTTGCACCATTTAAAATGGAGGGTCTGAGGTCCGGATCCGCAGTTCCCCCATTGGATCCGCGCATGTAATTATTCACAGAGGGTTTGGAAACAAAATGGAATTTTAAGTTTTATTAATTTTATTTTGCTTTTGAAGAACATATATATATATCGTACAAACATTGTATAGAAAGCAACAATAAAATTAACGACTAATGTTAGCAAATACATTAGGCCCTTTTGTGACATAATTTAAACATATTTGACTACGATCGTCCTGTGCATCCTGCATTACGAATTAATGATAAAATATGGATATTCAGTCATCTTTGTATTTGGTTTACTGCGTGCGCATGTTGTCAGATGAAACAATCGACACACCCAACCATTCAGAAGCGGACAGTTAAACGGTAAGTGACAAAAGACAAATCAATCAAAGCCGACCCAAAAACAAGAACCCAACTTTTTTTTAGCCGCGTCGTGAGTAAACCTTTCTTCGGGGTTTACGACCAGGATGTTATCGAAGCAGCTTACGCACTCACAGCGACTAACAAAACTCTTTAGGTTTTTGTACATGAAGTGACATTGCAAAGTATTAACTCACGAAGAATGATAGGAGATTGTAATTTTAAATTATTTCAGCAGAAGATGTTTTAGTTTAATTTCTTGCATTGTTGGGTCCATTAAAAAGGCCATGGGATTTTTTTTTCAAACAGCAAAACTATTTTTTTCCGTAATAATAAGATGTGCGCTTTTAAAATTAATCAAAACTAGCAACAACATATTTGTTTGTTTGTTTGTTATATAGTCACTCTTTTACGTTTTTGGAAGCTCAACATAGCCCATACTCACACTTTAACATGAAACAAATTCGGAAACACGTTAAACAACTCATTATGTAAGGCATTTACGAACATTTTCCTACTTCAGTCGAAGCAAAATAACTTTCTATACACACTACAATAAAAATACTGAAGCGAACTGGCAGCAGCGATTTCACGTTAAAATGGCTATAACCAGTTAACTGGCAGCAGCCATTTTACGTTAAAATCGCTGCTACCAGTCAACTGGCAGCAGCCATTTTAACGTAAAATCGCTGCTACCAGTTAACTGGCAGCAGCCACTCCGAAAGATAAAACGTTATATTTTCCACTGAAATTGTGCGTTTGCATTCAGGACATGTATTTACAATACTATTTTTTCGTTTCTACACCATAACATCCTCATAACTCTTGTGCCATAACATAAAGTAAATGTAGCTTTTTTAAATGATACCAAACATGCTAGGGTTTGTAATTCGGTTACTGAAATAAACGACTATGCTACCAACTTTTCAAACGACCCGCGTACGTCCTGGTAAGTGTCCATTTCCGAAAACGGAAATCATTCTCGATGACACCATTGAGACTGCATTAATGTACGGGCTGATCTTAGTTTCCACTGTGTATCATGCTATCTTATGCAATGCATCATGCTTTTATTCAATTCTATTATTTCGCAAGGTGGAGCACGTTATGTCAGTGCAGTCACAAACGTGTCAGTGCAGTCACATTCATGTCAGTGCAGTCACGCTCAAGTATAATTCTAATTACATAGAGTCCATCGCTATAATGTACTTAATTTTTATATCTGACTATGCAATATTGAAATACTAAACTTTTGATAGAAATCATTTAGAATATAAATCTACACAATTTTGTACATACAAACACCACACTTTGAAAATACAATTTTTTCGTGTAAGTTTACTTTAAAGGATTCTCTCTCACACAGATTACAACGAAATCGAATAAAACTCGAGTCTTATAAGGTTTATGATCAGTATTGTAGACCACCATATTAAGATAACGAACATCTCGACAGAGACTGATTTAATGATAAAAAGTTAGTTTGTGACTGCACTGACATTTTAGCTGTAGTAGCAGGCATAACAATATTAACTGACCCATTTATCGTCGAGTTAAACTTCGCATATTTTCAATATTAGTTCCCCCGTGTATGTTTAATATAAATGTTGCAGCAAGATTGAAAATCTTGACACTTAATTTTTAAGATTTAGTCTTTCTGGATTCCTCCATTTTTTGATAATGACCCATTTAGACCTGACATTTTAAGGTTCTGCCAGCCGATAAATGGTGCTCCCACGTTCAGCAAAGTTTCGTCAACAACTTCAATAATCGAAATGTCTTTCTTTCTCTTACAGAAATACTCTTTAAAGCTGTCCAATTGTGCAAAGTGTATCGACGCAATGTTGCACACTTTTCATATTTTGTTTAAATTGCTAGTCTCTGACGAAATTCATCCCAATCAAAACATCAGGCCAGACTTCCACTGGTTCGGTTATCTTTAACCATTAAAGAGACAATCGCATCTGAAGCAGACATCTTTTTTTAGTATATTTATTCTTGAATGTTGTTAGAAATAAGGCTTGACGTTTCACATGCCGTCATCCGTCCGTCCGTCTCCCCCTAAACTACTGGGTGGAATTTCACCAACCTTAAACATGAATGGTCTTTGTATGGTCCGCTTTCAAAGTTGTTCAATGATTTTAGTGCCATGCAGAATTATGGTTGCCATGGCAACAAAAGGCGGAAAAAGAACCTTTTTAAAAATTCTTATCAAAAACTATTGGCTCGATTTGAAATATTTTAGCACATATGGTTCTTGGATAAACTTCTATCAAAGGTGTTAAAATTATTTCGATCCGTTAAAAAGCACGGCCACCAGGGGTGCAGTTAGATTCTTTCCTATAGTTGTACTAAGAGAAAACCTTTAAAACTTTCTTGTCAAAAACTACTGTGCCGATTTGAAATCAATTTGGCACAATTAACCCTGGGATGAACCCCTATAAAAGACGTGGGTGAAGTTAGCAGTAGCGCAGTAGCGCAGTAAGATAAATTTGTGAAGTTAGCAGTAGCGCAGTAGCGCAGTAAGATAAATTTGTGAAGTTGGCAGTAGCGCAGTAGCGCAGTAGCACATCAGCAGTAGAACAAATTGTGAAGTTGGCAGTAGGGCAGTAACGCAGTTACTGTAGCAGTAACGCAGTTACTGTAGCAGTAAAACAAAATTTTAAAGTTGGCAGTTGCGCAGTAACGCAGTTACTGTAGCAGTAACCCAGTTACTGCAGCAGTAGAGCAAATTGTTAAGTTAGCAGTAGCGCAGTAGCAGTTAAACGAATTGTGAAGTTGCTGTCCGTTCTGGGGCGGTGGTTCTGTTGTTGTTGACTTTTTGTTTGTTGTTAATCACATTGTGGGAGTCTGTGGTTGTTCTATGTTTTGTTGTGCGTTACTTTATGTCCATTCTAGCATTGCAATCATCTTGATGGGGAAGAAAGAGCTGGTTGCTATGCTTAATTTGTCTTCCTGGTGTCTCGTGGTGGTTGGGCGGCTCTTCCTCGCGGTGCCACGGGGTTGTCTGCAGTTTGTGATTGTGGTATTTCCTGATCATACTCATTTACTATTTTTGGCAGTAGCGCAGTACCAGTAGAGCTGAATGTGAAGTTGGCTGTAACGCAGTAGCAGTAGAGATAAATGAGTAGGGCAGTAGCAGTAGAACACATTCGTAGCGCAGTAGCAGTAGAACGCATTCTTAAGATAGCAGTAGCGCAGTAGCAGTAGAACGTTTTCTAAAGATGGCAATAGGGCAGTAGCAGTAGAACGCGTTCTTAAGATGGCAGCAACGCAGTAGCAACAGAACGTTGTCTAAAGATGGCAATAGCGCAATAGCAGTAGAACGCATTCTTAAGATGGCAGTAGCGCAGTAGCAGTAGAACGTTTTCTAAAGATGACAATAGCGCAGTAGCAGTAGCGCAGAAGCAGTAGAACGCATACTAAAGATGGCAGTAGCGTAGAAGAAGTGGAATGTTATCTAAAGATGGCAATAGCGCATCAGTGCAATGGATCATATTCGAGAGTAATTCTTGTTCCTATGCCCTTTAAATAAATTGAATTGATTACCTTTACCCCTCTCTCCCTTGTCTCTACCAACCCCTACACCCACCAGCCTTCCATATTTTCTAATGTCCACTGCTCCCAAAATTTGTCGTTGCCATCATAAGTTCCGCTTAAATACTTTCCCATTTTCCCCATATAATAGTGAGGATTGATAAAATTGGTGACAGCAAACGAAAGGCCCTTTGCAACTATGCATATATAGGCAAGCATATTCAATTCTTATATCAAGCAAACTTAGGTGGACGATATATAAACTATAGTAAAATAAGCTTCAGAATTGTAATGACTAATGGCGATGTAGTGGGGCCCGGTGGCTAGTAATGGATATACTATACAGGATTATATGCAAAGTTCAGGTGCGCAGCCTGGGTATTTTCGAGCATACAGAGCGTGGTGAGCCCCATGGATTGTTAGGCCTGGGTGTTCTGCTTACTATCCACGTTGGGTTGGGCTTTTAGGGCTTAGAAATGGCGATGTAGTGGGCACAGTAGAGAGTAATGATGATGCTAATGAAGCCCATTGGTAGGTAGGCCTGTGTGTCCTGTCTACAGCCTACTAGATGTGCCTCCGTTGGGTTGAGCTTTAAGGGCTTACAAATGGCGTTGTAATGCGGACCGGTATGGAGAAATAGGGTTCTTATAGGGAGATATATGCAAAGTTCAGGTGCTGTGCCTGGGAATTTTCTAGCATACCTGGCGTAGTTAAGCCATGGGTAGGTAGGCCTGGGTGTCCTACCTACTTCCTACTAGGTTTATCTCCGTTGGGTTGGTCTTTAAGGGCTTAGAAATGACGTTGAAGTGGGGCCCAAGAGAGAGTAATGGGGATGCTACAGGGGAATATATGTGAAGTTCAGTTGCACAGCCTTGGAATTTTCCAGCATACAGAACGTAGTGTCCCCATAGGTAGTTAGACCTGGGTGTCATATTTACTATCTAGTAGGTGTTCCCCCGGTGCTTTGGGTTTTAAGGACATAGAAATTACGTTGAAAGTGGCACGCAGTAGAGAGTAATGGGGATGCTACAGGGGATATATGTGGTATTCAAATGCGCAGCCTTTGAATTTTCGCGCATTTGGGGCGTAGTGAAGTCAATAGGTAGTCAGGCCTGTGTGTTTTGCCTACTACCTAGTATGTGTACCCCCGTTGGATTGGGATTTAATGACATGGAAATGGTGATGTAGTGGGGCCTGTTAGCCAGTAATGAGTATATTGTATACAGCAACATATGCAAAGTTCAGGTGCGCAGCCTTTGTATATTCTAGCATAGATGACGTATTAATACCCATATGTTGGTAGGCATGGGTGTTCTGTCTACTGCCTTCTATATGTACACCCGTTGTGTTGGGGTTTAAGAGCCTAGAAATGACGTTGTAGTGGGGCCAAGCAGCCAGTAATGGGATGCTTAAGGGGGCTTTATGTGAAGTTCAAATGCACAGCCTTGGAATTTCTGATCATACATGGTGTAGTGAAGCCAATGGGTTGGGTTGGGTTGGACTTTAAGGGCTTAGATATGGCGTTGTAGTGGGGCCCAGTAGTCAGTAACGGGGATGCTATAGGGGGCTATATGTGAAGTTAAGATACGCACCCTGTGTATTTTGAGCATACATGGCCTAGTGAAGCCCATGGGTAGGTAGGCCTGGGTGTCCTGCCTAATGCCTACTAGATGTTCACCCGTTTGGTTGGGCTTTAAGGGCTTAGGAATGGCTTTGTACTGGGGCCTGGCAGCCAGTAATGGATATGTTATAGGGGGCTCTATGTGAAGTTTAGATGCGCAGCATTGTAATTTTCGAGCATATAGTGCGTTTTGAAGCCCATGGCAAGTTAGGCCTGGGTGTCCTGCCTACTGCTTTATGGTGTACTCCCGTTGGGTAAGGCTTTAAGGGCTTAGAAATGGCGATGTATTAAGGTGTGGTAAACTTAATGGGTATACTATATACAGGGATATACAGTGTATGCAAAGCTAAGTCACGCAGCCTTGGAATTTTCGAGCTGACAGTGCGTAGTGAAGCCCATAAATAGGTAGGCATTGGTGTCTTGCCAAATGCCTACTTGATGTACCCCTTTAGGTTGGGCTTTAATGGCTTAGAAATGGCGTTGTAGTGGGGCCTGGTAGCAAGTAATGGGTATAGAATATTCAGGGATACATGCAAAGTTCAGGTGCGCAGCCTGGGTATTTTCGAGCAAACAGGGCATAGTGAAGCCAAAGGTAGGCAGGCCTGGTCGTCCTGTTTACTAACTAATAGGTGTACCCTCGTTGGGTTGGGCTTTAAAGGATTAGAAATGGCGTTGCAGTGGGGCTTGGTTGAGAGTAATGGGGATGCTTTAGGGGGATATATGTGAAGTTCAAATGCTCAGCCTGGGAATTTTTGAGCATACAGGGCGTAGTGAAGCACATTCGTAATTAGGCCTGTGTGTCCTGCTTACTGCCTAGTAGGTATAATATCGTTTAGTTGGGCCTTAACAGATTAAAATGTTGATGTAGAGCGGCCTTGTAGCCAGTAATGGTAATAATACATATACAGTACATGGATATACAAAGTTCAGGGGCGCATCCTTTGAATTTACGAGCATACAGGGCGTAGAAAATTAGAGAGATTTTATGGCTTAGAAATGGCGTTGTAATGGGCTCGGTAGAGATTAATAGGGATGCTATAGGGGATATATTGAAGTTCAGATGCGCAGCCTTGGTATTATTGAGCATACAGGGCGTAATGAAGCTCATCGCTAAGTAGGCCTGAGTGTCCTGCCTACTGCCTACTAGATGTACCGCCATTGGGTTGGGCTTTAAGGGCTTAGAAATGGCGTTTAAGTGGGGCCTGGTAGCAAGTAATGGGTATACTATATACAGGGATATATGCAAGGTGCAGTTGCACATCCTCGTAATTTTTGAGCATACAGACCGTAGTGAAGCCCATAGGTAGGAAGGCCTGTAATTGTTCTATATTTTGTTGTACGTTACTTTATGTCCATTCTAGTATTGCAATCATCTTGATGGGGAAGAGAGAGCTGATTGCTTTGCTTAATTTGTCTTCCTGGTGTCTCGTGATGGTTGAGCGGCTCTTCCTCGCGGTGCCACAGGGTTGTCTGCAGTTTGTGATTGTGGTGTTTCCTGATCATACTCACTTACTATTTCTGGGTGTCCTGCCTTCTGTCATATAGATGTACCTCCCCTGGGTTGCTGTTTAAGGGATTAGAAACGGCGTTGAAGTGGGGCTTGGTAGAGTGTAATGAAGATGTAATAGGGGGATATAAGTGAAGTTCACATGTGCAGCTCTGGTAGTTTTGAGGCTATAGGGCGTAGTGAAGCCCATGGATAGTTAGGCCTGAGTGTCCTGCTTACTGCCTAGTAGGTGTATCTCAGTGAGTTGAGGTTTAAGGGCTAAGAAATGGTGATGTAGTGGGGCCCAGTAGCCAGTAATGGGTATACTATATACAGTGAAATATGCAATGTTCAGGTGCGCAGCCTGGGACTTTTCGAGCATACAGGGCGTGGTGAAGCCCATGGGTAGATAGGCAGGGGTGTCTTGCCTACCGCTTCTAGGTGTACCCCCGTTGGGTTGGGTTTTTTGGGCTAAGAATTGGCGATGTAGTGGGGAGCGGTAGCCAGTAATGGGTATACTATATAACAGGAATATATGCAAAGTTCAGGTGCACAGCCTTGGAATTTTCGAGAATACAGGGAGTAATGAAGCCCAATGGTAGTTAGGCCTGTTGTCCTGCTTACTGCCTAGTAGCTTTACCTCCCGTTGGGTTGGGTTTTAAGGTCTTAGAAATGGCGTTATAGTGGGGTCCAGTAGTGAGTAATGTGGATGCTATAGGGGTATATATGTGAATTTTAGATGCGCAGCCTTAGAATTTTCGAGCATACAGGGTGTATTGAATCCCATGGATGGGCCTGGTTGTCCTGCTGACCATTGTGTTGGGATTTAAGGGCTTAGATTTGGCGTTGTAGTTGCGCCAGGTAGAGTTTTTGTTTGATTTGATTCTTTACGTCCCATCAACAATCTTTCAGTTGTAAAGGGACGGGTCTTCCTGGGTTGAACCAGCACTAAGCTAGGATTAATGTTCTTGTTCAAGGACACAACGCAGTGATGCCAGTGAGGCTCGAACCCGCGGCCCTTCGGTCTCGAGTCAAGCACTCTACCACTGAGCCACTGAGCTCCCGCGCCAGGTAGAGAGAAATATGTATACTTTATATAGGGAATTATGCAAAGCTAAGGTACACAGCGTTGGAATTTTCGAGCATACATTGAGTATTGAAGCCGATGGGTATTTAGGCCTGGGTGTCTTGCCTACTGCCAAGTAGGTGTACTCCCGTTGGGTTGGGTTTTAAGGGCTTAGAAATGGCGTCATAGTGGGCCCAGTAGAGACTAATGGGGATGCTATAGGGGGATATATGTGATGTTTAGATGCGCAGCCTTAGAATTTTCTAGCATACAGGGCGTAAATAGGCCTTGGTGTCTTGCTTACTGCCTCCTAGGTTGACTCCCGTTAATTTGGGCTTTAAGGGCTTAGAAATGACGTTGTAGTGGCGCCTGGTTGAGAGTAATGGGTACACTATATCAAGGGATATATGCAAAATTCAGTTACGCAGCCTTATACTTTTCGTAATAAATCCCATAGGTAGTTTGGCCTGGGTGTCCTGCTTACTGCCTTGTAGGTAAACCTCCATTGGGCAGGACTTTAAGGGCCTAGAAATGACAGTGTAGTTGGCCCCGTAGCCAGTAATGGGTAAACTATATCAAGGAATATATGCAAAGTTCAGTTGCGCAGTCTTACAATTTTCAAGCATACAGGGCGTGGTCATGCCCATTGGTAGATAGGCCTGGGTGTCCGGCCTACTGCTAAGTAGGTGTATCCCTGTTGGGTTAGGGTTTAAGGGCTTAGAAATGGCGCTGTAGTTGGGCACGGTAGATAATAATTGGGATGCTATTGGGGATATATGAGAAGTTCAGATGCGCAGCCTTGGAATTTTCAAGCATACAGGGCTTAGTGAATCACATAGGTAATTAGGCCTGCGTGTCCTATTTACTGCCTAGTAGGTGTCCTCCCTTTGGTTGGGCTTTAAGGGCTTAGAGATGGCGATGTAGTGGGGCCCTATAGTGAGTAATGGGTATACATGTACTATATACAGGGATATATACAGTGTTTTGGTGCACAGCCTGGGAATTTTCGAGCCTACTGGGCAAAGTGAAGCTCATGGGTAGGAAGGCCTGGGTGTCCCGCCTACTGCGTATTAGATGTTTTCCCAAAGGGTTGGACTTTAAGGCCTTAGAAATGGTATTGTAGTGGGCCCAGTAGAGAGTTATTAGGATGCTATAGGAGGTATTCGCAAAGTTCAAGTGCGCAGCCTGGGAACTTTCGAGCATACAGGGCGTAGTGAAGCTTATGAGTAGTTAGGCCTGGGTATTCTGCCTACTACTTGCTAGGTGTACCTCCGTTGGGTGGAGCTTTAAGAGCTTATCATGGTGATGTAAAGGGGCCTGGTAGATAATAACTGGGATGCTATAAAAATCACTGCATAGTCAAAATTTTGTCAGATAATTCATATTATCACTGAGTATTTTGTATTTACAGATAAAAAGAAACACGCCTTTTATTAATACAAGAATAAATGATAGATAGATAGATAGATAGGCAGACAAATAGATAGATAGATAGATAGATAGATAGATAGATAGATAGATAGATAGATAGATAGAAAGATAGATAGATAGATAGATAGATACATTGTAGATAGATAGATAGATAGATAGATAGATAGATAGATAGATAGATAGATAGATAGATAGATAGATAGATAGATAGATAGATAGATAGATAGATAGATAGATAGATAGATAGATAGATAGATTAAGTCACCAGAAGTTTGTATGGCTTTTTAGTAATGAAATTATAGATGCGATAAAGGGGTACGTGCATTAAGGGGCAAATTTGGCCCCTTCTGGAGCCAAAAACTGAAAGTTGGTTTTCACCAATTTCACCCAATTGGTTTATTAGAAGAATGGCCCAAGTGTAAAATTCTGGCATTTATTTTACTTTTTCCGTTGCTATGGTAACAAAAATGGCCGACAAAATAGGCTTAAAATAGAGAAATTGTCATTTTGAGCCAAATTTAAGCCTTTTTCAGACCAATGTTTTAAGAATTAGATATCAGCACAAGCGAATACCAAAAAAACCTTTTAATATATTGTGTGCCGTGATAATTCTCACCCTCTGTTAAAATATCTTTTTGGTATTTGCTTGTGCTCTATATTAATTTCTCTGTCAAATGTCTTAAATTTGCTCCAAAATGGCCTTTTTCCTTTTTTCAGTCTATTTTGGTTGCCATTTTTGTTACCATAGCAACGGTAAAAATAGAATCAATCCCAGACTTTTACACTTGGGCTATTGTTCTAATAAACTAATATGAAGAAATTTGTGAAAAGCAACTTTCATTTTTTGACCTCATAGGGGGGCCAAAATAGCCTCTTAATGCACGCCCCCCTTTGTTCTCTCAAAGTGTTATTGTGAACATATTTATAATAGCATTGTCAAGAAAGTAATGTCTCGTGTTGGTCAGCGAATAAAACAATCTGGATTGTTGTGCAATATTGTGTGCATTCCGCGTAAATCTGAACTAAGTGACATGATGTCTTTGTGAGATATTAATGCAGGGATGTTAATGCACGGATGTGTCATGCACATGCTTCATAATATTAAATACTGTGAGTTTTGGTGTGACGAGGCGCTAAAATTCACCATATCTATATTGATTTCTGGTTGCCTGTCAGTGGATGGTCGTTTGTGTGACTATGGGTATTCAGTATCTCAATTGCCTGTCATTTAGGAGTGGGGATTGGGGATGAGGTTCTGTTTTTCCGATGCTGATCGCTTGTGGCTAGGGTCAATCTGATATCTTCAGGTTGACATAGATTGGCCTCAGGGGTGGGGGTACTCTCATTTTTTTCTTCATACGAAGGCTCGGGTCGTGTGCTTCAGATGTCAGTTATATTGACTAGCATAGTGTATATAAGTTCAACATGTGCCTTATTTAATTGTTATTGATCAATCAAAATCTAGATTTAGTTACTTTATGTTTACATGCTTGTCTCAATTTGTTTTTATTGTGATGTATATGCTGCCTCTTGGTGGCCTATGATTGGAAATAAGCTTTATTCTATTCAATTCGACCATGTCACCCGTTGGTTAAAATAGCAATTCTGAGGCCCACAGGGGGGTCTGTGCTCCCTTGATTCCTAAAAATAACGCATTGATCTCCCCGTCTCCCTGCAAATAATTTCCTCGTCCCCATAAAAGTATTTGCCTTCGCTCCCCAAATCCCTAAAAATAGTTCAGCTTCTTCCAAAGTCCCCCAAAATATAAGCAAATTCTCCCTAAAATGTTTAATCTTTCCGTAGGATTAAAACCACAACTTAAAAACTATGAAGCTATATAAGAGCGCATGACTCAATATGATCACTTAATATTTGGTCTTATACATGTAAAAACAGGTTTTTTCCATGGAATTCATGACATATAAAAGCCATGGAATGCATGCCATATAATTAATTTCAATGAAATACATTATATATAGCTCAAAGTATGAGGCCATCCTTAAAATGTTGTTGCTGTACCTGGTAGAGTAGGCTTGGAGGTTTAGAAACATACCATTCGGTTTTCTTTGTGCGAACAGGGGCTGATTTTTTCTAACAGCTTACACCAGATTTTTCAAAGCATTTAACTATAAAAAGTCTTTTCTACAATTGCTATTAGTGCCTATATATGCTTGTTTAACTTCAGTTAAATCAATTAGTTTATATCTGATAAGCATCCTTCAAAAATCCTTTAAAAAGGGCTAGTTACCCAAAAAGAGAATAACATAGCAAGTGTGTTGGTGGCCCCGTACCATTGTGTAGACACACTGTTGCTAGGGGGGTCCAGGGGCATGATCCCCCGGTAAATATTTTGACAAAAATGGTGTAATCTGGGGCGTCCCAAAGTATGTTATTACCAACTTAAAAATAAACAATTTTAAGGGGAAAAAATCAACAGAAAATGGAATTGCCATATTTCTCTCTCAGATCAATCTAGAGGACCATGTTAGTACGAAAAATAAATACATTTAGAATTTACAAGGGGGGTCTGGGGGGAGCAGAAATTTTTTTAAAAAATCAAACAAAATTAAGGCTTTTCCTTCTTTTTTGCTCTTTGGCAAGGCCCCTAAATCCACGAAATTATGAACTTGCTCCCTACCTCCATTAAAGTAATTACCAGTGCTACCCAACTCCCTGAAAATTAATAGCCATTCTCCCCAGATCCCCAAAACCCCTGAGGGGGGCAATTCTAACACACCTCGCCTATAGACAGAATCAATGATATATCAAACAATAATTCACAGTTTACAAAGCGTGAGGAAAGTGCGTGCAACATTGATTATATCCGGATAGCATGACATCATTCATGGCGTTAGACGGTGTGACGTCGTTTCAACGCTTGAAAGACGTTACAAAAACACGTAAACGAATGCGACGTAGTCTAAGTATTGGCGGGAGTTCTATGCACATATCACATGCAACAAAACAAATTGAATGTAAAATTGTGATTCTGTACAAGTCACGTTTTCACAGCCCACTGAATACTATTTAAAAGGCATATATTATAATCACCTGAGTTACCCCGTGTGGTCCAACCCACCATACCATAACATCTTCTTTTTATGGGGCGTTTTGACATAGGGACGTCCCTGCAACATTGATTATATCCGGTGTAACTTTAGATTGGTTCCCGTCGTTCATAAAGCTCTACTTCCGTTACGCATATAACGACTGGTAACGCCTATTGAATTACAAGTATTAGCTTTTCAAAAAAGCTGGCGGTCGCTTAGCTCTATCATTGTATGTATTCTTGCCCACTACATGCTTCCATTTTGAACTTCTAGAGCTTGTCCATGTAGATTTATTCTAAGCCCTGGTTATTAACATCTAAACTGTGATTTGTTACCATTTAACACATGCTTCCAGCGAGTTGTTGCTTGATCTTTTGAAAGCACCCGGCTTAATCATGGTATGTTATGGTAATGTATCTAGCATGCGACACATTTATGGAAAATCATTTGACAACACTAGACAGCACATTTTTCTTAAAACTAATGCCAGAAAATCAAGGTCACAGTGGTCGCTTAACTGTATATGTACAGACTCCGTGACCCCAAGATGTGTTCACAAATCAAATTTGGGATTCCTAGGATGTATGCTCGTGGACACGATTTTTCTAGATCTGATGGCAGTAGTAAAGATGCGTGACGCTCCATGACCCTAAATGCATTAAGACACGAATTTTGGCATTCCTGCCTAAAATAATATAGGAGATATACTCCACATATGATATGAACACTCAAACACCTAGGACACTAAGGACAGTCAGTTTTGTTACTATATGCCTCCCTTTGGGGGCATAAAACCTGTTTGTCATGACCGTCATAAGACAGTGCCTGAATTCATAGTAATTCTATGTAATCAGATGTGGATGATAACCACAGAAGTACGTTTACTGATGTGAAGTTCGCTTGCACTCTTTGCCAATCAAGGACGTTTTGACTTTGGGACGTTTAACTTTCGCCAGCTTTTTTGAAAAGCAAATACTTATTGCGTTTATATAAGCGACAGGGCAAATTGACGCCTTCTTTGTGAAACTACAGATTTCACGGACAGTTTACTTCGCGCTGTAGGTCAACCCACGATATTTGGTACCCCAGTCGTTGTTTGGCAGCTAATAAAATATAGCCTGAGCACGGCATAAAGCTTCGGTCAAAACCTGAATTTGATGTGTGTTTTGAATGATGTTTATATAAGCGGCCGGCCACGGCCGACCGCAACAAGTAGAGAATCCTACTCATGCGACTGCGCATGCTCCAGAAAAGATTTTTCAACACAAACTGCAGTATTTTTTCAGTTGCTTTAATTTGATAATTAAGTAAAAGAAAAAAATATATAAACTCCCAGAACAAAATAAACTTAATAAAATGGCTTGTTTAAAAATGCACTTTATGTCAAGGGTATTTTCCAATACCACGTCACTCATGACGTAAGTGTCAATGCTATACGTAGGCGCAATGGCGGCTAGTAGTTACCTGTCTTCATATGCTGACAAGCTATTAAAGGGAGAGAACCAGTCTAGTGTATCTTTAAATAAAAACGATAAATCATTATGTCAACCTTCTCCGTAGTAAAGCGTATTAAACCAAAGTTATTGAGTAAAACATAAAAATAATAATACATGCAAGAATAATTATATTAGATCTATAATCATTATTATAAATAATAAATAATATCAAATCAATACGTTAAAATAATCAAACATAATAATTTAAAAGGTAAATACAAGTATAAGCTTTTTAAAAAAAACTTGGTCTACGCTAGGGATATAAAATGGTCCTCGACACGAGAAGCCTGTCATCGGGGGTTTCTGACAACGCGAGATTCAAACCAGCCTGCTTAGCGGGCTGCTCAGCTGCAGAGACGATCTAGAAAATCGAAATTTCGCTCGTAGCAAGTCTAGATACAACAAAATCTAATAAGCCCCAAGTGATCAGACGGCTTGGATGCGCAAGCTGGTCTGCACCTGTAAATCCCCAGAGATAGGTTTACTCGCATCCAGGCCCAAATTAATTTTAGTGAGGGAGCTTGGTGTAAGCTAAGTATACATAAAATTATTTCTTTATTGAATAGTGAGTTAGTTAGTTTGTGTAACGTTCCACCAAACATGTTTGGTTATTAGGCTTCGAATTTCATCTGATTAACTTCAGGATCGAAACAATGAACGCCTTGATACAAGACGAGGTGTTTATCCACTACATCATGGCGGCTACTATTTTTAGCAAGGGGGGCGCATGTTTGTGGGATTGCAGACAAGCGTATGGGTAGCATGGTAGGTGATGCAGGTCGCTTGCTAACACGTTGACTTAGACAAATCAGATAGAATTCCGATGCCTACAAGTTGACTAAGACGACATAACTATGAGGGTCTGGTTGCAATGAGTGTATCTGTTTTGCGGTTTTGGGCCATATGCTATATAATTTAGCGCTCTTTAGCCCCCAAAATAACGTTTAGCCATTTTGGGTCTCAAATTTAACAGCTTCTGTCTAAAATATAGCTATTATCATTTTTCAATTCTACATAGAAATATATGATACATAGACGAAGTCTGAGACAATTTTGTTATAAAAAAAACTTATGTCAACTAGTTGCTTTAACGCATTTAAGCCTAGCGTCCTTTTTTGTGGGACAAAGACAAACAGTGCAGACTCAGACCAGATGCCACAGAACGCGGCGTCCGATCAGGGTCACCAATCTATGATTACAGAAAGTTCTATTAGAATTTAGATAAAATGATAACCACAACCTAACAACCCTTCAAGAGGCAATGGACTGGTCCATTTGATAATAATGGTAAATTTCATTCGGCTTAAATGGGTTAAGCGATTTTACCAATACAACGCTAGAAAACCACTGTACTGGAACGGCGCAAGCATCGCGGGTTGGTTGCAGCCGACGAGGGCACATAATAGTGTACCTAGCTGTTAAAAAGGTTAATATTTTGATCAATTTTTTGCTTCTGAAAGTATTCTTCGCTAATTATTGTCTCTTATATATCCAGTTGTGTATCTGCTTAACAATATTTATGTGAGTTGAGTGATAGTCGATACAGCCACAGAGTTGTGCCAAAAACTATGACTTTTTCCTGAAAAGGAGGATTAACGGCATTTGTGTTTATTATATGGAATAACAGCTATTTGATGTAGATATTTCTACTAAGATATATGATACCTATAGGTGATCTTGGACAATTCCACTTTAGAAATTTATGCATACTAGCTGCAATAATTAATCATAATAAGAATTATGCTGCCTATAATTGGCATAAGCAAGCTCTTTTACGAATTTATATGTCTACAAATGACCTTCGGGAACTCTACCATCTATTTTTAAACAACTATTTGCATTAGACCATTCTACTAAGAAATATGATACCTACAAGTAGTCTTAGACAATCCACTATGGAAATTTATGCAAACTAGCTGCATTTAACATCTCTACTTAGAATTATGATGCCTACAAGTGGCATTAGTAAGCGCTATGAATGTTGATGTCTATAAATGGTCTTAGAGACAAATATATACTACCGATTCATATAACATCTACTTGCATTAGACAATTCTACTAAGAAATATGATACCAACAAGTAATCTTAGACAACTCTGGCAATTTTTGAAACAGAGCTGCATTAATGAATTCTACTAAGAATTATGATGCCTACAAGTGGCAGTTGTTAATGTGTACGTCTACAAATTGTATTAGACAACTCTACTATCAATTCATATGACAACTTTTTGCATACTCAAATCAACATAGAAATATGATACCTACAAGTTGTCTAAGACTACTCTACTATGGAATATTTTGCAAACTAGCTGCATTAATCAGCTCTACTAATCAATCTGATACCAACACGTGACATTATTAGTCTCCACTCTGAATTTGGATGTCTGCAAATATGGCTTTGATAATTCTACTATCAATTCTTATAACAGTTATTTGTATAAGACAGTTCTAAGAAATATGATACCTGCAAGTGGTCTTGGACAACGTTACCATGGCAACGTATGCATACTTTCTACATTTATTAATTCTACCATGAATGCTGATGTCTACAAGTGGTGTAATTAAGCTCTAAGTACTATGAATTTCGATGCCCCTATAAATGGCCCTACACAACTCAACTATCAAGTCGTATAACAGTTATTTGCACTAGACAATTCTTCTAAGAAATATTTTACATGTACCTGCAAGTGGTCTTAGACAACAGTATCATGGAAATGTATGCATACTTCCTTCATTAATAATTCTACGATGAATGCTGATGCCTACAAGTGCCATTAATAAGCTCTAAGTACTATAAATTTCGATGCCTCTACAAATGGTCTTAGGCAACACTACTATCAAGTCGTATAACATCTATTTGCATTCGATAATTCTACTAAGATATATGATACCTACAAGTGGTCTTAGACAACGGTACTATGGGAATGAATGCAAACTTGCTTCATTAAGCAATTCTACTAAGAATTCTGATGCCTACAAATTGCATTAGTAGGCTCTACGTTTAATTTTGACGTCTACAAATAGCCTTAAACAACTCTTAAACAACTATACTATCAATTATTCGAATACCAAATTTTTGTATTAGACAATTTTACAAAGAAATATGATACCAATAAGTTGTCTAAGACAAATCTACTATGGAATAGTTTGCCAACTAGCTGCTTGTATAAAATTCTACTGATCATTTTGATGCCTACACATGGCATAACTAAGCTCTTTTATGAATTTTGATGTCTACAAATAGCCTTAGACAACTCTACTATTACTTCTTTTAACAGCTATTTGTATTATACAATTCTGATAAGAAATATGACACCTACAAGTGGTTTTAGACCACGGTATCATGGAAATTTATGCATCCTTGCCTTATTTAATAATTCTTCTAAGAATGATAATGCCTACAAGTGGCAATAATAAGTACAGCTATCAATTTCGATGCCTACAAATTGTCTTAGATAACTGGAGACTATCAATTTGTATAACAGCAATTTCTATAACAGATATTAGCATTAGACAATTCTACTAAGAAATATGATACCAACAAATAGTCGTAGATGACTCTACTAGGGCAATTTATGCAAACTAGCTGCATTAAAAAATTGCTCTAGATATTCTGATGCCAACCGGTGGCATTAGTAAGCTCTAATATGTTATTGTAGTCTACAGATGGCCTTAGACATTTTCACTTTCAATTCTGATAACAGCTATTAGCATTAGTGTTTTAACTAATAATCCTGATACCAATAAGTCATCTTAGAAAACTGTACTGTGAATATTTCTGCAAACATGCTGCATTAAACAATTCTGCTAATAATTCTGATGCCTACAAGTGGCTTAAGTAAGCTCTATTATGAATTTATATGTCTACAAACTTCCTTGGAAAACTCCACTAACAATTCATATATCATATTTTTGTATTAGACAATTCTGTTAAGAAATATGATACCAACAATTGGTCTTAAACAACTCTACTTTGGACATTTTTGCAAACTCGCTGCATGAAACATTTTTTCTTAGAATTCAGATGCCTACTTTTGGCATTAGTAAGCTCTACTATAATAAATTTGTACATTTACAAATTGCAATAGACAACCCATTACCAGTGCCTATAACAGATATTAGCATTAGACAATTCTACTAAGAAATATGATTCCAACTAGTAGTCACAGATAACTCTACTATGATATTTTCTGCAAACTAGCTGCATTTGAAATTATTCTTATAATTCTAATGCCAACAGGATGCATTAGTATGCACTAATATGATATTTGATGTCTACCTATGTGCTTAGACATCTCCACTATAAATTCGTATAACAGCTTTTTGCATTAGATAATACTACTAAGAAATATGATACCAATAAGTCGTCTAAGCCAACTCTACTATAGACATTTATGCAAACTAGCTGTATTAAACAATTTCACTAATAATTCTGATGCCAACAAGTGACATTAGTATGATTTACTATGGATTTATATGTCTACAAACGACCATAGAAAACTCCACTATCAATTCATATAACATACTTTGTCTACAAATGGCTTTAGATAACTCAACTATGAATTCTTAAAATTGCTATTTGCATTAGACAATTCTACTTAGAAATTTGATACCTACAAGTGGTCGTAGACAACTCTACTACGGTTATTTATGAAAACTAGCTGCATTTAACACTTTTAATCAGAATCCTGAGGCCTTCAATGGGGCAATTATAAGCTCTACTACGAATAAGGATGTCTATAAAAGGTCTTAGACAACTCCACTATCAACTCTTATTACAGCAATTTGCATCAGACATTTCTACTTAGAAATATGACATCTACAATTGGTCTTAGACAACTCTACTTTGGACGTTTACGCAAACTAGCTGCCTGAAACAATTTTGCTTAGAATCCAGATGCCTACAGGTGGCATTAGAAAGCTTTACTATAAATTGGTATATCTAAAATGTCCCTAGAAAACCGTACTATCAATTCCTTTAACAGATATTAGCATTAGCCAATTCTTCTAAGAAATATGATACCAACAAGTAGTCGTAGATAGCTCTACTCTGGCAATTCCTGCAAACTAGCTACATTGAATTATACTTTTAAGAATTATTCTGATGCCAACGGGTGTTATTAGTAAGATCTAATATGATATTTGATGTCTTCATATGGCCTCAGACATCTCCACTATCAAATCTTATAAAAGCTATTTGCAATAGACAATTCTACTAAGAAATATGATACCAACAAGTCGCCTTGGCCAACTCTACTATGGACATTTATGTTAACTAACTGCAACAATTAATTCTACTAATAATTCTTGATTCCAACAAGGGGTAAAAGTAAGCTCTACTATGACCTACAAGTGGTCTAAGACAACTCTACTTTGGAAGTTTCTGCAAAGTAGCTGCCTGAAACAATTTTACTTAGAATTCAGATGCCTACAGGTGTCATTGGTAGGATCTACTGTAAATTTGTATAATTACAAATGATCCTAGACAACCCCAATATCAATTTCAATAGCAGATATTAGCATTAGACAATTATACTAAGAAATATGATACCAACAAGTAGTCGTAGATAACTCTACTAGGACAAGTTATGCAAACTAGCTGCATTAAACAATTCTTCTAGATATTCTGATGCCAACTGGTGGCATAAGTGAGCTCTAATAAGATATTTGATGTCTACATATGGCCTAAGACATCTCCACTATCAAGTCTTATAACTGCTATTTGCATTAGACAATTCTACCAAGAAATTTGATATCTACAAGTGGTCTTAGACAACTCCACTATGCTTTTTTTGCAAACTAGCTACATTTAGCAATTCTACTAAGAATTATAATGCCTACAGGTGACATTAGTAAGCTCTACTATAAATTTGTATATCTACAAATGGCCCTAGACATCACCACTATCAACGCCTATAACATATTTTAGAATTAGATAATTCTACTAAGAAATATGATACCAACAAGTAGTCTTAGATAACTCTACTATGACATTTTCTGCAAACTAGCTGCATTAAATAATTTCTCTAAGAATTCTGATGCCAACAGGTGACATTAGGAAGCTCGAATATGCTATTGGATGTCTACATATGTCCTCAGACATCTCCATTATCAAATCGAATAACAGCTATTGCATTAGACAAGAAATATGATACCAAGAAGTCATCTTAAACAGCTCCACTATAGACAATTATGCAAACTAGCTGCATTAAACATTTCAACTATTAATTCTGATGCCCACAAGTGACTTTAGTAAGTTCTATTATTAATGTGTATGTCTTCAAATGGCTTTAGACAACTCCACTATGAATTCTTAAAACAGCTATTAGCATTACAATTCTGCTAAAAATTGTGATGTCACCAAATGGCATTAGTAAGTTCTACTATGAATTTATATGTCTGTAAAAGTCCTTAGAAAACTCCACTATCAAATCATATAGCTTATTTTTGCATTAGACAATTCTGCTTAGAAATATGATACTAACAATTGTTCTTAGACAACTCTACTATGGACATTTATGCAAACAAGCTGCATAAAACAATTCTACTAAGAATTCTGATGCCCCCAAGTTACATTAGTAAAAGTAAGTAAGGGTGCAAAGATCAGGAATCGATACAATCAAG
Source organism: Loripinus fragilis (assembly GCA_964019695.1). Lineage (NCBI taxonomy): Eukaryota > Metazoa > Mollusca > Bivalvia > Lucinida > Lucinidae > Loripinus > Loripinus fragilis. The sequence goes on along the minus strand of OZ026525.1, from coordinate 64,596,986 downwards.
AACCACACCTGACCCAGGATACCAATGGGAAAGTGACAAACTCATAGTAGACACCACAAACGAGAGCCAAGAGGTCAGCCCTTTTCCAGCAGGTGACCCCAAAGCACATATAGAAATACGCGCACAAAAATATAGCAAACACAAGACAGAACAAAAACATGAAAGATCCACAAAAGAAGTACGGCCTTGGAATGGTCAGTAAAATATTCACTGGAGGGCTTAAACCGGTTTAACGGCGCCAACCTCACCCTTAATTCAGATGTGGATCAAGACACATAGATATTTGGTTTGTTAACTAGATGTTCTATTATTAATATGTATGTATACAAATGGCTTTAGACAACTCCCAGATGAATTCTTAAAACAACTATTTGCATTAGACATTTCTACTAAGAAATTTGATACCATCAAGTGGACTTAGACAACTCTACTATAGATATTTATGAAAACTAGCTGCATTAGTCAGAATCCGGATGCAGTCAAAGGCATTCATAAGCTCTACTATGAATATGGATGTCTACAAATGGTCTTAGACAACTCCACTATCAATTCTTACAACAGCTACTTGCATTAGACATTTCCCCATTAGAAATAAGATACCTAATGAACACTAATGAAACACTAATGCAAGTGACCTTAGACAACTCTACTTTGAACGTTTATGCAAGCTAGCTGCGTGAAACAATTTTACTTAGAATTCAGATGCCTACAGGTGGCATTATGAAGTTCTACTAAAATTTTGTATATCTACAAATGGCCCTAGACAACCCCACTATCAATTCCTTTAACAGATATTAGCATTAGCCAATTCTATTCAGAAATATGATACCAACAAGTACTCTTAGGTAACTCTGCTATGATATTTTCTGCAAACTAGCTGCATTAAACATTTTTCGATGAATTTTGATGCCAACAGGTGGCATTAATAAGCTAATATGCTTTTTGATGTCTACATATGTCCTTAGACATATCCACTATCAATCTTTATAACAGCTATTTGCATTAGATAATTCAACTAAGAAATATGATACCAACAAGTCATCTTAAACAACACTACTATGGGCAATTATGGAAACTAGCTGCTTTCAACATTTCTACTGATAATTATTCTGATGCCCACAAGTGGCATTAACAAGTTCTGTTATTATGTTGTATGTCTACAAATGGTTTTAGACAACTCCACTATGAATTCTCAAAATATTTATTTGCATAAAACAATTCTTCTCAGAATTCTGATTCCAACAACTGACATTAGTTAGCTCTTCTTTGACTTTATATGTCTACAAACGTCCTTAGAAACCTCCACTATCAATTCATATAGCATATTTTTGCATTAGACAATTCTGCTTAGAAATATGATACCAACAATTGTTCTTAGACAACTCTACTAAGGCCATTTATGCAAACAATCTGCATTAACCATTTCTACTAAGATTTATGATGCCCACAAATGACATTAGTAAGTTCTTTCAATAATTTGTATGTCTACAAATAGCCTTAGACAACCACTATGAATTGTTAAAACAGCTATTGGCATCAGACTAGTCTACTAAAATTTTGATACTTACACGTGGTCTTAGACAACTGTTCTTTAGAAAGTTATGAAAATTAACTGCATCAAACCCTTGTAATCAGAATTCCAATGCCTACAAGTGATTTTAGTGAGCTCTACTATAAAATTGTATACTACAAATGGCATTTGTCAACTCTATCAATTCTTTTAACAATGTTTTGCATAAGACTACTCTACTAAGAAATATGATACATACAATTAGTCTTAGATAACTCTACTATGGACATTTATACACACTAGCTACATTGAACACTTTTTCTGAGAATTGCGATGCCTACAAGTGGCATAAGTATGCTATACTAGGAATATGGATGTCTAAGACAACTCCACTATCAATTCTTATAACAACTATTTGCATTAGACAATTCTACTAAGAAATATGATACCAACAAGTGGTCTAAGACAACTCTACTATGCAACTGTATGCATACTAACTGCATTAAACAGTTCCACCAATAATTCTGATGGATACATGTTGCATTAGTAAGCTCTACTATGAATTTGGATGTCTACAAATGTCCTTAGACAACTTGACTATCAATTCTTATAACCGATATTTGCATGAGACAAATCTACTAAGAAATATGATACCAGCAAGTGGTCTTGGAGACCTCCTGCTATGTATTTTTTGCAAACTAGCTGCATTAAACAATTATTATAAGAATTAAGATACCAAGCAGTGGTATTATTTAGATCTACCATGCTTTTTGATGTCTACAAATGTCCTTAGCACTATCAATTCTTATAACAAAAAATTGCATCAGACAATTCTACTAAGAAATATGATACCAGCAAGTGGTCTAAGGCAACTCTTCTATGAAAATGTATGCATACTAGCTGCATTAAACAGTTCTTCTAATAATTCTGATGCGTACACGTGACATTAGTAAGCTCTTCTATGAATTTATATGTCAACACCTTATGATACCTACAAGCGGTCTTAGACAACTCTATTAAGGAAATATATGCACTGCACAAAGCTGAACTAAGAAGTATGATGCCTACAAGTGGCATTAGTAAGCCCTTCTATAAATTCCTATGACTACAAATGACCCTAGACAACTCTAATATGAAATCATATAACAGCAATTTGCAATAGACAATTCTACTAAGAAATATGATACCAACATTCTTGTTCCTGACTTCTACAATCGCAATTAATTGTTAACTCAGAATTTTCTTAAACAAGGCTTTTGGTATCATAAACTTTGCAAAATATTTTCTAAAATTTATAGACGATTTTTATTTGATATCTAAATTCCAAGTTGGACTTAAATCTCTCTTGCGCCAAGGACTTTCGGAGCCTGATTTCTATGGTGACTTGGTTTATAAATTGAAGAAGATTGTTGGCCCTAATAATTTTTCAGCGCAGTTTATTAAATAATTTCCCATTATAAAAAGATTCGCTATAACATTAATGTATTGCAACAGACTGCATGCTTGGTGGTCAACCCAATCACAGTTGCCAACTTAGCTCTCCTCTTTAATTGCATGCAGGTGGGTCAGACTTCAGACTCTATGACGGTTCCAACTTAAAGACTTATCTATTGATGAGATGGTAGGGACCTGATGCTTTGGCTTTTGTCAGGTCCACATGTTGGATTTCTTCTGCTCCGGTATTCAGGTTTATGTACGGTGGAGTCCTTGTCTTTGCTTCATCTCCTTTTTATATCTTGATTTATATGTTCTAGGAAATGATGCATGGATACGTTAGGGGTCTTCCATGTACACCAAACATCTACGTGTCTAGATCCACACCTGAACTAAGGTGAGGTTAGCGCACCGTGAAACCAGTTTAAGCCCTCCAGTAAATGTTTTTGTTGACCGTTCCATGGTGATACTTCTTTTGTGGATTATTTGTGTTATTTATGTCTCGTGTTTGTCATGCTTTTGCATCTGTTTATTGCTGCCTTATGGTCACCTGTAGGGAAAGGGCTGACCTATCAGCTCTTGTTTGTGATGTTTATTGTGATTTTGTTACCTTCCCATTTGGTTTCCTGGGACAGGTGCGGTACTTGGTTGTATCGATTCCTGATCCTTGATGTCTTTCTTACTTAGACAACTCTTCTATGGTAATTTATGCAATCTAGATGCATTAAACAATTATACTTAGAATTCTGATGTCAACGAGTGGCTTTAGTAAGTCCTACTATTAATGTGTATATCTACAAATGGTCTTAGATAACTTGACTATCAATTTATATAACAGCTATTTTCATTAGACAGTTCTACTAAGAAATATGGTCTTAGACAGCTCTATGGACATTTATGCAAAAAAGCTGCATTAAGTAATTTAACTAAGAATACAGATTCGAACAAGTGACATTAGTAAGCTCTACTAAGATGTTTGATGTCTACAAATGGCCTTAGACAGCACTATCAATTTATATAACAACAATTTGCATTAGTCAGTTCTACTAAGAAATATAATACCTACAAGTGGTCTTCGACAACTCTACATTGGAAATTTATGCACAATAGTTGCATTAAACAATGCTATTTAAGAATTCTGATGCCAACAAGTGGCATAAGTAAGCTCTACTATCAATTTGCATGTCTACAAATGGCCTTAGACAAATGCACTATCAATTCATATTACAGCTATTTGCATTAGACAATAATCTAAGAAATATGATACCAAAAAGTGGTCTTAGACAACTCTACTATGGACAGTTATGCGCAATAGCTGCATCCAACAAATGTAATACCTACAAGTGATATTAGTGTCTAAAATGGCCTTGGACAACTATCCTGTCAATTCATATAATAGCTTTTTGCATTAAACAGCTATACTAATAAATATGATACCAACATGTGGTCTTAGACAACTTTATTATCGAAATTTATTCAATCCAGCTACAGTAAGCAATTATTTTTAGAATTTTGATGCCAAGAAGTGGCATTTGTTAGCTCTACTATGAATTTTTTATGTCTACAAATGGCCTTAGACAAACCCAACTATCCATTCATATAAAAGCTATTTGCATTAGCCAATTCTACTAAGAAATATGATACCTACAAGTGGTCTTAGACTACTGTACTGTGGAAATTTATGCAAACTAACTGCATTAAACAATTCATCTGAGAATTCTTATGCTGCAAGTGGCATTAGTGAGCTCTGCTATGAATAAGGATGTCTACAAATCGCCTTTGACAAAGTAAGAGTGCAAAGATCAGAAATCGATACAATCAAGTACCACACCTTACCCAGGATACCAATGGGAAAGTGACAAACTCACAGTTAGACACCACAAACGAGAGCCAAGAGGTCAGTCCTTTCCCAGCAGGTGACCACAAGGCACATATAAACAGACGTGCACAACGGCATAGCCAATTCTAGAAGGAAAAACTTAAAAGATCCACAAATGAAGTACCGCCTTGGAAGGGTCAGTAGAATATTTTACTGGAGGGCTTAAACTGGTTTAAACCTCACCCTTAATTCACATGTGGAACAAGACACATAGATGTTTGGTTTTCATTAAATACCCCTAACTTAGCAATGCATCATCTCCTAGAACATATTAATCAAGATATATCAAGATGATAAAGCAAAGATAAGGACTCAACAGTAAATAAAACTGAATACCAGAGCAAAAGCAATCCAACAGGTAAACCCCGGTGGGCCTGACAAACAGCCAAAGCATCAGGTCCCTACCAACTCATCAATAGATAAGTCTTTAGGTGTTATGTTCAACATTTCCTTAGTCCTGATATCGATTCTGAGGTCAACCATAAACGACATTTGATCAAAATTCTATTAATTAACAAAGGTATTGAGCTTATTGATTTACATAGTATCTTCAAGGATAATTAAGTGATTTTATCTATTTCAAATTACTTTAATAATTCTGAAACTACTATCACTTGTTATAAATATAACAAACCAATTAGATCTACTATATTAAACTTTAATAAATTGTAAATGATATAGATATAGATTCCAATACTCCTGCCTCCTGAAATTGTCAAAATTCTAATTATTTATATCACTCTGCAGTACATGTTATTACAGGTAATCTAAATGTCATTCCTGACGCAAGATTTTGCAATATTATTTCTAAAGGTCCTTAATATAGATATCCCTCTAATATTGATTTATCTAAATGTCGTAGAGAGATCGCGGCTTCTTTAAATGACTATAGTAATCGTTAGTGCAAACAGGTAAATGTTGAACCTGATGCCTTGAAGGAATGGAAGATTAACATTTTTAAAATTATTGACACTTGTATTTCATTTTACTCTCGTAATACACATCTTTTACCACCTAAACCTAAATCTTCTTTTCGTCATCTTAAACGAGGTATCCAGGATTTTCATATGAAATATGTTTTGGTTCCAGTAGATAAAGCTGCTAACAATGTTGTAATTGTTTGATGATTGTATTATATTAATACTCTTAAGCGTGAGCTTGTTGCCACTAATGCCTATAAACTGCAGCTTTCATTAAGTTAGAGGGTGATTGTTGATGGACATGGTTGTTATACAGCCTTACATTTTGGTGTCAAAGCTTAAGAAAATCAAGACCAAATTCCTACGTTTTACTGGTTACCTAAACTCCATAAAAACCCGTTTGTGCATCATCTAAAGTGGTCCTGCATCTAAAATGGTCCTGGCATCTATTTTGGTCCCATTTTGACTCTAAATTGGTCCCGGCTGGCATCTATTATGGCACGCTTAGCAGACTCTAAAATGATCCCCGTTATATTCCTGTGCATCATCTAAAGTGGTCCTGCGTCTGAAATGGTCCTGGCATCTAAAACTGCGCAGAAATGTTTAAGTAGGTATGTATGCATGAGATTATTGTTTCACATTTAGGTACTATTTGAGCATAGCATGATTAAAAAAAAACTGACAATGTGCATCTAGTGAAGCATCAGAACAAAAAGACGGGGCAACCGCACAGTCCGATCACGACATTGTGCCCGTTTGAATGCACAGTTATTGCGCTTCATCGCTGTGTGATCTGATCAGTCTGGTTTGAATTTTACCTGGTCTGAAATTCCGAAATCAGGTTTCCTGCTGCAAGAGTTGAAGACAGCTGTGTCATTATAAGATCATTAGAGTATTCGCTGTGTGTAAGTGATATTATAGTTTAAAGCTGCATAGTCTGTAACTTTTGATCTTTTAATTTTTGAACTAATGTTTCTATTTTTCAAGAACACAGTAAAAAGACTAAAATTCAGGTATACATTTTACCAATTTCGTAAATCTTAACAAATTATCAGTATCGAAACAACAGCATTTATGTTAAATTTAACTGTCTATAATTATTGGAGGGACGCAAATAATTATCGACACGAGTAAAACACACCTGTTTTATAAGATAATTCACTTTTCAGTGCAGTTTTCCGCTCTAGTGAACAGATTTATTGTGAAAACATAACTTAATTCAACTTTTACAAATGATTTAAAAAGAAAATAAAATTTTTCGAAAAATGTTCATAGTTACAGAGTATGCAGCTTTAAACAAAAAGAAAAGCAGAAAACGCTTATCAGTTCATATGTAACATAGGTCACCACCATCTTCATTTTAAGAACCATTTTTGTTGTTCCATTGTTGATTTCAAGATACAAGATGGCGAAGTTTTCGATTCTTGAACTATTGTTGTTTTTGGCGTTGATGCAGTTCAGGTTTTTGTGTGAATTTTCGGTAGTATAATAAAGTATCCCGCCACCCCGTAAAATAAGCACGGATCCTAAATTATCAATAAAAAATTCAGCTTAAAGTGTACACCTCCTTAAATATTGTATAAATAAAATAAATAAATAAATAGATAAATAAATATATATAGGGTCCGTGAAATAATCTGTTGTCCTCATATAGAAGACCTTTCCCTCAATAAAATTTATGGTCCGGAAAATGTTAGATTTCCCATTTTTATACATATTTCCCCGGAAATATTGTCCTTTGGAAAATGGGGCAAAGTAACAACTGACAAATATACGAGCTGACCGAATGGAATATTGTTTAATTCAAAATACTGAGCTAAGTACGCTTTAAACTGAACCACATCAGAAAAGCATGTGCACAAAGCGAATACTCAGATCAATATGGGCATATGTTGTGTGCGCTGGGTCTTCGCTTTGTGTTCAATGCTCAGAGAGATGCTAAAACACAAGTTTTCCTCATACACAAAAAGAGGAGACCCTGATCCGAATGGGCGTATGTCAACTCATGGCGAGTGAATGTTGTTTTTTTTAAAAACGGTGCGATAAAAGAATGAATGAGTTAGCTTGGAGCTATCATTTTCTATAGAAATTCAAAGCTGTTCCCAAATAGTGTTCAGCTGTCTGCTACCCTTTTGACGATACACGCCAAATTTGAACAAGATCGGTCAACACACCTCTGCGATATCGAGTTTAGAAAGTCTAACTATTGCCCTGCTAAAGTGCATTTCATGTAAAAATATCAATATAGGCCCAACTCTGTTACGAATTTATGAAAACCGACCGGTAAAATTCTATCCAAGATCTTGCCAATATAAATACATAAAATTGGGTGAAGTTCTCACGATATCGAGTGGAAACGGTATTCTGACATCTCTCAAGGGCCATAAATTACAATTTGGAGAAAACTGACAGGTAACAATCACTGCTTGTCTGTATCAAAACATACACATAGCTTCGCTCATTTCTTACAAAAATCTGACATCAATTAAGGGCCATAACTCTGTTACAAATTAGAGAAAATCATAATGTATAACAATCTCAATTTAGATCATGCCAATATCATTGCATATACCAAATTTGGTAAAGTTTTATCAATTTGTTCTTACGATATTGAGCAAAAACCAAAAGGTGAAGTCAATCAAAGGACATAACTCCGTTAGCAATTTGCGAAAAATGACAAATAACAATCCCAACCTACATCTTGTCAATATCAATGGGCATACAAAATTTGGTCAAATTCTATCAATCTGAGCAGAAAATAAATTCAAGATGAAATTCTGACAGCAGTCAAGGGACATGACTCTGTTACAATTTTTTGAAAATTAATGTGTAACAAACCCAATCTGGATATTGTCTATATAAATGTAATACACAATTTGATAAAAACTTCCATCAATTTGTTCTCAAGATATTAAACTGAACGAAATTACGATGGGATGACGAAAGGATGGATTGACAGAATGACAGACATCCCAAGTCAAATATGCACCCCCTTTTCAAAGAGGGTCTATAATTAAAATCAAGGGTACCCAAGTAATATAATCTCACTTATGAGCCTAAGGCTCAAGGTAGCTGAAAATCAACTAGAGCCACTAGAGGTAAGTTTTACTATCCAGAGGCTTAGGGTCAGTACTACAATGCAGAAGCAATTTCCCTGCCACCAGAGACCAGTTTTACTTGCCAGAGTCACCTTCATTGCTACTAGAGGCGGTACTGCAGTTTCCAATGTTTTAACAAAATATAAGTTCTATATTATCTGCTGGTAGAGGTCAGAACTATATCCCAGAGTCCCTGTTTCTGCAACCAGAGGTCAGTTTTACTATTTTACTATGCACAGTCTCACTCATACTATCCACAGTCTAACTCATTGCAACTATAGATTATTACTGCTATCCAGAGTCACAATCTTTTCCACTTGAGGTCAGTACTGTTATCCGGATTCTCTGCATCTGTCACTAGACGTCAATACTAGTAACTATAGGTCACGAATCTGCTTCTAGAGGTCAGTACTGCTATACAGAGACCCTGTCTCTGCAACTAGAGGTCAGTACTAGTATCCAGAGTCCACGAATCTGCAACTACCGTCCAGTATTAGTATCTTAGGTCCCAGTCACTGAGATTAGAGGCCAGGTAAATTATCCAGAGTCCCAGTTTCTGCTACTAGAAGCCAGTACTACTATATTCAGAGGCTCTGTCTCTCCCATAGAAGGTAAATATTAGTGTCATTGTCACTGGAGGTCAGTACTAGTACCTTAGTTACAGTCAATGCCATTACAGGTCAGCCCTAGTAACCATAGTCACGGTCTCTGCTACTAGAGGTCAGTACTCGTGTCCATAGTCTCAGTCTCTGCTACTAGAGGTCAGTACAAATAATCATTTCCCAGTCACTCCTAATAGACGTCGGTTCTAGTATCCATAGTCGCAGTCTCTGCTGCTAGAGGGCAGAAAAGGGGAAACGAGACCAGTGATTGTATCCAGAGTCCTGGTAGTTGCTTTAAGAGGTCAATACTTTAATCCATAGTCCCAGTCTCTATATATGATGGGTACTAGTATCCTAGTCAGTGTCTCTGCTACAAGAGGTCAGTACTAATATCAATAGACCCTGTCAAGGCTACTAGAGGTCTGTACTGGTGTCCAGCATCGCTGTCATTGCCACTAGAGATCAGAACTAGTGTCTAGAGTCCCTCTTATTGCCACTAGAGGTCAGAACTAGCATTCAGAGTCATAGACATTGCCTCTAGAGATCAGTACAAGTATCCAGAGTCCCTGTCACTGCCACTAGAGGCCATTGCTAGTATTTGGCCTCCCAGTCATTGCCACCAGATGCCAGTTCTAACATCCAGAGTCCTAGATATTGCCACTAGAGGTCAGTACTTGTATCTAGAGCCCCTGCCTTGACACTTATTATCAGTAGAAGTATCAGAGTCCATGTCAGTGCCACTAGAGATCAGTATTAGTATCCAGAGTCATATATATTGTCAATGGAGGTCAGTACTTGTATCCAGAGTCCCTGTCATTGCAACTAGAGGTCAAAAAAATCTGGAGTCCCTTCTATTGTGACAAGAGGTAAGTTCTAATTTTAGAGTCACAGTCATTGCTGCAGGAAGTCAGTTAAAATACCCAGAGTCCAATGCGACTAGAGGTCAGTAATAGTATCAATAGTCTCTGCCATTTCCACTTAAGACGAGGGTCAGTATCTTGGGTCCCCTTCAATGCCACTAGAAGTTAGTGAAAGTATTAAGAGTCCCCTTTCTGTATCAAGAGGTCAGTCCTAATATCCAGAGTCCTAGACATTCCAACTGTAGTTCAGTAAAAGTGTCCAGAGTCCCGTCATTGCCACTAAATATCAGTGAAAGTATCCAGAGGACCTGTCCTTGCCACTAGAGATCAATTAAAGTATCCAGCGGCAATGCAATTGACACTGGAGGCCAGTACTCGTATCTAAAGTCCAAGTCATTGCCACTAGAGATCAGTAAAAGTATCAAAAGTCCTTCTCATTGCCAGTAGAAAACATTACTAGTTTCCAGAGTTCCTGTAATTGCCACTATAGGTCAACAAAATATCCGGAGACCCAGTCATAGCCAATTGTTGGCATTAAAAGTATCCATAGTTCCTGTTCTTGCCATTTGATATCAATACTAATATCAAGAGTCCCTATCATTGCCACTAAAGGTCAGTAATAGTATATAGATTCCCTATCATTGTCATTAAAGGTCAGTGCAAGTAGTCAAAAACCCTGTAATTGTCACTAGAGGCTAGTAAAAGTATCATGAGTTCCTTTCATTGCCACTATAAATCAGTAAAAGTATCCAGAACCCCTGTCATTGCCACAAGAGGTCAATACAAGTGTTCAGAGTCCCATTCATTGCCACTAGAGATCAATAATAGTGTCCAGAGTCCTAGTCATTGATACTTAATATCAGTCAAAATATCAAGAGTCCCTGTCATTGCCACTAGAAGTCAGAAAAATTATCCAGAGCTCCTTTCATTGCCACTATAGATAAGTGAAAGTATCCAGAAACCCTGTCATTGCCACTAGATGTCAATAAAAGTGTCCAGAGTCCCATTTATTGCCACTAGAGATAAATAATAGCTTCCAGACCCCCCAGTCATTGATACTTAATATCAGTCAAAATATCAAGAGTGCCTGTCATTGCCACTAGAGGTCAGTAAAATTATCCAGAGCTCCTTTCATTGCAACTATAGATGAGTGAAAGTATCCAGAAACCCTGTCATTGCCACTAGATGTCAATAAAAGTGTCGTGAGTCCCATTTATTGTCACTAGAGATAAATAATAGATTCCAGAGTTCCAGTCATTGTGTAACGATGTTAGAACTCGTAACCAGAGTCTGTGTCATTGCCACTACAGTTCAGTAAAAGTATCCAGAGTTCATACGATTGCCACTTGAAACCAGTAAAAGTATCCAGAACAACTGCCACGAGAGGCCAGTAAAAGTATCCAGAAGCCATGTCATTGCCACTAGAGATCGTAAAACAGTGTCCAGAGTCCAAGTCATTGACAAAAGAGGCCAGTATAAGTATCCAGAGTCCTATTCGTTGTCACTAGATATCAGAACTAGTATTGAAAGTCCCTGTCACTGCCACTAGAGGTCAGTATTACTATCCTGAGTCCCAGTCATTGCTACTAGAGGTCGTAAAACAGTGTCCAGAGTCCAAGTCATTGGCAAAAGAGATTAATAAAAGTATCAAGAGTCCCATTCATTGTAACTAGATGTCAGAACTATTATTCAAAGTCCCCTGTCACTGCCACTAGAGATCAGTATTACTATCCAGAGTCCCTTTCCTTACCACTAGAGGTCAGTATACTATCCAGAGTCCATATCACTGCAGTTGAAATCAGTACTAGCATCTAGGGTCCCAGTAACTGCCAACAGAGGTCATTTAAAGTATCTAGAGTCCATGTCATTGCCAATAAAATATATCCTAGCTTCCAGAGTCCTAGACATTGCAAATAGAGTTCAGTACTTGTATCCAAAGTCCCTGTCTTTGTAAATAAATATCAGTAAAAGTATCGAGCGTCCCTGTCATTACCTCTCATTACCACTAGATGTCATCCCTGACCTCTTTAGTTCAGTACTAGTATCCAGAGTCCCTGTCATAGCCACTAGAGGCCAGTACTTGTATCCAGAGTCCCATTCTTGATACTAGATGTAAGTAGAATTATCCAGAATCCCTTTCATGACCACTAGATGTAAATTCTAGTCCCAGTCATTTCCAAAGGAGGTCAGTTAAAGTATCCAGAGTCCCTGTAAATGCAACTAAAGGTCAGTAAAGTATCAAGAGCCCCAGTCGTGTTTGCATTAGAGGTCAGAAGAAGTATCCAGAGTCCCTATAAGTACCGCTAGTCGTCAGTAAAAGTATCCAGAGTCTTAGTCATTGCCACTAGATGTCAGAACTAGTATTCAAAGTCCCTGTCACTAACACAGAGGTTAGTATGACTATTCAGAGTCCCTGTCATTGCAACTGGAGGTCAGTAAAATATCCAGAGTCCATGTCATTTCCACTAGAGATCAGCACTAGTATCCAGAGTCCCTATCATTGCAACAAGAGATCATTACCAGTATCTAGTGTCCCAGTAATTGCCAAAAGAAGTCATTTAAAGTAGCCAGAGTCCCTGCTCTTGCCACTAAAGGCCAGTACTAGCATCCAGAGTACTAGACATTGACACTAGAGGTCAGTACTTGTATCTGGAGTCCCTGGCATTGCCACTAAATATCATTAAAAGTAACGAGATTCCATGTCATTGCCACTAGAGTTCAGTACTAAAACCCAGAACCCCTGTCATTGCCACCAGAGGTCAGTAAAAGTATCCAGAGTCCAGTTCTTGATACTAGAGGTCAGTAAAAGTATCCAGAGTCCCAGGCATTGCCACAAGAGTTTAGTATAAGTATCAAGTGGGCTTGTCATTGCCAATATAGGCCAATAAGAGTATCCAAAGTCCCTATCATTGTTACTAGATGCCTGTGCAATTATCCAGAGTCCCCTCCATTGCCACTTTGGGTCAGTACTAGTACCTTTATTCATAGTCACTGCTACAAGAGGTCAGAACTAGTATCATGAGTCCCTGTCACTGCCACTAGAGGGCAGTACTAGCATCCAGTGTCTCAGTCGTTCCTACTAGAGGTCAGTGAAATATCCAGAGTCCCAGTCATTGCCACTAGAGTTCAGTACTAGTATCCAGAATCCCAGCAATTGCCACTGGAGATCAGTTCAAGTATCCCGAATCCCTGCCAATGCAACTATAGGTCAATTAAATTATCCAGAGTCGCAGACATTGTCATTAGAGGTCAGTAAAAGTTTTAAGAGCCCCTGCCATTGCCACAATTGGGTAATAAAAGTGTCTAGAGTCACTGTCATTGTCACCAGATATCATTCCTAGAATCTAGAGTCCCTTCCATTGCGACTAGGGGCTAGTACTAGAATCCAGAGTCCTCCACTCTGCTACAAATAAACTGTACTCTTAACCATAATTGTAGGTACTTCTACAGAGGGTCAATACTAGTATGCCTTGTTGCAATCACTGCTACAGGCGGTCATTATAAGTATCCATAGTCCCAGGTTATGCAACAAAAGGTCAAATCTAGTAAATAGAGTCTGTGTCTTGCCACGAGAGGTCAGTATTGGTATTCTCAGTCCCAGTCACTACTACTAGAGGTCAGTCCTAATATCCTTAGACCCATTATCTGCTACTAGTGGTCAGTACTTGTATCTGTATTCCCAGTCTCCGCTAGTTTCCATAGTCAAAGTCTCTACTGTTATAGGCCAGTACTAGTATCCACAGCCCAATTCTCTGATACTACATATAAGTACCACTCTACTGTCTATATATTATACTAGAGGACTTTGAAAACGCATCACCATATTTTTGCACTTTTCTTGTAAATCGTATATGCGATTGAAAAGTTACTCGCAGGTTTTAATGTGCAACCCAGAATTGGTATGAATCAGTCATTTATTTGACTGCACTATGACGCGACGATACTGATGACGTCACATGGGTACATACAGCATCCAGCACCTTTCTTCACAAATAAATGAAGCTTTTTGATTATTTTTATGTTTAAACTGTGGCGTATATGATGCCATGTTACCAAAAGAGTTTATAGACTTTTTTCTAATTAAAAGTAATTGATAACTTCAAAATTTCGAAAATAAACGTCAAATTTGAACATCAATTTATAGCTCCTTTTTAGAATCATCTCCATAACTTACCTTTATGCACGATTTCATTACTGATATTGATTACATACACTGACAAGCATGTGGGAAAGACGTTTTGGTGTTAATCGTTGCAGGAGATCTGCTGTCATGTGATCGAGAACGTCTTAAAAGTTTACGATAACGTCACTTGCACAACACAAAAGACACGTGATACAAGCGTAATTTATGAATAATCTGTCATTTGTGTATGCCCTTAGCCTCTCCAAATAAAACCGGACGTAAGAAATCGAACCTTTGAAAGGCCCAAGACGTTGAATTTTATTACTAGACTATAGTAATCAGGATGGGTGGGGTATGTCCATAATTTTAAGGGAGTGTAATTTTGAGAATACCAAACTGTCAATTCATTTCTTATCCTTCAATGATGAATGTGCAGTCGTGAAAGAAGCAAAGGACGCAAATTCGTTGATTCAGGAATCAAAACTCACGCATGTTAAATTGCAGCTGAATTTGTGTCCTTCAAAATTGACCACCCCTGTCTTAAACCGGACACTTTTTCAATACCTTATAGTACATTTACAATCATGAATTTTCTAGGACAGACCACAAGATGGTCATACTATAATATGCAATAAGAACTATCTCGCTGACATTCTCAGGGTTTGTGAAATAAAGGATTCAATCTGGGTGATGCGTTTTCAAAGTCCTTTAGTATATTATATTCACGATGAAGCTATATTTGTTGCAATATGACCCAGTAAAAGAACATGATTCGTACTAATTGATGTTCTTATACTCATTACTTTTCATTTGTTTCCGTTTACAGAGGTTGTACCTTTAATTGTTTGGTTATGCACCAGTCATTTGTATCCCCCCACCCCCTCGGGGCCGGGAAATAGCAGGTCTTTTAACTTCTCAATTTTCAAAACCCTGCTAAAAGCCCAGCAAAATGTGAGATAAAATCCCTGCTAAATGCCCCCGACCCCGGGGGTTGACAAAAATGACCTAAATCATTTGAATAAGCTTTCTATCTTTTTCCCTCCGCATGAAAAGCTTTAGTTGGGCCAGTGGTTTCAGATAATTTACCAATATATTGTCCATGCATAACACAGAAACTATAAGAGGTACCGACTTGAAACTTCACTGGTAGATAGATCTCGATGAGGAAAAGTACAGTGTACAAGAACCGTACCTTTTTCGCATAGTTTAGGAGTTATTGCCCTTTGTTTTTTTCACACTTAAATTGTGTACGAAGCTAAACACAACAACTACATGTATAACAGGTATCAACTTGAAACTTCAATGGTAGATAGATCTCGATGAGGAGAGATTATGTGTGCAAAGATCCAAATCTCTCATTTGCATAATTTAGAAGTTATTGCCCTTTGTAATACTTTAACTTTGTCCAGAGCAGAACATAAATGCTAATAGTGATATCAACTTGCAGGTATTGAACAACCGTATATTTGGGAGTATCTATCGTTTCTACCGATTCTCTAGATTTCTGAATCCATAGAAAGGTGGTGGTTGGGAGGGGGGTCAGGAGATCCGGATCCCCCCCCCCCCCCGGAAAATAACAAGTGTTATAGGTTTATTTAGGAATGAGTATGAGGACCTACACACCCCATCCCTACCCCACAGAGCTATAAAAACTTGGAGGGAGCGCAGTGGCTCAGTGGTAGAATGCTTGACTCGAGACCGAAGGGCCGCGGGTTCGAGCCTCACCGGCGTCACTGCGTTGTGTCCTTGAGCAAGAACATTAATCCTAGCTTAGTACTGGTTTAATCCAGGAAGACCCGTCCCTTTATAACTGAAAGATTGATGATGGGACGTAAAGAACCAAAAACCAACAAAACAAATAAAAAAAATTGGACTATCCAACCCTCCTTCCTTGGAATTTTTAGTTCCCTTAGAATGGTCAATTGGAACACTCTGTAAAAAGCAGTAAAAGACGACTAAAACATCAGTCAGGGTTGGGCCTCCCCCACTGATACGATAATTTCTTGATTTGCCCCAGCCCGAGAACATGCGAATTGGCCACCAAGTTGAACCCCTTTTGGTTTATATTGGCAAATATATAGGTAGATGTTCAAGTAGGTGCGCTGTTAAGAGGACCTTTCAAACAAGCCCTATTTAAACGACACTCAAGGGGACATATCGTAGATTTGATCCCAGCACTTAAGCCCCGCTATGTCCCCGGTAAACCCGGCCCCAAGGGGGCCAGGCTTCATTATCTCATAAACGTCGAACACTTTTTTTTTATTCAATGCGGATGAAAGCCCGTGCGCACGAGGCACGAACACAGTTGTCTCAAATGCGTTCGATATTTAAAACAAAACGGCATGAGCGGGGATAACCAAATCCTGCAAAACACACACGCACGCTCACGCACACACACAAATGGCTTGTGTCCTGGCTGTATGATATTTTTTGCGGTGGAAGCCTGTTTAAGTTAAAAAAGTATTAGGTTTGCATAGATTTACCTTTAGCGCTCAGGACCATTTTAGAGTCTGCTCAGCGCACCATAATAGATGCCAGTCGGGACCAATATAGAGGCCGGTTAGGACAAGTTTAGATGCCAGGACCAGTTTAGATGCCAGGACCACTTTAGATGATGCACACCCGTTAAATCAAGATTTATTGCTAATTCTAGTTCTTGTACAACAACAGAACTTTCTAAATTGTTAACCTCATGTCTTACAGCTGTTAAAACATGCTATCAAGTATTATGAAAAGGTATATGAGAGATCAGGTAAAATTTATTTTGGTCTATTATTCAATTTAGATAAACTTAAAACTAGAGATTCCAATGCGACCAGTTTGTCTACTTATGATTTTTCTACTCTTTACACTACTTTACCTCATGATTTAATTAAGGATAAGCTTATTGATCTTATTGAAAGAACCTTCCAGAGAGAAGGCTCTCCGTACCTTGCATGTTATGACAGAAATGCATTTTTTACTTCAGAAAAACCTAAAAAATATCATGCATGGTCGTGTCAAAATGTATGTAATGCGCTGACCTTTTTATTGGACAACATTTTTATTCAAATTAGCACCAAGCTGTATAGACAAATAGTTGGGATTCCTATGGGCACTAATTGTGCTCCCCTGGTTGCAGCTTTATTCCTGTTTTGTTATGAGAGGGACTTTATGATGTCTCTTTCTGATGATAAGCAGTCTGATGTTAATGATGCGTTTAACACTACATCCAGATATTTGGACAATATTTTAAATATTAATAATGTTTGTTTTGACAATATGGTGAGTCAAATATACAATTCAGAGCTCCAACTGAATAAAACCAATACCTCTGATACCGAAGCCGCATTTTTAGACTTGCATTTGTCAATTTCTAATGATATATTTTCTACCAAAATTTATGATAAACGTGACGACTTTGATTTTGAAATTGTCAATTTTCCATTTTTAGATGGTGATGTTCCTCGTTCTACATCCTATGGAATCTATATCTCTCAACTCATTCGTTTTGCTAGAGCATATAGCTATGTTGCTGACTTCAACTTTCGCAATAAATTGTAAACTCAGAAACTTCTTAAACAAGGCTATCGGTATCATAAACTTCACAAAACATTTTCAAAATTTTATAGACGATACTATGATTTGATTTCTAAATTCCATGTTGGACTTAAATCTTCCTTGCGCCAAGGACTTTCAGAACCTGATTTCTATGGTGACTTGGTTTATAAATTGAAGAAGATTGTTGGCTCTAATAATTTTTCAGCGCAGTTTATTAAAATAATTTCCCATTATAAAAAGATTCGCTATAACATTAATGTATTGCAACAGTCTGCATGCTTGGTGGTCGACCCAATCACAGTTGGCAGCTTTGCTTTCCTCTTTAATTGCACGCGGGTGGGTCGGACTTCAGAATCTTTGATAGTTCCGACTTAAAGACTTATCTATTGGTGAGATGGTAGGGGCCTGATGCTTTGGCTGTTTGTCGGGCCCACCGGGGTTTACCTGTTGGATTTCTTTTGCTTTGGCATTCAGTTTTATTTACTGTTGAGTCCTAATCTTTGCTTTATCTCCTTGTTATATCTTGATTTATATATTTTAGGAGATGATGCATTGATAAGTTAGGGGTCTTTCATGCAAACCAAATATCTATGTGTACTGATCCACTTCTAATTTAAGGGTGAGGTTGACGCGTTAAACCGATTTAAGCCCTCCAGTAAAATATTTTACTGACCGTTCCAAGGTGGTACTTCTTTTGTGGATCTTTTATGTTTTTGTTCTGTCTCTTGTTTGCTATGTCTTTGTGCACGTCTGTTTATATGTGATTTGTGGTCACCTACTGGGAAAGGGCTGACCTCTTGGCTCTCGTTTGTGATGTCTAACTATGAGTTTGCCACTTTCCCATTGGTATCCTGTGTCAGGTGTGGTACTTGATTGTATCGATTCCTGATCTTTGCACCCTTACGTACTTTAAGTACTTACTTTCAGACCTTCATAGAGTCTGAAGTCCGACCCATCAGCGTGTTATTAAAATTATAAGAGCCAACAATCTGTTTCAATTTATACACCAAGTCACCATAGAATTCACGTTCCGAAAGTCCTTGTCGCAAGAGAGATTTAAGTCCAACTCTAATATCAATTAGACAACTCTACTATGAAAATCGATGCACAATAGCTGCATTTAACAATTCTACTCTGAATTCTGATGCCAAAAAGTAACATGAGTAAGCTCTACTATTAATATATATGCCGACAAATGGCCTTAGACAACTCCACTATGAATGCCTACAGGTGATTTTAGTAAGCTCTACTATAAATTTGTATACTACAAATGGCATTCGTCAACTCTATTAATTCTTATAACAGTTTTTTTGCATAAGACTACTCTACTAAGAAATATGATACCTACAATTAGTCTTAGATAACTATACAATGGACATTTATACACACTAGCGACATTGAACAATTCATCTGAGAATTGTGATGTCTACAAGTGGCATAAGTAAGCTATACTAGGAATATGGATGTCAGACAACTCCACTATAAATTCTTAAAACAGCTATTTGCACAAGACAATTCTAATAGAAAATATGATACCTACAAGTGGTCTTAGACATCCTTACTATGGACATTTATGCACAATAACTGCATTAAACAATTCTTCTAAGAATCCTGATGCCAACTATTGTCACTAGTAAAGTCTAGCATGAAGACAACTCAACTATCCATTCAAATAACAGTTATTTGCATTAGACAATTCTACTTATAAATGTGATACCAACAAGTGGTCTTAGACAACTCTACTATCGGAAATGATTCAAATTAGCTGCATTAAACAATTCTATTAGGAATGTGGATTGCTACAAGTGGCTTTTGTAAGCTCTAATATGACTTTGTTTGTTTATACTAGCTGCATTAAAAAGTTCTACTAAGAATTATAATGCCCTTAAGTGGCATTAGTAAGCCTTACTATGAATTTGGATGTCGACAAGTGGCCCAGACTTCTCTACTATCAATTATAATAACAGCGTTTTGGATTAGACAATTCTACTAAGAAATATGATACCTACAAATAACCTCAGATAACTGTACTCAAGTAAGCTGCGTCTGGCCGGGTAAACATGCAAGCCAGGATTTTTAAGGCGTGTGTTACAATGGTCTATGATTGTGGGTTCGTCTGGGTCTATGGCAATTGTAGTGTAAGAGGGCTTAAAATAAAAAGATTATGTTAGTTTCTCAATTTATTTAGATCATCAATTCAAAGCATAGATTAATATCTTAAGACACTATCAGACATGTTGCGTGTGACATGAAAAAATACTGAGGTAATAACTTAATTAACAATAAACTATGCAAATATATGCAGGGTTGAGACGTTGCACCTATATGTATGTTTAGGCAAAGATGAAACCTTATTCATACAAGCTCCTGCACACAAGGGTGAAACTCAAGGGTGAACTTACGAAAGATGTATGTTCAGGCATACGTGAAACCTTATACAGGCAAAGGAAAAACCTTATACAGGCAAGGGTGAAACCTTATACAGGCAAAGACGAAACATTATACAGGCAAAGGTGAAACCTTATACATCAATACATTAGATTTATCTATAAAATAAGTGTTACATATAGAGAAAAAGTTGAACAGTCATATATTAGATTGATCTTATGAGTGAAAATGGTCTTAAAGGATAGGAGTTATCTTTTAAGTAAAAGTACCCTTTAAAAGAAAATTTATCTAACTTTACAAGGATTTGGGTTAATACACTAACTGTCATACAAGAGGTACCCAAATATGAAGTTGGCCTCAAAAATTATTATACATCCAAATGTCTATATGCACCCAGACTTAAATAAGTCACCAAAACATTAGTAAATGATAGAGAGCATTTACAGTCAATGCTTCCACTTTGCAAAAAGGGAGATTAAACAAGGAAAACAGATTATGCTTTTGATTAAATCTAGAGACATCAGAATGTGTTTTTCTGGGAAAACCTGACTTTTCAGATTCCGTGGAAATGGCTGTCTGTTTATATTGACGTTAGGCAAACAAAGCACGGCATAATGCTAGTGAAAAAACCTGAGTAGATCCCGAAAGTTAACACTAACTAACTGTAGCCTAAACTTTGTCACTGGACCATTTTCTCATTAGAAAAAATCATAAATATTATTGAAACCACTAAAAAATAGGATGTCGAATTTTGACGTCAGAATTGACGTTTTTGATGTCTGAGGATCTCCAAGCATAATTCTCGAAGAAAACGTCCATGTATTTAATAAAGCTCAAGCAGAAAGAAAATTTACGCGTTTAAAGCAGTATTCAGAGTTAACGTTAAGTTGTTTCAGAATGCTTCTGGAAGGGGGCCAGCTGACGATTTCCATGATCCGCAATCTATGCAAAGACTTTTCAAAACAACAAACCGGTTGTTGATTCAGATTTTGCTTTTCTTTACCTTGTTTCAACAGTTTACTACTGGGGTCAGGCTGGTTACGTGCATACCGACACGATTACGAAATCAATAACTACTCTGAACCTGCTGTAATTGGACGAATACATGCTGCTTCCATGAATTTATATCATTTGCACTAAAACTTGCATCATATTGTTTGCTTACAATGAATCAGTGTATTTGTTGCGTTTCTTTATTCCCTAAGTATAGTAAAAAAAGAATTAAAAGTGAATAATGGGCACAAAGTGAATATATCCAGAAATTACCACAATCATATACTACAGAACAGCGCATGGCACCGCGAGGAAGAGTCTAAAGAAAAGTCCACGAACAATAACAGCGACATGACATTCAGAACACAACAAAAGTAAAGCAACAAGCTCTCTCTTGCCTAATAGCAAGATGATAGCAAAACTAGAAAGGACACAACTGATTGCAAAACAAAGCAAGACCCAACACCAAATCCCCACAAACAATGGAGCAACAAAAAAAATGATTTAACAGCAAAACAGCCTTACTTTTCATTTACCACCTTTGCTCAAAACAACCATAAGGAGGATTAAGACATTACATCGATATAGGGGTGTAACTGTTTGGATGAATATGGGGTTGGTATAGTGAGCAGTGGGCACCTGAACTTTGCTTATATCCCTCTAGAGCATCCCCATTACTCTCCATTCCCTGCCCCACTACATCGCCATTTTTAAGCCCTAAAAGCCCAACCCAACGGAGGTACACCTACTAGGCAGTGGGCAGGACACCTGGGCCTACCTACCCATGGGGCTCACCACACCCTGTATGCTCGATTATTCCCAGGCTGCGCACCTGAACTTTGCATATATCCCTGTATATAGTATACCCATTACTGGCTACCGGGCCCCACTACATCGCCACTTTTAAGCCCTAAAAGCCCAACCCGACGGGGGTACACCTACTAGGCAGTGGGCAGGACACCCGGACCTACCTCCCCATGGGGCTCACCACACCCTGTATGCTCGAAAATTCCAAGGCTGCGCACCGGAACTTCACATATATCCCCCTATAGCATCTACCCTGCCCCACTTCATCGCCATTTCTAAGCCCTTAAAGCCCAACCCGACGGGGGTACACCTACTAGGCAGTGGGCAGGACACCTGGGCCTACCTACCCATGGGGCTCACTACACCCTGTATGCTCGATTATTCCCAGGCTGCGCACCTGAACTTTGCATATATCCCTGTATATAGTATACCCATTACTGGCTACCGGGCCCCACTACATCGCCACTTTTAAGCCCTAAAAGCCCAACCCGACGGGGGTACACCTACTAGGCAGTGGGCAGGACACCCGGACCTACCTCCCCATGGGGCTCACCACACCCTGTATGCTCGAAAATTCCAAGGCTGCGCACCGGAACTTCACATATATCCCCCTATAGCATCTACCCTGCCCCACTTCATCGCCATTTCTAAGCCCTTAAAGCCCAACCCGACGGGGGTACACCTACTAGGCAGTGGGCAGGACACCTGGGCCTACCTACCCATGGGGCTCACCACACCCTGTATGCTCGATTATTCCCAGGCTGCGCACCTGAACTTTGCATATATCCCTGTATATAGTATACCCATTACTGGCTACCGGGCCCCACTACATCGCCACTTTTAAGCCCTAAAAGCCCAACCCGACGGGGGTACACCTACTAGGCAGTGGGCAGGACACCCGGACCTACCTCCCCATGGGGCTCACCACACCCTGTATGCTCGAAAATTCCAAGGCTGCGCACCGGAACTTCACAGATATCCCCCTATAGCATCTACCCTGCCCCACTTCATCGCCATTTCTAAGCCCTTAAAGCCCAACCCGACGGGGGTACACCTACTAGGCAGTGGGCAGGACACCTGGGCCTACCTACCCATGGGGCTCACCACACCCTGTATGCTCGATTATTCCCAGGCTGCGCACCTGAACTTTGCATATATCCCTGTATATAGTATACCCATTACTGGCTACCGGGCCCCACTACATCGCCACTTTTAAGCCCTAAAAGCCCAACCCGACAGGGGTACACCTACTAGGCAGTGGGCAGGACACCCGGACCTACCTCCCCATGGGGCTCACCACACCCTGTATGCTCGAAAATTCCAAGGCTGCGCACCGGAACTTCACATATATCCCCCTATAGCATCTACCCTGCCCCACTTCATCGCCATTTCTAAGCCCTTAAAGCCCAACCCGACGGGGGTACACCTACTAGGCAGTGGGCAGGACACCTGGGCCTACCTACCCATGGGGCTCACCACACCCTGTATGCTCGATTATTCCCAGGCTGCGCACCTGAACTTTGCATATATCCCTGTATATAGTATACCCATTACTGGCTACCGGGCCCCACTACATCGCCACTTTTAAGCCCTAAAAGCCCAACCCGACGGGGGTACACCTACTAGGCAGTGGGCAGGACACCCGGACCTACCTCCCCATGGGGCTCACCACACCCTGTATGCTCGAAAATTCCAAGGCTGCGCACCGGAACTTCACATATATCCCCCTATAGCATCTACCCTGCCCCACTTCATCGCCATTTCTAAGCCCTTAAAGCCCTACCCGACGGGGGTACACCTACTAGGCAGTGGGCAGGACACCTGGGCCTACCTACCCATGGGGCTCACCACACCCTGTATGCTCGATTATTCCCAGGCTGCGCACCTGAACTTTGCATATATCCCTGTATATAGTATACCCATTACTGGCTACCGGGCCCCACTACATCGCCACTTTTAAGCCCTAAAAGCCCAACCCGACGGGGGTACACCTACTAGGCAGTGGGCAGGACACCCGGACCTACCTCCCCATGGGGCTCACCACACCCTGTATGCTCGAAAATTCCAAGGCTGCGCACCGGAACTTCACATATATCCACCTATAGCATCTACCCTGCCCCACTTCATCGCCATTTCTAAGCCCTTAAAGCCCAACCCGACGGGGGTACACCTACTAGGCAGTGGGCAGGACACCTGGGCCTACCTACCCATGGGGCTCACCACACCCTGTATGCTCGATTATTCCCAGGCTGCGCACCTGAACTTTGCATATATCCCTGTATATAGTATACCCATTACTGGCTACCGGGCCCCACTACATCGCCACTTTTAAGCCCTAAAAGCCCAACCCGACGGGGGTACACCTACTAGGCAGTGGGCAGGACACCCGGACCTACCTCCCCATGGGGCTCACCACACCCTGTATGCTCGAAAATTCCAAGGCTGCGCACCGGAACTTCACATATATCCACCTATAGCATCTACCCTGCCCCACTTCATCGCCATTTCTAAGCCCTTAAAGCCCAACCCGACGGGGGTACACCTACTAGGCAGTGGGCAGGACACCCGGACCTACCTCCCCATGGGGCTCACCACACCCTGTATGCTCGAAAATTCCAAGGCTGCGCACCGGAACTTCACATATATCCCCCTATAGCATCTACCCTGCCCCACTTCATCGCCATTTCTAAGCCCTTAAAGCCCTACCCGACGGGGGTACACCTACTAGGCAGTGGGCAGGACACCTGGGCCTACCTACCCATGGGGCTCACCACACCCTGTATGCTCGATTATTCCCAGGCTGCGCACCTGAACTTTGCATATATCCCTGTATATAGTATACCCATTACTGGCTACCGGGCCCCACTACATCGCCACTTTTAAGCCCTAAAAGCCCAACCCGACGGGGGTACACCTACTAGGCAGTGGGCAGGACACCCGGACCTACCTCCCCATGGGGCTCACCACACCCTGTATGCTCGAAAATTCCAAGGCTGCGCACCGGAACTTCACATATATCCACCTATAGCATCTACCCTGCCCCACTTCATCGCCATTTCTAAGCCCTTAAAGCCCAACCCGACGGGGGTACACCTACTAGGCAGTGGGCAGGACACCTGGGCCTACCTACCCATGGGGCTCACCACACCCTGTATGCTCGATTATTCCCAGGCTGCGCACCTGAACTTTGCATATATCCCTGTATATAGTATACCCATTACTGGCTACCGGGCCCCACTACATCGCCACTTTTAAGCCCTAAAAGCCCAACCCGACGGGGGTACACCTACTAGGCAGTGGGCAGGACACCCGGACCTACCTCCCCATGGGGCTCACCACACCCTGTATGCTCGAAAATTCCAAGGCTGCGCACCGGAACTTCACATATATCCACCTATAGCATCTACCCTGCCCCACTTCATCGCCATTTCTAAGCCCTTAAAGCCCAACCCGACGGGGGTACACCTACTAGGCAGTGGGCAGGACACCTGGGCCTACCTACCCATGGGGCTCACCACACCCTGTATGCTCGATTATTCCCAGGCTGCGCACCTGAACTTTGCATATATCCCTGTATATAGTATACCCATTACTGGCTACCGGGCCCCACTACATCGCCACTTTTAAGCCCTAAAAGCCCAACCCGACGGGGGTACACCTACTAGGCAGTGGGCAGGACACCCGGACCTACCTCCCCATGGGGCTCACCACACCCTGTATGCTCGAAAATTCCAAGGCTGCGCACCGGAACTTCACATATATCCACCTATAGCATCTACCCTGCCCCACTTCATCGCCATTTCTAAGCCCTTAAAGCCCAACCCGACGGGGGTACACCTACTAGGCAGTGGGCAGGACACCTGGGCCTACCTACCCATGGGGCTCACCACACCCTGTATGCTCGATTATTCCCAGGCTGCGCACCTGAACTTTGCATATATCCCTGTATATAGTATACCCATTACTGGCTACCGGGCCCCACTACATCGCCACTTTTAAGCCCTAAAAGCCCAACCCGACGGGGGTACACCTACTAGGCAGTGGGCAGGACACCCGGACCTACCTCCCCATGGGGCTCACCACACCCTGTATGCTCGAAAATTCCAAGGCTGCGCACCGGAACTTCACATATATCCACCTATAGCATCTACCCTGCCCCACTTCATCGCCATTTCTAAGCCCTTAAAGCCCAACCCGACGGGGGTACACCTACTAGGCAGTGGGCAGGACACCTGGGCCTACCTACCCATGGGGCTCACCACACCCTGTATGCTCGATTATTCCCAGGCTGCGCACCTGAACTTTGCATATATCCCTGTATATAGTATACCCATTACTGGCTACCGGGCCCCACTACATCGCCACTTTTAAGCCCTAAAAGCCCAACCCGACGGGGGTACACCTACTAGGCAGTGGGCAGGACACCCGGACCTACCTCCCCATGGGGCTCACCACACCCTGTATGCTCGAAAATTCCAAGGCTGCGCACCGGAACTTCACATATATCCACCTATAGCATCTACCCTGCCCCACTTCATCGCCATTTCTAAGCCCTTAAAGCCCAACCCGACGGGGGTACACCTACTAGGCAGTGGGCAGGACACCTGGGCCTACCTACCCATGGGGCTCACCACACCCTGTATGCTCGATTATTCCCAGGCTGCGCACCTGAACTTTGCATATATCCCTGTATATAGTATACCCATTACTGGCTACCGGGCCCCACTACATCGCCACTTTTAAGCCCTAAAAGCCCAACCCGACGGGGGTACACCTACTAGGCAGTGGGCAGGACACCCGGACCTACCTCCCCATGGGGCTCACCACACCCTGTATGCTCGAAAATTCCAAGGCTGCGCACCGGAACTTCACATATATCCACCTATAGCATCTACCCTGCCCCACTTCATCGCCATTTCTAAGCCCTTAAAGCCCAACCCGACGGGGGTACACCTACTAGGCAGTGGGCAGGACACCTGGGCCTACCTACCCATGGGGCTCACCACACCCTGTATGCTCGATTATTCCCAGGCTGCGCACCTGAACTTTGCATATATCCCTGTATATAGTATACCCATTACTGGCTACCGGGCCCCACTACATCGCCACTTTTAAGCCCTAAAAGCCCAACCCGACGGGGGTACACCTACTAGGCAGTGGGCAGGACACCCGGACCTACCTCCCCATGGGGCTCACCACACCCTGTATGCTCGAAAATTCCAAGGCTGCGCACCGGAACTTCACATATATCCACCTATAGCATCTACCCTGCCCCACTTCATCGCCATTTCTAAGCCCTTAAAGCCCAACCCGACGGGGGTACACCTACTAGGCAGTGGGCAGGACACCTGGGCCTACCTACCCATGGGGCTCACCACACCCTGTATGCTCGATTATTCCCAGGCTGCGCACCTGAACTTTGCATATATCCCTGTATATAGTATACCCATTACTGGCTACCGGGCCCCACTACATCGCCACTTTTAAGCCCTAAAAGCCCAACCCGACGGGGGTACACCTACTAGGCAGTGGGCAGGACACCCGGACCTACCTCCCCATGGGGCTCACCACACCCTGTATGCTCGAAAATTCCAAGGCTGCGCACCGGAACTTCACATATATCCACCTATAGCATCTACCCTGCCCCACTTCATCGCCATTTCTAAGCCCTTAAAGCCCAACCCGACGGGGGTACACCTACTAGGCAGTGGGCAGGACACCTGGGCCTACCTACCCATGGGGCTCACCACACCCTGTATGCTCGATTATTCCCAGGCTGCGCACCTGAACTTTGCATATATCCCTGTATATAGTATACCCATTACTGGCTACCGGGCCCCACTACATCGCCACTTTTAAGCCCTAAAAGCCCAACCCGACGGGGGTACACCTACTAGGCAGTGGGCAGGACACCCGGACCTACCTCCCCATGGGGCTCACCACACCCTGTATGCTCGAAAATTCCAAGGCTGCGCACCGGAACTTCACATATATCCACCTATAGCATCTACCCTGCCCCACTTCATCGCCATTTCTAAGCCCTTAAAGCCCAACCCGACGGGGGTACACCTACTAGGCAGTGGGCAGGACACCTGGGCCTACCTACCCATGGGGCTCACCACACCCTGTATGCTCGATTATTCCCAGGCTGCGCACCTGAACTTTGCATATATCCCTGTATATAGTATACCCATTACTGGCTACCGGGCCCCACTACATCGCCACTTTTAAGCCCTAAAAGCCCAACCCGACGGGGGTACACCTACTAGGCAGTGGGCAGGACACCCGGACCTACCTCCCCATGGGGCTCACCACACCCTGTATGCTCGAAAATTCCAAGGCTGCGCACCGGAACTTCACATATATCCACCTATAGCATCTACCCTGCCCCACTTCATCGCCATTTCTAAGCCCTTAAAGCCCAACCCGACGGGGGTACACCTACTAGGCAGTGGGCAGGACACCTGGGCCTACCTACCCATGGGGCTCACCACACCCTGTATGCTCGATTATTCCCAGGCTGCGCACCTGAACTTTGCATATATCCCTGTATATAGTATACCCATTACTGGCTACCGGGCCCCACTACATCGCCACTTTTAAGCCCTAAAAGCCCAACCCGACGGGGGTACACCTACTAGGCAGTGGGCAGGACACCCGGACCTACCTCCCCATGGGGCTCACCACACCCTGTATGCTCGAAAATTCCAAGGCTGCGCACCGGAACTTCACATATATCCACCTATAGCATCTACCCTGCCCCACTTCATCGCCATTTCTAAGCCCTTAAAGCCCAACCCGACGGGGGTACACCTACTAGGCAGTGGGCAGGACACCTGGGCCTACCTACCCATGGGGCTCACCACACCCTGTATGCTCGATTATTCCCAGGCTGCGCACCTGAACTTTGCATATATCCCTGTATATAGTATACCCATTACTGGCTACCGGGCCCCACTACATCGCCACTTTTAAGCCCTAAAAGCCCAACCCGACGGGGGTACACCTACTAGGCAGTGGGCAGGACACCCGGACCTACCTCCCCATGGGGCTCACCACACCCTGTATGCTCGAAAATTCCAAGGCTGCGCACCGGAACTTCACATATATCCACCTATAGCATCTACCCTGCCCCACTTCATCGCCATTTCTAAGCCCTTAAAGCCCAACCCGACGGGGGTACACCTACTAGGCAGTGGGCAGGACACCTGGGCCTACCTACCCATGGGGCTCACCACACCCTGTATGCTCGATTATTCCCAGGCTGCGCACCTGAACTTTGCATATATCCCTGTATATAGTATACCCATTACTGGCTACCGGGCCCCACTACATCGCCACTTTTAAGCCCTAAAAGCCCAACCCGACGGGGGTACACCTACTAGGCAGTGGGCAGGACACCCGGACCTACCTCCCCATGGGGCTCACCACACCCTGTATGCTCGAAAATTCCAAGGCTGCGCACCGGAACTTCACATATATCCACCTATAGCATCTACCCTGCCCCACTTCATCGCCATTTCTAAGCCCTTAAAGCCCAACCCGACGGGGGTACACCTACTAGGCAGTGGGCAGGACACCTGGGCCTACCTACCCATGGGGCTCACCACACCCTGTATGCTCGATTATTCCCAGGCTGCGCACCTGAACTTTGCATATATCCCTGTATATAGTATACCCATTACTGGCTACCGGGCCCCACTACATCGCCACTTTTAAGCCCTAAAAGCCCAACCCGACGGGGGTACACCTACTAGGCAGTGGGCAGGACACCCGGACCTACCTCCCCATGGGGCTCACCACACCCTGTATGCTCGAAAATTCCAAGGCTGCGCACCGGAACTTCACATATATCCACCTATAGCATCTACCCTGCCCCACTTCATCGCCATTTCTAAGCCCTTAAAGCCCAACCCGACGGGGGTACACCTACTAGGCAGTGGGCAGGACACCTGGGCCTACCTACCCATGGGGCTCACCACACCCTGTATGCTCGATTATTCCCAGGCTGCGCACCTGAACTTTGCATATATCCCTGTATATAGTATACCCATTACTGGCTACCGGGCCCCACTACATCGCCACTTTTAAGCCCTAAAAGCCCAACCCGACGGGGGTACACCTACTAGGCAGTGGGCAGGACACCCGGACCTACCTCCCCATGGGGCTCACCACACCCTGTATGCTCGAAAATTCCAAGGCTGCGCACCGGAACTTCACATATATCCACCTATAGCATCTACCCTGCCCCACTTCATCGCCATTTCTAAGCCCTTAAAGCCCAACCCGACGGGGGTACACCTACTAGGCAGTGGGCAGGACACCTGGGCCTACCTACCCATGGGGCTCACCACACCCTGTATGCTCGATTATTCCCAGGCTGCGCACCTGAACTTTGCATATATCCCTGTATATAGTATACCCATTACTGGCTACCGGGCCCCACTACATCGCCACTTTTAAGCCCTAAAAGCCCAACCCGACGGGGGTACACCTACTAGGCAGTGGGCAGGACACCCGGACCTACCTCCCCATGGGGCTCACCACACCCTGTATGCTCGAAAATTCCAAGGCTGCGCACCGGAACTTCACATATATCCACCTATAGCATCTACCCTGCCCCACTTCATCGCCATTTCTAAGCCCTTAAAGCCCAACCCGACGGGGGTACACCTACTAGGCAGTGGGCAGGACACCTGGGCCTACCTACCCATGGGGCTCACCACACCCTGTATGCTCGATTATTCCCAGGCTGCGCACCTGAACTTTGCATATATCCCTGTATATAGTATACCCATTACTGGCTACCGGGCCCCACTACATCGCCACTTTTAAGCCCTAAAAGCCCAACCCGACGGGGGTACACCTACTAGGCAGTGGGCAGGACACCCGGACCTACCTCCCCATGGGGCTCACCACACCCTGTATGCTCGAAAATTCCAAGGCTGCGCACCGGAACTTCACATATATCCACCTATAGCATCTACCCTGCCCCACTTCATCGCCATTTCTAAGCCCTTAAAGCCCAACCCGACGGGGGTACACCTACTAGGCAGTGGGCAGGACACCTGGGCCTACCTACCCATGGGGCTCACCACACCCTGTATGCTCGATTATTCCCAGGCTGCGCACCTGAACTTTGCATATATCCCTGTATATAGTATACCCATTACTGGCTACCGGGCCCCACTACATCGCCACTTTTAAGCCCTAAAAGCCCAACCCGACGGGGGTACACCTACTAGGCAGTGGGCAGGACACCCGGACCTACCTCCCCATGGGGCTCACCACACCCTGTATGCTCGAAAATTCCAAGGCTGCGCACCGGAACTTCACATATATCCACCTATAGCATCTACCCTGCCCCACTTCATCGCCATTTCTAAGCCCTTAAAGCCCAACCCGACGGGGGTACACCTACTAGGCAGTGGGCAGGACACCTGGGCCTACCTACCCATGGGGCTCACCACACCCTGTATGCTCGATTATTCCCAGGCTGCGCACCTGAACTTTGCATATATCCCTGTATATAGTATACCCATTACTGGCTACCGGGCCCCACTACATCGCCACTTTTAAGCCCTAAAAGCCCAACCCGACGGGGGTACACCTACTAGGCAGTGGGCAGGACACCCGGACCTACCTCCCCATGGGGCTCACCACACCCTGTATGCTCGAAAATTCCAAGGCTGCGCACCGGAACTTCACATATATCCACCTATAGCATCTACCCTGCCCCACTTCATCGCCATTTCTAAGCCCTTAAAGCCCAACCCGACGGGGGTACACCTACTAGGCAGTGGGCAGGACACCTGGGCCTACCTACCCATGGGGCTCACCACACCCTGTATGCTCGATTATTCCCAGGCTGCGCACCTGAACTTTGCATATATCCCTGTATATAGTATACCCATTACTGGCTACCGGGCCCCACTACATCGCCACTTTTAAGCCCTAAAAGCCCAACCCGACGGGGGTACACCTACTAGGCAGTGGGCAGGACACCCGGACCTACCTCCCCATGGGGCTCACCACACCCTGTATGCTCGAAAATTCCAAGGCTGCGCACCGGAACTTCACATATATCCACCTATAGCATCTACCCTGCCCCACTTCATCGCCATTTCTAAGCCCTTAAAGCCCAACCCGACGGGGGTACACCTACTAGGCAGTGGGCAGGACACCTGGGCCTACCTACCCATGGGGCTCACCACACCCTGTATGCTCGATTATTCCCAGGCTGCGCACCTGAACTTTGCATATATCCCTGTATATAGTATACCCATTACTGGCTACCGGGCCCCACTACATCGCCACTTTTAAGCCCTAAAAGCCCAACCCGACGGGGGTACACCTACTAGGCAGTGGGCAGGACACCCGGACCTACCTCCCCATGGGGCTCACCACACCCTGTATGCTCGAAAATTCCAAGGCTGCGCACCGGAACTTCACATATATCCACCTATAGCATCTACCCTGCCCCACTTCATCGCCATTTCTAAGCCCTTAAAGCCCAACCCGACGGGGGTACACCTACTAGGCAGTGGGCAGGACACCTGGACCTACCTACCCATGGGGCTCACCACACCCTGTATGCTCGATTATTCCCAGGCTGCGCACCTGAACTTTGCATATATCCCTGTATATAGTATACCCATTACTGGCTACCGGGCCCCACTACATCGCCACTTTTAAGCCCTAAAAGCCCAACCCGACGGGGGTACACCTACTAGGCAGTGGGCAGGACACCCGGACCTACCTCCCCATGGGGCTCACCACACCCTGTATGCTCGAAAATTCCAAGGCTGCGCACCGGAACTTCACATATATCCACCTATAGCATCTACCCTGCCCCACTTCATCGCCATTTCTAAGCCCTTAAAGCCCAACCCGACGGGGGTACACCTACTAGGCAGTGGGCAGGACACCTGGGCCTACCTACCCATGGGGCTCACCACACCCTGTATGCTCGATTATTCCCAGGCTGCGCACCTGAACTTTGCATATATCCCTGTATATAGTATACCCATTACTGGCTACCGGGCCCCACTACATCGCCACTTTTAAGCCCTAAAAGCCCAACCCGACGGGGGTACACCTACTAGGCAGTGGGCAGGACACCCGGACCTACCTCCCCATGGGGCTCACCACACCCTGTATGCTCGAAAATTCCAAGGCTGCGCACCGGAACTTCACATATATCCACCTATAGCATCTACCCTGCCCCACTTCATCGCCATTTCTAAGCCCTTAAAGCCCAACCCGACGGGGGTACACCTACTAGGCAGTGGGCAGGACACCTGGGCCTACCTACCCATGGGGCTCACCACACCCTGTATGCTCGATTATTCCCAGGCTGCGCACCTGAACTTTGCATATATCCCTGTATATAGTATACCCATTACTGGCTACCGGGCCCCACTACATCGCCACTTTTAAGCCCTAAAAGCCCAACCCGACGGGGGTACACCTACTAGGCAGTGGGCAGGACACCCGGACCTACCTCCCCATGGGGCTCACCACACCCTGTATGCTCGAAAATTCCAAGGCTGCGCACCGGAACTTCACATATATCCACCTATAGCATCTACCCTGCCCCACTTCATCGCCATTTCTAAGCCCTTAAAGCCCAACCCGACGGGGGTACACCTACTAGGCAGTGGGCAGGACACCTGGGCCTACCTACCCATGGGGCTCACCACACCCTGTATGCTCGATTATTCCCAGGCTGCGCACCTGAACTTTGCATATATCCCTGTATATAGTATACCCATTACTGGCTACCGGGCCCCACTACATCGCCACTTTTAAGCCCTAAAAGCCCAACCCGACGGGGGTACACCTACTAGGCAGTGGGCAGGACACCCGGACCTACCTCCCCATGGGGCTCACCACACCCTGTATGCTCGAAAATTCCAAGGCTGCGCACCGGAACTTCACATATATCCACCTATAGCATCTACCCTGCCCCACTTCATCGCCATTTCTAAGCCCTTAAAGCCCAACCCGACGGGGGTACACCTACTAGGCAGTGGGCAGGACACCTGGACCTACCTACCCATGGGGCTCACCACACCCTGTATGCTCGATTATTCCCAGGCTGCGCACCTGAACTTTGCATATATCCCTGTATATAGTATACCCATTACTGGCTACCGGGCCCCACTACATCGCCACTTTTAAGCCCTAAAAGCCCAACCCGACGGGGGTACACCTACTAGGCAGTGGGCAGGACACCCGGACCTACCTCCCCATGGGGCTCACCACACCCTGTATGCTCGAAAATTCCAAGGCTGCGCACCGGAACTTCACATATATCCACCTATAGCATCTACCCTGCCCCACTTCATCGCCATTTCTAAGCCCTTAAAGCCCAACCCGACGGGGGTACACCTACTAGGCAGTGGGCAGGACACCTGGGCCTACCTACCCATGGGGCTCACCACACCCTGTATGCTCGATTATTCCCAGGCTGCGCACCTGAACTTTGCATATATCCCTGTATATAGTATACCCATTACTGGCTACCGGGCCCCACTACATCGCCACTTTTAAGCCCTAAAAGCCCAACCCGACGGGGGTACACCTACTAGGCAGTGGGCAGGACACCCGGACCTACCTCCCCATGGGGCTCACCACACCCTGTATGCTCGAAAATTCCAAGGCTGCGCACCGGAACTTCACATATATCCACCTATAGCATCTACCCTGCCCCACTTCATCGCCATTTCTAAGCCCTTAAAGCCCAACCCGACGGGGGTACACCTACTAGGCAGTGGGCAGGACACCTGGGCCTACCTACCCATGGGGCTCACCACACCCTGTATGCTCGATTATTCCCAGGCTGCGCACCTGAACTTTGCATATATCCCTGTATATAGTATACCCATTACTGGCTACCGGGCCCCACTACATCGCCACTTTTAAGCCCTAAAAGCCCAACCCGACGGGGGTACACCTACTAGGCAGTGGGCAGGACACCCGGACCTACCTCCCCATGGGGCTCACCACACCCTGTATGCTCGAAAATTCCAAGGCTGCGCACCGGAACTTCACATATATCCACCTATAGCATCTACCCTGCCCCACTTCATCGCCATTTCTAAGCCCTTAAAGCCCAACCCGACGGGGGTACACCTACTAGGCAGTGGGCAGGACACCTGGGCCTACCTACCCATGGGGCTCACCACACCCTGTATGCTCGATTATTCCCAGGCTGCGCACCTGAACTTTGCATATATCCCTGTATATAGTATACCCATTACTGGCTACCGGGCCCCACTACATCGCCACTTTTAAGCCCTAAAAGCCCAACCCGACGGGGGTACACCTACTAGGCAGTGGGCAGGACACCCGGACCTACCTCCCCATGGGGCTCACCACACCCTGTATGCTCGAAAATTCCAAGGCTGCGCACCGGAACTTCACATATATCCACCTATAGCATCTACCCTGCCCCACTTCATCGCCATTTCTAAGCCCTTAAAGCCCAACCCGACGGGGGTACACCTACTAGGCAGTGGGCAGGACACCTGGACCTACCTACCCATGGGGCTCACCACACCCTGTATGCTCGATTATTCCCAGGCTG
The DNA here is from genome assembly GCA_964019695.1 of Loripinus fragilis. Classification (NCBI taxonomy): domain Eukaryota; kingdom Metazoa; phylum Mollusca; class Bivalvia; order Lucinida; family Lucinidae; genus Loripinus; species Loripinus fragilis. The sequence continues at coordinate 64,561,241 of OZ026525.1, read as the reverse complement.
CGCACCTGAACTTTGCATATATCCCTGTATATAGTATACCCATTACTGGCTACCGGGCCCCACTACATCGCCACTTTTAAGCCCTAAAAGCCCAACCCGACGGGGGTACACCTACTAGGCAGTGGGCAGGACACCCGGACCTACCTCCCCATGGGGCTCACCACACCCTGTATGCTCGAAAATTCCAAGGCTGCGCACCGGAACTTCACATATATCCACCTATAGCATCTACCCTGCCCCACTTCATCGCCATTTCTAAGCCCTTAAAGCCCAACCCGACGGGGGTACACCTACTAGGCAGTGGGCAGGACACCTGGGCCTACCTACCCATGGGGCTCACCACACCCTGTATGCTCGATTATTCCCAGGCTGCGCACCTGAACTTTGCATATATCCCTGTATATAGTATACCCATTACTGGCTACCGGGCCCCACTACATCGCCACTTTTAAGCCCTAAAAGCCCAACCCGACGGGGGTACACCTACTAGGCAGTGGGCAGGACACCCGGACCTACCTCCCCATGGGGCTCACCACACCCTGTATGCTCGAAAATTCCAAGGCTGCGCACCGGAACTTCACATATATCCACCTATAGCATCTACCCTGCCCCACTTCATCGCCATTTCTAAGCCCTTAAAGCCCAACCCGACGGGGGTACACCTACTAGGCAGTGGGCAGGACACCTGGGCCTACCTACCCATGGGGCTCACCACACCCTGTATGCTCGATTATTCCCAGGCTGCGCACCTGAACTTTGCATATATCCCTGTATATAGTATACCCATTACTGGCTACCGGGCCCCACTACATCGCCACTTTTAAGCCCTAAAAGCCCAACCCGACGGGGGTACACCTACTAGGCAGTGGGCAGGACACCCGGACCTACCTCCCCATGGGGCTCACCACACCCTGTATGCTCGAAAATTCCAAGGCTGCGCACCGGAACTTCACATATATCCACCTATAGCATCTACCCTGCCCCACTTCATCGCCATTTCTAAGCCCTTAAAGCCCAACCCGACGGGGGTACACCTACTAGGCAGTGGGCAGGACACCTGGGCCTACCTACCCATGGGGCTCACCACACCCTGTATGCTCGATTATTCCCAGGCTGCGCACCTGAACTTTGCATATATCCCTGTATATAGTATACCCATTACTGGCTACCGGGCCCCACTACATCGCCACTTTTAAGCCCTAAAAGCCCAACCCGACGGGGGTACACCTACTAGGCAGTGGGCAGGACACCCGGACCTACCTCCCCATGGGGCTCACCACACCCTGTATGCTCGAAAATTCATAACTGGTATAAATTTGGAGTGTGCAACCTTCGAATCCTAAAAAAATCGTTGACGAATCTGTTTCAAAATTAAGATCTTTTGCTTTTAAGAATTGTTGACACTAATCATTTCATTTTTGAAGTTTATTTTATTATGGTTAATAAATCGTCCACCCCCAAATACGAAACTCATTGGAATAAGAATTATATAAGTTTTATAACTCTTGCTTGAATATATTCATAGTTGTAACGGCACTTTCGATTGCCGTCACCAACATTATCAAGCTTAGCTAGGAAAAAAAGGAAATTATTTATGCGGAACTTAGGAACAATTGCTAAATTTATTGTTACAGTAAGAGTAACAACGACAAATCTGGAGAACAGTGGACATTAGAAGGTATAGCGGGTTAGTGGGTGTAGGGGGGGGGGGGGAGAATCGTTCAATGCAGTTCAATGTATTTAAGGGGAAATAGGAACTTATGAACAGCTGCCTAATTTATTGTTAAAGGGACAGGGGAACAAAGACACACTTTGGAAACTTTGAAATATATTGTGGGGCAGGGTGGGTGTGGAGGGGGTGGTAGAGGTAATCAATTAATTTAATTTATTCAAATAAAGAGCACAGGAACACGAATTACTCTCAAATGGTATACTGCGCTATTGCGTTCCACTGCTACTGCGCTACTGCCAATTTCAAAATTTGTTCTACTGCTAACTTCACAATATCTTCTACTGCTACAGTAACTGCGTTACTGCGCTACTGCCAACTTCACAATCTGTTCTACTGCTACAGTAACTGCGTTACTGCGCTACTGCCAACTTCACAATTTGTTCTACTGCTGATGTGCTACTGCGCTACTGCGCTACTGCCAACTTCACAAATTTATCTTACTGCGCTACTGCGCTACTGCCAACTTCACAAAATTATCTTACTGCGCTACTGCGCTACTGCTAACTTCACCCACGTCTATAAAAGTCGTTAATTTTATCTGTCACAAAACATGGCTCTCAGGGATGCGGAGTTAGTTTTTCCGTTTAGACTTCAAGTTTAAAAAACGTCTGTTCCCCCATACCTAGGGAATTTTGCAGACATATCCTATCTTGAAGAGCAATCCAAGCTGCATCGAATAAGAGATGAGTGCACTCTGTACGCCGGGGCGTTAGCCTGTAGCGGCCTGTTACTTATGTCACTATAACAAATTAAGATAATAAGTAAAATACAAGTTCGAGCTACAGAAAGAAGACATTAAACTATCAACTATTTAAAGGATCATTGACGGTTTGGGCCTTATACGCCTATTTTTCTGATTCCCAGAACGCTGCTTTTGGGCTTCTAGTGTGGTGCATGTAGTATCAGTGCAATAGGTGAATCTAATGGCAAGAGCCAGCTAGCAAAATATTTGCAAAATTCCTACGCATTCGAGAGTTACGACGGGTAGAAAGGGGAGGGGGTCTGAAATTTCATGAAAATAAAAAGTGCTTTAAAAAGTGATTTCTACACGTTTTCTTGATTTATTTGGTAGGCATGGTGATATCTATTGAACATACCATACGCAGAGTATTAACGAATTACGATAATTGATGAAATTGTTTTAAAAACAAAATATGTTTTGTAATAAAATGATTTTGGGGAGATAATTTAGAAAATACCTGCACATTTTGACTGCATGTACCGTAAATAATACAAAACTGAAAGCTCAACAAAAGAAATAAATATTTTTGAAGGAATGAAGTGTCCCATTCAGCAGTGGAAAGTAAAACTGATTCTAACTAGATCCTTCGAATATTACTTTTGCTTTGTTTAAAGGGCAAAGTATGTTGAATGTATTTAAAGTGTCCGAATATTTATGATATATATATGCATGTATATCCCTGTATGAGACAATATATTGAACACTTAAGTATTTACCTGTTATAGCTCTTTGCATGCCAGTGGATAATTTTGTCGTCTGCCAATAGCCTTTTGCAAACAGTTTGAACCCAGATGAAGACCAACATAATGTCGGTCTTGATCTGGATCCAAACTGTTTGACACTCTGATGGTGGTCCTGGGTGTTTACTTTTAAAACCCTAATTTTGGAGAAAGTCAGAAGACGAAAGTAAGAACATGAACAATTCCCTAGCATGCAAATATAGAAGTACAGGACGTTTGAAAAATAATGTGTCATTTAATAACAGTGAGATTTTTTCTTATGAAAAAATGCATAAAACCTTGCTAATTCTACTTTTAATCTTTAGTACTTTATATTAAACTAGCACAGAATACAAATCAATATCGGAGGTTGGTTCTAGAGAACTTCATTACTGTCATTAATTTCTTATTGGTAGAAAAGGCATTTTATGGGCTTAGGCCCTGGGTTTTTGGGCTGCTGAACATCTTTTCCCCCCGTGTGCCAGCAAGCCACTTCCATACAATGTGTAAAATATGGTAACACATATACATGCAAAAGCTTTTGCTGGCACACGGGGGGGGGGGGGTGATATTTTAGAAAATGTTTTTGGATATCTATATATCATAATGTAAAACTGATTGTTCTACCCAAATTTTTACATCCTTAAAGCATTTAATATCGAAAACGGATTTCACAGCCATAAAGAATTCAGGTCAGGGTAGCTTCCATGTGAAGAAAGGGACGATTGACAAACTTTTAGCTTTGCTGAAAACCATAGGCATTTACCCATAGCAAGTGTCAATGATCCTTTCTCATTTTGTCTGCTAGCTGGATGACTTAGCTACATAATGGAAGCATTTTAAACAAAATAACAGCTTCCAATGGTTTTATGTGCGTTACATAGCTTAAATTTCTATCTGAACATTGTAATTGTGACTAACATCAATTACTTTTACAGCCGATCTGTGCATTTTTCAACATGTTTTAATCTTGGTTTACTAACATACTCATTTGACTAATAGAAACAACAAAGTTTACTTTTCTATCTTATACAAATTGTCTTAAATGAGCTGTTAAACAACACTGTCCCCAGTTTTAAGTAGCAAATTTTGATATGTATTATTGAAGAAAATATATATGAAAATATTTGCCACTGGTGGATATCTTACATTTTTGGGACTGTCTTGATAATATAATAAAAAATCGGTTTGACACCAGGATCAGAACAATTATTAAAGGCTGTAACATATGTTACATGGCATAAAAAATGAGCAAGGCAAGTTTCTTGATGTAAGAGATGAAATTTCAGAAAAAAATGAATATTTTGCACATGTTTTCCTTTAGATCTCTAGCCTCTGGTGCCTTAATCTTAGGAATTATGGTAATTGCTGATAATAAGTCTATGGACATGTGCTACAAAATTTATAAATAAACTTTAATCACATATTTCCTAATGCGTATTATACTAAAATATATAGGAATACAAATAGAAAATAACAGTTTCACATTTAAACGAGACAACTTGATAAATGTTCCTGTTAAATGTAAATATTCAAAATTAATCTTTAATGAAGTCAACCTCACATACAATGTCTATCAATGTGTCTGCTTCTGTGGCAAAAATCGTCAATTTCATCACTACCAGTAGAATCAACTTACATAGTGTTATGACTGCAAGCTGAGTAAGGTTCTGTTCCACCCCACCCGCTTGGATATTGTGCAGACATACCCTATCTTAAAAATCAATTCAAGCTGCGTCAACTAAGAGAAGGTTGCACTCTGTAAGCAAGGGGTTTAGCCTGTAACAGCATGTTACATATGCTACCATACAAATTAAGAATAAGTGAATTGTAAGTCTGAGCTACAGTAAGAAGACGTTAAACTCTCTATTTATTTGAATTATTAATGTAGCTTGTATGCTGAATGCCTTTACTACTTATGAAAGCTTTTTTAACAAAAATACAGCTTCATAAGGTGTTATGTGCGTAACATTAATTGAATTACCTTTTAAAAATTGTAATTGTGACACACATCACTTATAAGCGTTTTCCTGTGTTCATCATTTTTTGCTCTCAAAGAACTTAATATAGTTTTCTTTGTATGTGTGGCCTGTGCCAGTATCAAACAAAATGACTAAGCTATAACTTGAATCCTTAGCATTTTTCAAAAGCAGAAACAGCATGTCGGTGTCAGGGGATCAACCACTAAATTAAATATGGGTAGTGGTTGGTGCTGTTTAACATATATGCATACAATGGAGTATATGCTTCTGGCATATGTCTCTTCCTGTGAAGTGATGAGAGCAATCTTACTGCAACTGCCTCTGCATCCGTGCTAGTCATTTGATAGCATTGCTCTGATACTGCAAAATATATGTCTCTACCGTGTACCTCTAAGAATACATTAAGTTTTCTGCCATTGGTCAAACAGACGTTTGATACGCTGCTTTTTGTTTACACCATTTGCCATGGAACCTTTCCAGTCCTTTGAGGCTTAAGTCTTCAGGCCTAAGATCAAAAGTATTTTCGATTTTCCACGTTGTTTGTGCCAAAGAATTTAATTGAGTTTTCTTTAGATATTTCTGTAACAAAGTCGACTCTTGATGATTTTGGCAGACGGTCTTTTACCATTTCTGCTACACCTTGAAAGTTATTTGGTATATGAGAAATGACATAAAGTGCGACATTGCCATCAACTACGTTTGCTACTGGTTCATTTGTTGGTGTCAATACCTGGAAGCAAGCCCCAAGATAAAAATGTTAAACCTTTGCTTCCTCAGTTTTTGCATGCATATCATCGGCTGTTGCATTCAAAAGAGGGAACTGGGCTTTGGGTAGAATAGGATAACCAGTAGGTCTTTATTGTACTCAATAGTTTATGTATACAGAGTAAACAAGTTGGTAAGGCTGTCCCATTTCATGATCCGTTGAAAAGGCTGAAATTGAAAACACTTGGCTCTGACGGTGTAATCAAAAAGGATATTGCCAAGACAATTCCCTTGCTCATTTATTAAGTCCAGTTACATATGTAACATCCTTTAATAAGCGCTCTGATCTAAGAAACTTAGTGAATCATTGAAGTGAAATGGTCTAATTTGTGCTCTGTTCATCATGCATTGCATTGCTTTACCTGCTATGATAAATCTAGCTCGTTCATTCGAAGGGGAAGAATGACCTTTCTTCCAGCACTTCATAAGTACTACGACGTCATAGAAGTTTTTGAATGCTTGCGGAAAGATGATAAGTGTTCAGATACATCATTAGGTGAAAATGTGTTTTTTTTGCATGTACGGAAAGGCAACCTATACCAAAGTAAGAAAAAATATCAAAGCCAGGTACTCCATACTTTTAGTGTAACCTTTTTTCCTCCTTATAGCCTTAGTCTTTCTCCTACTTGCAGTGTATCACTGTAAACGCATGTTCAAGGAGCCAATTATCAGCATTCATATCAGTTTCGGAATGTGCCAAGCCATGAATGGCATAGTTGGGAAGTTGATGATGATGGCTCATCGATTTTGAGTGGACTGGTGTTAAAATTGTGCATTAGGAATTGATTGAAATACTGTGTGATGATTCTACAGGTTGCCCGGTGATAATGATGATTGCCACAGAAGCAAACGACAAACGTTTAATATTAGTGTTACTTGAATGTGAACTAGTTTTGAATATTTTCAATAAACAGGAACATATATTGATGTGTCTTGTTTAAATGTAAAACTATCTTTTCTATTTGAGGCTCTATAGTTAGCATTATATGCACAGTATTAGGAAATGTGTCAAAAAGTTAATTGATAACATCTCTAACATTAGTCCATGGGCTTGGTAATCAGAAATGAATATAGTTTCTAATGTTTTGGAACCAAAGACCAGAGATTTAAAAGTACATATGTGATATATATTGATTCTTTCTCAAATATCATCTATTACATCAATAATTGACCTTTCTCGTTGATTACATCATGTTGTATATGTTACATCTTAAATAAGTGTCCTGATCTTATACCCTTGGTGACAACTTGCAGATAGATATATGAGCAAGAAAGTCTAAGAAAATGTAAAATATTCACACGCTGTAATTGTTTTCACATGTGTTTTGCTTAAACCACTTTTTAAAGCACCTTTTATTGTCATGAAATTTCAGACCCCTCCCCTTTCTATCTGCCATAACTCTCGAGTGCGTAGGAATTTTGAAAATATTTTGCAAGCTGGCTCTTGCTTCACCTTTTGCACTGATACTACATACACCACACCAGAAGCTCAAAAGCAGCGTTCTGGGAATCAAAAAAATAGGCGTATGAGGCCCAAACTGTCAATGATCCTTTGCTGTAAATTGTCACCACTTTATCTCTTTTCATAAATAAAACAAGAAAATATTCATGACCGGAAAGATTCCTTCGTTTTCTAGGAAAATATTGAGGTGTTGCTTAACTTATGTCTGTCTGTATAGCATGTATGCTATGCGCCAGTCTGCATGCCTGGCTACGAACCCAATAACGGCTATGCTTTCCTCTTTAATTGCATAACGGTAGGCCAGGCTTCAGACTCGACGACAACCCTGGCCTAAAACTTTCATTGGTGGGTCAGTGTCAGATGTTTGTCTTTGGCAAGACCCAATGGGTTTCTATAGCTCTGACTGTCTGTGAGTTGAGAGCCATTTTCTTGTTTCATCACAGTTTGTTAAGTGATTTTATTGTTTCCCTGTGATGATACATTGGAGCAGTTAGGAAGCCTCCACGCGAGCTAAACAAGTTTGAGCCGCGACATGTGATTTCCAACAATGTGGCATTTTGACAAGTGTAGACTCAGACGAACCTGTGCAGCCTCCTTTTAAGCTTAGAAACTCCAAATGTTGTTCGGCCAGTAGAATATCCGAGCGACTAGCAAAGGCTCTGATCAGACTGCGGGTATTAAGAACTCTGGCAATGCTATTTGATCAGATTTTGAACCTGATATTAGTTTTAAAGGATATTCTGCTTGACGGATTAAAATGTTTTGCCATGAAGAAAAATGGTATTTTTTTCAACCTTAATCGGTTCGAGTAGCATTTCCGGAATTCTAAAATTTTCTAGTCAAAAGAAAAAAATAACGATTTTTATTGAATTAAAAGTCCACTCTCATTCATTGGAAACAGGTCCCTCTTCTTCATAACGCAGTATTGATGTATGGTATGAAGGAAATGGACTGGTAATTTGTCAATGTTCGATTAGCGACGAACAGAGCCCGCTATAACATGGCAGTGCCTGTTTGTTGGAGGATCAACAATAGGACGTAAAATAACGATTTTGTTTAATTTACATTGGAAACAGGTCCCTATTCTTCATAACACAGTATTGATTGTGTGCTATGAATGAGATTAATTAATAGGTGTGTCGACGTACAGAGCCAGCTAACACGGCAGTGCCCGTTTGTTAGAAGAACCTCGACGATAGAACGTAAAACTTCACAACAGTCACATCAATCCGAGCTCACTGTGTCAAAGAGGGTCGTTAGCGGAATGAAATAAAGTTCATATGATGCACTTAACTTAATCAGCAGCTCGTTGATTAAATTTGTTTTCGTCTGAAAGAGCGTTTCTTTGGAAAAATGCTACGCTTTCTGATGTATTGACGGTTTTTCATTCACGTCTCTCTAAAGCTGCCGACTTCGTGATCAATACGATGTACGCGTATATTTCGTACAAGAAAATCCTGTTAGTTATTTGTACAATATCCGAGTCCATGATTCATCTTAGGGTCAATGCCAAATCGATTTCACCGAAAGGAACGAAACGCGGAAGGCAGGACCGTCCCGTGCACTGATTTCACGCGCAAATACGCATGCGCAATCGCTCATACCAGTTCGACATGCTTTGAATTCCATACACACAATTGATGTTAGTCGCTGAATGGATACGGCGAACGGAATGTGTCCTGACGGCCTGCGCATTTGCGCAGGCCGTTCAAGGCACATTTCGCTTGCTTATGAACTAAGGCACTATTTTCTTTCGCGGAATGCCGAAATTAATCTCCAAACCATACAAACATTGATAACCTATCGGTTTCTTTTATTACTTTCCCTGGCTGTTAAGCACCTACAATCGTTGCTAAGAAGATATGAGACGATAATGGGATATATTTTAACCCTAGGACGGTAGAAAATGATACTGAAATTAAGTTTAAACTGGCGAAAATTGATGAATTCTTCAAACGTCAGAATTCAGATATAAGGAACTGTCGAAAGCACGTGCATGCAATTAAGAAATTTATACTTATCGCCTGATAAGCGTGTAGCTTTATTGGCATCTTGAAAAAGAAGATTGCATTAATTAACATTTTAAAAACAAGCTAACATACTGGTTCACCAGAGCAGAATGCACATGTAGAGCGTACACCCGACGGCCACCCATCTTCATTGTTTCAGTCAGAAACGATATCTCCACTGACGCTACAAGGTTGGCTGTTACCTATAGTTTACTATGTATCTGTAAATTGGATTGAAGTAATGGCGCTGAATCTTGACAGAAATGTTTGTGATTAACACCCTGCCACCCTCAAAACAGCTTTGGTCATACGAGGACGTACATCCGTCAGACAAGAGGAGCTAGACCGTACCTGCGACCAGTGTCTCATGACATGAGGTTAAATTAATCATTTACAACCAAACGAGACACATGTTTGCAAACAAGGACGGCATTGGCGAGACGATTACGTCGTCTGATCAAATATTTCTATGATTGCTCGGACGAAGAAGAATAATGGACTGTCTTCACCCCACACCTCTATAACAAATGAGCCCGGCAGCGCATGAGATTTCCAACAATGTGGCATTTTGATATGTGTAGACTCGGACGAGCCTCTGCAGCCTCCTTTTAAGCTTAAAAATGGTGTTCAGTCATTAGCTTAACAATCATAGAATACTCAAGCGACTAGCAAAGGCTCTTATCAGACTGCGCGTATGCGCAGGCTGATCTGAGACTTTGCTGGTCGCACATACCACATTGTTGGAAATCTCATGCACTGGTTCAAATGTCATTTTGATCAGCTATTGGGAGTTTAGGTAGTTATAGCAAATGCGATCAGCAAAGACTCCGGTGTGTAGTCTCACCAGAACTTTCGCTACTTGCACACACAAAGTAGATGAAGGTTCATTCCAAAATTAGGAATAAACCAAGTAGGTAGCTGCACATGCATGTTTATATAGCAGGCTCCAGATAAAAGTGCGTAACTGAACATTATTTTTTCTTAATTCTCAACCAAAACATATGTTGTGATTACTCAAAAAAAACGTCTCAATGAGACTGTTCTTTTGAGCGCCCAAAACACACGATAAGAATATAGTCGCAATTTTGCGCTATTTTTTTTTTTTTTTTTTTTTTTTTTTTTTTTTTTTTTTTTTTGCTTAACTGGTTCTATAATATAGTGACTTTTTGCATATGCGATAGGTCTCATATTCGCAGGAGCTGGACCATTTATTGCCCAATGCGTTGGGCGCTTCAATCAAATATATCTTTTTTTGTATTATATGATGTATTACATGCAGGATATATTGGGGCAAAACAAACCCGACTTGTAACAAGGTGAGTGGGTTGATCCCTGCGGGTGAGGTTGTGACTTTAAGCATAGGATCCATGCTGTGGGTGAGGGGGATACGAGGGTGGGTAGTTTGTAAATAGGGTGAATAATTTGACTGCTTAAGTCGATGAAAGGCATCGATCACAACAAATATAGTTGGTTAAGTATATTAAACATATCGACATAGAATTTTGGCAGTTTGGCGCTGTGAAGGTATTTCAATAAGCATCTATTGAAAAAGTTAATTTTGCGCCAGGGACTTTCGGAACCTGAATTCTATGGTGACTTGGTGTATAAATAGAAGAAGATTGCTGGTTATAATAATTTTTCAGCACAGTTCATTAAAATAATTTCCCATTATAAAAAGATTGGCTATAACATTTATGTATTGCAACAGACTGCATGCTTGGTGGTCAACCCAATCACGAATGGCAACTTTGCTTTCCTCTTTAATTGCACGCCGGTGGGTCGGACTTCAGACTCTATGAAGACTTATCTATTGATGAGATGGTAGGGGCCTGATGCTTTGGCTGTTGTCAGGCCCACCAGGGTTTACCTGCTGGATTTCTTTTGCCCCGGTATTCAGTTTTATTTACTGTTGAGTCCTTATCTTTGCTTATCTCCTTTTTATATCTTGATTTATATGTTCTAGGAGATGGTGCATTGATTATTTAGGGGTCTTTCATGCAAACCAAACATCTTTGTGTCTTGATCCACATCTGAACTAAGGGTGAGGTTTGTGCACCGTTAAACCGGTTTAAGCCCTCCTGTAAAATATTTTTACTGACCGTTCCAAGGCGGTACTTCTTTTGTGGATCATTTATGTTATTTCAGTCTTGTTTTGTTGTTCTTTCATGCACGTCTGTTTATTGATGCCTTGTGGTCACCTGCTGGGAACGGGCTGACCTCTTGGCTCTCGTTTGTGATGTCTAATTGTGACGTTGTCACTTTCCCATTTTTATCCTGGGTAAGGTGTGGTTCTTGATGGTATCGATTCCTGATCTTTGCCCTCTTCCTTACTTTGAAAAAAAAATCAGCAGTCCAAACGAAAGAGTTAATGAAATAATGCTTCATGTTCAATTTTCATCGATCTTTGATTTATTATTGTATGCATTTGTTTCCACGGTGCAATAGCAATGCATTCCTCGGCAAATCCTTAATCTTTCAGAGAAGAACGAGGTTAATAGTATGGTATTGATATAATTACGTGATGTGCATATACATGGTTAAACAGGGTGTAATAGTAATCAAGTTCAAACTCACATGGGATATGTTTTGAAGGTAAAACATCTGATGATGTGTACTAAAACTTTGGTTTTACGCCAACATGCAGTTCCTTTCAGTTTTTATCGATATTAACGACCTTAAACTTAATCTGTCTGCAAAATCTTTCTTAAGACGTTTTGGATCGACTACGTAAAGCATTTCACTTCATGAACCACAAGGCATGTCCTAAGTTCTAGCATGGTAGGACCTTGTCTGACCTCGTGCATTGAAGCGGGTGTGTTTAGCATTCAAAGTAGAGGGGAAGGCAAAGGTCAGGAATCGATACAATCAAGTGCCATACCTGACCCGGAACACCATTATATGGGAAAGTGACAAAAACACAAGAAAACACAACATACAAGAGAGCCAATAGGTCAGCCCTTTCCCAGCAGGTGATCGCAAGGCTGCAAGGCACAGACAAGACAAAGTAACAAAGATAAACATGAAACAAAGATAGCCAAAAGGATCCACAAAAGAAGCACCGCTTTGGAACGGTCAGCAAAAAAAAAAAAAATAACCAGAGGGCTTAAATATGTTTAATGGCACCAACCTCGCACTTAGTTCTGGAGTGGATCAAGACACATAGATGTTTGGTTTGCATGAAAGATCCCTGCGTTATCGATGTTATTTAATAAAGAAGATGCTCTGTGTTTTGTTCTGACAATCTTATCAAGATTATGAAAAGTCAGCAACGTCCTCCTCTCGTTGTCTGAAAATGACTGCAACAGCTTTGTATAAAAGCTCTTGCTTGATCGTGCTTGCTAAAGGAATCCCAAAACTTTTTAGCTGTCAGACAGCCTTGACAAAACCCATGTCTACCTGCCCTTGGGCTGTCCACAGCTAGCTTTAGATCTGATGTCAGGATTCCCAAAACTATTTTAGCTGTCAGACAGCCTTGACAAAAGTCATGCCTACCTGTCCACAACTCATTTTAGTTCTAATATTATACAGCTTAAATGTCATAAAACAAACAATTGTCTGCTGATAACCTTTGGCTTAACCTCGGTGATAATGACTTTCTCGGGTTGACAGATCCTGATATTAACCTCAAAAGAATGCAACAATTTTATAATGAATAATTGTATAATGTCGCTGGTTAATGAGAGCAAAATAACATGAATAGACTAAAAACAAGCTCTGCAACTGGGTAGACAAATGCAGCATCTTCTGAGAATTTGCACTATTTACCACCAAAATCATTCTAATAAGGGTAATTATCTGTTTCATGACCAGAAACGGGTCAGAAGGATCATAAGATTTTGGTACTCATTGTCTATGCGTGTCTTCATTCTTTAAACTGACATGCGCAGCTACATTGAGTTATCAACTACATATCTAGTACACATGTACATGCATATCCATATAGGTTATCCTCTGAAAGGAACGAAACCCTTTAGGGGCCTCTTTATGACCCCGAACAGAGCGCCAATAATCCCCCATTAGAACAGGTCTTTGATCTTTTCATATCGTTTCCCTGGAAATCAAAATCACAATGCATAAATCATTTTCATTAAAATTTGAAATAACAAAAGTAGAACCTAAAGCGTTTGCTATATTTTTCCCTAAAATATCACACTGGCCGTTTATATATATAACCTGTATGGATATACATGTACTTGTGTACTAGATATGTAGTTGATAAATAATTTCCCAGTCTGAGCCCCCATGTCTGTCAGATGAGGAATTCTAATTTTTGAGGCAGCCTCTTAGTCAATTATCAGTTTTATCTTAACCTAAGTATGTGTCTTTAAGAAGAGACGTATATTATAGTATAGATCACTGCTTTAAGAGATATCAATTAGTTCTAGAGTGACTTGGCCTGACCTTTATCAACCAAAGAGATAGATTAGACCAGACCGGCCATGCCAGGCCATAGTTAACAACATGCTGAAAACCTCAGAGATATAGGGAAACAGCGGGAATCTGTTCAAATCTAAACACGCCCATCAAACTGAGACAGATTTAAGATGGAAAAGAAAATTTAATAAGATCTTTCTGAAGTGATAATAGAATCTTTCGTTCCAGCTCTATATGAGTTGAAGCATAAACTGACTCGAATACGTCAAACAAGCAATCACATGAATCAAAACGTTCCTATTCATCCCCATCCCTCAATAGCATAACAAATTCATCTTAAAATTTAAAATGTGCCCATTTTACAACTTACAGATCTAATAATAAATCATTTTAAACATATTCTATTGAGCAAGCGCCTGAATATAATATAATATGAGCCGTGGCATGAGATTTCCAACAATGTTGTATGTGCAACCAGCAAAGGCTCAGACCAGCCTGCGCATACGCGCAGACTGATCAGAGCCTTTGCTAGTCGCTTGAGTATTCTATGAATGTTAAGCTACCGCCTGAGCATCATTTGTAGTTTCTAAGCTTAAAAGGAGGCTGCACAGGCTCGTCTGAGTCTACATTTGTCAAAATATCACATTGTTGGAAATCACATGTCATGGCTCATATATAACCTGAATATAACGCTTCTCACAGAATACGAATAAATTTGTAATTAAGAAGGTGGTAACCAAATTAAAATTGATGCCAAATGTGGAGTCCTGTCCTTCTCTGTAAAGTTGCATAATACTGTTGAAAGCTTCAACCCGTGGACCACCTTCTCTGCCAAATTTGCGATTTTTCTACTTTACGCCATTTGTCTTTCATCTTCGATGTCCCATTAATACACCATCGTTAACAGATCAATACATTCTTTTTCTACATCTACATTAACCCATTTATCCATTAATCATTTGTCCTTCTTCCCCGTTGACCCATTAGTGCATACCTTTGTCCTTCATCTTCGTTGACCCATTACTTAATCTTTTTTTCTTCCTCTTCATTGCCCAAAATAACATATCATTGTTTCTTCATCCTCATTGACCAATTAATATATCATTGATCCCTCATCTTCAATGACACATTAATATACCCTTTGTCCTCCATATTCGTCGACCCATTAATACACCCTTTGTCCCTTATCTGCCGCTTGAACATTTTATACAACCTTTGTCCTTCATTTCCGTTGATCTATTAATAAACCCTTCGTCCTTCATCTCTGTAGACACATTAGTAAACCCTTTGTCCTTCATCTTCGTTGACCAACTAATAAATCATTTGTCCTTCATCTCCATTGCCCCATTAATAAACCCTTTATCCTTCGTCTCAGTTGACCCATTTATATACCATGAGTACTATATCCCTGTAGGCTCATTGATAAACCCTGACTCATAATTTCACCTTTGTCCTTTATCCCTTGTTGACCCATGTATAAACCCCTTGTACTGCATCTCTTCTTGACACATTTATACACTTTTGTCCTTCATATCTCGTTGACCAATTAATTTACCTTCTGTCATTAATCTCTCATTGGCCCATTAATACACCCTTTGTCTTTCATTTCTCGTCGACCCATTAATTCACCCTCTGTCCATCTTCGTCGAAGCATTTGTCCTTCAGCTCTCATTGACCCATTAATACACCCCTTGTCATTTATCTCTTGTTGATCCATTAATTCACTATCTGTCCTTCATCTTCGTTGACCCATTTATACACATTTGTCTTGCATCTCTCCTTGAACCATAATACACCCTTGTTTTTCCACCTTCGTTGACCCATAAATACGCCCTTTGTCCTTCAACTCTCGCTGACCCATTAATTCACCCTTTATTCTTCATTTTCCGTTGGCCCATTTATTTACCTTTTTCTTTCATCTTCGTTGACATATTATTACACTATTTGTCCTTCATTTCTTGTTGACCCAATATTACACCCCTTGTACTGCATCTCTCGTTGATCCATTATTACTTCATTGTCCTTCATTTTCGTTGACACGTGAAGTGCCTGACTAATACATGGGATTTTGCTGGTTAAAAGAAGGCTGTTAATAGCGTGTAGCACGCCTTTTTATGCAATATAGACCCATTAATACACCCTTTACTACCATCGTCGATGGCCAATTAATATTCCATTTGTCCTACATCTTCGTTGATCCATCAGTATATCCTTTGTCCTTACATCTTTGTTGACCAATAAATACTCCTTTGACCATCATCGTCATTGACCCATCAATACGCCGTTTTGACCTACATCTTCCTCGACCCATTAATACACCCTTTGTCCATCATCTTCCTCGACCCATTGGTACATCCTTGCTTTTATTGACCCATAAATAAACCCTTGGAATTCATTTCCCGTTGTCTCATTAATACATCATTTATCCTTCATCTCTCGCTGATCCAAATATTCACAATATGTCGTTCATCTTTGTTGACTGATTAATACACCCTTTGTCCTTCACCTCTCGTTGACCAATAGATTCACCTTTTTCCTTCATCTTCGTCGTCCCACTATTACTCTCCATGTCCTTCATCTCTCGTTGACCCATTATTACACTCCTTGTACTGCATCTCTTGTTGTCCTTTATTTTCGTTGACCCATTAATTCACCCTTTGTTCATCTTTGTTGACCCATTGCTACATCCTTTGTCCTTAATCGTCGTTGACCCATTAATTCACCCTTTGTTCATCTTTGTTGACCATTACTACACCCTTTGCCCCTCATCTTCGTTGAGCCATTAATTGGCCCTTTGGCCTTCATTGTCAATGAAACATTACTTCACCATTGTCCTTCATCTCTCGTTGACCAATCAATACATCCGTTATCCTTCATCTACCATTGACACATTATTGCATCCTTTGTCCATTATTTTCGTTGACCCATTATAACTTTCTTTTCCTTCATCCCCGTTAAACCATTGTTCTTCATCTTCGCTGAACCAATAATACACCGTTGTCCTTCATCTTGCGATGTCCGTTAATACAACCTTTATCCTTCAGTTTCGCTGACCCATTATTACACCCCTTGTTCTTCATTTTCGCTGAACAATCAATTTACCCCTTGTCCTTCATCTCTTGTTGACCCAATATTACACCCTTTGTCCTTCAACTTCGCGGACCCAGTATTACATCCTTTGTCCTTCATTTTCGTTAACCCATTAATACACCATTGTCCTTCATCTTTCGTTGACCCATTAATACACCCTTGTTCTTCATCTCTCGTTGACTCATTACTACATCCCTTGGTTTTCATTTTCATTGACCCATTAATACACCCTTGTCCTTCATCTCTCGTTGACCCATTTAAATACCCCTTGCACTACATATTCGTTGACTCATGCATACATGGTTGACCCATTTATACAAATTGTGTGG
This sequence comes from Loripinus fragilis, assembly GCA_964019695.1. Taxonomy (NCBI): domain Eukaryota; kingdom Metazoa; phylum Mollusca; class Bivalvia; order Lucinida; family Lucinidae; genus Loripinus; species Loripinus fragilis. Next base: position 64,544,037 of record OZ026525.1, on the reverse strand, counting down.
CCTTCATCTCTCGTTGACCCATTAATACTCCCTTTATTCTTCATCTTCGTTGACCCATTGATACATTTTTTGTCCTTCGTCTTCATTGATCGATTGATATACCCTTCATACTTCATACTCTTTTATCAACTAATATATCATTTGTCATTCATCGTCATTAGCCCATTAATTTGCCCTTTGCATTGCGTCTTCGTTGATCCCTTAATACATCTTAAGTTTTCGTTGAAACATTAATAATCCTTTGTCCGACTTCTTCTTTTTTCCCATTAATAAGTCCTTTGTACTGCATCTTCGTTTACCCCTTAATATATCCTTTGTCCTTCATCTTCGTTGTTCCATTAATTTACCATTGCCTCTTATTTTCGTTGACCCATTTGATACTCCATTTGTCCTTAATCTCCAATGACCAAATGATACCACTTATGTCATTTAACTTCGCTTACCCAATAATACACATTTGGCCTTCATCACCATTGATCCATTAATACACTAATTTTCCTTCATCTTCACCGACTCAAGAATCATTATTTGCGCTTCATCGTCGTTGACCCATTACATTAATACACCATTTGTCCTTCATCTTCTTTGATCCATTTATAAACCCTTTGTCCTTCATCTTAATTGAACCTTTAATTTACCTTTTGTGGCCTTCGTCTCTCTTGAACCCATTTATATGCCCTTTGCCATTCATCTTCGTTGATACATATTTTCACTATTTGTCCGTCATCTTCATTGGCCCATTAAAATAATCCTTTGCGGCCTCCATCTCTTGTTGACCCATTAATATACCCTATGTCCTTTATCTTCATGGCCCATTGATACACCCTTTATCCTTCATCATCGTTGACGCATTGACATACCCTTAAAACTTTATTTTCTTTTATCTACTAATACATCATTTGTCCTTCATCTTCGTTAGCCCATTAATTTGTCCTTTGTCTTTCATTTTCGTAGTAATATTAATACACCCATTGTCCAACATATTCGTTTTCCTATTAATACATCCTATGTACTGCATCTCCGTTGACTCCTTAATACACCCTTTGTCCTTCATATTCGTTGTTCCATTAGAAAAACCTTCGTACTTCATCTTCGTTGTTCTATTAATAAACACTTTGTCTCTTCGTTGTTCCATTAATAAACCCTTTGTCCTTCATCTTAGTTGTTCCATTAATACACCGTTTGTTCTTCATCTTCGTTGACCCATTGATAACCCTTTGTCCTTCATCTTGTTTTCCATTAATACATCCTTTGTTGTTCGTCTTCGTTATTCCATTAATACACACTTTGTCCTCCGTCTTTATTGACCCATTGAAACATCCCTGCCCTTTATTTTCTTGGCATCTTAATTTACCCTTTGACCTCCATCTTCGATGGCCCATTAATACAGCATTGTCCTTCATCTTCGTTGACCCGTCTGATAACCATTTGTTCTTCATCTCCATTGACGCATTAATACACCCCTTGCTCTTCATCTCCATTGACTCATTTTAACACCCTTTGCCCCTCATCTTCATTGACTCATTAATACACCCTTTGCCCCTCATCTTCATTGACTCATTAATATACCCGTTGTCCTTCATCTTCATTGACTCATTTTTAACACCCTTTGCCCCTCATCTTCATTGACTCATTAATACACCCTTGCCCTTCCTCTTCAGTGACTCATTAATACATCATTTGTCCTTCATCTTTATTGACTCATTAAAAAACCTTCCGTTTACCCATTGATAACCCTTTGTCCTTCATCTTCGTTGTTCCATTAATACATCCTTTGCCCTTCATCTTCATTGTTCCATTAATACACCATTTGTCCTTCATCTTCGTTGACCCATTGATAACCCTTTGTCCTTCATCTTCGTTGTTCCATCAATAACCCTTTGTGCTTCATCGTTTTCCATTAAAACACCTTTTGTCCTTCATCTCCATTGTTCCATTAATACACCCTTTGTCCTTTGTCTTTATTGACCCATTTAAACATCTCTGTCATTTATTTTTTGGCCCCTTAATTTACCCTTTTTGCACCTTAATTAACCCTTTGACCTCCATCTTTGATGACCCCTTAATACAGCATTTGTCCGCCATCTTTGTTGACCGTTTGCAACACCATTTGTTCTTCATATTCATTGGCCTATTAATACACCCCCTGTCCTTCATCTTTATTGACTCATTAATACACCTCTTCTCTTTCATCTTCATTGACTCATCTATACACAATTGTCCTTCATCTTCATTGACTCATTAATACACCCCTTGTCCTTCATCTTTACTGACTCATTATACACCCCTTGTCCTTCATCTTCATTGACTCATTAATACACCCTTTGTCCTTCACCTTAATTGACTCATTAGACATACCATTTGTCTTTCTTCTTCATTGACCAAATGATACAGCCTTTGCCATTCATCTTCGTTGACCCATTGATAAACCCTTTTTCCTTTATCTCTGTTGATCCATTAATTTAACCTTTGATGTGACCCGTTAATTTACCCTTTGTGGCCATCATCTCTAGTTGAGAGATGATGCACCATTTGATACACCATTTGAACTATTTGATACACCATTTGTCTTTCATCTTCATTGACCCACTGGTGCATTATTTGCCTTTCATCTTCGTTGGTCCATTGAAACACCCTTTATCCTTCATCATCGTTGGCGCATTGATATACCCTTTATACTTTATTTTCTTTGTCCTCCATCTTTGTTAGCCCATTAATTTGCCCTTCGTTGTCCATTTTCGTGGAATCGTTAGTACACCCTTTGTCCAACATCTTTGTTTTCCCATTAATAGACTAATGCACCCTCTACCCTAAGCATGTCCTATAAATATACCACTTGTCTTTCATCTTCATTGACCCATTAATACACCCCTGTCCATTATCTTCATTGGCCCATTAATACACGCATTGTCCTTCATCTTCGTTGACTCATTAATATACACATTGTCTTTCATCTCCATAGACTCATTAATACACACATTGTCCTTCATCTTCATTGACTCATTAATCAACCCCTTGTATTTCATCTTCTTTTACTCATTATTACACTCCTTATACTTCATCTTCGTTGACTCATTAATAAACCCCTTGTATTTCATCTTCGTTGACTCATTAATAAACCCCTTGTATTTCATCTTCTTTTACTCATTATTACACTCCTTATACTTCATCTTCGTTGACCCATTAATACACCCCTTGTACTTCATCTTCGTTGACTCATTAATAAACCCCTTGTATTTCATCTTCTTTTACTCATTATTACACTCCTTATACTTCATCTTCGTTGACCCATTAATACACCCCTTGTACTTCATCTTCGTTGACCCATTAATACACCCCTTGTATTTCATCTTCGTTGACCCATTAATACACCCCTTGTATTTCATCTTCTTTTACTCATTATTACACTCCTTATACTTCATCTTCGTTGACCCATTAATACACCCCTTGTACTTCATCTCCGTTGACTCATTAATACACACATTGTCTTTCATCTTCATTGACCAATTAATACACACATTGTCCTTCATCTTTATTAATTGATTAATATACCCCTTGTACTTCATCTTCGTTGACTCATTAATACACCCCTTGTCCTTCATCTTCGTTGACCCATTTATACTCCCTCTGTCATGCGTCTTCGTTGACCCATTGATTTATCCTTTGTAGGAAAATGGGAATGAAGAGGTATTTTGTTGTTGTTGTTGTTGTTGTTGTTGTTGTTGTTGTTGTTGTTGTTGTTGTTGTTGTTGTTGTTGTTGTTGTTGTTGTTGTTGTTTTGTTGTTTTTGTGGGTTTTTTTGTGCTTTATTAAGTCCCAGCGTAGGCATTTACTCCGCGTAGTCGTCACTTTTTGGCCAAGCAATGTAACCCTGACCAAATAAACTAGCTATGTCCGCTTTTGTTTCCATGCAGAACATTAATTCTCAGTGAGTTAGGTGACTACTAAGGGCCTAATAACCACATCTTACCCGTTTTGGCAGCTATTTTAAAATATTCCGGCTGTCCTGAGGATATCCCCAGACCAGGTCGACCAAAGTTGGTATAAAGCTAACCGTGCTTTATTCAAATTTCCGAACAAAACGGCCATGTCAACTTTTGACAGTCCACCCAACAATGCGACCACGGATTCTACTTTATTCACCAAGGCATTTTGCTTAACAATCTGCCCTGCTCGAAAAAAAAAAACAATTAGCCTATTAGGCCACGCTGACACAATATGACTTTCACATTTGGCCATTTCGACCTTACGATCCATTCTGAATGCTGTGAACCGAGCCTCGTCGACATAGGCAATGTTGAAGTTGACAACGATTCCATTGATAAGACATATGAGCCGTGGCATGTGATGACATTTTGACAAGTGTAGACTCAGACGAGCCTGTGCAGCCTTCTTTTAAGCTTAGAAACTCCAAATGCTGTTCGGTCAGTAGATTAACAGTCATGGAATATTCAAGCGACTAGCAAAGGCTCTGATCAGACTGCGCGTATGCGCAGGCTGGTCTGAGCCTTTGCTGGTCGCACATACCACATTGTTGGAAATCTTATGCTGTGGCTCATATCATAAACCAAGCATTGACTGAAAGAACACATCTATAGGCCATTTTGTGCTATCAGTTTTCGCGGGGTTAGCTATGTGACGTGAGGCATTAAGGTTGTGCCAACCTTCGCATGCTGATCTGAACTACGTATCCAGTAGCATACGTCTAGTCGGTTAACTTTTCAACTATGGCTACCTTTAGTAATAAAATAATGGGATTACAGGTGATAAAATTAATTCAGGCGCGAGAAAAGAAAACAAAACAACGTCTCTATTGTGGTTCCCTAAAAGAAATAAATATTTGTACAAATAACCCATTTTTATTTTAAGTGTGTAACCCGGGTCGATAAGTAAAATTTATAGGCAATAAAAGTCGAGAATATTTTCACTTTTTCACAAGTATGTGCTTGCCAAATTTCACTCCACGTCAATCCAATCTTCATTGCAGCTATTTGTATGCAATTAAGTCAAGCGAAAGCCTCTTATATCTTTTTAATACTATTTATTCAGCCAGTCAAAACATACCTTACCAAGTTTCAAGAGCGAAGATCCCAACCATCATGCTCCTATCCAGCGATTTGTATTTGTGGTTGCATAACGCCAAGAATTGCGACTAATTCCATCGTTTAACGAAGCCGGGCGCACGGGTGGACCACTTGTTTTCATATCAGACAGTAGTCTTGGCAGAGCATCCCGACGGAGGTACTGGTTTCTGGTACTCGGTACACATTCAAATCTAACGGTTGTCCTTAGCGTTAAAGGATCGAAAATAAAATATTTTCATTGCTTTTTTCATAATAGAAAGTCGTGCCCTGGTGTTACATTTACATATGAATGTCACCTCAGTCACAGATGAAGAAAGAAGTATACAAGAAGTAGCGTCACATTCAAAATTCCAACATAATGGTATGCTTGCAAATGTATTTTGGTGCTGATTAAAGTCCTTAGTAACACAGAGTATATTAGTCAAATGGTTATTAGCTAATAGTATGCCAATGACCCCGGCGTCCGTCCGTCCGTCAATATTTCAAACATCTCCTCTGAAACCACTGGGCCAATTGAGCTCAATTTTCATATGGAGACTCATCATGTTGGACTGTCATCAGTATATTTGAACATTTTTTTTCTTAGTAGCAACACCGCCAATTGATCTCATTTTATATTGTGACCACATGACAAGGATAGCTACCATTCCAATATGGACCTCGACGCGAGGAAACCTGTCCTCGAGGATTGTCGAAAAACACAGGCGCAGACCAGACTGCGCATCCGCGCAGTCTGATCAGCGCCTTTGTTATTCGCTCTTTGAAAATTATCATATGTTAACTTGCTACAGGTGAAATTTCAATTTTCTAGCTAGTCTCTGTAGCTGAGGAGACTTGTTTGAATCTCGCTTTGTAAGAAACCCCAAAGACAGGTATTCTCGCGACGTGCCTATATTAGATTTTAAAAATATCGTCTCCAGAGCCAAAGATTCAACGAAACTGGGTTTTTGTATGTAGCATTGTGTATGTGAACTATACAATGTATGATTGATCATTGATCCTAGTTTGACCTTGACCTACTTCACGTCAAGGTCAAATGTGTTTTTGAATGTATTAATATGGGGGAAACCTTGAAAAGATTACCTTGAAAAGAGTATTATTCGCCAACGTCATAATACTTACTTGATATATTTAACGTAATGGGACAATGACGTTCGGTGACCACAAAAGGTCATGATTGACCTTTGACCTTTCATGCTAATTGAGGCCAAAGTTCATAAAGAGCATGCTTTGGATTAGACAACCTTAATATATCTACACATATCATGCATATGAATGACAAAAATGTCTTTTATACCATGTTAGGTAAAAACTATGAAAACATCTTCCTCTCTGATTCTGTAACTAATGGGCCAATATCCTTTGGTCTTGGTATGTCTCATTTTAGGGATATGGGCCTTTCAAAATGTGTTCAGTTGATCCATTTAAACAGTTTACTTTTGATAGCAAAATTGAGTAGAAGCTGGTATGTTCCTATATGCGTAGTAAAGCCGATATGGGTAGATGCTTTGTCTGGGGATGTCCCTGTGTCTCAGAATTAGGTCATATGTCAACTGGGTGCTAATAACAAGACAATAGACGCACATTCCTTGATTGTTGGTTTCAGTGGCAACGTAGATAAAGAACACAGTGTTGATTGCTTGGTCATCGTAGATTAAGAACACAGTGTAGATTGCTGGTGAGCGTAGATAAAGAACAGTGTTGATTGCTGGTCAGCGTAGATATAGAACACAGGCACCGGTTAACTGCTGGTCAGTGCAGATAAATAACACAGTGTTGATTGCTGGTCAGCGTAGATAAAGAACACAGTGTTGATTGCTGGTCAACGTAGATAAATAACACAGTGTAGGTTGCTGGTCAACGTAGATAAAGAACACAGTGTTGATTGCTGGACAGCGTAAATAAAGAACACAGTGTTGATTGCTGGTCAGCGTAGATAAAGAACACAGTGTTGATTGCTGGTCATCGTAGATAAAGAATGCAGTGTTGATAGCTGGTCAGCGTAGATAAAGAACACGTGTTGATTGCTGTACAGCATAGATAAAGAACACAGTGCTAGTTTCAGTGACAACGTAGATAAAGAACTCAGTTTTGATTGCTGGTCAGCGTAGATAAAGAACACAGTGTCAGTTTCAGTGACAACGTAGATACAGAACACGGTGTTGATTGTTGGTCAGCGTAGATAAAGAACATAGTGTTGATTGCTGGTAAAGGCAGATAAAGAACACAGTGTTGATTGCTGGCCATCGTAGATAAAGAATTAAGGCAGTGTTTACAGCTGGTCAGCGTAGATAAAGAACACAGTGTTGATTGCTGGTCAGCATAGACAAAGAACACAGTGCCGGTTGCTGGTCAGCCTAGATAAAATAACAGTGTTGATTGCTGGTCAGCGTAGATAGAGACCCAAGTGTTGATTGCTGGTCAGCGTAGATGTAGAACACAGTGTTGATTGCTGGTCAACGTAGATAAAGAACACAGTGCTGATTGCTGGTCAACGTAGATAAAGAACACAGTGTTGATTGCTGGACAACATAGGTAAAGAACACAGTGTTGATTGCTGAACAACGTAGATAAAGAACACAGTGTTGATTGCTGGTCAGCATAGACAAAGAACACAGTGCCGGTTGCTGGTCAGCCTAGATGAAATAAAAGTGTTAATTGCTGGTCAGCGTAGATAAAGAACACAGTGTTTATTGCTGGTCAACGTAGACAAAGAACACAGTGTTGATTTCTGATCAGCGTCGATAAAAAACACAACGTAGATACAGTGTTGATTGATATGTCAAAGTAGATAAAGAACACAGTTTTGGTTGCAGTATGACAACGTAGATGAAGCGATGATCATCTTCTATAAAGGACATATTGTTGATCGCTGCCACATCGTAGATAAAGATCGTAGGATTAATTGCAGTGATCACGTAAATAAAGAACACAGTGTTGATTGCTATGTGCAAGTATATAAAGAAAAGTGTTGATTGCTATATAAACGAAGATAAAGAACGCAGGCCAAAGTTGATAAAGAACCGTGTTGATTGCTACGTCAACGTACATAAAGAACAGTGCTGATTACTTCGTCGAACACAGTGTTCATTGCTATGTGAAAGTATTTAAGAACAGTGCTGATTGTTTTCGTCAACGAGGATAAAGATCATAAAGAGCACAGTGTTGCTTGCTGTGTCAACGTAGAGAAAGAACACAGTTTTGATTGCTGGGTAAACGTAGATCTATAAGGACCAGTGTTGATAGTTACGTCAACGTAGATATAGAACACAGGGCCGATTTCTGTGTCAACGTAGATAAAAAAAAACACACACACAGTGTTGATTGCTTGGTCACCATCGATCAAGAACAGTGTTAATTGCTACGTCAATGTAGGTAAAGAAAACATGGTTGGTTTTTGGGTCAACGTAGATACACACAGTATTGGTTGCTACGTCAATGTAGTAAAAAACAGTGTTGTTTGCTACGTTAATGTAGATAAGGAACACAGGGTTGATGGTTCGTCAATGTAGATAAAGAACACATGTTTGATTGCTGAATCACCGTCGATAAAGAACAGTGTTGATTTCTACTTCAACGTAGATAAAGAACATATGGTTGATTGCTGGGTCAACTTAGACAAAGAGCACAGTGTTGATTGCTGTGTGAACGTAGTGGACGAGCACAGTATGATTGCTGGGTCAGCGCAGATAAAGAGCACATGGTTGATTGCTACTTCAACGTAGATAAAGAAAACTGGGTTGGTTGCTGGATTACCGTCGATAAAGAATAGTGTTTATTTCTACTTCAAGGTAGATAAAGAACACGGTGATTTTGCTGGATCAACATAGATAAAGAACAGTGTTGATTTCTGGGTCAACGTAGATAAAGATCACAGTGTTAATTACTGTGCCATAGTTGATAAAGAACAGTGTTGATTGCTACGTCAACGCCGATAAAGAGCACGGTGTTGATTGCTGGGTAAGCGTAGATAAAGAACAGTATTGATGTAGTAGGGATAGGTATATATAACACACTTCTACTGCCTTGCGGTAGAAGCCGGCTTTTACAGTGACGTGGTAGAGTGTTTGCCTTTAGATCCTGCGGCCCAGGTTTGATTCCCACCTCGGGCAGTTGAGATTTTTCTGCACCCTGTGACATTTGGTGGCCAGTATGTGGGGTCCAAGGCTTGTGTTTCCGGCATCAGGATGGAATGTCCCGGAATAAGAGCGTGGTTCCGAGTAGATTCGGGGACGAATCAATTTAAAGCAGGGAAATATGTAGTAGGTATAGGTAAATATAACACTTCTACTGCCTTGCGGTAGAAGCCGGCTTTGACAGCGACGTGGTTGAGTGTTAAATTTTAGATCCTGCGGCCCAGGTTCGATTCCCACCTCGGGCGGTTGGGTTTTTTCTGCACCCTGTGACATTTGGTGGCCAGTGTGGGGGTCGACGGCTTATGTTTCGGGCATCAGGATGGAATGTCCTGGAATTACAGTGTGGTTCCGAGTAGATTCGTGGACAAATCTATTTAAAGCAGGGAAATATGTAGTAGGGATAGGTATATATAACACACTTCTACTGCCTTGCGGTAGAAGCCGGCTTTGACAGCGACGTGGTAGAGTGTTTGCCTTTAGATCCTGTGGCCCAGGTTCGATTCCCACCTCGGGCGTTTGGGATTTTTCTGCAACCTGTGACATTCATTTATACGTCAACGTAGATAATGAACAGTATTGATTGCTACTTTAACGTAGATAAAGAACACATGGTTGATTGCTGGGTCAACGTAGATAGAGAGCACAGTGTTGATAAATGGGTCAGCAAACAAAAAGAACATACTGTTGATTGATGCGTCGCAAAAAACGTGGACCTTTTTTCACATTGCAATAACTCCTGTATAAAATGTTGAAACCTTTTGATGTTTTGTGTGGCTGAAGCAAATTGATATCCCTTTCCGTTTCAACAGGACATGACATCATGATGACATCATGAAGTAATCATGACATCATTTCCTGTCGTTGACCAAAAACACAGATTAATTGACCTACCACTTCCCTTTCTCAGGTTATATTCTTCCGTTTCACCACAAACAGACCACTTTATCACCCATTTTTTTATTTATAAAGAATTTCCATTATCTGAGAAACTTTAAATTTTTGTTTCCTAAAAATGTAAGCCTGAGAACGCTCTGACACGAAGGATTTTAACTGGAAGCCATTTTAACAACAGCAAACGTGCAGACGACGAGAAAAATTATGTCATGATCATACTATGATTTCATCATGATGTCACTTCCTCTTGAATCTCCATCTGGTGGTGAAACGCCATCAGAGGAAAGGGTTATTACTTTGCTATAGCCACATAAAAAATCAAAAGGTTTCAAGATTTTATACAAGAGGAAAGGGCTATTACTTTGCTAAAGCCACATAAAATATCAAAAGGTTTCAACATTTTATACAAGCGGAAAGGGTTATTACTCTGTTATAGCCACATAAAATATCAAAAGGTTTCAACATTTTATACAAGAGGAACGGGTTATTTATTTGCTATAGCCACATAAAAAATCAAAAGGTTTCGACATTTTATACAAGAGGAAAAGGTTATTACTTTGCTATAGCCACATAAAAAATCAAAAGGTTTCAACATTTTATACAGGAATTATTGCAATTTGAAAAAATGTCCACATTTTTAGACACCCTCTCGTGAACATTTAGAAGAACACAGTTTTGAGCGCTGTGTCATCGTTGATAAAGGACAGCGTTGACTGCTATGTCAACGTAAATCAAGAACACAGAATAAATTGCTGGGTCAACGTAGATCAAGAACACAGGGTAATTTGCTGGGTCAACGTAGATCAAGAACACAGGGTAATTTGCTGGGTCAACGTAGATCAAGAACACAGTGTTGCTATCTGGGTCATCGAAAACAAAGTTTGCATGCTGTGGTATTGCTGGGCCATCAAAGATAAAGAGCACAAGGTATATCGGTGGGTCATCCTAAAGAAGTTTGGTCAACTTTGCACAAGTCTCATGTGTGCCTTATTGTAATAAGAGCAAAGCGATTGAACTGACTTTTTTTCGACGGCAAATGTTCATCCAGGGTCGTTTTCTGTGCCAAAGAAACGTGTGGTGTTGGCTCGACTTTATTTAGCATTCAGCATCGATTGTTATTTTGATCTGGCAAGCCCATTCAGGCTGGATTGCTAGATCAACGTGCACAACAATGACAAGACATTGATGAAGATGGAATCGTTGCTGGTTGCATATGACAGGGTTTATGTTTGATAGCAAGCTCGTATGTCGCTTCACGCTGTTATTCGCCATAAAATGATTTTGATTATGTTCATAGCACTGCTTTCCAATGCTTCGCCTAAGTGATTGTAATTGAGACTATTGCCTTCGTGCTAAACAACGCTTAATCAAAAAGATGCTAATCATATGACTAAAAGCAGTGCCTTATTGTGAAATAAACGCAGTGAAACAATAAATAATTCTAATGCACAAGAGTTTGTAACGCGACGTCTGATTGGATAACGTCAAAAATTTGCGACAGTATATCCTGCGATATACTGCAGGAAATAGTTTGACGTCATTAATTACGTCACATTTCGTTGGATGACGCGCGGCTTTATGCGGCTTTCAACGCTCCGAATCGAGACGAAACTGCAGAAGTGCATTAGAATGGGGATAACCATATTCAAAATTTTCATTTGGGGAGGTATATCGTCGGATATACGTTCGGAAATCACGTTTTACGGCTCCGCTCGCGCGTCGCCGTAAAACTAAATTTCCGACCGTATATCCGACGATATACCTCCCCAAATGGAAATTTTGAATACAGTTATCCCCTAAATATATCAAATTGTGTCTTCTTACTTGCGGAAAATGTTTTAAAGAAAATTTCGCAAAGTTTTAAAAATAAAACCCTCGAAGAATGGCGAACTCACTCTGACGTTTACTGATGTAGGTAAAGCGCGAACTTTATTTATTTAACGCTATTTGCAAATATAAGATTTGCACAACGGTTTTTATGGTATTTTGAATTCTGTGTACGAATCTGTTAAAATATTTCATATTCAACATGCATTGTATGTTTTATACTCAATCTTCACGAGTACACGATTCAAAGTAGCATTCACCCTTTGAGGCCTGGAAACCCGCAAACGGGTACTTTTGCAAACAGTGAAGACCCAGATGAACTGTCGCAGAGCAGAGTTTTAGAGCTTTTGAGTTCCAGAACTGATCAAATTAATCTATCAGGAAAGCATGTGCAAAATATAGTCACAGACTATATAGTCGGACTATATTATCAATGTCAATATGTCATGAGCTAGTAAGGGTTTTGCTCCCCCCAAGGGGAACTTTGTAGACAATGTTTTTTCTTAAAGCATAACATCTAACGGGCTTTTTGCAACATGTAGGTCATCTGGCGGTGGGGGCGTTTGGGTGCTACAGCGTGTTAAATACGTTACCCCTCATTTTTTTGAAAAACAAAAATATAAAATTAAGGCTATTAAAGTGGTACTTGAACTATTCAAATTGGCTAATGGTACTTGAACTATTCAAATTGTCTAAACAGTCATGTTATATGTAAGAACAGATAATTTCCTACAGATATTGACGTTTGTTAGAGTAATTTAGCCCCATTATGGTGTCATTTACGTTACTTTTTCAACTACATCCTATAAAAGCATTGCTATTTTGTTATATAGTTTCTTTATGCAAACAACTTGCTTCTATCACAAAAACTTAGGGAGTTATAAGCTGTTGAATATGACAACACCTAAGAAAATGTTATGTACCTTAAGAACCTTCTCATTTAAAAACAAAGCATATACTCCTTTCTGTAAGCTTTTAAATACCATATATGAGCATTATATTGATATAAAAAGAGTAAAAGGGGATATTAAACATTGTTTCTGGTGTAAAGTATCAGCTTTTTTGTTGTTTGTTTGGTAATATGTAAGCTATGTGACAAACTTTACTGCTTCGTATATATTGCTTAATTCCCTAAATGATACATCAAAGGGTATTTTATTTCATTTCAGAATTGATTTTTGTGTTAAATAGACATAAAGATACTAGTTTGTCCACAATAGAATTTATCGGTTCTTATTAAGAGACTATGTCAAATTGTCAAAGCAGTTTTACTTTTGTGAAATACGTGTAGTTTTATTTTAGAACCTTTTTTTTTAAAAAAAAAATAATGATACAATGTTGATTTGGCCAAAATTATAGGTTTTAAACCTCATTAACAAAGACAATTTTGCTCCCAAGTACCAGCTGAATAAGGATAATTGCCCATGTTCTGTCAAAATTGGTAAAGTAACATATATTACCATATAAAATGTATCATAAGGTATTATGCATGTCTAAAATGCTGTGAAAGACAGTATTAAATTGAGTCTGAAATGCTTATGTATGGTGGATTTAGAGTTTTGTATTACTTATCTGAAGAACACTAAGTTTAATCTAGTCACTTATTTAACAGCAACCAAAATAGTTTAGTGTATCCCGTTAACAGCTGCTCAAATTATACAAACATATTCAGTAACACAATACACGCTGGTATTCCTTGTATGTTTTGGTTCATCTACTTTAACAAAAACTTTTTTTTACTAAATGCTGTATGGTAAGTTGTAGCATACAAAACATTTGTGCTATTACAACCCAGATAGAATCAAGTATTTGTAAGTTGGTAGAGCAAAAAATGATATATGTTACATTGATCCTATGCATTATAAGTGTATGTAATCATATACTGTTTGAAGAGACTGTCTCCAAATCAAATTTTACTGGCATTGTTGCATTTGCGTATACATATGTTGATGTGTTACTTTACTTTTGGCTTTTAAATAGACTTTAAGTTTATCGTCAGCATAGCTATCATTTTTAATGGATGAAACTGATAATTAAATCAACATAGTTATTCTGATCATTTGCATAAGCAATGTAAATTTTATAAGTAAATGGTTTATTTAGAACAAATATGTCTGTGAAATGGAAAAAATAAGTCATAACTTGACAGTAATCACAAGTGATATGATCATATTCAAGAAAACAAGTTAATTGTTACCCACGATACCAATTTTAATTTATAGGACTTCATTTGCCAGAATAAGGTTAGGCCGATTTGACATATAAGTTGGTGTAAAAAAGATTTCACAATGTTCTTTTAGAATGTTGGATGGAAAAGTGAAATATTTTAAGTAAAAAGTGAAGTCATGAAATTTTACTTACACGTATTGATAGTTTTAACAATTAATACTAAAATAGCTGATGCTAATTTCCACTTTACAGAATGTGACATGACCAAATATAGCAAAGCGATATATGGATATTAACAATAAGAATAAGTGACAAACACACCAAGGAATGGATTCAAGACAAATGCAAAAAGTCAACTGTTCTGACAAAATACTATAGGGAGAACATTCTACTCAGTATAAACATTGTTACCAATGATAAGACTTACATTTAATGTTAACAAAGAGTACATGCACATGATTTTGGTGGTAAGTATATATGCATTTCTAATAACCATGGGTCTTTTAATTTAATCATCTCCAAAACAAATCATTTTTCTTTCACATTGAAAGGGATACCATAAAGTTCAGATATTGACAGCAATGGAACTTTAAAGACTCTATCGTCATTTATTTTACATGTATGTGGTATAGTATACCAAATATTGAAACCTTATATCAGCTTTGTTTTGACAGTATTGCCTACAGATGTAAAAATAATTGTTGATCTCATTTATTGTACTTTATAAAGCGCTCAGATGAAGATTTGACAAATTTTGGTACTTATCACATATTAGCAAATATCTTGGATCCATTGATTGCTCATGCTGATGCAGTCGAGCTAGCTATATTAATTCTGGTCTGAGTCTGCATCTATATATCCAAACTTTGTGGATGTAGACAGCAAAGGCTCTGGGGAGTCTGCATATTTACAAGGCTTGTCTAAGACCTCATTCCTTGACACTGCAATGAGTGCTAGTACCAAATCAAATGTGCTGGCTCATTTGATTTATTCTTTGTTACTAGTTATACTCTATTTAGCTTGATTTGAAATATCCAAAGGATTAATAGGATGCAATTTAATAACAATGATCATGTTCTCATGTGGCATGCTTAGTATCAAATTTAATAAAAAAAATTACACTGTTAAACTAAGTCTTATTGTCAGAAATAATTCAAATAAAAACCCCAATGAACTGTTGAAGTCCGTTCATTTAGTCATGTCTATAATACAATACTAACAATGCAAGGGATCTTTTCTAAGCATTAACTTATCTCTTTTAAATTTATGACTTAATTGAACATTTTGAACAAATGCTGCCCTAGCTAGCTGTTTAAATGCTTCACAAAATTGCAGAAACAGGCAAAACAAATGATAACTTGACAAGTGTAATAATCTTCTTTAATATTCTTGTTATGCATGTTACCAAGATTATTTTTTCTTTCGTCGCCAAACTAGACAAGCTGATTACTACCATATAGGTATTATATCCATAGGGACAGGCATGTTGGGTACCATATTTGGGATAGAAATTGCTATGATTAAAAAGAACTTCAGTTTTCATTGAAAGGACCAGGGATAACACCTATATAATTTCTTCATTTCTCAATGTTAACCATGCCTGAAATGACTTAAAATTTTACAAATTATTAGCTAGCTTTCATCCTCAGTTGTTTTTATTATAATAGTTGTTGCCATCAACAGCTGATAAGCTTTATATGTTTTGTTGGCTCACACTTTTGGTAATATATCTTACTAAGCTACTACATGTTTAAAATCCTGTTTCGTCTAAACTGAACTGTAGGCAGTATGGGAAAATGTATTGTATATATCATTTCATGTATTAAATTAAGTTAACACATACAAGTGTCAGAGATAAATGCTATTATTCAAGCATTTCAGAAACATGATTTGATTATTAAAATAAGTAGTGTCTATAAGCGATGTTTACATATTCGATAAAAAAAACTCTTAATTGAAGTAAAATTTTATGTGCTTTGAGTTCAAGTTGCTTCCTTATCATCACCTGTGCTTTTGTCAGAGTTTAATTACCCCTAAAATTTTGTTAAGAAGAGACACTTTTCATTTCATTATTTCTCTCATTATTGAGCCCTAAATTGGCAGTAATTTACGCCCATTAGGAGTTTAAAATCATATAATGCTATTTTTGCGTTAAATTAATGTATTCAAAAGAAAGTAAAGTATGTAACAGTAATTAAGGTACCTAAATGAGTTAAAATTATACTGCTAGTCATTTACGTTCAATTACAAGATAATATTGATCTGTAAGAATAAGGAATAATTTTGATATTTACACTAAAGAAGTTGCTATTATTTTAGGGTAACATAGTAACCTCTGTAATAGCAGGGTAACATCCCAACCAATAAAGAGCTAACATGCATTGTTTTATGGCTTATACAATGAGGTTCTAAAAAATCATAGTGTACAAAACTCTTCCTAGGAGGTGTTTTGGCAGCACATGGTCTAGTGATTGCACTGGGCTAAATAAAGTTTATTTGAAATAAAGTATCGTATATCACTGCAATACAGTATCCATATGTTGTTTTAACGTGTACTGGCTATTTGTTGTATTTAATTAAGTGCTTTTAAGACAATCATCATGTAGATAAATAAAAAATTATGTATAGCTATGTATTTGAACAATATGATTTGGAGATGCCTTAGGGTAATGTAGTTAACATGGCTGTTACACGGTAACGCCCCAACTGCCAGTTGGCCAACATGAGTCATTTTGCTTCTTATATAACATAGTTTTAGAAAATCGTGGTGTACAAAATTCCCCCTGGGGAGGGGGGTCTATTAGCAGCTCATGGTCTACAAAGACTAAGCTGTGTCTTCAATGTCCAAAGTATATAATCAATGATTAAACAATGCCTTCAAAGTCTAAGCTGTGTCTTCAATGTACAAACTATATACTCAATGGTTAAAAAATGCTTTCAAAGACCAAGATGTGTCTTCAATGTCAAAACTATATACTCGATGATTAAACGATGCCTTCAACGACTAAGATGTGTTTTCAATGCCCAAACTATATACTCAATTATTAAGCAATACCTTCCATGACTAAGATGTGTCTTCAATGTCCAAACTATATACTCAATTATTAAACAATGCCTTCAAAGACTAAGCTGTGTCTTCAATACCCAAATAAAATACTCACTTATTAACCTATACCTTCAACGACTACGATGTGTCTTCAATGTCCAAACTATATACTCAATGATTAAACAATACCTTCAAAGACTAAGATGTGACTTCAATGTCCAAACTATATACTCAATGATTAAACAATGCTTTCAACGACTAAGATGTGTCCTCAATGTCCAAACTATATACTCAATGATACCTATGCATTCAAAGACTAAGATGTGTCTTCAATGTCCAAATTATATACTCAATGATTAACAATGCCTTCAACGACTATGATGTGTCTTCAATGTCCAAACTACATACTCAATGATTAACAATGCCTTCAACGAGTATAATGTGTCTTCAATGTCCAAACTACATACTCAAAGATTCAACAATGCCTTCAACGACTAAGATATGTCTTCAATGTCCAAACTATATACTCAATGAAATATAATGCCTTCAACGACTAACATGTGTCTTCAATGTCCAAACTATATACTCAATTATAAAACAATGCCTCCAAAGACTTTGATGTGTCTCAAATGTCTAAACTATATACTCAATGATTAGACAATGCTTTCAACGACTAAGACGTGTCTTCAATGTCCAAACTATATACTCAATGATTCAACAATGCCTTCAAAGAAAAGATGTGTCTTCAATGTCCAAACTATATACTCAATGATTCAACAATGCCTTCAGGGTCTAAGCTGTGTCTTCAATGTCCAAACTATATACTCAATGATTAACAATGCCTTCAACGACTATGATGTGTCTTCAATGTCCAAACTACATACTCAATGATTAACAATGCCTTCAACGACTGTAATGTGTCTTCAATGTCCAAACTACATACACAATGATTAAACAATGCCTTCAACGACTTAGATGTGTCTTCAATGCCCAAACTATTTACTCGATGATTAAACAATGCCTTCAAAGACTTATTTGTGTCTTCGATGTCCAAACTTCGTACTCAATGATTCAACAATGCTTCAACGACTTAGATGTGTCTTCAATGCCCAAACTATTTACACGACGATTAAAACAATGCCTTGAAAGACTAATATGTGTCTTCAATGTACAAACTACAAACTCAATGATTCAACAATGCCTTCAACGACTAAGATGTGTCTTCAATGTCCAAACTAAATACTCAATGATTAAACAATGCCTCCAAAGACTAAGATGTGTCTTCAATGTCCAAACTATATACTCAATGATTAGACAATGCCTTCAAAGTCTAAGCTGTGTCTTCAATGTCCAAACTATATACTTGATGATTAAACAATGCCTTCAAAACTAAGATGTGTCTTCAATGTCCAAACTTTATACTCGATGATTAAACAATGCCTTCAAAGTCTAAGATGTGTCTTCAATGTCCAAATTATATACTCAATGATTAAACAATGCCTTCAACGTCTAAGCTGTGTCTTCAATGTCCAAACTACAAACTCAATGATTCAACAATGCCTTCAGCGACTAAGATGTGTCTTCAATGTCCAAACTATATACTCAATGATTTAACAATGCCTTCAAAGACTAAGATGTGTCTTCAATGTCCAAACTATATACTCAATGATTAGACAATGCCTTCAAAGTCTAAGCTGTGTCTTCAATGTCCAAATTATATACACAATGATTAGACAATGCCTTCAAAGACTAAGCTGTGTCTTCAATGTTCAAATTATATACTCAATGATTAAACAATGCCTTCATTGACTAAGATGTGTCTTCAATGTCCAAATTATATACTTGATGATTAAACAATGCCTTCAAAACTAAGATGTGTCTTCAATGTCCAAACTTTATACTCGATGATTTAACAATGCCTTCAACGACTAAGATGTGTCTTCAATGTCCAAACTATATACTCAATGATTAAACAATGCCTTCAAATGCTAATCTGTGTCTTCAATGTCCAAACTATATACTCAATGATTAAACAATGCCTTCAAAGTCTAAGATGTGTCTTCAATGTCCAAACTATATTGATGTACTCAATGATTAAACAACGCCTTCAAAGTCTAAGATGTGTCTTCAATGTCCAAACTATATACTGAATGATTAAACAATGCCATCAAAGACTAAGCTGTGTCCTCAATGTCCAAACTATATACTCAATGATTAAACATCGCCTTCAAAGACTAAGCTGTGTCTTCAATGTCCAAACTACAAACTCAATGATTAAACAATGCCTTCAAAGACTAAGATGTGTCTTCAATGTCCAAACTATATACTCAATGATTAACCAATGCCCTCAAATGCTAATCTGTGTCTTCAATGTCCAAACAATATACTCAATGATTAACCAATGCATTCAAAGACTAAGATGTGTCTTCAATGTCCAAAATATATACTCAATGATTAAACAATGCCTTCAAAGACTAAGATGTGTCTTCAATGTCCAAACTATATACTCAATGATTAAACAATGCCTTCAAAGACTAAGCTGTGTCTTCAATGTCCAAACTATATCCTCAATGATTTAACAATGCCTTCAAAGTCTAAGATGTTTCTTCAATGTCCAAACTATTTACTCAATGATTACACAATGCCTTCAAAGACTAGGCTGTGTCTTCAATGTCCGAATTATATATTCAATGATTAACCAATGCCTTCAAAGACTAAGATATGTCTTCAATGTCCAAACTCTATACTCAATAGTGGCATTGATTACATGTAAACGTTTGCGACGTGGTCTAATTAATGGCGGGAGTTCTTCAGTGAAATGGCGGACAGTTGGAAGAAGCTGAAGACTTCGAATGTGTTTTCGTCGTTTAATGTATGTTAGAATCGAAATAGATCAGCTCTAGTGCGTGAATTGTTGAGTAATAATTCACTGTTTGTCGGTCAGTTGTACGAAGATAAATCACTCGCGCTGCGCATTCGTGATTTCATCTTCTTTACAACTGACCTCCAAACAGTGAATTATTACTCAACAATTCACTGTCTGAGCTGATCTAGCTCTTAATTAGAATCGAAATAGATCAGCTCCAATGCGTGAATTGTTGAGTATTAATTCACTGTTTTTCGGTCAGTTGGAAGAAGCAAAAGACTTCGAATGTGTTTTCGTCGTTTATTGTGTGTTAGAATCGAAATAGATCAGCCCCAGTCCGTGAATTGTTGAGAAATAAATCACTGTTTGTCGGTCATTTGTACGAAGATAAATCATTGCGCTGCGCGCTCGTGATTTGACCTTCTTTACAACTGAACTCCAAACAGTGAATTATTACTCAACAATTCACTGCTTGAGCTGATCTATTTCTTGAACAACAGTTCCTTGAGTCAATTCCAATAAGTAGCAATATCTCATGCTTTTGCGAAGAAACAATAGCATGTTGAGTCAATTCCTATAAGAAGTTATAGCGTATGCTTTAACAAAGAAACAATAGCATGTAGAGTCAATTCCAATATGAAGCAATATCTCATGATTTTACGAAGAAACAATTGCAAGTTGAGTCAATTCCAAAAAGCAGAAATATACCATGCTTTTACAAAGAAACATTAGCACGTGGAGTCAATTCCAATAAGTAACAATACATGTAGAGTCAATTCCAATATGAAGCAATATCTCATGATTTTACGAAGAAACAATTGCAAGTTGAGTCAATTCCAAAAAGCAGAAATATACCATGCTTTTACAAAGAAACATTAGCACGTGGAGTCAATTCCAATAAGTAACAATATCTTATGCTTTTACGAAGAAACAATTGCATGTGGAGTCAATTCCAATAAGTAACGATATCTTATGATTTTACGAAGAAACAATAGCACGTGGAGTCAATTCCAATAAGTAACAATATCTTATGCTTTTACGAAGAAACAATTGCATGTGGAGTCAATTCCAATAAGTAACAATATCTTATGCTTTTACGAAGAAACAATAGCATGTGGAGTCAATTCCAATAAGTAACAATATCTCATGCCTTTACGAAGAAACAATTGCAAGTTGGGTCAATTCCAATATGTAGCAATAACTCTTGCATTTTACAAAGAAACAATAGCATGTTGGGTCAATTCCTATAAGAAGTTATAGCGTATGCTTTTACGAAGAGACAATAGCATGTTGAATCAATTCAAAAATGCAGAAATACATCATGTTTTACGAAGAAACAATAGCATGTTGAGTCAATTCAAACAAGAAGCAATATCTCATGCTTTTACGTAGAAACAATAGCATGTTGAGTCAATTCCAATAAGCAGAAATATCTCATGCTTTTACATGTTGACTCAATTCTGAAAAGCAGAAATATCGCATCTTATAATACCTGGTCTGGTTTGGCTGCTTGGACATGTTATATACATTTCGAAAAAAAAAATCATTCTAACACATTCGGCAAAGTAATAGACCAGAGGGAAAGGGCAGGTACAGTTTCTCACCTGTTTGTACAAATTCTTTAAAAAAAATTGTTCTATTGTAGCCTTTGATGATTTCAACATATTTGCATGGAGGATTTGATTCCTCTAGTTTCACAGTGCGAAGAAGCTCCAGAGTGGGCCCGGCACTTGATCTGAAGAAGAAGAAGAAGAAGTTCAAAGAAGTTTGATACAGATGTTGCAGAATTACGGAAGGGTCACCAGTCCAAGATGGTTGTAAAGTCATCTTATGATCTTATTTTTGTTGAGTTTTCATGTGATACTTCATTAATGAAAAATCCTTCTGCATCAATTCAATTTTGTTCCATAGTCTAAAACTTTGTTTGTTGTAACATGTACATAATGTAGATTGCATGTATTTCTAAATACATAGCACAAACATGACAAAGCAAGTCATATTCACTCAGAAGCGGTTGTGCCCCGTGTTGGTGCAGCATAGGAATGGTCATGAGCGGATCCAGAGGGGTGGGGGGGACAGGGGGTCTCGACCCCCCCCCCCCTGAAAACTCACAAAAATATAGAGTTTCTTAGCAATACTGGTCCAGATCCCCTGAAAAATCATAAAACTACCAAGCCAGCATACAATGTTGTGTCATCGTCGGCATGCCAGCGAAACGCCATTATATGGCGTTGCGCTGGCGAGCCGATGATGGCCCACTTTTAGTGGTATTCGGATCCTCTCTCCCCTCTTCAACTAGAGTTGGACCCCCTCTGACAAAACTTTCTGGATCCGCGCATGATGGTCATACCTTCTGTCTGAGAAACTTCATATTGTTGTTAATGATCAGATTACTACTGACCATTAATGGCAAATAGTGTAGACCCTCATCAAGCGTCTGCTCTAGCTTTGATACTGATTGACATACATGGATTAATCCTTAAAATGCTAATCATGACTGCCATAGACCACATAATCTGATGTTATATCTTGTTTCTTCGTGGTTAACCCTTAAAGCGCCAATCACAACAAAAGTCGTCTGCTTTTCTCGTCTGCTGAAATGTTTAAGAAGCCTCTGTGGCAAACAGTGTGGACCCAGATAAGACTGCTACTATAGAAGCAGTCTGTTCTGGGTCCACGCTGTTTGCTTCTATACTTAATTCGTCAGTAATGTTAGGCAATTATTTGCAGCAGACGACATCAGCAGACGACATTTTCAGATGCATTTTCTTGGCGCTTAAAGGGTTAATACATCCTCGCAAGCAAATGGACTAAGCCCACTGCGTTCCACATTTGGAACGAAGCGGGCTTGGTACCATTGACTTGCGAATGTGTTAAATAATGTTTGATATTTTTTTCATATTCTGGTCCTTTGAGAATATTGAGTTCTGAAGGAAAGCAGATGCCGCTTTTAAAAGTCGGTGCTAGGGGCATGAGAATTGTTGTACTTTTCATTAGTTCTCATGAACAGACTCAATAAAACCTAGTCTGCTGTTTTCTTATATTGTAGGTTCTCTCTATTTCTGAAGAATCCGTTTTTCCAGATTATTTATAGGTCGCAACAGCTGTCGTTGTTTCTGTAACTTCCATTAGTTCTCATGAACAGACTCAATAAACCCGAGACTGCTGTTTTCTAATGTTGTAGGTTCTCTCTATTTCTGAAGGATCCGTTTTTCCAGATTATTTTGAGGTGCCATGTTATACCAGTCATTATTTGATTGTTAATGCAACGGCAATATTTGCTTCATTTTTTTTGGTTTATATGGCCCTCTCTATGGTTGATCATGCAGTAGTTCCATGTCCCACCTAGCCAAGTAGTACTGAGAAGGTGGGGTCGGGCCAGGCCAGGTCGCACCAGACTGCATATCCAAACGTGGAAATGTAGTTGTTGTTTGGTTTGCTGAATTATCCATTTGGGTACACGAACATTCAAGTTTGAAAGATTGTGGACAGGCGAGAAACAATTTTATGAGGGACTTATCATTGTGCAAATTGATCGCCTTACTTTTATTGCCCTATTCACAGATCATAAACTGGTCCAAGAGCTTTAATTTATTCCATTTGCTGTAAATTTCCAAATTATGACAGTTTTGTGAAATCCAAGCTTTCAGAGCTTTCACAAATGGATGATGCTTCGGTCTAAGTGCCTACAGTGGCGGATCCAGAGGGGGCCCAGGGGGTTCGCTTGAACCCCCCTCCCCGCCCCCCGTTTTTAAATATCCTATAAAAATGAAATTTGCTTGATTTTCATGGGATATTTAAGAAAAATGAGATAAAATCAGCAAAACGACCCCCTCCCCCCACACACCTTTATACATATGAACCACCTTTCCAGAACTCCTGGATCCACCCCTGGCCTACAATCGCAGGGGTGCATAAGAAGATCCATTAAAACAAATCTAAGTTCGAATAAGGACACTAATGTAATGAAAGGGGACAATGTGTAGAGCCTAAGGAGTAGCCACAATGTGCTCAGAGGTTGGGAAGAATACCCTATCGAAACAGAGATGTGAGATTTTGAAAATTCACAAAACGATCTCTGAGACTAGTTTTATTAAACATTACGTCGTGTGCATTTCGTAAACTCTATCTCGGACCCAGTAATACATGTTATTTTGAGTCCGAGACTCTATGCAAAAAAATGAGAGGTTGGATCTAATTGCGACGTAAATATGTGGTATGACCTTTGATGAATTTGGCCCTTTAAAGGTATTGGGACGTACGAACTGCGTAATTCTATGGATATAAGAGTGAAATACGATATATTTATGATGAAAATACGTCACATACGACCTTTGATGAATTTGGCCCTCAGTTCACCATCATGGTTCATATCACTTTTGTCTGCATATTTGGACGTACGAACTTCGTAATTCTGTGGAAATACTAGTGGGAAATTGATGAAACTACGCCGTACGATCCTTGATGAATTTGACCCTTAGTTCACCATCATGGATCATCTCGCCTTTGTCTGCATATTTAGACGTACGAACTGCAAAATTCTATGGAAATATGTGGGAAAGATAAAATACGTCGTACAACCTTTGATGAATTTGGCC
Organism: Loripinus fragilis; assembly: GCA_964019695.1. NCBI lineage: Eukaryota > Metazoa > Mollusca > Bivalvia > Lucinida > Lucinidae > Loripinus > Loripinus fragilis. The sequence continues at coordinate 64,519,417 of OZ026525.1, read as the reverse complement.
CTTACCATCATGGATCATCTCACATTTGCCTGCATATTTGGACGTACGAACTGCGTAATTCTATTGAAATATATGGGGGAACGATCTATACATGATGAAAATACGTCGTACGACCCTTGCTTGTAGTTCTCCATCATGAATCCTCTCACCACTGTCTGCATATTTGGACGTACGAACTGCTTAATTCTTTGTAATTACTAGTGGGAAATACGATCTGTTTATGATGAAAATACGTCGTACGACCCTTGCTTGTTGAATTTGGCCCTTAGTTCACCATCATGGATCACCTCGCCATTGTCTGCATATTTCGTCGCACGAACTGCGTATTTCTATGGATACGATCTATTTATGATGAAAATACGTCGTACGACCTTTGCTTGATGAATTTGGCCCTTAGTTCATCATCATGGATCATCTTTCCTTTTTCTGCATATTTCGTAATTATATGGCTGGCCCCAGGCCCCCGGGGGTACTCTCATTTTTTTTTCTTCATACGTAGGCTTATAATATTATTTTATGTTCCCAAACAGGGCTCGAGGTTATAAAACTTTTTCATGCTCACCTTAACTGAGCATGAATTTCTACTGTTCATAAAAAAATCTGAAAAATAAAGTTTTTTCTTGCTTTAAATCACTAAGATTCTGTAATTATCCTGCTTATAAATGTTGCCATTTTAACAGCTGTATGACTTTCATGCTCAGTTGAGTTGAGCATGAAAAAAAGTTTAAAACCTCGGGGCCGGGCCTAGATCCTGGATCTAAACGAATTTGACATTTATCATTTTAGACATCCGCTCAGTCCCAGCTCCCGGTTTGCACGGACCATACATTGAAGGGGTGGGTCGAGGTGGAGACAATGTGTAATTATACCACCCTTATTAACTTTAGCATGATATATCTCGTGATGTGCAAGGTCTACACTAATGTAGGTGGTATAAAATAGTTATACCATGTTTGTCCACCTGTACGCAAGATAATCCACCCGCTAAAGCTCGTGGATTATCTCCACGTACAGGCGGACAACCCATGGTATAACTATTACATAAACCCTTCCACGTGATGATTTCTGTCAGGTGACACACAGTGTATGCAACGAAGAAAAGGTGGATCCGCTATAAATACACAGCCAGCACAAGCTGATCCCAACCTTTCTTTACCTGACCTCACGTGCCGCTAAATCTTTATGGGCCATTTCATATTATATATTGTTGGAAGGGCTTTTTGCGCACCAACCGGTTCAAAATATTAAAGTGTATCAATAATTGCTTGATTGTGTTTAACGGTATTTTTAACACGATTTGAAACAAATTAAACAATTTGTTTGCTCTGAACTGCTTGTCCAATTTCTGCTTTTTGTTAAAAGCATCAAATTTCAAATCTTTCGACATTTTACACCTTTGCGGAATGCCAAATAGTTCTATAACGGAAGCCTGGTGGAGATAACTTTTACATCAGTTTTGTTTATCAAACAAGAGGGCGGATCGCCGATATGCTAATTACAACTTGACGTCATCGTGGAGTGTTCTGGGTTGCTACGCAACATACTCACAGCCAATCAACGATACGATACAGCTGTCAATCAGTATTAGTTCGCGCCTAACTGTTCCGCGCGAAATGCCCACACACGATGGGCCAATAGTAGAACATTGAAGTAGATAGCGTTCCCACGTGTGTTAAAATTTACTCAGTTTGTGCCGTGTAGTTAGTTAGTGTAGAGTCTTTGTAGTTATTACTCAACATGAAGATGGAGCAACAATGTCAACAAGCTCTTACAAATGGAACGGAAGAAATACCAAATGATCCAGGGTTAGTAACGTTTTTTACTTCACGCGATCTCATTTTCATCTCCAATTTTCTTTACGCGCTGATTTTCTTTCATGTCGCCGACATTTGCATATAGGTCAAGAGTTCCGATTTCAAAATGGCTCTTTGTTTACATTTGATCTGGTTTTCTCTTTCAGAAAAATGTTCATCGGAGGATTAAGTTGGCAAACGACAGCAGGTAATGTTCATTTCTTTATTAATTACTTTTGACATTTTAACGGTAGATCGACAGCGGTGTATTGTTTATGTACGCTAATTGACGCTTTGAAATGCCCGCGGCGGTAAATTTCAATCAATGTCTGATTCGATTGTAGTTTCGGTTTTAGAACGTTTACGGTTACATTATTTATGACTCTAATTGCTTTAATTTTGCAGAAAAATTAAAGGAGTATTTTGGACAATATGGGGAAATAAAGGAATCTATGGTGATGAAAGATCCCACAACGAAACGTTCAAGGTAAAGGCTAATTCCTGATATTTCTGAGAGAAAAAATGTGAGCTGAGATGCTAATTTCATTTTGGAATGTTTGGATAATGGTTATAGCCCTACCAGCGCTTGTTATGAGTAATAAAAGTCGTTTTGGATGGAATTTGCAGGTTCAATTATAAAGCTCTGAAATGCAATATTTCGCTTAGTGATCAAGGGGATATGGGATCTTGCTATAAATTTCTCACTTTGGTTTCTCATTGCATTCATCTCACAGAGTTGATTTCAATGAGTGCATTCGGTGGTTCTAAGCCCACAGGAGGAATCACATCTCCAACATGATGTGGAATTATATCAGCTTTCAGAACCTACCCCTCGGGACTAATGGCCACCACCGAAACTCCATTCTATGAATGATGTTTCGCTGGCGGGCCAATAATGCCCCCCTTTTATATGTTTACTAGGTATACTGTCGATTATGCCCTCAGAGCATATCATGCGGTTCTCTTTGGAAGTCTCCCTGTAATCCTTTCCTTGGGAAATTTATGCGATTGAGTACTGCACAAAAAGTGTTTTAGTGGAGAAAATAACCTTGATTATTCCAAATTATAAAAGTATGGATCCAAAAAGCTGTGTTATTCAGTACAAAATATTTTCACATTGGGATTATGACAAGTCTAGTAAGTACCAGTAGCTCTAGAATATTAGAATAGAAATTAGTAATTATTAGTATAAATATTAGTTCAGCCATTAAGATTGCACAAAAGTAACGAAAACACTAAAATCTGTGTTGAGCAAATTAATCTCGCCTTTTGATTACAACACATCATGAAAAGACCTTGGTTTAATTCCTATTCCTGAAGGTCATACTCTGCCTTTGGCAACAAGCTGAAAGACTAAATTATGAGGTTTCCTTCTTCAGGACTTAAAGATAATGAGGGAGCGCAGTGGCTCAGGTAGAGTCCTTGACTCAAGACTGATGGGCCACGGGTTCGAGCCTCACCAGTGTCACTGTGTTGTGGTCCTTGAGCAAGACACATTTGTCCTGGTTTAACCCAGGAAGGCCCGTCCCTGTTTAACTGAAAGATTGTTGATGGGACGTTAAGAATCAAACAAACAAACTTTAGATAATAGTGTGCACCAAAAAATATATTTTTCTTATTTCTCAACCAAAACATATGTTGTGGGTACTCAAAAGAACCGTGTCAATGAGACGGATCTTTTAAGCACCCAAAAAACATATGTTAAAACTGATGGGTAAGTAATTATTTACAATTTTGCGCTCAAAAATTTAGTTTATCTAAAACTGTTTCTTGTATGCTGGCCTGCATTAAAAGTAGTCTGCCCAGGGACTGTAACTGTGGTAATATGACTGAAAAATTGTTGAAAGGGATGAAGGCATGGCTCATGGTATAGTGCTTGACTTGAGATCGAGGGAGTCAGGTTCGAGTCTCACCTGAGGCACTGTGTTGTGTCCTTGAGTAAAAAGGCACTAGATATCCTCTGCTAAGTACTGATTCAGCCCATGAAGACCTGTTGCAGCATGGCTGAAAACTTGTTGACTGGCATGTAAAGGATCAACAAAAACAAACAACACCAGAACCTTCTTGAATGGAATTGGCTCGAAATTGCTGAAAAAATGCCATCTTGGTCTGAAAAAGTACAGGATTATAAGCCACTTTCCTGCTTACGCGATCGTACACAGGTGCAGGCTGATCCAGCAATTTTTCTTGGGGTGTGGTGGGTAGGGGGTGTACAATCTGACACATAATTCTGGAATTCAAAGTTGTGGTATCTCACTGGATTTCTCTCTCACACTGTTGGTGCTATGTTGTATCTTTATCTTCAGTGACCCAGCAAAACATCCTCACATGACTGAAATTTGTTCTTAGCCCAGGAAAAATTGTCCAAACATGACTAAAAAATTGCTGCTTGGGGTATATAGCATCAACCAGACACTTATAGCAAGTGGTTACTCTAATTTCAATGATTGTCAAAAATGTAATTTAAAAAAAATCAAAATTTAGCAGCTACAATATATGTTAAAATTGGGGTTGAATTTTATAATGTTTTTTAATTTCTTTATACTATTGATTCGTGTGTATTTTCACTATTGTTGGATGACTTATATTGAAATAGAAAACACACATTTAACCAAATAGTACAAAAGGCCTATTTAATGTCCTTCAATTTACATTCAAATGGCTGTAATTGCTATTTTTCTTTTAACACATTGAGATAGAGATCTCCCCCAAACTTTGTCATTTTCCCAACTTTTAACCTGGCTTACCCGAACTGATTAGTCTAGAAGTTGAAAATATAACAATGAATGAAATATCCTTAGGCCATGATGAATTAAATGAGTGGGAAATTGCAAAGTGTAATTGCCATTGATTTTACAGTTCCATTAACCCAGATGAATCAGATTTTACTTCATCGATCAGACATGTATGTTTTGGTTATTTGTAACCAGGAGTAAATTCCAGTGAAATTGCCTGGGTTAGGCAATTCTATTGATGACACACACAAAAATTATATTTTGATGATATTAAAACACAGAATTTCTCAAAACTGCCCTTATTTGGGGCCCCTGATGTATGTACACACATTTCTTGTGGATTGCCCTGATGAGACAATTGACCCTTTAGAAAAGGTGACTATTATAGTGCAGTCAAGTCTGCACCTTAATTGGTCGCAAATCCCCCCTCCTGCTTCCTTAATTTCATCCTGAAAATTTGTCGGAATCAAAATAGTTTAGTTACCTAGCAGTTAATACCCTTGTCATGGTCCAAATATGCATGTATACTATGAAAGCTTTAGGATAATACTGTCAACGAGGCACTGCAGATGTAGCACATTTACAGGTCTATATATGGGCCTCGTCGCGACAAAACCTGTCTTCGGGATTTCCGACAAAGCGAGATTCAAACCAGCCTGCTCAGCTACAGAGATTAGCTAGAAAATTGAAATTTCGCTAGTAGCAAGTTTAGATATGATACTTTCCAATTAGCTAATTATAAAGGCGCTGATCAGACTGCGCGGATGCGCAGGCTGGTCTGTGCCTTTGTTGTTCGCAAACCCCCGAAGACAGGTTTTCTCGCGTCGAGGCCCATATATAAGGCAGCAGTCTGGGGCCTCTACTTCTTGTCCATCTACATCTTGGAGTTATTGCCCTTCCCTTGTAAATATAAAGGGAAGTCTCTGGCCATATAAGTGTAAATTATCAATAGGTTTTTTGTTAATTAAGAGTAATGTTGATTTTGTCAGTTAACCTAGGTCCGTACACTGTGCATACCAGTTTCGCCAGTTACTGACAACTGCCCTGTTTGAATCTGGTAGGGAGAATAAATTAGAAAAGGTTACCATGAGTGCAGGCCTCCATATAAGAGTGTGTATTTGAAAAATTATTTTTCAACCAAAACATATGAGACAGTTCTTTTGAGCACCAAAAACACATGTTTAAACTGATATGGATAAGAATATAATCGCAATTTTACACTAAAAAATGTGCTTATCTTACCCTATCTATGTAAGGGAGACTGAAGCCTGAATGTCGGTCTGGCTGAAGTATCTGGTAGCGCTACTTTGCCTGGCTTTACTGGGCTCGTTAAACTCATAAGATTTTGTCAGAAACCTAGCTGAGCTGTAATGTCCCAGGAGTTATTGCCCTTTAAAAGCTTGGTGAGAAAGATGGTTCTTTTGAAGTTTGGAGTACCCAAAAATAGGTTTCATTGAGAAATCGATCAGAAATGCAACTTACATGCTTACCTGATGATTATAATTTATTGGTTTGTTAGATAGTTGGAATTGCTCCTGAGAGGCAATCCATGTGAGAATCCAACTAATGCCCACAACATTAGAGCTTTAGGGGGGAAAAGTTACCTGTGTTTGAAATCAGAAATCTTGCCTATCTTTTAACTCTTTGCCTTAGTAGTGCTGTCTGCTGATAACCTTTGCAAACAGTTTGGACCCAGATCAGGCCCGACAAAATGTTGGACCTGATCTGGAATCAAATTGTTTGACACTATGATGATATTCCTGAAATAATTTTTTGAAAAGGTTAATTTTGAAGAAAATCCGCAGACGACATAAAAATCATGAAAAGTTACCTAGAATGCAAAAAGTTGACATAGGTCCAGATAAAGAAATTTTATGAGAGTAAAATTTTAATTAATTTCTTACCCATCAATTAAAACATGTGTTTTGGGTGCTCAAAAGAACCGTCTCATTAAGACGGTTCTTTTGAGTACCCACAACATATGTTTTGGATGACAAATAAAGAAAATAGATTGCCAATATGCACTCTTATCAGGAGGTCTGGGTTGAGAGATAAAATACAGACAAGGAATGACTTTTGTATTAGCATTCTTTTATCACTGGTCAGTGATTGGGACAACTAGCCATTTGACCAAGGTGACACTGGTCATTATCTATGTAGGCTGTAAACATTCTGAAAAATTGGGATACCATAGTCCTCCAAAGTACCACCCCACAACTACTTTTTTGTCTGTGCTTCGTTGCTTTTAAATTTGAAAATATTTTTGGGCACAGAAATTACTCGGTTGCTGAACTCCCATCACATTCTAAGCCCAATATGATTCGAATGCTGGAAAATCATCTTGGTGTGCACTTATTAGAGTGGGGGAAGCAATTATAATAATATGGCATGTACCGATCTTCCTGACCCAAATTTTGACCAGTTATCAAGTTTGTCCTAAATATTTGTTTAGTTTTTGTTGATGCTTTTTGTCCCCATCAACAATTTTCAGTCACGTTGGGACATTTTCCTGGGTTCAACCAGTAGATAAAGTAGGGCTGGAAAAATCCCCTCTTCCACTCGCCATGACAATGTAGGATGAGTAGAAATTTTGACTTTTCCAATGTAAATTATTGAATTAACAAGCACACATGGACAAGTAGAAATTTAAAGAATTTTTGACCCCTGTAGGGGCAAAATGCATTGCATACGATGAGACTTCAACTGGTGACACATAGGTCGAGATAAGGATAAGGATAATTTGTGAACATAAAATTGCATTTTTGAGTACCCACAACATATGTTTTGGTTGAGAAATAAGAAGAATAATTTGCCAGTCTGATCTCAAGCCAGGGTGCGCAGTGGCTCGATCAGTGGTAGACAGAGTGCTTGACTCGAGACCGAGGGGCGGCTGGTTTGTGCCTCACCGACTTCACTGCGTTGTGTCCTTGAGCAAAACGCATTAATCCTAGCTTTGTACTGTACTGGTTCAACCCAGGAAGACCCGTCCCTATATAACTAAAAGATTGTTGATGAGACGTTAAGGATCAAATAAAACAAAAACAAAATCCAACTCAAGTCAAGTGCTGTGCTCCCCAAATATTCAGGTACATGTATGCACGAGTATTATAAGTAGTCAAGCTTGCTCCATGCAGAATTTCAATACTCTAGCTAGTCTTTGAAGCCGAGAAGGCCCAGGACTGAACCTATTACTCTGTCATGCAGAATTATAGAAGCGTCAACCGCAGTAGCTCAGTGGTAGAGTGCTTGACTCAAGACCGAGAGGCAGCGGGTTTGAGCCTCTCCGGCGTCACTGCATTGTGGTCCTTGAGCAAGACACATTTATCCTAGCTTAGTACTAGTTCAACCCAGGAAGACCCGTCCCTGTTTAACTGAAAGATTGTTGATGGGGCATAAAGAATCAAATCACACAAAACTAAACGGAAGTGTCAAGTCCCACACAGTAGCACTGGTATGCACTTATGAGTATGAATATGGTAAGCACACAACTGTGTAAACAAACGCTCTGTATTTTAGGTTCTTTGGATTAATCCTGCATTATACAAACATTTATGATAAGAGTCATTTTTCTCAGTCTGGGATTTAGAAAGCTTTTATAATGCACTTAATCATCCTTTTATCTTGATTTCTGTGCATGTACATGGAATATATCACTGCTTCTTTACGTTTGGTGTTGAATTTTTTTCTTCAGAAAAATGATGTCATGTCGGTGCTCGGACATTTCGGCCACGGACATTTCGGCCACGGACGTTTCGGCCTGGACATTTCGGCCACGGACATTTCGGCCACGGAAAATGCCGAAGGTGGACGTTTCGGCCAAAACCATAGATTTGGGGTTTGGGATGTGTGCATGCATAAATGTGTGATGCATTTCATAATCTTTTGAAATCAAATATGCATGTGAATGCTTACAGTTGATTCAAAGATGCATGATAATAAGAGTATGCTATTTTCATAGAAAGATGTTAATGATGGTGTATATGATACAGCAGTAAATGATTATGAAGTACCCATTACCTGAATTAGTTTATATTTTTTTGTTCAAAACATTTCTCATGTATCTTTGAATCTACTGTACATAACAATTGATGAATTTTAACTACTTTCATGCTGAACCAGGGTTTATCTTTTTTCTTCAAAACACTGCTGATCCAGATCAGCCAGCTCCCTACCTGATCAGGATCCACACTGTTTTCATCTCTGCTTGTAAATACATGCAGTTTAATAACTGATAAAAATTTGGTAGAAATACTGTGTATAGTATATAAGATTATTCAGTCAATTATTTCCTAAAAATGCATCACACATTTATGCATGCACGCACCCCAACCCACAATTTATGGTTTTGGCCAAAACGTCCACCTTTGGCATTTTCTGTGGCCGAAACGTCCGTGGCCGAAATGTCCGGGCCGAAACGTCCTAGGCCGAAATGTCCGTGGCCGAAATGTCCTACATTCGTCATGTCACTTTAAATATAAGTCAACCCCTTCCATACTGAGCCGCTGTACCTTGAAGTGGATAAACCACTTAAATTGCCTTCTAAGCCAGGGGTGGGGGCTCGATCCCGGGCTTCTCCAGTCTGTCAGATGAGACTTTGTGGCCCCACCTCCTCTCTATATGACCATAGACACACATTACAAAAAGCAGATCATGTAGAAGTGAGCCATGACATGTGATTTCCAACAATGTGGTATTTTGACCAGCCTTGACTCAGACAAGCCTGTGTTGCCTCCTTATATGCTTAGAAACTTCAAATGATTTTTAGTCCGTAGCTTAATATAGCGACTAGCAAAGGCTCTGATCAGACTGCGCATATGCACAGGCTGGTCTGAGCCTTTGCTGGTCGCACATACCACATTGTTGGAAATCTCGTCACGGCTCAAGTATATTTTTGACTGTGACAATTAACCCTTAAAAGCATATCCCTGTCATACCAAACTGCATTAGCATGCAGTTGCTTAATTTTCCAGAGCGCCATGAGATCGCAGGAAAACCCTGATATTTTTCGTGAAAAAGGGCCTGTCACTGCGTCCTTACATCGACCATGGCATTGCTACATGGCTCTCATTGGCGTTCTATCGCCTTCCTATGGAGTTCTAGTTGGCGATTCTCTGCACTCTCATGGTGCTCACAATGTGTGCACTACGCTGACTTCGTGTTGAAGACGCAGTTACATCTCAAAGAATGCGGTACAATCTTCATGCAAACACCATGGACGACTACAGCGTTTGCACAATGATCATTGTGCATGCCTGCAGAGCTCCTATTGTGTTGTAGGAGACCTTACTGTGCGACTATGGTGACAGCGCTGTGCTCTTATTAGAATGCAGAGTCACAGCATTTGTTTTGAGCATTCTTTCCGATCTCACAGCGTGGAGTACTGGTGATGCCACTGCGTTGCTGCTGAGATACACATTACAATTGTGTTGTAGGAGACCTTACTGTGCGACTATGGTGACAGCGCTGTGCTCTTATTAGAATGCAGAGTCACAGCATTTGTTTTGAGCATTCTTTCCGATCTCACAGCGTGGAGTACTGGTGATGCCACTGCGTTGCTGCTGAGATACCTGCGATCATACTGTGAGCACCTCAGTGTTCTGCATTTTTCTTGGGCACCGTGTGATCGCTGGTTTTAGGGCACAAGTGGATGATACGATCTTAGTGTTAATTTCAGGGGGGTTTGTTTCATGATGAAGTGGGTGTGGTGAATCAAATTTAACCATGTTTAGGCTGGTCAAAATTGTTGTCAAGTCCTGCACTTTGTAAAAGGCTACGGGCAGCAACAACTGTATATTTTGGGAGTTTTGTACTGTAACCTCTTCCAACATGATAAAGCTTGACTGCTTAGAGAGTGCTTAATTATTTTTTCCATTATGAAATAAATTGTGAATTTTTGATATGTAGATTGGAGAAGTGGAAATTTTCATGTTAAAAATTCTGGCATCAATCTATCTTGTCCAGGCATCTACATGCATCTTTATCTGGCTCTGAGATCAAACCTCTTTTGAACCTGGAAATGATGCAAAGGAATTTTAATTTCCAATGTGCTGATAAGCCTCATCTGGCTTAGAGTGCAATGATAGCTACCATATGTTTTAAAATGCATGAAACAGCATACACAAACTGGAAATGGGTTAGGTTTGGTATAGGCTAAGAAACTAAATTGTTTGTTTCTTGGCTTCAGCTATATATTAGATTCCAAGCCGTCTACAGAATCCTTTGGTTTGGCCAATGTTTACAGTGTGCAATGTGAAGTACTGTAATGTCTAGATCAAAAGCTTTGGCATATAGGCTAAGGAAATAAATTGTTTGTTTCTGAACAGTCACTAGGGCCACCAATAAAAAATGGGATTCCAGGGGTCTTAAAGATAAAAGTGCAAAATCAAAATGTAATTTTCTTATTTCTCAACCAAAGCATATGTTGTGTGTACTCAAAAGAACCGTCTCAATGAGACGGTTCTTTTGAGCACCCAAAACAAATGCTAATTAAAACTGATGGAAGAAGCTTTTCGCTATTTACGCCCCAAAATTTTGTTTATCAAGATTCAACCTGTATAGATGATATAGTTCTTAGATTTTTATAGTTCAAAATCCATAATAATGTTTGTTATTAATAAACATCATTAGTAGTCGGGTATGTGGTGTTCATGAATGATTTATCAAGCCGTCTTTACACACTGATGTGTAGAGAGAAAAAGTAGTTCCTTTGATGTTGTTTTCCTGAGATGCATGACTGGTCATTCAGATCTGACAATCTGAAATTAGTATTTGCATAATTACCACATTTATCCTTTTATAAAGTGGTGTGGTGATTTATAAGTGGTCACCTTTAGAGCTCCATTTAGCAGTATCAAGGTATAAAGCTGAACTTCATGCTGTCATAATGTGGTGACTTAAGAAAATGTCAAGTTCAACTCAGCAGCAGCAGCACTCCTAAATTAGGGATGTTAAAGATACTCATATGTATATATCCAATTTACCAAGTAAACAATTTGTCCGCCTGTACTTGGGAGATTATCCACAAGCTGTAGTGAGTGGATTATTCATACAGGTGGACAATCATGGTATAACTATTTAATACCACCTACATCAGTGTAGACCATGCATATTTCTAAAGTTGTCAAGGGTGGTATACATATAAACAGCATAGTAGCCAGCAAAAGGTATATACAAGTTGGCATGTGCGCCCATCGAAGACTCAGATCAGCTAGCGCATTCGCACAGTCTGATTGGAATCTTTGATGGGCACTCTGTGGGTAGCCATTTGTTCAATGATTATGTTTCTTCAGGTGGAAGAAAAGACTGATTTTGATTTGAATTTCTTTATGTCCCATCCACCATCTTTCAGTTGTGTAGGGACGGATCTTCCTGGGTTGAACCAGTTCTAAGCTAGGATTAATGTGTCTTGCTCAAGGAAACATCACAGTGAGGTGGGTGAGGCTTGAACCTGCGGCCCTTAGGTCTTAAGTCAAGCACTGTACCACTGAGCCACTGAGCTCCCCGATCAGACTATGGATGTGCAGACTTATTTGAATTGTCTCTGTAAGCACATGTCAACTAAATTGTACCCCTGGTACCTTATTCTGGACACCATCTCAAATACTCCCATCGGTGGGTCAAGGAGGGTTCGTTCATACCCCCTCTGGCTCCCCGTTTTTAAATATCCTATGAAAATGAAATAATTTGGTCTCAGTGAGACCAAATTATTTCATTTTCATGGGATATTTAAGGAAAAAAATCAGCAAAGCGAACCTGGTCCCACACCTTTATGCATATGAACACCCTTTCAAGAAATCCTGGATATGCCCCTGCAAATATTGTATGGTAAATGTACTAAAATTTCTGAAGAAGCAGTCTGATCAGGATCTTCCCTGTTTGCTTATCAAACAGTTTGTGAATTCCAGCCCTGTAAACCAACATGTTATTTCAGGAAGACAGGAACAGAAATGAGAAAAGGGTTCGAAATATTAGAACATTTATTGTATGCCAGGTTTTCTTTTTCTTCTGTTTTCAGAGGTTTTGGATTCGTAACGTATAAAACTGCAGAAGCTGTAGATAAATGTTTAGAGATGGGACCTCATGTATTAGACTCCAAAACAGTAAGTAATAAATGACCTCACCCGAAGTTTACATTACAATTATTCCTTAAATTTAAGTATATGTTAACCATTATTAAGCCTGATTCACCATTATTAAACCTATTTACTTGTTTGGTTGTGCGATTCTGTCGTGAGCGACTGTGGGCTCGCAGAAACCATGTAGATTAACACTGATTATAAGGCAAAGAGTGAGCATAATCTCACATTCAAGGCTACCGCAAGTTGGTCCCGAGATTATAAAACTTTTTTCATGCTCAAATCAACTGAGCATGGAATTTCAACTGCTCATAAAAACTAAAATGCTGAAAAATATAGGTATTTTTTACTTTTAAGCTCTCAGTTTATGTATTTTTCTAGCTGATAAATGTTAAAATGCCAACAATTGTTGGCATTTTAACATTTATGAGCAGGATAAATTTCACGCTCAGTTGATGAGTTGAGCTTGAATAAAGTTTTATTACCTCAGGGCATGGTAGTGCAAATTTAAATTTTCAAGACTGGAAACGTTGTGCATTGACTTGTCAAAGTTTTATTTCCATGCTTGTAACCACTCTTTTAATACACCGTTGGTAATATTACCAAACAATATCTTGGTCAGTGAAAACACAGTTAAGAAGAAAATTTTCATATCTGAGTCAATGTCAAAATTCGTCAAAATTCTTGTCCGTTTCATATCTTATGAAAACCGCTGATGTGATCATGAATTTTTTTTCTTCACACAATACTACTGATCATACTTAATAAGGCTAGCTGATAAAACTGAAAAATATTGATGTGTAAATATATTTTTTATTGGAATAAAACCCCATTTTTTGGCATTTTTGCCCGTCCAGCGGAAAAAATTGAACTTTCGACAAGAATTATAAAAAAAACTGTTATTTTCTAGGGAATTTTAACGGGCTGTATTGATAAAAGCATTATCAAAGTAAATGTAGGAGGTTTCAATATGTGATTTTTCATTACATTTTTTGCATTTTTTTGCCAAAAAACCTCTGTCCCAAGCGTTTATGTCAAGACCGTAACACTTGATAAATTGCAAAAATAATACTAGATCCCTAATGGTGCTGAATCTGGTTTTCTGTCATACTAATTTGACACTTTCAGTTTACTAAGAATACATGTGTTTTGTAAAGCATCTACAGAATGGGCAAAAGAAAATACTGTTTTGGTGAGTGAAATTTTTATAGTATATTTTTTTTGTGTCAAATGACCGTAACACAAAAATGGACAATGGAATTTGATAAAAAAATTCTGGTTTTAACATCTTGACCAAATAAAATTTCTCAACAAGAAATCACTCTTGTTGCGATGTTTAAGGGAGTAGTCATTATTTTAGGTAAAAAAATATGTAGAGTATATCAATACCGTAACAGTCAATACCATAACGATGAAAATGTTGCGGTATTGACACATCTTGTTATGGTTTTGACATATACTGTCAAAAAAGTACAGTTTTGAATGCAAAGATATTAGTTTTTAGTCAAGTTTATTAAGTGAATTTATGATAAGAATGCTTTATCAAATTTAAACAGAAGCATAAAACACAAATTAAATGATGAACTCGTATAAACTGTTTGTTACGGTATTGACATATTGTTTTGTTTTCAGGCAGGGTTTGTCAATACTGTAACGGTTTTGTCAAACCCGTAACAAAATTTTGAAATAATGCAATCTACCATATATTCCAAAATTCTTTCTGTGCACATGTGTCAAGAGTATTAACATTGCAATCTGGTCTACAGTGCTCTACACCAAATCTTAAAAAGAAGAATTACGCTAGCATATATTCTTTAAAGGTCAATACCGTAACATTTTTGTCAAGTACCGTAACAGTGATATTTTTGGGAAAAAAGTATATCAGACAGAGACAACATGTAGATTTTAAGTACCTGATCAATTCCTTTGGTTGATTACAATCATACCAAAGCATTGTAATTTTCTAGAAATGTGGTTTTTAAACAAAATACGGAGAAAATAGTATGCAAAATCACTTAAAAGATAAAAAAAATGCATTTTACGTTTGCTCATTGTCATAACTAATCATTTTGTTCAAATTTTACCTTTGACACAATTAAACACATGATTTATTGAACTTATCCATTTCAACAAAATAAATATCCATGACGAGATTTGAAGAAAAAACAGGAAATAAAGTTTGTTACGGTATTGACATTTTATCTGGTCATGTGATCTTTGAAACTTAATTATAAGGATCTGATTGGCTGTTAAGGTTTCTTTTCGCTTTTCATAGTATTTTCAGAAACAACTTGTTACTTTCATGAAAAAAGAATATCATTTTATTTAATTCATATTTTTCCTTTTACTTCTTTCAAAATTTGACGAATTTTGACATTGACTCATCTGAGATAAACAACAGTGTGTGACAATGATTGAATGATCTATCAACTCGGTGATCATTACCATGACATTTACCAGTTAGTGCTGTTTTGTACATGAACATGCAACTTAGATGATTACTAATTAGCTTCTTGATTACCTTCTAAAACAATGTTACACCAAGTCAGCTATTACATTTTATGGGCGGATCCGGAGGGGGGGCGTCATAGGGTCCATTAGAAGAGAGGGCATTATTCCAAATTGCAAACCTAGATTACTTTCAAGGCTTCTGAAGTCCCATTAGAAGAGAGGGGATAATTCCAAATTACAAACCTAGAATACTTTCAGGGCTCCTGAAGTCCCATTAGAAGAGAGGGATAATTACAAACCTAGAATACTTTCAGGGCTCCTGAAGTCCCATTAGAAGAGAGGGATAATTACAAATTACAAACCTAGGGCTCCTGAAGTCCCATTACAAGAGAGGTGATAATTCCAAATTACAAACCTAGAATACTTTTAGGGCATCTGAAGTCTCCCTTTAGAAGAGAGGGGATTATTCCAAATTACAAACCTAGAATAATTTCAGGGCTCCTGAAGTCCCATTAGAAGAAAGGGGATAATTCCAAATTACAAACCTTAGAATACTTTTAGGGCTCCTAGAGTCCCATAAGAAGAAAGGGGATAATTCCAAATTGCAAACCTAGAATATGTTTAGGGCTCCTGAAGTCCCCCTTTAGAAGAGAGGGGATAATTCCAAATTTAATTTGGAATAATCCCCTCTCGACTTATGGTACTTCAAGAGTCCTGAAAGTATTCTATACTTAAAGCCAAAAGTAACTTTACACTTTGAACTATCAAATATATCTTTACATCTTTTGAGTTTAACCAAATTAAATATTGCAATGAGTTGCTGGTTCCCGCCCTGTCCTAATTCACAAAAAACAACTTAGGTAAATTAATCTTCTTTCAAGTTATCTGTGCTTTCATTAAAAGCACAAAATCAGCATTTCCTACCAAAATCCAAAGTAAACCTAGGATTTGAACACGCTATTTTAAGGGCCATCGATTGCACATTTAAAATACTGCAAGACATTCCTTCTCTGACGTATAGTTTGTTTTTGGCAGCATTTAAAAGTTGGTTCACTTTGAAATTATCTCCCTTTGAATTAAAACAATAGTAAATTTTAGTCCCTGATAAAAGCTTTATCTCAGATGGTATGAGGATTTTTTTTACCAGCGATTTGTTGGGACTTCTGCCTTGAGTATGTGACGAGATAATCTGATAAAAACTCCCATCGGTTTGGAGGAAAAACGGCAAACAATTTCTTATGGGAAATTCCATTGAAAGCATCGTAAAGTTCACAAAAAGGGGTATGTACGTTAGGGCTGCTGCGAGTATCCGAGTACTCGGATATTCGCGGATCTGAATTTAAAATCGAGTATGGATAATCGTCACTGCCGAAATCGTTGGATCGCGATCTTTTTTTTTTTTTTTTTTTTTACCTTTTTTTAACTGAAACAAGAAGTTTTTCACAAAATGGTTTTTTGAAATTTTCCACTATGACTACGGTTCTAATTAATAACATCTCTTATTCAAATACCTTTGTTTCTTGCAGGTTAGTGACACCCTTTATCGGTAATTAAAATCCTCAAAGTATTCCAAAATCCGCTGATAATATATTCCAATCTATTTTGTTTAAACACACTTCATCGGTATCTTGGACCCGAGTTGGTATGTACTAATAAACAGAGCCAAAAACATCATCATATGTCAATTATCAAATAATTTTCAAAGCGTTATTATTTTCTTTGAAGTTTTTTCTCTTGCCGACAAGGCGACAGCTGATTAGGCCTACGTGACCCAGGTCATGTTGTTTATGTGTGAACTTCAGGACAAAGGAAAAGGGCCTTATACTGAAATCAGCACACTTCTGTCAGAATTTGATTATCCAAGTTCAGGAAGGTATAAGATCAAATTTACAAAGTGTGTTGCATGCCTTGACAGTCGTAGGTGGAAATGTAGTCTTATCTTCTTTGATAACTAGCTGTATACATGGGGGTACTTTGGTTTAACAGAAAGGGCTGATTTACTAAGTAAATAGACCCAACAATAGATGTTTCATCTTACTTTTTTATTAATCAGTGACTCGCAGTTCGATCTGTGAATCGTAACTCATGAATCGTGGATCAGATCGGATCGCCACTTACCTAACGATCCACAGCCCTAATGTACGTAAAAACTTAACTCTAATTTGTGTTACTCGAAGGGTGATCCAGGCTGATTTAAACTTTAAACAACAATTCAATAGCCTGTCTTTCAGACTGGTTCTTTAAAATTAGAAATTGTCCAATTTCAAAGCTACAGTAACACATCAAAAGTGATGCGTTTTGGAAAAGTTTATTTTGCCCCCTTGCTTCTTTCATTAGGGCATTGTGGTTGCATTTATGACAGCAACAACATGAAATTTAAATGGTCATATGAATAATTGATTGAACTTCATTATGAATTAAACACATTTAAAATACCACTCACCAATACCCAGAAAAGGTATATATAATAACAGTGTAAAGTTACTTTTGGCCTTAAGTATATGTTTGCTAGGTGGATATATTAGTCCAAATCATGAATTGAAAGATTACAATTTGCAAGCTTTGAGTGCTCTTCTTTTTTTTGGGGGTGCCTGTGAAATTAATTACTTAGTTTTGGCATATGTTGAACCTTATGTTGTAAATGCCAGCATCTTGTCAGGTTTAAATTTCAGACTTATGATGCCCTTCAAGGTACATTTACTTTCCTCCCTAACATTTGTGTTCTAAAAGTAAATTGCCATGTACATTACATTATGTGTGTGCAGGTACACACTTGATAAGCGGCAATCAGCGGGGAGTCGGCAAAGTATTGGATCAATTTGCGAAAGAAGCAATGACAATCTAAGAGGCCATTGCTTCTTAAGTTTATGGGCTAGTCTGTTTGTTTGTTACAATCATGGTGATTATGGCTAGCAAGGGTTGGGTGAGGGGTTGGGGTTATGTATGGATCAAGTGATGTGGCGGCAGATCCTAAATCAGTGTTCCGCTTGCCTTAGAACAGCAAAACTGCATTCATTGAAGACCTTTTAAAAGACAAAATGCCACATTTCTGAACAGTATTGAGAGTTCATATGTTACATGCTGATATTTCTGACTGTGGATTGAGTAGGCGAACAGTGAGTGTTACATCAGTGAAATCAGCCAGCAGGCAACCAGCGAGAGCTCTATGTTGAATCTGCACATTGAGGCGGTTCTTTTGAGTACACACAACAAATAAGAAAATAAATGTTCGATTACTTACTCTTATCCTATATACATTGTATATATAATGATAGGCCTGCTAATATCATGTGTTTATATGCCGTAAGCCATTCTTGAAGTGACTGTGTGCTGGCACCGTTATCATAAAATGTTCAGTCTAAACCTTTATCTACTTCCTAAACAATGAAGTCTGATAAACTTTGCATACAGTTTGGACCCTGGTCAGGACTGACAGAACGTCGGTCTGATGTGGAAAAAGTTAATTTGAAAAAAGTCAGCAGACGAGGACAAAAGCACAGCGTGCCATGAGATCTGAGCTAGTATCACTGCGGGTAGGCGGCAATCAAAAAAGCAATCAATAACTGACAAATGCGGATCAAAAATCGATAGAAGCAGTGTTTTCGATTGCCAATTGTCGCCAGTTTGGCGACAAATGGCAATCGAAAACACTGTTTCTATTGACTTTTGATTTAGTTCCCCGGTAGTATTGGCGTTTTCGATTGCTGCCTACCTGGTGTGAGTATGGTAAGTCCCATTATCACATGGGTTGGCCCAAATTACTAGGCAGGAAAAGTTTCTGAGAGCAACTTTCTGCTCCAACACCTTTGACAGGTTAATTGCTTTTCCATACTGTGGAATTTAGTATACTTGAAGACAAAGACTGTAGCAGGAAAAAGGACCAGTTTTGTCAAAGTATGACAATTAGAAGTCTGGTAGCTCCATGTGTTTGTCTGTTCGTTCTAATGGGAGCGCAGTGGCTCAGTGGTAGAGTGCTTGACTCTAACTGAGGGGCCGCGGGTTCGAGCCTAACCGATGTCACTACGTTGTGTCCTTGAGCAAGACACATTAATCCTAGCTTAGTACTGGTTCAACCCAGGAAGACCCGTCCCTATATAATTGAAAGATTGTTGAATCAAATCAAGCGTACTCTTCAAGTATCCATGGTATACTCTTTATGCACACACAATGACCTTGACCTGCATTTCATGCGCCAGTTGCTAAGAAAGTTTTGGCTTTCCCTCTGTCAACAGTTAATATGGTGCTTTTGCATACCCACAACATATGTTTTGGTTGAGAAATATCTGAAATAACAAATTATAACCATAGTTGTATTTACTGTCATGCCAACCAAGAGTGACATTGACGTAATATTTTGTTTACAATTGTAAAGGAATACATTAACTTGTACACTCCGCTTAAGCTTACGCCAATCAATAGATCACTCGTGTATTAATCCTATCCTGCGGATAGGATTAATACACAGGTGATCTATTGGTTCTAAGTCCCTGATAGCTTTGTAAACAAAACATGACGTCACTATCACTCTTGGCTGGCAGGACAGTACCTGAATGCAAGATTCCATCACTCAAAGACAGTTGAAAAAAGTAGGTATGCTTCGTCTAGAGCTCATTACAGTAAACATTGGCATATTTGCTCAAGATCAACAGCCTTCACCCTTTGTTAGACCTTAACCCTGTCGATTGCACCAGTTAGCACAATTTATGTACTGTATTTGACCAAATAAGCACACTGTTCAGAATTCTGTAGCCTCTCATTCCAAAAAGTGTAGCTCCTTATCAGCTGGCATCACAGGCCTTTTGTTAAGAGTGCATACCAAAAAAATAATTTTCTTATTTCTCAACCAAACTGATGGGAAAGGAAATATACCCGACAAAAAAAGAAACTCACCAGGAAGAACTGTTCAACTCTCAGGAAGATCACAAGATAGGCCAGTTTCATTTATATGGGTGCAAAGGTATGTCAGGTACTGCTGCATTACACACCTTTAGGTAGCCCCTTTCGCGAGACTACCCTTTGATAACGATTCCATACTAGAGATAAACCTTACAAATCATGTAAAGATTTCAACACTGTTTGAATCAATTTAAACAGTCCTAACTGATGTAAATGGAATTTGAATGAAAAAAAGCACCAATAAACACATTTGGTTGTCTCACATAACGACAACCTATCATACTTCGCAAATGTAAAACATACTTGGATTTCTATGTAGACAGTAGCATTGAATAATATAAACACTTCCAAAACTCATTTACCTTTTGCCTTGCTGTGTTTTGATCCTACACAGGGAAGGTACAGATACTCATCTACGCCACACTCTAGTTTTAGTAAGATTTGATCAGAAATGAATATTTCATGGCAATTAACGTTTTCGTATTAAAAGGAGAACTTAATGGGGAAAATCGTAGTGGTGTGTTTCTTTTTTTGTCGGGTATATACTCAAAAATTTTGTTTATCCTTATGTCAAAAGTGTCTCAAAGGGATGATTCCAATGAGTAGCCACAAGCCATGTTTTCGATAAAATTGAGAAATATTACCCAAATTATTGTTACGCTTATGGTATACTCTGTTTTTTTACTTAAGGAAAAGTGTAGATCTTTATCAGCTGGCATTATCAGAAGCCGACTTATGAAGAAACATATTTTTATGCCCCCAAAGGAACTTTGGGAGGCATATAGTAATCGCACTGTCCGTCCGTCCGTCAGTCCGTCAGTCCGTCCGTCCGTCCGTCCGTCCCGCTTTCGTGTCCGGTCCATATCTCCAATATTCTTTGAGGTAGGAATTCCAAATTTGGTGTGTGGATACATCTTGGGATGGCGGAGTGTCGCGTACCATTTTCGGGTCACTGTGACCTTGACCTTGACCTCTGACCTAGTTTTTATAATAATCGTGTTTGGAGCATATCTCTTATATTATTTGAGGTAGGAATCTCAAATTTGGTGTGTGGATGCATCTTGGGATGACGAAGTGTCGCGTACCATAATTGGGTCGCTGTGACCTTGAACTTGACCTCTGACCCAGTTTCTTGAAAACTGCATTGAGTCTGGTGCATATCTCCTATATTCTTTGAAATAAGAATTCCAAATTTGGTGTGTAAATGCATCTTGGGATGAGGGGGTGTCACATGCCAATTTTGGGTCACTGTGACCTTGACCTCTGACCTAGTTTTAAGAATTATTGTGTCCGGAGCATATCTCTTATATTTTTTGAGTTAGGAATTCCAAATTTGGTGTGTGGATACATCTTGGGATAGCGGAGTGTCATGTACCATTTTCCGGTCACTGTGACCTTGACCTCTGACCTAGTTTTTAGAAAAATCATGTCCATAGCATATCTCTTATATTACTTGAGGTAGGAATCTCAAATTTGGTGTGTGGATGCATCTTGGGATGTAGAAGTGTCGCATACCATAATTGGGTCACTGTGACCTTGAACTTGACCTCTGACCTTGTGTCTAGAAACTGCATTGAGTCTGATGCATATTTCCTATATTCTTTGAAATAGGAATTCCAACTTTGGTGTGTAAATACATCTTGGGATGACGGGGTGTCACATACCACTTTTGGGTCACTGTGACCTTGACCTCTGACCTAGTTTTAAGAATTATTGTGTCCCGAGCATATCTCATATAATCTTTGAGTTAGGAATTCCAAATTTGGTGTGTGGATGCATCTTGGGATAGCGGAGTGTCATGTAGCATTTTCGGGTCACTGTGACCTTGACCTCTGACCTAGTTTTTAGAATAATCATGTCCAGAGCATATCTCTTATATTATTTGAGGTAGGAATCTCAAATTTGGTGTGTGGATGCATCTTGGGATGACGAAGTGTGGCTTACCATAATTTAGTCACTGTGACCTCTGACCTAGTTTCTAGAAACTGTTGCATATCTCCTATATTCTTTGAAATAGGAATTCCAAATTTGGTATGTAAATGCATCTTGGGATGCCTGAGTGTCACAAACCATTTTTGGGTCACTGTGACCTTGACCTCTGACCTCGTTTTCAAGAATTATTGTATCCAGAGCATATCTCCTATATTATTTGATGTAGGAATCCCAAATTTGGGGTGGTGATTCCTCTTGGGATGGCGGAGTGGTGCATACCATTTTGAGTCACTTTGACCTTGACATTGGCTTCTGGCCTCATTTCTAGTTTTTTCGTGCTATATTACAGCTATCTTTCCTCAAATGTGTCTTATACTAGACCAATTGCTTTGGGGGCATTCGTCACGTGTTTGTGACATTTCTTGTTTGTCTCCTTATGATGTAGCCAGATTGAATGATATCAAATATTAAGTATTAAAATACGGTAATACAAGGGCTCTAGAATTATTAAGGGCTCTAGAATTATTAATGATGTCTGCTAAATTTCAGGTAAAGCAGAGTAATTTCAAGTGAATATTTGGCTCATTAAACCCTTGTCCTGCTGTCTAAAATTTTGCTACTTTTTAAACTGTTTGCTGTAGGATAATTCGATTTGAGCTGCATAAAAGCAGTGTGGATCCTTATCAGATGGCTTCTTAGAAGCCATCTGATAAGGATCCACACTGTTTTCAAAATGTGGATGTATTACAGTTCAGCAGGACAAGGAAGAAGCCATCTGGTCTGGATCTACACTGTTTTCAAAAGTTGGATATATCAGGACTTAATAGGACAAGGGTTTAAAAAAAAAGTTAGAAGATAGTTTTATCTTGTAACCTTTTTACTTCAAAAATATTAAATCTTTGATATATGTATAATTGCTTTTTTATAGAGGCAGTTCGTTAATGAGGCCATTCTAAGTTTACCCGTTGTCTTGCTGAACCCGGATTTATCCCTTTAGATCCTGATTAGTGAAGCCATCTTATCAGGATCTGCACTGTGTTCATTGAAATCAAGTAATGAATTAGAGAATGTGCCAAATTAATTATTTCAGTTAACAAGGGTTAAAATACAGAATATACAGTAAAACCTGTGTAAAAGGGCCACTCTAAAAAGACGGAAAACTGGGTTTCAAGACCTGTGAATTATCCCTTAATGCAGGTAAGGTCAAAAGTATTGCAGAATTCTGCAATACTTCCAACCTTCATTAAACCACCATTTATCATTTAGATCTTTGATTTGTCTTTTTTTGAGTGGCTGTTTTACACAGGTTTTACTGTAACTTCAAATGAATTGGAGTTGTGAGAAACTTTGAATGTGAAAATTGATTATAAACACAGAATAATTGGGGACTTTTCACTATTTCTTAGTCCCACCAGACACTATAGAAGCTGCGTACACAGCGCCATTAATGTACTGCACTATTTTATTTTACAAATGAAATGGGTCCAGGGTCTTTTTCAAATAAAGAAATGTTTACTTATTTATTCAATGAAGTGAATAAACAGTATCTGCGAAAATGTTCTTTGTTAGAACCTAACGATTTTCGACACCATTTCTATAGGAGGTGGGGGGACCTTTGTTCTCTGCGAGCTTTAGTGCGGCCCTAACATTTGCAAACTTAAATTTCAGAGGCTTTAATTGGTCGACATACATTGCTTTTTACCATTCCGAGATGAAAGCTTAATTAAAATGACTTGCCTATACAAGGTTTATTTACACACTACCCACTTGTTCTTCGGTTATTCGGCTTCCAGCTTATAGACGCAGCATATAAAAGGCTTGGGGTGTGAATAGACCCATTCAAGTACATCATCTTTTATAGTCGTGACCTGTGGTTTGGACATCGAACAGTGATAAAAACTTGTCATTTGTGCATATTTGTTAGATCCTGTGAGCTAATTGTCACCAAATACATCCTACATTTGAGAAAAGTGACAATTTGGACAGTACAGGCCCTGGGAAACTACTGTTCAACAACGCAATACAACTGGGAAAATAATTGAACGAAGGATATATTTACAATTTCACCTGTTCTGTTAGAGACAGTTTGTTCAACTTTATAAAAATGGAAAATATGTATTATCTTTATCCACAGGTGGACCCTAAAGTGGCATTTCCCAGAAAAGCACAGCCAAAAGTAAGTAATTTCATTTATTTCTTTGATAGCTTCAGCACTCTTAACTTTTCTACTGACCAGGGATCGTCCCGACATGACTGAAATATTGATTGGGATTGAGAGCATCAGATCAAACTAACAAAACACCTTTATTTTGTTTTCTGCTGATAATCCTTTGCAAACAGTTCAGACACAGATCAGGCCAGACAGAGCCTCGGCCCTGATACCGATCCAAAATGTTTGACAATGACACTGAATGAATCTTTTGAAAACGCTAATTTTGAAAATTAAGCAGAAGAAATTACCCAACATGCAAAGAGTTGAACAAGACTCACCAGTGAGCCTTCGCTGCTCCTATATACAAAGTAAGAGTGTAGACAAAAAATTTCAGCGTAAAATTGTAAATATTTTCTTACCCATAATTTTTAGCATATGTTTTGGGTGCTCAAAAGAACCGTCTCATTGAGACGGTTCTTTTGAGTACCCACATCATAAATTATGCTTTGGTTGAGAAATGAAAAATTATTTTTCTGTTACGCAACAAAGTCCTGGTAGATGAAGACTCTGACCAAAATTTAGACCTCTAACCCTGCTTGATACATTGGTAAAGGCGTTTATTCAAGGCTTGCGAATATGTGATACTCACGGGTGGTAAACCGAGGAAATACCACGAAATTGTGTTAACGTAATTTTGTTCCCAAGCCACATCCGGGACACGTCGTGGTAGTTTCCAGGCCGAAAATTGGATAAAGAAAGGTTGGTGTCACTTTTATTTTTGTTTTATTTTACAACTTAGAACAAACAATGGTGAAATCCGACAATGTGGTTCCGTGTAAGTATGTCTCAGCGTCCCCTCTAGCCCAAAATTTTGTTTGAAAAGTTATTTTCTTTCTTTTGGTACGTGTTTCCCCACTGAGCATCGGACCAACTTTCCCCAAAGTTCGAAGGATTTTAGCCCATATCTGTCAAATTGAATGGAATTTGATATCATTTGACGATGGAAATGATAAAAAGACCCTGAATAAACATTCCTGCACAGAAAAAAATCTGAGCATTTACTCGAAAACGATTCATGCCCCGTTCGTCCTGTGTGGTAGTTTCCAGCTCATCGTGGTAGTTAAAATGCTATCGTGGTAGTTTCCAAGACTTTATAGGATACCTTTCTGAAGTGTTACAAAACATTATAGTGGTTGTTTGTTTCGCATGATAACCCTCGAACTCGTCAATTAATTACCACGGTAAACAAATAAACCACATTTCAACACCATGAGGAAGCTAAGCCGAGGACTCGAGATTCAATGTGATGCTTGACAGGTGGAGACCATGCCCTGGACTGCCAAACAACACCTCTGGAAATCTAAAGCAAAAGAAGGTCATCAGTTGAGCCGTGGTGGACCAAGCAACAGACAAAAAAAATGATATAAAAAATTGCGTCACTCGCTACGTTGTTCCATGTTCAGTCAGCTTTAAGATAAAATGGCAGGCTAAGACTACTGGCCCAAAGTATTGTTAGTACTTGCACTTCGGTATAAAGGGAAATATCTTCGGGTTGGGACACTTTTTATATACATGCGAGTGTGACGATGAACGGGCATGTTATTTGATAATTAAAAAGCATGTTTATTCAAAATCAAAAAATGTGAATATCCCTTCTTTTTATTCTTCTCATCATTTCAATAGCCAACTAAAATTAAAGGTGCATAGTCTGTAACTTTTGATCTTCTAATTTTAAAAATAATGTTTTTATTTTTCAAGAAGACAGTAAAAATACTCAAATTCAGGTAAACATTTTACCATTTTCGTAAATCTTAACAAGTTATCACTATCAAAACAAATGCATTTATGTTAAAATTCAACGGTCTAGAATTATTGGAGGGACGCAAATAATTGCCAATCAGAGAAAAACACACCTATTCGATAAGATAATTCACTTTTCCATGCAGTTTTTAGCTGTACTGAACATTTTTATTGTGAAAACATAGCTTAATTCTACTTTTACAAATGATTAAAAAAGAAAATAAAAAAATTCGAAAAATGTTCATAGTTACAGAGTATGCAGCTTTAAAATTCAGGCAGTCGTCATTTGTTATCTGACAAAAGGTTATTTGAAAAGGTCTTCGTATGAATAAGAGGAGTATTCAAGGTTCAGCCCGCACACCCTGTCTTTATAAAAATGAAGTAGCCCCTGAATAGTGGAAATCTGCTGATGCGAACTACTACTAAATTCCTACAAAGTCTTGGAAACTACCACGATAGCATTTTAACTACCACGATGAGCTGGAAACTACCACACAGGACGAATGGAGCATGAATCGTTTAAGAGTAAATGCTCAGATTTTTTTTCTGTGTAGAAATGTTTATTCAGGGTCTTTTTATCATTTCCATCGTCAAATGATATCAAATTCCATTCAATTTGACAGATATGGGCTAAAATCCTTCGAACTTTGGGGAAAGTTGGTCCGATGCTCAGTGGGGAAACACGTACCAAAAGAAAGAAAATAACTTTTCAAACAAAATTTTGGGCTAGAGGGGACGCTGAGACATACTTACACGGAACCACATTGTCGGATTTCACCATTGTTTGTTCTAAGTTGTAAAATAAAACAAAAATGAAAGTGACACCAACCTTTCTTTATCCAATTTTCGGCCTGGAAACTACCACGACGTGTCCCGGATGTGGCTTGGGAACAAAATTACGTTAACACAATTTCGTGGTAGTTCCTAGGTTTACCACCCGTGATACTGTTAATTCGGAAATTTTCTCTAGGGTTTTAATTTCTCAGAACTTCGCATATGTGAAGTTTCGTGAAAATAAAACCCTTGCGAAATGAAGAAATCACTCTTGTCATTTACTGATATAGGTAAATCATGCCCTGGTGGCAAACTTTTACATGACAAGTACGTTTTTTAATGCTTTTTGCGAAAATGAAGGTCTCAATGAAAATTTCCGAATTTACAGTACAGTAAGTAGCTGCAAGTGACCCATATAGCAGACCTGTCAGGCTGTCAACCAGTTCTTTCAAGGGGAGTTCAACGTATGAAAGAAATGAAGAAGAAAAGATCTTCCACCTATGCAAATCCCAACAGCAATGTCATGGTCAACGGACGGAACAGACTGGTCTTCTTTCAGGGCTTACCCTGGCTCGAAATTCGTTGTAGCCAACACTTTAGCCAAATGATAATACTTAGAGCCAAATGAAATTAACTTTAGCCAAGGTTTTAGCCAGAAAGTATAGTATCAACATTTAACTCTTTGCCCGCTAGGGGCAACTTTTGTTGTCTGCTTATACCTTTGCAAACAGTTTGGACCCAGATCAGACCCGACAAAATGTCGGGCCTGATCTGGATCCAAACTGATTGACACGGGGATGGTATTGAAAAAATCCAAAATGCAAAGAGTAAAATATGGCACAATAATAAAGTGTGAAAGAATAATAAAAGTAATATTTGAAAATACAAAAGCTGATCAAAATACACTTTTTCGAAAATATGTAATTTTTGAACCAATTAGACTAGACTGTACTTTTAGCCAATGACATATATTTGAAGCCACTCTTCATTTTTAATAGCAAATGGCTACAATGGCTAATGGCAGGGTGAGCCCTATCTTTTCTTGGTAATTCTCAGACTGGTAATCCTTTCATTTCTGAATGTCTGTGAAGAGGTTCATTCGAAGTGGGTCTAGGAATGTTGGTTTGGCATAAAAGGCATAAAAGATAATCCTTGGGGATAAAAAATGATTTGTTGGGAGGCATATAGGTCCGGATAAGCAAAATCTTTGGGCATAAAATTGTCATTATTTTCTGGTCCATCGGTCTTAACATATGTTTTGGGTGCACAAAAATACTGTCTCAATGAGACGGTTCTTTTGAGCACCCATAACCTATGTTTTGGTTGAGAAATAAGTAAACCTCATGTAGGCTTTCTCTATCCTTGCTAACGGCAACTTTGTCATCTGCTAATAACCTTTGCAAACAGTTTGGACCCAGATCCGATCTGATCTGGTCTGGACCCCTGAGCTGGATCCAAATAGTTTGACACTCTGATAATGTTCCTGAAATATTGTTTGAAAAGGTTGATTTTGAAAAAAATCAGCATACATGTACTACAAAAGCTAGAAAAATAACCCAGCATGCAAAGAGTTATTTGATATTCTGATTTCATTCAAAGAGGAGGACAAAATTCCATGATTTTTTTTTCAGAATTTTTTTATTTGATTTTTCACAAAATGATGATTTGCTAGATTATTGGCATGGATCCCAGACAGCACATCTTCTTTATACTGTCTGTTACTTGCCATATTCCAGATGAAAAATTCTTAAAAATGTGCCATTCATGTTCTTTATCAAACAGCATGGCTTGTCGGGTGCACATTGGAATCGTCTCAAAGAGACGATTCCAATGAGCACCCACAAGTCAATTTTTCGATAAAATCGAGAAAAATTTCCCAAGTTATCGTTACCCTTATCGCCTACTCCGACACAATGGAACTACAAATTGCAGGCACCTCATTTAGATTCTCCCACGAACATGGGGCTCCAGATTCGATGTTGTTTTCCGAGATTAACTGTCAATATTTTGCTTGTTTCCTCACGAAAGAAGGAAAACAACACAATCGGCAATCTCATTAGGGTTGCAGATCAAGAACTTAGCGAGAGCCGAACAACATAGATCTTGTTTTGATCTCTGCGTTTCATGCATTGAATTATGGGTAATATCCTCCGTTGGATAAATGGCGGCTAAGAAAATCTCAATCGCAAGGCTTAAAGTGCCTTCTAAAGCATTTTGATTTGGTTCAATGAGTAATTGATTCTCATTAACTCTTAGTGCCAGGGCCAAATTGCTTGAACAGGAAAAGCATGTACAAACAAAATAGTCCCAGATCAGACTGCTCTCAGGGACTATTTGTTTGCTTTCTCGATCCAGCAAATTACTTATCAATGACTAGGATAGATCAGTTTAGATCCTCAACTGGAAGATTCCATTTTAGAAATTCAGTGCTTAAAATTTTATCTTGTGCTGTTCATGACTCAATAGGATGCAACTGATTTAGCTTTAAATTTAACTTTTTGACTGCCGAGTTTTGTTGTCCTCTGCTGACGTTTTTCAAAATTAAAGTTTTCACAAAATTCTTTCGGGAACACCATCAGAGTGTCAAATGGTTTGGATCCAGATAGGACGGACTGATGTTCTGTCGGTCCTGATCTGGGTCCAAACTGTTTGCAACGGTCATCAGCAGATGACAAAAGTCGCCGCTTATTATTGCAAGGAAAGAGTTAAGCAAATTTTGCGTTATTTGCAGGAGGCACGCGAACCATTGAGGCTCCAGGGCTGTCATATTCCAAATTTTGCTAATTTCATAGAAAGATGGAGTCTTGGCCTTTTATGAATAGGAAATTGTATTATTCATCTGCATTCTTCGCTTTTCTGTCTTGCAAACCAAATTCTGAGTTTATAAACGAATTTTGGAAGACATTGGTTTGTAATGAAGCTTATTTTGTGTGTCGTCTTTTGAACATAATCTGACATCTGAGTGAAGTTTCATTAATTTTCTTGTCTCGTCATTCTGTTCAGCCGTTTCTCTATGGGCAGAAAATTTCAGATTTATAGACAGATTAAGTTTGGGCATAGGTCTAGATAAACAAAAATTTTTGAGCATAAAAATGTGAATATGTTCTTACCCATCAGTTTTAACATACGTTTTGGATGCTCAAAAGAACCGTCTCATTGAGACGGTACTTTTGAATACCCACAACATATGTTTCGGTTCATAAATCAGAAAATTAATTTTTAATAATGCACTCATAATAGGCCTTGAGCTGGCTATAGACCCCCCTCCCCCCCCAGGGGGAATTTTGTACACTATGATTTTCTGAAACTACATTATATAAGACACAAAATAAAAGATGTTAGCCCTCTGAGAGTGGCAGCGTTAATGTGTAACAGCACGTTATATATGTTACCCCCCAAAATAGCATTAAACGTCCCTGATTATGTCTCAACCATGACATTATCGTACATATTTGCATGCTGACACAGGTTTATGAACTTCTTATAACACAGTTACATATTTTTAGTATTAATTTTATAAATGTCTTGAGTAATTACCGTTGTATACGTTACTTAGTGTGTCCTGTGTTATTTCCGGGTATCAGTATGGTATTTATTGACTATACATGTATCACATCTGTCACAGAATATAGTAAATCTATAAGGCTGCTACTAAAATGATTTAAAGTTCTTTTTTATGGTCGCTTACACTATTTCTTAGGTCCATGTTATGTATGTTACCTTCAAAATAGCATTAAACATTTAAGTTAATGTCTCTAACAAGCCCTGTTTATACTTATTTGCATGCTT
The DNA here is from genome assembly GCA_964019695.1 of Loripinus fragilis. Taxonomy (NCBI): domain Eukaryota; kingdom Metazoa; phylum Mollusca; class Bivalvia; order Lucinida; family Lucinidae; genus Loripinus; species Loripinus fragilis. Next base: position 64,489,020 of record OZ026525.1, on the reverse strand, counting down.
GCACAGGTTTATGTACTTCTTTTAGCAAGGTTTACCTATTTTAAGTATTCATTAATAAATGCCTTGAGCTTTAACTGTTATGCGTGTTAGCAAATGATACAAAAGTTATTCTGAGTATCTGTATAGAAATTGTTGACTATACATGTATACAGTCTGTCAGAGAATTTAGAAAATTTATAAGGCTGAAATAAATTGAAGTTCCTTATTAATTTATGGTGACTTAAACTAATAATATAGTGTGATCTATCAACCTTCGCTGTTTGCTCACATAAACAGTATAGATACCATGCATTCAAATTGGAAGTTCTGAAAGACAGTCACTGTGAAACAGATCAGTTCTGTGCAAGGTATATGGATATGATTCAGATGGTGTTGACACTGATTAGGGCTAAAAGGAAAACAACTTTAAATTGCATGTCATCTCTATCTGTATGCCTTGTTCCCAATGTTCATTGCTAAGGATCACAACAACTACGCACAATATGTACCTGTGTAATTGATTACACTCATAAATTTGATACACATCGCAGATGCAAAGAGCTTCTCGAACAAAATGGGTTGAGTGTGTCACAACCATTGGTTCTTTGCTTGAGAAATGCTTTTGACATAACTATCAGGCAAACAATAAAGAGGTATTATAGGCTTCAGCAACTAGAACTACGCTTCGTACTACAGATGGAATGGTGTATTACTCATCACATCAGAGCTTAATATAATTAAACAACCCTTCAATGCACTGAAATGAAATATTCAATCTGCTCAGATGCAAATAAGAATGAGTACTAGAGGCAGTTTCAGGCTTCCTTTGTGGGAGTCTGTAATTGTTATATGCTTTGTTGTACGTTACTTTATGTCCATTTTAGTATTGCAATCATCTTGATGGGGAAGAGAGAGCTGATTGCTTTGCTTAATTTGTCTTCCTGGTGTCTTGTGATGGTTGATTGGCTCTTCCTCGCGGTGCCACGGGGTTGTCTGCAGTTTGTGATTGTGGTATTTCCTGATCATGCTCATTTACTATTTTTCACCAATCCTTTTAGTTCTAGTTTTGAAGGCAATGAACTGTATTTTTTGTCTTTCGGTGTGCCTGCTAAACCTGGCATAGCTAAGGATCTTATTGAGGCTGATGACATTGGCAGGAAGGCTTTTGCAGACTTCATTGACTCACTTTTAGTTAAAAAATCTGTCTTTCACATCCCCCATAAAATGCTACAAGCTAATAAAGTTTTGATGCTTGCGAGGTCAAGCAAGAAGAAATTGTCCAATTTGCAAAACGTAAAAAGCCAGATGAGAGCTTAAAGGAGCGTCTTTGGTAAGCATGACCTTCTTTCTATTGGACATAATGTTGACCTTCAGTTTACACTGCCGTTCCTTCTGGGACCTGTACCATGGTCACTGTCAACTCCTGATAGAATTTCCACCAAAACTGACAAGTCCAAACTTCAGCATGGCTTGCAATCACGTATTGAACCAACATTAGATTGACCATGTAGTGCTGCACATAACGTTGATGTTAATGCTGTAACTACAGAGCATAATAGCTTTTCCTGTCACCTTTATGGATCTGATGGCACCAGTATTCAACCAGGCACTAAAGGCAGGGCATGTTGGTTTTGTCACTGATACATATATACAATGTATAAGCAGCAGTCTATACAGTCTTACAAACATTCTCGCAGATGATAACCTGGGTGTTTTGTTTAACAATGGTGTATGCAACAAAAGGTGCACCTTCTGAATGTCAATAGCATTGGCCAGAATATGGGGGAAGAGATCTACAGTAATACACTGTTTAACAGATTGTGACACTACCAATGTGCCGATGTGTTAGTACTACGGAAAGGTTATTCCTATCAAACTGATAGAAAACCCTCCCCCACTAGTTCATCAACATTCTAGGAAGGGTAGAAAAACAAATAAAGAATTGCTCTAGGCACTCATCAGTGATATGAAGCCCTAACATGTGCTATTTATGTAATTGTGAATAAGCTGCAGTACGACATGTTTCTGAAAAAGTACCAAAGCCATACACATATACTGACTATTTCAAATGAACATGAGCTTACCTCCACCCTGCTTTTCTGTCCTTAAGATGTACATACAACGATAGAACTATCAGGTCTTTCCCATGAAAACAAGTGAGGCTTTCCAGATATGGACAAGATGTGTGGAAAATAAATGAGAAGGAAATCGAGTACCTCTGGGAGAAAGAGAACTTGATTGTACCCTAACAAAAGAGCAAAAGAATTATATTTCACATTTTGTGTGATATGGGGCTACCATGTTCAAAACTAAACAACTCAAACCTTATAAAAGATAGAAATATAATATTTGCAGTTTCCAAAAGGTACACAAACATTCTTTAATACACAATGAGTTAGTAAGCACATTCACATTAGAAAAATGTTAAACTATATTAGTTTCATAAATCATTTATATAGGAATAATGAAATAAACTAACATATGTAACACTTTGGGGTGCATATTTGTTTTCAAAGGTCCATATATGTGATGCGAAAATAGCTTACTTGGATGATATAGCCAATGTGGAAATCTTACCGTATGGTTTGCACTTTTGAGAAGTCATGTCATTTACTAAAATTATCAAAGATGTTGATGGGTTATATATATAATTGGCTGTTACAGGGTAATGGTGCCATAACCAGAGTGCTAGCATATTGCAAAAGCCTTGCAAGATAAATCTGATAGAGGAGTAATAAGTTGTATAGTAAAATTCTTTAAAACCCTTGGATAATATATGAAGATTTGCTCTAGAACTTCAAACTGATGGGTTTTCTTTGATCTTTGAAGTTGTTACTCGCACATTGCACTGAATGTTACAAACTTTCCATGAGTATTATGCCAACTATATTTGATGTCTATATGTAAAAGAAAAGAGGGTTTATGATAATTTATGTTTTGACTTACATCCTCAGCAAATGAGCCAGATTAAAAAGAAGTATATGGACATGTGCCAGCATGCAAATAAATACAAGCAGGTCATGTTGGAGACCATATCTTGAATGTGTAATGGTATTTAGAGAGTAACGTATGTAACCTGGGCTGTAAAATAGTGTAAGACCCCATAATAAGGAACTTTAATTCGTTTGAATTGCAGCCTTATAGATTTACTATATTCACTTACGGATGTAATACATGTATAGTCAATAAATGCCATACTGATACTTGGAAATAACATATAAAACACTAAGTAACATATACAACGGCAAAAACTCAAGACATTTATAAAATAAATGCTAAAATTATGTAACTGTACTATAAGAAGTTCTTAAACCTGTGCCAGACTTCAAAATAAGTGTGAATGTGTCATTTTGGAGACATTATCGGGAAAATTTTGTTATTTTGTGGGTAACGTACGTAACATGATGTTACCCGCTAACGCTGCCACTCTCAGAGGGCTAACATATTTCATTTTGTGGCTTATATAATGTAGTATCTGGTAATTATAGTGTACGAAATTCCCCCAGGGGAGAAGTGGGGTCTATCGCCAGCGCAAGGCCTGGAGAATTACATTTTACATTTTTCTGTGATATGGGGGTACCATGTTCATCATCTAATAACTCAAAAAGTATATAAGATAGAAACGTAATGTTTGCAGTTTTGAAAAGGTAAATAAAAAATCTTTAATGTTACGCCAAATTAAAGAACATAAACTGGTTTCAACAAAATTTAAGACAAACTATAATAGATGCATTTATCATTTAAAAGGGGGTTCAATGAAAAAATGTAACATACACTACATCGGGGGTGACTATATTTGTTTTTAAATGTCATTATATGTGGCCCAGTAATAGCTTATTAAGAAAATATAACCAATTTGGACATTTTACCTTATCTTTTGCACTTTTCTGAAGTCTTAAAAAGAATTTAAATTATCAAATATTTTGTAGGGTAACGTATGTTAAAGGCTGTTACAGCTTAACGCTGCCATTGTCAGAGGGCTAACATGTTGCAAAATCCTTGCAAGACATTGGGCTTCAAGAAAAATATGGTCTACGAAATTCCCCCTGGGGGGGGAGGTAAACCATATCCAGCCAGTGGCCTATAAGCACTCATTTGTTGCATTCAGCATCTCCCACACCCAAGCCCTCTTCATGTTATTTACCTCTTCTCATTAATAAATTTATGCAGCAATTATGCACACGGTTGTAATCAATGGAATCTCTATATAAAACAAAGCAATGAACCATTCTTCTTGAGGCTCTTGACTTCAAATTCATTGTGATTTACAGTATCGTCTGAATACGTCATAATTACTGCTTTATGTAGCATAGCATTGTTTTTTCCTCTCAAGAACAGATACAATAACTTCTGTCAGAATGAAGATTACCCCTTGTTAATGCTTTTGCTATTTCTATCTACATAAATCATGCTCTCTCTCGCTGTTTCCTCAAACTAATGCAGTTCTGGTGATATGGCATTAACCCTTTCCTCCATAGGCTATTTTTAGATCATGATATCATTTTCTATTTTTAGACAGCTTTAGAAAAATTCAAGAATAATTTAAGATAAGTTTTGAAATTTTTTTCGAAACTATAATGGAAAATGAAGCATTTGCTCCAAAAGAGCAAATGCTCCATTTTCCATAATAGTTTCAAATACATGATGTTTCAAAGGCGCCAAAAAGGCGTAATTATGGAGTATGGACTTGTAATCCATAAATTTTGAGATATAACTTCACAGTTTAGAGTTAGACCATGTTACATTTAACTGTTCATCAGAAATATTCGGCAACTGACATCAGGTCATCCACTGGAATTCCTGCCACTTTCCGTCATCATGGTCGAAACAAGATTGCTTATACGAGAGGGACAGTAAATGTCTCGATCTACTATGCGGGAGCCATACCAGTCTACCACATGATTCGTACATCATATGGTCTGCGATGGCAGTCTTGTTCATTTCTGTTGGTGATTGTTATTTTTCTGATCGTGTAAAACGTTCTTGTGTCTTTTCGGTGTTCATAATACATTTAGTCTTGTCCCATCTTTATGACCAGTTTCTCCATATAAAACTAATTTGGCAAAATTTGATTGATGAAAATTGGGTTGACAAGCTAAAACGCTCATTTTAGCATTGAAATGGTGAAGAAAAGAGGAATTGTTTTGCTTCATAGCCTTAGTGCACTTAGTTGTTGGTTTCTATATAGTGTACAAGTGAAAGATAAAAACATGTGTTTAGATGTAACATGACCATCTCCTTTTCTGCTCCTATTACCCTACATCATCACTTTCCATGTTCCACTGATAATGTATATACCAGAAGCAGACTTTGGTGTTTTAACCCCATCAACATACTCTGAGAACTCTTTCTTTTAACTCATCTTTTATCTTTTTTAAGTACAGTTGATGCTCTAAAATTTCAAGCGCTAGTTGTTTAACCACAAACGCCCAGACAAATAGTGCAGTACCATACTCCTCAACTTAAACTATTTTTTTTACTTCTAAATAGTATTCACTAGTTAGAACTCATTTGAAGTATCCTGCAGTGCTGAGACTTTTGGCATCTTTCAGGTCTATCTTAGGTATTATGACCTTTTCAACAAAATACTTTTTCTCAGCACATTTCAGTTCAGAATTTCCGTTTGAACCGATTCATTGAATTTGAAGTTTTTTTACTTAGTGTAAACAATATTTTATTAACTTCAATCCAATTACAAGTATACAATAGCATGATAAACAGAGAAAAGATCAACAGGATTTGAAAACAAGCATTAATGCTTGTACTAATCATCTCCTGCATCTCTTTTACTTGGTACATGTACTTAAAATACAACTTCAGCATTTAATATTTTAACACCTCAAATTATTTCATCAAGTCCTTTCATCTCTACATGCTCAATTTCCTCAGCACTGCAATATTTTACAGGTTCAATTCTCAAGTACTTGGGTACTCTTTCTTCTCTTCATTGGAACCATTCAACTGTAACCCCATGCTCAGAATCAAATGGGGCATTTTTTGAAAAATTATGTGTCTTTTTAGCACAGGGCCTTCCAGGAACATGTCTGTTTAACATGTTAGTTCTTTCTTCTAGCTTTCTTGTCCATTATCCTGTTCAATTGGTTCATGTTTTGTAATAGTTGAGCTTTTAAACATGTTCATTCAGTACAGCTGCATGCATTTTTGACCCCCCAAAAAAGTAGAAAAAGATTTGGTGCATATACAGTGAATTTTTGTTCACATTGATATCTTTTTAAACTATCTACAGGATGATGGCTAGACGTGAGAAAACCTGTCTTCGGGGGTTTACCAACAACAAAGGTGCAGACCAGTTTGCGCTGATTAGGCCTTTGTGATTTGCTTATTGAAAAGTATTGTATTCAGACTTGCTATGGGAGAAATTTCAATTTCCTAGCTAGTCTCTGTAGCTAAGGAGACTGGTTTGAGTCTCACTTTATCAGTAACCCCGAAGACAGGTTTTGTTGCGTCAAGGCCTGTATGATAACATTAAACATCCTCTCTCTTTCTTCAGCCGTAGATGTTTTTAGTCAGCACAAGTTAAAATCCGGTCTGGCATGTTAGCATAAGATAAGATGTGGCATGGTAGCGGTTGGTATGGATTCATAGAGGCAATATTAGGCCAGTTTTCTTTTATTAGTTGATTTACAAACTCTACTACTGTAATATTTGGTAAAGTAGAAAATAAAATAAAATAAAATTTAATTTCTAAAATTATTTTATGTTTTATCTGCCGACTCTAAATATTATTTACTTCGTCGAAACAAATAATATTTTTTTGCAGTTCTGTCTGTGTATTTTTGAGAGTGACACTGTAAAACGTGATTGTCCTGTCCAGATTTTTAGGAAAATTTAAAAAATTGATACAGACTGTTGGTTTACCTTACTAGTTTTACTGTTTTTTCTGGAGATATTAAAAAAAAAAAAGCTCTGAAAATGGCCAGTTCACTGGTCATTTTCAGAGCTTTTTTATTTATTTTTTTTCGTCCCCCGACCCTAAATCTGAAAAACAATTCCCGTAAATCAACTAATAAAAAATTTCTGGCCTTAGCAAAAGATAAGATGTGGCATGGTAGCGCGGTTGGTATGGATTCATAGAGGTAATATTAACATATCCAACTGATTTCTGTCTATACATATACCTCAGCGCTCTCTCTTTGACAAGTTGACGTCCTCAGCTACATTTCCTGTCCCAATGGGCTGGTCATAACAGGCTTCTGGTGCATTATGGATTTCACTCATAGTATTTCAGCCCTGTGTCTAAATAGGCCTCTGAAAATCATTGAAGTTAGACTTATTGACAGAATGATAAACCGATATTTAATTTGGCTTGATGGATGGAATCCCTGATTTAATTTTCGCTTGACTGATGGGAGAAAGATGTGTGTATATGTAACTGCGGTGACAGATTTATCAATAGAATTATTATCCTGATAAATTTCCTACTTATCACTAAATGTATAGCACTAGATATTGATAAAAACGGTGACAACTTCAAAACAAATTTCTCAGGTCTTCAGGAACATGAAGTGTCACATTACAAGTCAGTCATCTCAAAGATGACTGACTTGTAATGTGAGGCTTCAAGTTCGAATTTGTTTTAAATGTTTTTTTTTTAAGAATATGAAAAGACAGCCCCGAGTTGTATGTGTGTTTGTAACAGGGTAGGCAGGTAAACTTGTACTTATGAATTTATAAATTTCAGGGATAAAATCCCTTTACCGGTGGCTAAGTCACAACCAAGAGCTTAAGGACTAAATATGGAGATTCTTCGGGTGATTTTAAAATGTAAACATTGAATGGGTTATGAAAGATGGATCGGGCATAAGTGAATAGGATTCAATAAGTTCAAGGTCAAGTCACATTAGGTAGTTTATCATGTAAAATGTCCCAATGAAAGTGTAAGCAAAAGATTATTTATCCCAAGTGAAAAACAATATTCGAAAGTTTGATTGGGGTATTTTTTTATGTGAGTTGATGATTAACAGATTTACGCCCCAGCAATTATATACTCAGATTTCCTTGGTTCAAAGCACTGAAGAGATAATTTCTTGCTCGGAAGACACAACACTGAGAGCAACACTGAGCACAGATGCTGGGATTTGAACCTGTGACCACCTGCAGTATATAAGAAAGATTTCAACATATTTGATGTCCTAAAGGAAGCACAGATATTTTCTCAAGAGGTCCAAGACAAGAATGTCTGAGAAAACTATGCTTTATTTAGCTCTCGGCTTTGTTTGTTGATAACCTTGGAAAGCAGTTTGGACCCAGATCAGGCCTGACAAAACGTCCAGCCTGATGTGGATCCAAAACATTTGAAACTCTGATGGTATTCCTGAAAGAATTTTTTGAAAAATATCTGTGGACATCCGGAAAAATTATGGGCAGGATGCAAAGAACAAATGTGATTTACAAGAAGGCGCTAAAATATGTAAAACTCAGGTTTTAAAACAGGTAAAGTAAATATTTAAACAGCTGGAAAAGAGAGATAATTCTGAAATATCAGTGTTAAAACCTTAACAATAACATCAGACATGTATAATGATAAGTACTCTTTCAATATTACCTAACAGTTTCATTGTAAATTAAGCTTATTAATACTCATGTAATGTTTGCATAATAATTATATAGTCAAAGACAATCATGTACATTCCTTTCCTTTAAGTAATGATTTTCATTTTTAGCTCACCTGAGCCGAAGGCTCATAGGTGAGCTAATAGTATACCAGTCACTCCGGCGTCCGTCCGTCGTCTGTCGTCTGTCCGTCCGTCCGTCCGTCCGTCCGTCCGTCCACAATTTCAAACATCTTCTTCTCTGAAACCACTGGGCCAATTTAATTCAAATTTCATATGGAGACTCCTTAGGACGCGGGAACGAAAGTTTGTTCAAATGGTCCTGGTCACATGACCAAGATGGCCGCCATGCCCATATATGGTAAAAACCCTTTAAAAATCTTCTTCTCCAGAACCAGAAGGTTGATGACCTTGGGACTTGGTATGTAGCATTGGGGTAGTGGGGCCTACCAAGTTTGTTCAAATGATGATCCTAGGTTGACCTTGACCTACTTAACGTCAAGGTCAAATTTTCTTCCTAATGCATTTAAATGGGCAAATTTCTGAAAAGTTGATTTTTTTGAAAACTGTGGAAGCCTTAGTCATTATTCTCACTTGATATGTTTAACCTAATATGACAATGGCTATAAATAAGTTCCAAAGGTCAAGGTTGACCTTTGACCTTTCAGCTTAGGTCACTCATAATTGAGTCCCATCAATATAGTAAAACATAGTTTTCTCACAAACCATTGGCCAAATTGAATTCAAATTTCATATGAAGAATCCTTATGATAAGTTAGCCAAAATTTATGCAAAATATTTTGGTCACATGACCAAGATGGCCGCCACGCCCATATATGGTAAAAACCCTTTAAAAATCTTCTTCTCCAGAACCAGAAGGCCGATGACCTTGGGACTTGGTATGTAGCATTGGGGATGTGGGGCCTACCAAGTTTGTTCAAATGATGATCCTAAGTTGACCTTGACCTACTTAACATCAAGGTCAAATTTTCTTCCTAATGCATTTAAATGGGAATTTTTTGAAAAGTTGATTTTTTGAAAACTGTTGAAGTCAAAGTCATTATTCTCACTTGATATGTCAAACCTAATGAGAAAATAGCTATAAATAAGTTCCAAAGGTCAAGGCCACCACACCCATATATGGTAAAACCCCTTAATATCTTCTTCTCTGGAACAAAACACCAATGGCCTTGGGACTTGGTATGTAGCATTGAGGATGTGGTCTGTACCAGGTTTGCACAAATGATGAATCAGCTTGACCTTGACCCACTTTATGGCAAGGTCAAATTTGATTCCTAATGCATTTATATGGGAAAAATCTTGAAATGTTAATTTTTCTATATCTGCCCCTGCGAAATGGTCTAGAACTGTTCTAGAATGTTCTAAAACTATTCTAGAATTTTCTAGAACTATGTTCTAGAACTGTTCTAGATATGTTCTAGAATGTTTATGGGACAGATGTAGAACGTTAAATGGGACAATTTTTTGTTCTACAATTGTTCTAGCCGAGGTCAAAAAATTTGTTCTAGAAAAGTTCCAGAAAATTCTAAAAGTTTTTCCTAGAACAGTTCTAGAACAAAGCAATTTTGTTCTAGAACAGTTCCAGAACAAATCTTTAGAACGTTTATGGAACAATTGTAGAACACCCCTCATAAAATGTCCCATTTAACGTTCTATAAATGTCTCTGAATAGTTCTAGAACATCTGTAGAATGGTTCCAGAACTTTTCCAGAAATATTCTAATGAATTGTTCTAGAACTGTTCTAGAATTAACCTTGGTTTGTTCTAGAACAGTTCCAGAACAAATCTTTAGAATGTTTATGGAACAGTTGTAGAACACCCCTCATAAATTGTCCCATTTAACGTTCTATAAATGTCTCTGAATAGTTCTAGAACATCTGTAGAATGGTTCCAGAACTATTCCAGAAATGTTCTAATGGTTTGTTCTAGAACTGTTCTAGAACTAACCTTGGTTTGTTCTAGAACTGATCTAGAACAAACCTTTAGAATTTTTCTGGAACAATTGTAGAACACCCCTAGAAATGTTCTATTTAACATTCTAAAAATGTCTCTGAATCATTCTAGAACATTTTAGAATGGTTCCAGAACAATTCCAGAAATGTGCTAATGGTTTGTTCTAGAACTGTTCTAGAATAAACATTTAGATTTTTTCTAGAACTGATCCAGAACAAACCTTTAGAATTTTTCTGGAAAGACTGTAGAACAACTCTTCAAAAATGTCATATAAAGCATTCTATTAATGCCCCTGAATTATTTTAGAGCATTTTAGAATAGTTTAAGAACAATTTCAGGAATGTTCTAGTGGTTTGTTCTGCAACTGTTCTAAAAAATCTGAATTTTTCTAAAACAGTTGTAGAACACCTCCCCAAAAATGTCCCACATAGGGTTTGGAAATAAGATTCCATCGAATGCTACCTTTATAAATCTGGAAAACTGCTGACATTGGTTTAAAACCCCAATAAGTAATCCCTAAATGCAGGTGACACAATAAATAAATAAACATCAACTGGAGGAGAATTATTATAGGGGCCCTAAGTTGGCCTGAATGTTGTTAGTTATTGCCACCCTGTTACCCCACCCATTTCAAAACATTGTCATGCATTTGACCTTGAAAAAACAGCAACTACAGCAACAATTAACATTAATACTTAAGAAATTGTGTCTCAAGCCTACTCACTGTCCAAGACTATATAATACTGTCAAATTTGCCATCTAGAAACTGCCACAAGTGCTTTTTGGGGAGCCTTCATAATCCCTCCAATTCTGGCAGCCATGTTTTTCCCAACATCAATCTGGTAAAATTTATGATAATGACATGCTTGTTCTAGAACTGTTCTAAAAATGTTCTAGAACATTTTTTAACTTTTGTAGAACTTGCTGGTTCAGTAAATTTCAGTAAAATATTTCTCCCGAATTATCAGTGAATTGAAAAATAAATAACATTCATTGCAAAACTGTAACATTGTAGTTTTTGGAAAACTTATTGGATGTTAACTGCTCAACCTCTGTTTATAGTAATTAAGCCATGATCATCTTCTCATTGTGGTAACATGCCACTCTGTATTACCCCACCCATTTCAAAACATTGTCTTGCATTTGCTACAAAAAACTTACAAACAACAACCCACCATTAATCAACATTAAAAACCTTAGAGAAACTGTTTCTCAGGTCTACTCACTGTCTCAGTCAATACTACTATCATGTTTGCCATCTAGAAATTCCCAAACAAATATTTTTGAAGAGCCTCCACATTTTCCCTCCAATTCTGGCAGCCATGTTTTTCCCATCATCCATCTGGTTATGACATGTTTCCTCTTTAAATGTTCTAAAAATGTTCTAGAACTTTTTAGAACATTTCTAGAACTTGCTGGTTCTATAAAAGTACTAAATAAGTTCTAGAACTTAATTTGAATTTTCTTTTACTTATTTTGCCCTTTTTTTCTTTCTTTCTCTATATACTGCTAGACCCTAGCTTGCGAGTATTTTCGGCAAGTGTACTTTGTGCACAGGTTGCAGGATGAAAGCCTACAAGTAATTTAAACCATATCTAAATTACCGTAGGGTTCTTTAACCTGCACAAGGGGTGACCTTCCCTGCAAAGGGGACATCCAGTTAACGTCCCCATCCAAAGGGTCAGGCCTCCAGATAAGAGTGCATATTGGAAAATTATTTTCTTTATTTCTGACCCAAAACATGTTTTATGTTTTGGGTACTCAAAAGAACCGTCTCATTGCCCAACCACTGAGCTACCTGATGCTTTCTGCTCTTGAGAAGTTTCAAAAATGTTCTAGAATTTATTAGTATATTTGTAGAATTAACTAGTTCTAAAAAGTAAGACAAATGTTCTAGAACTTAATTTGAATCATTTTTTAGAAGTTTCTGTCAACTTATTTTGTTCTTGAAAAGTTCTAAAAATGTTCTAGAATATTATTAGAACATTTATAGAACTTACTGGTTCTTGATTTGTTCTAAAAATGTTCTAGAATATTTCAAGAACACTTATAGAATGGAAATCTGTTCTAGAATGTGTTTGATTTGTTCTATAACAATGTTCTAGAACAGTTGTAGAACAAGAGTTCTAGAACGAACATATTTACCTGTTTAGAACAGTTCTAGAACCGTTCTAAATGTTCTAGAACAGTTCTAGAACACCTCCAATTTGTAGAACAAAATTTCGCAGGGGAGTTTAAGCCCAAATCATAATACTTTCGAAAAATGTTTAACCTTATGAGACAATGGTTTTATATAAGTACCAAATGTTAATCTGACCTGTGACCTTTTATCTAATGCCACTCATTTGGACTGCCACATACCTATCTAAACATTGGTTTCTCAGAAATCACTGGGCTGTTTGATGGAGTATCCATAAGATTGTTTTAGGTCACTTAACCGAAATGGCTGCAGCCCCCATATATGGTAAAACAAAATATGTTTTATTAATATAAGTGGTAGTTGACCTTGACCTATTTTAACATTATTAAAGAGATCAGGTGAGCGCCTCAGGACCTTCAGGTCCTCTAGTTTGAAGGTTCATAGGGGGTCTATAGATGGGTGTAATTAAAATTGTCCCGTCTTTCTTGAAGAAAAGCAGAGGCACTCAGTTTTTGCCTTTCCGTCCGTCCTTCCATTCCCCGATAGAAGTAGTTACCTTGTGGGCGCAACTCCTCCTACAGTTTTATACTAATTCTTTTGAAACTTCACTGGTGTGAAAATAAGCATGGTCCTATGGTCACAATAGCCAGCATACTATTGTGGCAGTCCTGGGCTACTTGTTACAGGCCCACCAGCAAAAAAGGTTTTTTGAATTCGCTAGCGGACCAACAGTGCATTGCCCCCTTTACATGCTTACTAGGTAAATATATGTTATTTGAATTGGCATATTTAAGAGGGTATGATAGAATGTGGCTGGTCTGGGGATTCAGGGGACAAAAATTCCACTTGTCCACTCATAATTACGAGTTAAATCTAGAATGGATGAGTAATTCTTCCCAAAGCACTCGTCCTGTAGGACGAGTGCTTTGGGAAGAATTACTTGAGGAAGTCATATTACATATTACTCCCTTATGTTCTTTATTGCATCCGCTTTTAAAGGACAAGAGCATGTGTTTGCAGGACGAGTGAAAATTGTAAGTCACTCGTCCTGCAGGATAAGTGCAATATTGAAATATTTTTGTCCCCTGGGACTGAACTTGTGACTGTAACAATGGATGATTCAGACCAGCTCGACTATAACTGCGCAGACAGGCCTATATCAATGTCAATTTCAAGGAGGTTGTCACTAGAAAGTGACTCTTGTGGACTGAGGGACAAGCATTCCATAGTTACTGAAAAGATAACATTTCAATGACCAAGTTTATAATGTACAAAGGATTAACAGCAAAACTTCTTTGGTCTATACTGATAAACAGATGAATATTTTGTGCAAACCGTAGTACAGTAAAACCTGTCTTAAGCGACCGCTCAAAAATAGACAAAACAAGGTCTTAATAGCAAATGGTAGCTTAATGAAGGTCGAAAGTATTGCAGAATTGGAGCATTCTGCAATACTTTTGATGTGCATTTAGCGATAATCAGTCTACGAAACCAATTTTTGGACTTTGAGTGGCCGCTTAAGGCAGGTTTTACTGTAATTGTAATCACTAAGGTTTCCACCAGTCACGACTTTTTTTTTTATTAGGGGCGTATTCAGGACGCTGAAAAAGTTATGCTCATCAAAGGGAGATGACTCAATCAAGCAGTGGTTCTCTTCAACTGTGTCCCTTTTCAAAATGAGAACTTCTTTCCCAGAGGGAGCGAATTATTTCCTTTAAGAGCAGTTCCTTATGGTAAATCACATTAGGTGACCTCCCTTGAATGTTACTATTTTTATTACGCACATCCGTTACTGTGTAATGGGAGCTACGCCAATGTATATTGTATACAATATGGACCAAGACCAGGCTTCCTCCAAGGCCAAATAAAGGCATCACAATTTTATACCAATTTTCTGATATAGATTTCTTCATTGTCTCCAGCCTATAAATTGGTTAAGTAGAATTTTTAACCTGTAAATCAGTATTTTTCATAAATTGCAGTCCATGAAAATCATAGGAGGGTCTTAGAAGTCCTTGAAAAGTCCTTGAATTTTACACAAAATTTCCTGTATTGGTCCCTGTTAACTATATATATAACCATGCCCATGTTGTCAACTACGTAAGGCTATATGGTAATTATTCTCAGAACATACTTATCAGTATAAATGGCAAATACTCAATAATTTAAAGTGTTTATTCAAAAACATTGTGTTAATATTGTTTATAAAAGTTTTCTTATGTTTTGTACAAGTTTTTATCTGAGATCTCATTTTTAATGCAATGGTTCACCAAGCAAAACTGTTGATTATGAGTGACACTCCCAACATTCAAAAACAAACTTAGCATATGTACAAGTGTTATGTGCTTTTACAGCTGCAGCCATTATTTACATGTGCATTGCTTGTACTATCTATATATGGGCCTCGCCGCAACAAAACCTGTCTTCGGGGTTTCCAACAAAGCGAGAATCAAACCAAGTACCCTCAGCTACATAGACTAGCTAGGAACTTGAAATTTCGCTTCTAGCAAGTTTAGATAATATACTTTTCACAAAGAGAATGACAAATGCGCTGATCAGTCTGCGCGGATGCGCAGGCTGGTCTGCGCCTTTGTTGTTCGCAACCCCCTGAAGACAGGTTTTGTCGCATCGAGGCCCATATAATGTTCGGTTTGTTTTCCAGAGGTGATCTGCAACTGCCACTGGTATAAGTTTTCACAAAAGCTTTGTCTACTCAGCCGTGGCCTTTAGCAGAGATGTCCCCAAGTCAAAACACTTGAATTGGTTAATACAAAGTAGTTGGTAATGATTTTGGACCATCCGGGTAGCTCATTGGTTAGAGCGCCTGTGGGCTCTAGCAGCAAACTCTGTCTGCCTGCCTGTCTGTCTCTCACAAACCTATGTAGCCCTTTGCTTAAATCATGACTTGCTCAGCCAGAGACGTTTCCAAGTCACAACTCCCCATTTTGGTCAATACCAAGAAAGTAGTTGGATCACTAGGGTATAGTTCACTGACCACTGTTCAGAGGGCTGTAAGCTCAAGCAGCAAATCTTATCTGCTTGCCTGCCTGTCTGTCTATTTGCCTGTCTGTATGCCACAAACCTACCTTGCTCTTTGGTTAAAAATGACTTCTTGAGATAACAATCTTAAATATGCATAGTGTAGACCAAATTTTTTGTGAAAGTTCATACTTGTTATAAATAAGAGTATCAATGCCTGGATAAAGAGCAGGATTTCCAGTTTCACCCTATTGCACTGGTCTCAGTCTAGATAACAATTAATGTGGTCCTCATAGTTACACGGAATGGCTATATCATGGTCATGTTGTGGCTCCCAATTTTGGAATTTTGCAATGGAATTATAGGAAAATGACCATGAAATTTGTCCCTCTATAACCGGATTCACTTATAACACAATCTATTCCTATGGGTCCCAAACATAGCATTATAAATGGACTACCTTGTATCTTGTTTTCATTATAACAGTAAAAATCATTGGTGGGGTCTAATGGCTTTATCTTACATGTATATCTATTGCAATATGACTGGCGCTTTTGTCTCCAAGGTTACAATATGGCTCTAGAGTATCTTTCTTTGTAAGTAAATGTTACTAAAGACAAGTTTGGGAAATTTATAGGTGTAGTACATAAATGAAATTGTGTGCAAACAGTAAGGTATTAGAACATCGGAAAGTCACATATAAGTTCATATTTATTTAAGCTGACAACATGGCCGTTCTATTCAAATTTCTGGTCGATTTCTTTGTTGCGAAACTGCCAATATTTACCCAAGAAATGTTTATCTTAGAGTTCTATATCCGACCATACAATTAATGAATTCAGAAGGCCAAATATGACATATTTAATCTTCGCACAATAACAAGCTGTGCTGTATAGAATATTGAATCGATTTCTTTTAAAGTTGGCGAGAATAAAGAAATATCTATCAGAAAATGTGTCACTTGCGTTTGAAGTATACAGCTTGATGTTTAAATAGAAAGTGAAAATTCTGATCAGAGTCTGCATCATTTCTCTGACTTGCTCAACAAGATTGTTAGAGCAGCGCAGCAGCCCTGCGGTCTGTAAACAGCTTGACCCGAGATCAAAGGCGCCCTGATTCGAGTCTCACCAGAGGCACTTTGTAGTGTCCTTAAGCAAGACACTGAATCCTCACTGCTTAGTACTGTTTCAACCCAGAATAACATCTCGATATGACTGAAAAATTGTTGACTGGGACGTACAACATAAACTCGTACAAAATAAGACCTGATCTGGGCCCCGTTTGTAAAAATGCAAACGTTATATCAGCAGATGACATTAGCAGGCAGAAAGTGAAGAAAATGAAAATAATTGAAGTAGCGATTAAAGATCTTACATTATGCAGGACATGGATACATGATTGACAGCTTTATCATTACCTGTCTACTGTCTTGTCATGCCGCTGCCGGAGGGCACGATATATTGGTGCACGCGACAATAAAATTTTATTAATATATTAGAGTGCTACACATGTATTTTTGTGATGCTCTTGTTGAATAATACATATAAAGCAACCACTGCATATATAGGTTTATAAGATAAACAAAGATTTTGAGCATAAAATTGTAAATATTTTCTTAGCCGCCAGTTTTAACATATGTTTTGGGTGCTCAAAAGAACCGTCTCATTGAGACGGTTCTTTTGAGTACCCACAACATATGTTTTGGATGTGAAATAAGAAAGTTAATATATTGGTACGCACTCTTAACTAAAGGCCTGATACTGGCCAATTGTGCATGCTTTTTGTCTTCTGCAGATTTTATTAAAATTAGCCTCCTCTGAAAAGGGAAGCGTAAGGTGCGCAGTGGCTCAGTTGTAGAGTGCTTGACACGATTCTGAAGGGATGCGGGGTCGAGCCTCACCGGCGTCACTGCCTTGTGGTCCTTGAGTAAGACACAATTATCTTAGCTTAGTACTGGTTCAACCCAGCAAGACCCGTCCCTACATAACTGAAAAATTGTTGATACGATGTAAAGAATCAAATCAAACAAACAAACCTCCCCTGAGCATTTTGTATATATCTCCCTTGAAGGGTGGGGAGATGACTACTGTCTTTTCCATGTCTATTTGTCTGTAAATATATGTCAGTCTGTCACAAAATAATTTTTGACCAAGATCAGAGGACGTACATTTACTTGAATTAATACAGTACAATAAAGTTAACCTACGCATATAATTATAATGAAGCATCATTAATATACATACACCTGATCCATTGGTGTTTGCTCATATTGCTATAGTTTATCCAGCATGCAAGAGGTCAGAACATTACCCCTCCTTATTAGTGATCATTATTTTACTTAATTTTAAGAAAAAGGACCTTTCTCAAATGTGCATTTACAATGTATTGCCCAAGATCTGTTTTTCAAATGTGCTTAAATTGTCAAAACTCTAAATTTACCTTAGTACTTGATCGATAATTCAACTTGATTTTTTCAGCCGGACAAGGGAAACTTCTTTCTATGTGTAAAGGCCACACTTCAACATGCTCTTCTCCCCTACCACTGATTAAAGTAGGGTTGTTGTTAGGTTTATTGTGATGGTGGTAGTCTGTATATATTACAGGCCTTTAGTTTAGAGAGAGTGTACAAGAAAAATAATTTTCTTGTTTCTCAACCAAAACATATGTTGTGGGTACTCACAAGAACCGTCTCAATGAGAAGGTTCTTTTGAGCACCCAAAACATATGCTAAAAATTATGGGTAAGAAAATATTAACAATTTTATGCTGAAATTTTTTGTTCATCTAGACCTATGTAGAACACAAGGAATGTTTAGGCTCTTGATTAGAACTGGCCATCAGGATCTATACACTTAGTAAATATGCTCAGGCTGAGAAGTTGAAAAGACTGGGCAGAGTAGCACAGTCGGTAACATGCCTCACTGCAGATCGAGGGGTCGCGAGTTCGATCCCGGCCCAGTCCCATACTTTTATGGAATAATTTCATGAAATAATTTCTACGTCCATTCTCCTCCCTTCTGTAGCCTTATTCAAGAAGGGTCAGTTACAAGCGAAGTACTAGTTAACTGCTCAGTCAAGCTTGCCCAGGAAAAAAGTGTGGTTAGGTAACCGACCGTCCATATGGGAGCGCAGTGGCTCAGTGGTAGAGTGCTTGACTCGAGACCGAAGGGCCGCGGGTTCGAGCCTCACCGGCGTCACTGCGTTGTGGTCCTTGAGCAAGACACATTTATCCTAGCTTAGTACTGGTTCAACCCAGGAAGACCGTCCCGCATAACTGAAAGATTGTTGAGTGGACGTAAAGAATCAAATCAAACAAACAAACAAACAAATCAAAGTAACCGACCGTCCTGACAAGACCATAGCTATTGACTGGAAGGTAAAGCATTAAATTAAGCCAAAACCAAGATGAAAAGTTAAAAGGCCTCATTTTGTCAGGTACGTAACGGATTGTAAAGTTGTCATCTAACACAAAAGGTGACAATAAATGACAAAATAGAAGAAACGGTGATTCAAGCCATGATTGTGACATTTTCTCAACAAAATTACCACTTACTTTCTATGTAATTGCAAAGAAATGCAGAAAGAACAAAAGAAATTAGAGTAAATTAAGAAATTGTCTACAATTATCATAGTTACCATTTGTTTTGGAACAAAAAGACCAACAAGAAAGATAATGTAACAAACAAAAATCAAAGATAAAAAACTTGGTTTTGAAAGATTTTTTGTTATTTCTAGATTTGCTGCTAGCTATAGTAGAGGATATAGATGTCATTTTAGTTGGAATTTGAGTGATTTTTTTATTAATTTAAAATATTAGAAGAAAAAAATATTTATCACAGACAAGATGCTTTCCTTACAGGTAGGATATTTTTTTGTCAAAGTCAACAAAAAGTCTTTACCAACCGGTGTCGTCTGCTGATAAACTTTGCAAACTGTTTGGATCCAGACCGGATCAAAATGTCGGGCCCGATCTGGATCCAAACTGTTTGTCATTCTGATGGTAGTCCTGAAAGAATTTTTCGAAAAAGTTATTTTTGAAAAAAATCAGCAGACGACAAAAAATCATGAGTAACTACCCAGTAGGCTGCAAAGAATTAATATGAATACCCGTAAACTTTAAATTTTAATTTATTTGAAGATCAAATGAATTTCATTTCTTATTTGAAAGTTTCTAGTATGGTACCACAACAGTAGAACTGTTGTCAATTGGATTAAAAAAAAATCATCATAAATTTTCGGATGCAACCTTCTACCCAGAAGCATATGATACTGCTATAGTATCATATGCCTCTGCTTCTACCATATTTGTGGTTTATTTGGTTGAATTATGGTTAATCTATGAATGTATTCATCTTTGCATGAGAATTGATTGGATCTGTTTCAATCTTTTTTGTAAGTTCTGGTAAATATTCCTGCTGCTTTTAATCTGTCAGTTAGAGGGCCCTCTGGAACATCCTCTATGATAACTGTTTATATTAGGCACATCTGGTCTGGTGTGTAAAATCTAGGAAGTTACCTGTGAAATTGCCAGAATGCCTGGAATTATGGGTCACCTGGGGCTGCACTGTTGCTTTGTGGGATCTGTGGCATTCTGTGCTTTGAAAGACATAAACTTCATACTGGAGGCATGGGTAACCAATTATCAAATTAATCCCTGTAAGCAACCACCGCCTCAAAATCCAAGTGGGTAACTAAAACTCCAACAACGGAAACATATGTTGTAGGTACTCTAAAGAACCAGCTCGATGAGACAGTTCTTACATATGTTTTGACTTATGGCTTAGTTTATGAGCAAATGTTTGATTGTTGGACTTGTACTAAAAGCACTATAGTCCGTGATTGATAAGAGTAGGGTGAGGAAACAGATTTACAGTTAGAAGTAAGAAAGAAAACCCTATATTTGTCCAATCAGGTGAATAAATTTAAGTACCATAATGTGACCAACTACGTAACTGTACTCTTATCGAGCACGGACTCTAACTGCCATATTAACTGTAGTATAAAAAGAGTATTTTGAAAAACATAAAAAATAACAGAATCAACATATGACAAAAAAAAACTTGCTTGGAAAGCCCACCCATAATTTAAGTTTATATAGCCCATGATTTAAAGTGTTTTCTGATGTCTGGTTTTCTCATTTTCTCCAAGCAGGTTTTAAATGTATGTGGCGGCTGGTCTGTGCTTTCATTTTGGATGGTTCAAAATCTGGTTTTCTCATGATGTGGCTGGTATATATCTTGGTAAAACTGAATGAAACATTATGAACCTGAAGGGTTTAACTCTTAAAGCGCCAATCTCAACTGCAGCAGACAACTAATTTTGTGACATCTTTCCAAATTTTCGAATGAAATAAAGCATGATATTTCATGAGAATCGTCTGCCAACAGACGATTCTCATGAAATGTCATACCTTATTTGTTATTTTTGAAAAAGCATCAAAATTTGGAATTGTCGTCTGCTGAAAAATATAGGTGGTGCTTTATGGGTTACGAAGCAGTAGCTAGGTTTTCTTATCATATTTTATCTATGGAGGCTTCCTGAAACTGGAAGCTGTTGCTGATAATTCACAAATGGTACATCTCACTAGATAACAGCTCTAATTGCCAATTTGTGTATTAAGTAAGGGTAACTAGCTAAGGTACCATAGTTTGCTTTAAAGCCATACTCCCGATTTTGAATCAAAAAATTTCCAGTATAGATAGAAATCGGTGCACTCGAGGTATTTGCATTTAAAACCCTAAAATATGGGGTATTAAATAACACTCAAACTGTATTCTAAGTCAAATTCATGATTTTTCATTAAATTCTATTTTCTGTGGACCCCACAAAAAATCATCGTGTATCTTCTTGGAATTTCCAATCTGTACACGTGGGCATGCGCAGTAGTCTCGATTTCTCAAAATAGGTAATGGAACTGTATGTGCGAAAAACTACACGTGGTTGGTAAAAACTTATTTCGCAAGGGACAAAATTAATTTATGGAAGGAAATAGAAGCACCAAGATGTAGGGTATTCATCAGAAAGCTGAAACCAAGGTGGGTGAGGTTAGTAAGCGAATCTGGGTTAAAGACACTAGACTATTTGCAGGTCTTTTCTGGATTTAAGAGAATCTTGTCTGGCAATATGTAAACATCGGGAGGCTTCTGAAGGGAAATTTCAGGTTGTTTTGTAAGTGACGTAACGTCCCTGTTTGAATGATTATGTCTGTGATTTTATCTACCAAATATTCTTCGCTAAAATGGCCAATTCTGACTGAGTTGCAAACAACATAGAACATTTGCGTGTAAAGACGGTCCCCCTCGTGGCTGTATCATTCAGCAGTGTGCATTAAACTGCCCCTGGCATAATACTATACCGATTACACTTGCCCGTGGAAAGCCTCGCTTCCATTCATGTAGTATTTTGCGTCATTTCAAGCGAATAGCTATCACACAATTTCATCTATGAATGCATAATCATTCTTTGTGGTGTAGCATAGATATGCAATGGTTTTTGCAACTCTCAATGCTAACTGTTTTGCAAATTACAACAAATAAATTCGGGGACTCAGCTGACTCCAAGGACCGTTTTGTTTTGAAATATTTTGCGCATGCCCAGTGTCTATTTATAAAACGCAGTGAACTCAGCGGAGAAATTGTCTTCTGCTTCTAAAGTTTGTTTGTTTTCATATTTTTTGTATTTAAGATATTTGCATTTACCGATAAAAGTTCAGATCGTCCTTAATCTTTATTCTAGACGTCTAGAAAAATGTTGATAAACTTCTGTGAGACAAAAAATTATTGTTCAATATAGGGTTTATCCCTTTAACCCTTTCAGTACAAATGGGTTCTTCCTTCTGGTCTGGGATGGTCCATTGTGTGTACAATGAATCAAAGAGAGACAGATGCCATATAATTTCCGAACAATATTTCTCGGAAGATTGTTTTTGTCTTATATAGTAGACCTTGAAAGTTTCATTGTTTGGGCCGTTATTGCACAGTGGCGTAGCCAGAACGCTCAAAAAGTTACGCACATCAAAGGGAGACTACTGTATCAAGCATTGATTGACTACAATTATGTCCCCTTTCAAATTGGAACTTCTTAAAGGAAAGAACTTGCTCCTCTGGCAGCGAATTCTTTCATTTAAGAGCAGCTTTTTTGTGGTATGGGAAATCACTATTACCACATAGGTGAGCTCCCTTGAGTGATACTATTTTTATTACGCATGTATGTATACTGGGTAACGGGAGCTACGCCAATGTTGCACTTTGGAGTTACCGATATACCAAGGGTTAAAATGTGTGTAGCCAGAGCCCTGGTGCACCAGCAATATTAGAGGGCTATGGGGAAACTATAATAATGACTGCATATACAGCGACTCCGCCTCACTGGCCACTCACTCACATTCCACGGAAAAGTGAGTCAGAGCACTTGACTTGGATATATCCTATTTTGAAAATGGTTTAGGTCGAGAACTTTCTGCTTCGAACTGAGCCCACTGATTAGGATCCAAGTTTTTCATGCTATTATGATTGAAACCATTTTAATGAACGGAACCATGACTTAATTTTAGTGGCCTTGGTCACTTTTTCAAGGTTATAGCCTTCGGGGATGCTATTTTGTGGTAAAATTGCTTTTCTTGTCTCAACTATAGTATTGCTTTGTGTTATCTGTTTCATGTCTGGGAGAATGGGAATAAAAAATAAATGAAAAAAATCGACTACCAGTTAGTTTTCCCTGAAGCCAAATGCCAGTCTTGATTTAGTTTGCAGATACTACACTCATCCTTCATATTTGGACAGATGGATTGGATCAATAAGTAAAAATTAAGTATCAAACAATTTGATCAGGTTCTGCGTTATTTACCAGTTCCTGTGTACTTTTAAAACACTGTGGATGATCAATTTACATAAACAGGAAAACCTGGTGCCAAAGAAATAGATCTTTAACTATATTTTTCATTCTACAACAACAAAATTGCAATCAATTAGCAACACAGATTTTAGGTCAAACGTGAAAAATCCAACTTGAGATGGTTCATTGTATACACAACAAGGGGTCATATATACGATTGGTGTAGAAATTTTCTTCCCTGAAGTTTGTTTTACTTCAGCCAACATTATGTAGACCCTGATGAAATGTACTTTCTGTTTGGGCTAAATAAATCACGAAATGGATCGGAAGGTTGACATGATTTTCGTCAAACTGCATTTTGGTCAATTTGCATTTTCACTGGCAACAAAATTAATGATAACTTGGAGGTGTAGTCCCTTGAGAATGTTTTGTATGCTAGGTTTTTCTGATTTCGGCTTTCATGCATGGATCCAGGAAGTTTTGTCAGAGGGGGTCCAACTTTGACATTTCTTTTTTAGTTGATGAGGGAGAGAGAGGAACCAACTAAATACCACTACAAGCAGGCCATCTTCGCCCTGCCAGCAAAACGCAAAATGGCATTCCGCTGGCGTGCCGATAATGGCCCAACACTGAATGCTAGCTTAGTAGCTTTGTGATTTTTCAAGGATCCGGACCAGTATTGCTAAGAAACCCTATATTTTTGTGATTTTTCAGGGGGGTTTCTGGACCCCCTGTCACCCCCTCTGGATCCGCCCATGGCTTTCCTGATTGAAAAGGTGAATTAACTGTATCACTGAGGAAGCTGGAGTATTTAGGTTAGAAATGTAGAGAGAAAAAAAATCAAGCCAATTACTCTACCAGTGCACTTGTGCCATTAATTAAACAGGGTTTCCTTTGATCCAAATGTCAGTGTCCTCCTATCTAAATGATTAGCAAGCCACATATTCAAATTTTATGCAATTTGAGCCATGATGTTTTATGGTACATTGGAACTGATAGCACTTGCAGTTCTGAAAATCTAGTTCAAAAACTGATTAATGAAGAGATATTGTATGGAATGGAGTTGCTTGTGAAAAATTGCAATGGTCAACAAGTTTTGTTTTTTATAGATCTAAATAAATAAAGAACTAATTTTAGGCTGCCTACTTTCCCGTTTGCTTAAAACATGACTTGTCAGAATAATGCTAAAATTAGCATAGACCAAGCTTTTTGTAAAAGCTTACACTTGTTAAAGACTTACTGCTGTTGTAGTTATACATGTAAATTGTGAGTTCTCTCTCTTGAATGTTTTCTTTCAAAGTGATGATAGAGAAATGAATAGTTATGCTGGCATTGTCGAGTCTATAAAAATATGAAGGTTCAGCCAGCAGCAAAAGCATACTCACACCAGATATGCCATGGCAATCGAAAACTCTAATACTCCCAACAAATGTAGATCAAAAATAGTTAGAAACAGAGTTTTTGATTGCCATTTGTCGCCAGTTTTAGACTGCATGAAAGTCTAGATGTCACTGGTTGCATCCATAGTTTTTGCAACATTCTGATTGAGTCCAGCAGCTATGTCAGTTTAATAATACCAGCAAAGTACTGTTTAATGGCTGAAGTCTAGACTTGCCCAAGGATGAGTGCCATTAGGGTAGCTTGATCAAAGTCAGCTTGCCCATGGTATAACAATGTCAAAGTTTTTGTTTGAGGGTAGTATGGGTCAGTCAGGAGTGAATGGAAAAGTAAATTTGTATTGTCCCATTAGATAAACACTGCTTCTTATCTTATTATATTATTCTCAAAGGAATATTTATTAAATTCTCAAATTAACCTTTGTCCTGCTTAACCTGGAACCAAGGTTATAAAACTTGAGTACACTACAGTCTCAAACTCAAAATATAGAGCAATGATTGGCTGCTTGCGGACACGTGTCCACAAGCAGCCAACCATTGCTCTTTATTTTGAGTTTGAGACTGTACTCAAGTTTTATAACCTTGGGGCCTGGATTTGCCCTCTTTTGAAAACTTAAGATCCATAAGAAACCAGCTGATCAGGATCTCATAGCTGTTTTCCACTCTGTAAATATTCTAACGGGTAGCTTGAATGCTGCAGGTTAACAGGATTATGATTGGGGTGGAGTGTTGTAGATATACTGTAAATTCGGAAATTTTCGCTAGGCTTTTATTTTCGTTTTCATACTTCGCGGATGCGTAGTTTGGTGAAAATAAAACCTTAGCGAAATGGCGAAAACACTTTGTTCTTTTCTGATATGCAGGTAAATCATGCCAAAGTCGCGATTTTATTGTGGCAAAAAAGTCTTTTAATGCATGGGTGAAAGTTTTCAGGATTATCCCTGAATTCGGGATTTTGAAGTTTTTTTTGTTTATGCTTTTCGCGAAAATAAAATTATCAAAAATTATCTGAATTTACAGTAAAACCAGCATTAAATGAGAAAACAAAGCATGCAAAGAGTTAAACATTCAATATAATCCTGTAAACTGACAAATGTAAACCTCATGCAGCTTCGGCACCACCCTGGAAAGTGCAATTACAGAACTATTTTGCTGGTAAATTGAGAAAACAAACCTTTGTGAAGATGACATTAGATTCTTGATTACTTATTCATAGGTTCAATGAAGTTTTTATGCCACGCATGCTTCACTTGGCATTCCAGCGCTGTAAGAGCATTGATTTCTTGTCACGTTATTGAAAAAACAACGAAATGTCTAAGTAACATTACCCAGTAGACACAAAACATAAAAACAACGTTGCATGAACGTCATTGCGACGTAATGATGTTGTATCGAGGTTCATTTGAAATTGTTTAGACGTAGCAGCTGATTACTTATCATTTTTATACCCCAATCTTTGGCGGATGGGGGTGGGGGCAGCTAATCTGGATCAACAAAGTTTACTAATTACAGTAAAACCTGTCTTAATCGGCCACTGAAAAAGATGACCAAAATTGGTTTGCTATACAGATTATCGCTTAATGCAGGTCAAAAGTAGCATTCTGCAATTCTCTCGACCTTCATTAAGCAACCATTTGCCATTTAGATCTTTGTTTGGTCTATTTTTGAGTGACCGCTTAAGACAGGTTTTACTGTAGGTATAATATGGAACTGTGACATTTTGGGGGCTTTTTTGAAAAAAGAAAAACATTTTTTTTTAATTCCTAAAATATTACCATATTCAACCTAAAAAGCACATTGTGCATACCATTTATTTTCAAAAGTCTCCTCAAGAACACCGATTGAGGTTATTGACATTCTGGATTTGTTATAATTATAAAAGTATATAATTACACGTATGTTTCTCATGGATATGTTTTGTCATATCTACATCAGGGGATCCACAGCTGTCAAAGAGGGAGGAACCATTCAGATCAGAGAACCAGCCCGGTTATTGAAACAGCTTGTTGAATATGGATTTCTGTGGAAAAGCTTTTTAGAGTTTTCTAAATGATTTAGGAAACACATGGAAGGATTAATCAATTTTTCCACTTCAAGATGTCACCCTAATTGAAATGTAATAATAGATAGGCCGCCTTACATTGGATGGTATTGATCAGCGGCTTGTTGGTTTGATCCAGATATAAAGGCAGTTTTATCGATCATTTTCATTAATTTTGCTTAAAAACATAGCTTGTGGGTGCTCCTTGAATTTGCCTCGTGGAGGCAAATTCAAAGAGCACCCAGATGCTATGTTTTTATGCATTATAGCAAAATAAACCAGCGAGAATCTCAGATCTTTCCATATCTGGGCTAAGCGATGCTTTATAAATACACATTCGGTATCTTTAAAACGCGATTGACAGCGATTGTGCAGCTTCTAATTTATTAAATACCGAAAGACAAGGCTATTCTGGGGTTTGACTTTCGACTTACACGTGTCTTTTCATTGAAATTGATAATGTCGCTGACAATTGTTTGTAAACAGGTAACACCTTGGGGGCGAGAAACAGAGCCCAAGATGAGGAGTGGGCTCTGATAGGGGCTTTGTTCATACTTTAGTGGGTGCAATTTGAATTGTCACATTGAGATGGGTTCAAATATATACAACTTACGATTTTAGAAAAAATACTGCCACTTTTGTTGTTTGGAAAAAGGGTTTTTTCTAATGCCCTCTTTCTAAAAAACCCTTGTAGATCTGTCCACACAGCCACTCTAACTAGCTCACTCACTCACTCACTCACTCACTCACTCACTCACTCACTCACTCACTCACTCACTCACTCACTCACTCACTCACTCACTCACTCACTCACTCACTCACTCACTCACTCACTCACTCACTCACTCACTCACTCACTCACTCACTCACTCACTCAGATACTCACTCATGGCCTGGTTGGGTAGCTCAAACAGTAGCAAGACTCAGATTGGTAACTAAATAAAGGACCTGAGACTGTTTGTTTGTTTGATTTGATTCTTAACGTCCCAAGATATTTCATACCTTGTTTATTTGTATTTTCAGATGGTAACGAAAACAAAGAAAATTTTTGTTGGTGGATTATCAGCACAGACAACAGTGGAAGATGTGAAGAAGTATTTCTCAGTGTACGGACCGGTGAGTTTCTCTTTAATATCGGTCCAGATATTAAAAGAGCCAGAGCATGAGATTTCCAACAATGTGGCATTTTGACATGTGTAGACTCGGAAGAGCCTCTGCAGCCTTCTTTTAAGCTTAGAAACTCCAAATGGTGTTCAGTCAGTACCTTAACAATCATAGAATACTCAAGCGACTAGCAAAAGCTCTGATCAGACTGCGCGTATGTGCAGGCTGATCTGAGGCTTTGCTGGTCGCACATACCACACTGTTGGAAATCTAATGCACTGGCTCAAAACAAAAAATGTACATGTATTTATTGACAGTCCTGTGATATTATTGTGAAAATATCAGTAGAAAAATAAAATACATTAAAAAAATAAATAAATAACAGAGCTCTCGGAAACGCAGAATTACGCGTACTGGTACGCACGTTTTTTCCCTGGGACGCATGATTTTCGCTAGGCGAGAGTCCCGCGTACGCATGTTTTTTTAGTCGGCATGCGCTGAAATTCCAGTAGCTGATAGATAAATACACACCGGGAGATCAGAAGCCCTTTGATATTATCGATCGCGACACGTTTTTTCGAGCCGCGGGAGACGAGATTATTGTCCTGTCTCTTGACCAATCGTATGACTCGGACTGCAGTGTAGCAATTCTGACAGGTGATTGACAGGATTACCGATGCGGGACAGTGTGATTATTACGAGATGATTATTAAAGTAATTAAGCAAGGATTATCGGATAATTGTTTGAAATAGATGCCCTACCGATTTACCGTTAATTAAAGGGAGAAAAACTATTGTAAACAACATCGGACTACCGAATTACGAATTCGACTGATTAGGGATGAAAGAGAAAACATATTTAATTGCACTCGTTTGCTATTTGAGCAACATAAACATGGAGAAAAAAACAATAAGTTTACGGATTTGCATTTCATTATTCGTACCAAAAGAGTCTGAGAATTATTGAAGAAGAAAAAACGGTACAGCGGTAAGCCGTATACGGTAACGTCCGACTGACAAAAGTTCCAAATGAAGCTACACTACAAGCCGTGCGATGAAATGTATCATAGGTTCAAGCCGAGTGAACACAAACAAATCACTTTCAGCAAGTAAAATCGTTTATTCTGAATCATGGAAGCCATGTTAAATGGCTAAGTAATGTCAGTCTATTCATTGCAATCGCCCTTGATACTAGCGAGATGCGTTTTTTAGAAGAAAAAAGACTTCCATCTGCATAAGATTATACAAAACAGAGGACTGCTGTCTGTCTGTCTGCCTGCCTGCCTGCCTGCCTGCCTGCCTGCCTGCCTGCCTGCCTGCCTGCCTGCCTGCCTGCCTGTCTGTCTGTCTGTCTGTCTGTCTGTCTGTCTTGTTAGTGAAACAGTTTAATCTTTTATTTTGATAAGGCCAAACAAAAAAAATGTGTGTTCAGGTTACATAAAAACTCGGACCCGAGATAAAAAATATACCAAAATAGTTTGTTTTGTTAAGTAGGAACAATCCATTAATGCTTTAAGGGTTGAATTAAGTTGATCTAAAAATTATTCAAAATGTATCACTTCCAGCTAAAATGGAAAAGATATACGGTATGCACAAAGTGGTGGGACTCCAACTTTTTTGGAGTGGGACTCCCACTTTTTCCAGTGGGACTCCTACTTTTTGCCAGATGGGAGTCCTGAACTCCTGTTTTCAAAATCCTAGTGAGAGCTCTGAATAAAAATAAAAAATGGAGCTTAAAATTGTGAATATTTTCTTATCTATTAGTTTCAACATTTGTTTTGGGTTCTTTTGAGTACCCACAACATATGTTTTGGTTGAGAAATAAGAAAATAATTTCTATTTTTACGCACTCTAATGAAGGCCTGCTTTCAATTTTCATATGAACAAATTGCATTCCTATTGAAGCCATGTATGGGACAGAAATGCATGGGTCCCATTCCCTATTTGACAATTTCTACAAAATGGGGCTAACCAATTTTAATCATCTACCGTATTTAACCTGATGCGTACGTATGGCTGATGTTCATCTGAATTCCCCCCCCCCCCCCCCCCCACGTCTTACATGGAAAAAGATGAGCAAAAAACTTAATGGGTCCATATTGAGCCCTTTAAAATCTGAGCCCCCAAAATCCCTATGAATACAGCAATTTGCAAAAAGTAACAAAATGAGTTTAGAATATTATCGAAATCGCAATCATCAATTTAATTGACAGTAGCCTTGACACATTATTAAAACATAATGTAACTTTTAGTTGAACACTGAAATTAATTTAATTGGATGTAGGCGGAAAATTGCTGTTGCATACGAATGTGGAAATTCTGCCTTTGTGATTCCGCGATCAGATAATGGAATAATTAGGTAATAATTTAGAACAGTTTTGTCATTTTTGTGTCATAAGCCCTGCTTCACTGGGGCTTGCTGGGATAGAAGGGCAGTCAGCCTCAAAATCCTGAATTAAGCAGATTCAAATAGCTTCTTTGGTTTATTTTCAGTTCATCTTAAGACAATTGAAAATGTTGATATTTGTGGGCATCTAAGGATGCAAGTTTTACGATTTAATTTTAAAAAGTTCAGGATTTTGGAAATTTTGAACTTTCACCCATGTCTTGGCAATCGAAGGGTATTTAGTCCACTTTGTTACGTGCACAGACTAGATAACCATTGCAATTTTAGATAGTTTGGACCCAGATTGGGGAGGGCAGTTGCTCAGTCTCGAGACCGAGGGTTTGCGGATGGAGCCTCACAGCACCAATGTATTGTGTCCTTGAGCAGGATACATTAATCGTTACTTAGTTCTGGTTCAACCCAGGAAGACAAGTCCCGACATAACTGAAAATTGTTGACTGGGACATAAAGAATCAAATCAAACAAACAAGCAAGCAAAACCCAGATCAGGGCCGACAGAATGTGTCAGTCTTGATCTGGTTTCAAACTGTTTGACACTAAGATGGTATTCCTGAAATATTTTTTTTAGAAAAATCAGCAGACAACAAAAGCATCAAAAATTACCCAGCCTTCAAAGAGTTAAGAGTCTGAATATTTCAAGTAAGTAGGGTATCACTATTTTATAAGTATGTCTTATCTAAACCTATGACATAAATTGGCCGTGACATGAGAAAACCTGTCTTCAAGGTTAATGTACAATCAGTTTAAACTGAAAATCTATAGGAACAGCTGTTCAGCTACAGAGACTAGCTAGAATCTTGAACATGGGGTCCAGTGATCATTTTGAGAAGTTTGAATCTTGCTTACAATTAATGGGATGAGGCTCAGCATGGCTGATATATTGTTAACTCTACAATAAACCTACCTCTTAATCCATGACTTTTGTGATCTAGTCTGAAGTGCACTTGAATGTATGCAGCAGAGGTATAAGCAGACAACATTTTTGGAACAAAGAAATTTTGGTAGTATATAAGCATATTACATACACTGAGTAGGATACTTCTGATGTGGTTAAATTTTGAATTATAGAATATTGAAAAAGTTATGCCCACAGGCGTTTATTATGTTTGGTTTGCGCATGGTATTTTTCCTGTCTTTGATGGTTTGAATAATTATTTATTATTATTTAAAACTGATTGAAAAAATGCTGTATTGATATCTGAAGAGCAAAATTAATGAAGTCATTTTCAAATTGATGACCTGAAGACAAGGTTTAAGATGAAGTCATTTTTTAATCGAATCAAATTCTGGTGATTGCTTGGTAAAGCACCCATAATAAAACTTTTATTACCCATTGAGGCATTTTGATGGCGTATTAACGAAATGAAAACATTGTATAACATTGAAACCTAACGCTAGGCATGTACTATTACAAAACATTAGTAAATCGAAATCGAGCCACTTGTGAAATAAAGGTGCCTTTGCTGGGCCTATTAATGCAGTGTTAAGCTTCAGCCTAGGTTAGCTAGTCATGCGCGGATCCAGAAATTTTGTCAGAGGGGTCCAACTTTGACGGTTTTTTTTTTATAGTTTGATGAGGGGAGGAAGGATCCAAATACCACTATAAGCGGGCCATCAATGGCCGGCCAGCAAAAGGCCATTTCATGGCGTTTCGCTGACGGGCCGATGATGGCCCAACATTGAATGGTGGATTGGTAGCTTTGTGATTTTAAGGGGGTCCTGACCAGTATTGCTAAGGAACCCTATATTTTTGCAATTTTCCAGGGGGGGGGGGAGGGGGGGGGGTTCGAAGCCCCTATCCCCCAATGCCAGTGCTTACCATGACAAGAATGATTCCTGTTCTACTTAACATCAAAATTAATTTACCCCCAAGAAGCACCTTAATGAAGTAGATCACAAACTTTGTGACATCTAAGTTGTGACTGCAATTAATGAACCTTTTGGACCCGGATTAGGCAAAACAAACTGTGTTTGATTTTTTGAAAAAGTTAATTAAGAAAATCTGCAGACAGCTAAAAACATTTAAAAAAATGATCCAGCTTACATTGAGTCTAAATAAACTACATGTATTAGGATACAATACTGTTAAGATCCGATCTACTATACTACCCTCTCTACCAAGGGCTTCGGGTTCAAGCCTCACCGGCATCACTGTGTTGTGTCCTTGAGCAAGAACATTAATTCTAGCTTAGTACTAGTTCAACCCCAGGAAGACCCATCCATTTATAACTGAAAGATTGTTGATGGGACGTAAAAAATCAAATCAAACAAACAAAATACTACCTTCTCCACGTCCCTGCCTGAACCAATCTTGACCCATCTCCCATGCCCTACCCCATTCAAAGAAAGGCTAAGCTACAGTGGTTATTTGCAAGTAAATTGGTTTTTGGTAGTAGGGGGAGGGGTAAAGACCCGGGAATCGGTATAATTCACACAAAAAAATCTTTTGAAGTGTTTACAGTTTCATCAGATCTTTTCACTTTTACATTCTGAAGGTAACTAGATTTTTATTAAAATATAAAAAAGATTTATCCTCTGTGAAATGAAATGTCTCATTCATTGAAATTGTCACCCACGGATACTTTTTTTGATGTTATGTATATTTTAGTCCAAAATAGGGTAAATGGTGAGAACAACAATGATGCAGATCAGCCTTCACAGATGTGAAGGCTGATCGGCACCATTGTTGTTAACTATGTAGAATTTTTGATTTATAAACACTAGCAGTCAACAGCAAAAAGCTTCAAGTTCAAGCTAGTCTCTGTAGCTATGCAGTCAACTTAGTCACATGGTTACAAATCCTGAGACAGGCTTTCACGTGACGGGGCTCACAAATAGTTAGGTATGCATCAATGCTATCTCAGCAAGCGCTATATTAATCCAAATGCACTCCAATACATTTATACATTGTACTTAATTTTCATAATTTCACCTTAAAATTGGGCCCCACTTTTTATGCAAATTGTAGATACATACTCAGACCAAATGGCCTCAGTTTATCAGTAATTGATAAGAAAACATTTTCTTTCATTTGCCAATATTTGAAATTGATGTGTAAAAAGTTAAATAATTTTTTTATCATTCATTTAATGTCATAGCGGTGTGATGACTATTAAAAAACGTTTTATGATCTGCCAGTACATTGTATAATTATGCCTTTGTTAATGTATGACTCAGTGTGATCGGTCCAATGATCGCAACTTCTTGCCCAGTGCTTGCTGTAAACATTCTAGAGGCAGGTGATTGATATATGCAAATATTGCGATGATATCTACCTGTTTGGATGGTATTTATAGATCTTAACTCCAGTTAAGTCTAAATTTAGAGCGTAAATTTCTGATTGCGTTCATGTCGGGGAAACAAAAAGACAATGATGTGCTGTTCCAAAGAATCCTCTCAGAGTGACCCGCCAACCCACCAAAGGAAAAAATGGAGAAATGCTGTATTCTACCTTATAGGCATGCCTGTTCTACATAGAAATGGACTTGTCCAATTGACACGAGTGGGAGATCCCATTCGGCTTAAATGGGTTATATTAATAAAAAATATATTTCAGAAGTCATAACCAAAACACATGTCTAACCCTCTGAATGTGCAAGAGTTCTATCTGCCCACCACTTCACAAAAGCACGCAAGCACTTCTGCACACTTGTGCCATAAAAAAGATTTCCGACTATTAATTGGCTTTTTCCTGATCACATAAAAACGCTAATTTGTCAAATTATCAAGTAGCTCTTAAATCCTTTCCAGTTTTAAACCATAACTATACAGATAAGCTACAGACATTGGACAATAAATTAAACAATTTCTAACTGGTATAACAAAAAAAAAACGTTAGTCAGTAGCTGGCAACACTACCTAGCATAGAGGTTGGAGCATTCTGGAAAACTTTTGACCTGCATTAAGCTACCATTTGTCATTAAGATCTTTGTTTTGTCTATTTTATGAATGGCTATTTTATACAGGTTGTACTGTAGTATAAAAGGGAATTTTTTGCATGTTCACCACACAATTGTAATTGTTTCTTAACGATTCCTCTGGCCACAGCCATTATGGTTAAGCAAAAAGATAATAGTGACATCAATTATTATGTCGTGCAGATTCCCCAAGAATCAATATCGGGTATGAAGTGGTTGAAATCCTATCTCTAAAAAGGAGGTGAGTGGAACGGCAGGACTGATTGGTAGCCAAATCATTTTAGAGCTTGTCATTTTTGCTGCTTTATTTGCAGATATTGACTTTTCATTATTGAGGTTTCTTTGAAATTGAGCTGACCTACTTCCAAAGAAAACAGAAAAAAATTATATTAAACTCTTGTTCTGTGCAGATTTTTTATAATGGTCCAGCTAAATTAATCTTTTAGCATAAAATTGTGAGTGTTAGCATAAGTTTTATGTGCTCAAAAAACCTGTCTCAATTAGATGGTTCTAAAAAGAACCTCAACATATATTTGGTTTAAATAAGAAAATTATGTTTTAATTAAGCACACTTATCCAAGGGTCTGCCTTTATTAAACTGGATAAGCTAGCTAGCTGACTAATTTGGATGTTAGGTTCTATTAAAGTTTGTTATTCATATAATGATTTCATATAGCAGTAATTATAAAAAAAAAACAAACAAACAAAAAACAACCCCAAAACAGCCAAAAAATCAAGAAAGTTTCAGTTGGACAAGAGCAACTTTCTTTTGAAATATGACAGATTTAAGTAGAGAAAAGTGAAGAGCAATTTGGGTGTGTTATGAAAGTGCTAATTGATGCATGATCAAGCCATAACATGACAAAACGAGCGTGACAGGTGTGCATATCTTAGACCCAGATGATATCAGTCTGTAATCTTCTGTCCAGTTTGATTAGAGTCTTCGCTGTGCAGTCAAAATGCAGTAGAGGCTGCAAACTCTTGCTATGAAAAGCAAAGACTGATCAGATGGATATTGAACTGGAGAGCACTCGAATGTCCAGGTTGAAAATGGACCATCGAAACAAGTTCTCCTGTTATTCCTTGAACATTTTCTCCTACAAGCATTTGACATTTCATTCTTGCTTTAATTCCTTGATTGAAATCTTTCAAGTCCTTCTTTGAAGCCCTACTTTGCTAAGAAGGTAAAAAAACTAACCTTTATTGCCTGTCTGTCAAATTATATCTTGTTTAAGGTTAAAGTCATCTTCAAGATGTCTGTGGCATTTTAGACTCTGGTTTCAGAAAAAAGAGAAATATTGTGGAGAATGCAGGGACCAAGCTAGGGGACGACTAGGGCGAAATGATCGCCCTGGGGGCCGAAATTTCGCCCTGTATGGGACCCAGGGAGAAGTGGGAGTCTCCTTAAAAAAAAAAAAAAAAAAAAAAAAAAAATATCTTTTTTTTTTTTTTTTTTTTTTTTTAAGGGAGACTCATTTTTATTCTGTCACCACACAAATGCAAGCTGTGGTGACATTATCAGACAATCTACTACCACTGCATTGTGTTTCTCCTTCCATTAAATGGCAATAGTATGTGTAATGGCTGAGTTGCTTCTAAATTGACAGAAAATGTCGTAATTTTGCGCTATAACTTCTCCCTATCTGACTGTCACTTCTCCCTAATTGTCCTGCAGGGAGAAGTCACTTCTCCCTAAAATTCTGGGCCAGCTTGGTCCCTGGAATGCAGATGCACATCGGCCTAGAAGGTAAACTAGGTAGCAGTACCTCATTTTTAGGGAGAATGTATATATAAAACAAAGCGGAGATGCTTATCAGCGAAGGGGGGTTTCTCCCTAGGTCTAATATATGTTCCTTATGCTCTCTACTGAAATCGCACAAATGGTTATGCTCCACTGAACAACACCCATTCCACTTGTCCCACATCTCTCAGTATCTAAATCACCTGAGTGATCACAGCTTTTTGGTCAATTCACAGACTGTTGGTAAATTTGTTTTATTGAAAATGTTTAGGTACATCTCAAAATTGATGAAATTAAGTTGTCTTTTTTTCATCCGATGAATGTACCTTTTCGAAAGTATGGATGTATTGAAGATAAAAAATCAGCAGTGATGTATTGATTTTGATTAATTCCTGTCATATATATAGATAGTTTTGCAGTTGAAAGGAATTTACTCTGATTAAAGGCAGAATAATAAGTCGGGTTTAATAACGTCATTAACGTTTTTGATTTTAAGAGCCGGGCACACAGTAGCATACGGAATCCAATATATAGGACGATTGAATTGATTTCTCTCCATTTAGAGAGTTTTAATTTCCCGTCTTTTATTAGGTATATGGAATAAATGAAGCAAAAAATCCTCCCTAGGTGTTTATGGATTGAAAAGCATGCCTTTTGGCCTTTAAAGTGCACCGATGTCTTTCATATTCCTATAAAATGGGTACATGGGCTATGTCATGAAAGAACTTTATGTCATATATGAACTTAACAACACAAATGCATAATAGCAGCCTGATCAGTGCATTTGTTGTTTACTGTTTAAAAATATAACTTACTTGCTTATGTAAATTTTGTGCTTATGTTATTTTCAAGATTTCGACTTTAACTCTGTAGCTGAGCGAACTCCTAGAATACAGAATACACTAATGCACTGATGTGGCTTTGTTACACATAAAACAGCATTTAATGGGGTTTACATTGAATTTTTTTTTGGGGGGGGGGGGGGGGTGGGGGGGGAGGGGGTTGTGAAAAATCCTAAGTTCAAATACGCGCTCAATGATTTCAAAAATCTTTTCCCCATGAACAGTAAATATTCTGAAAAATGGAATGTTTTTTTATTAGTATTCTGAGTGTAAAATACACAATAGGGGAGTTGAGTTGGAAGGGACATGTATTGGAAGAAAAATGGTATTAATTTTGTTTCTTTTGGCATGCTGAAAAAGTTTGATCCGAAAGATTAAAAGCTAAAATAGTTAGCGAGGAACGAATCAGTTCAAAATTGAATTTGCATGTCAGCTCATTAAAATATTCAGAACACGAAAATTGTAATGGTATTGATAAGATATAACTGACTTAAAAATCACAAAAGACGGCAACATTCTTTTCATCATCCTACCTAATCCTAGCAACTGAGGTTGCTATTTTCGGATGTGAAACGTGGGAAATTTAGTGTCTCTGTGCTAGAAAACTTTGGTCCTGATATGCAAACTTGTGAGCGTAAAATTCTTATTATTTTCTTGCCTGTCAGTTAAAACATGTGTTTTGTGTGCCCAAAAGAACCGTCTCATCGAGACGGTTCTTTTGAGTACCCACAACATATGCTTTTGTTGAGAAATAAGAAAAATAATTTTCAATGACACTCTTGTCTGGAGACATCTCTAAGAACGTTATAACCAATCAATTAGAAATGAAAATAATTACAGAAACCGAGGCTTCTTTATACAATCTATTGATCTCAATTTCAAAAGAGCCGAGATGATTGTTAAATATCATTTAAAAATTTATGGAGCTTGACAATGTTTAGAAATAAAAGATAAGAAAAAAAGACTCCTGCCTTAAGAGCTGAATTGATCAGAGTTCCTAATTAACACTTTAAAGTGCTACTCACAACTTGCAGTAGACAGCAGTGAGTTTTTTTGATAGTCTCTCGTTATTGTTTTGATTTTCGGGGACAATAAGGCTTGACATTTTATGTGAATCGTCTGCAAAATATGGATGGAAATCTGGTCTTATTTGGTTTGTAAAGAAGCAACTGTATTTTAAGTGGTTCTTAAAGAGTTACCAGTAATTTGAAAAGCTTTACAGCAACCAGCATTAAACTGCAAAGTCAGCTAAAAGGACACAATCTTTCAGTTTTACTCAATGCTAAGAGCTCGCAAAATGCAAAGACATAGGACTGGCTTTCTCATGACGAGGATCACATTTCTTTGGAAGCTCTCATATATTAAAATAGAAAAAAGATTAGACTGTTTCTAATACTGTTTTTGTTTCTGTCTGCGGTAATGGAAGGGTTGACAGACTATTATATACTCTCCAGGGAAATATGTAGATAGTGGATTGTCTGTGAGAGTTTTTGGCCATTTTGATCAACATGTAGTTGCAGAGCATTCCCTCTGATGACAGTCCTAGCTTTCCTTTGACATCACTCATGATGGTTCCAGTTTGTCTTTGACATAATTGGCAAATTGCCAATGGTTTTTGCTTGTCTTTGGTGTCACTGTTGATGGTTCTAGCTTGTCTTTGACATCACTGACAAATGTATTTGCTTGTCTTTGACATCACTGATGGTGGTTCCAGCTTTGACAAATTGGCTTTACTTGTCTTTGGCACCACTAATGATGTTGCTAATGGTTGTCTTTGGCATCATGCTTGTCTTAACATCACTGATGATGGTTCAAGCCTGTCTTTAACATCACTGACAAAGGTGCTTTGCTTGTCTTTGACATCACTGATGATGGTTCTAGCTTGTCTCTGACATCACTGATGATGGTTCTAGCTTGTATTTGACATCAGTGACAAAGGTGCCATTGCTTGTCTTTGACATCACTGATGATGGTTCTTTCTTGTCATTGACATCAATGATGATGGTTCTAGTTTTACTTTGACATCACTGATGATGGTTCTAATGTTTGTCTTTGACATCACTGGCACTGGTACATGCTTGTCTTTGACATCACTGATGATGGTTATAATGCTTGTCTTTGACATCACTGACACGGGTACATGCTTCTCTTTGACATCACTGATGATGGTTCTAATGTTTGTCTTTGACACCAGACACTGAGACATGATTGTCTTTGACATCAATGATGATGGTTCTAGTTTGTCTTTGACATCACTGATGATGGTTCTAATGCTTGTCCTTGACATCACTGACACTGGTACATGCTTGTCTTTGACATCACTGATGATGGTTCTAATGCTTGTCTTTGACATCATTGACACTGGTACATGCTTGTGTTTGACATCACTGATGATGGTTCTAATGCTTGTATTTGACATCACTGACAATGATACATGATGGTACTAATGCTGGTCTTTGACATCAGTGACAATGGTACTTGCTTGTCTTTGACATCACTTATGATGGTTCTAATGCTGGTCTTTGACACCACTCATGATTGTTCTAATGCTTTGTCTTTGACATCACTGACAATGGTACTTGCTTGTGTTTGACATCACTCATGATGGTTCTAATGCTTGTCTTTGACACCACTCATAATTGTTCTAATGCTTGTCTTTGACATCACTTACAATGGTACCATTTTCCTTTCCTCACTGTGGATGCTGAATTTTACAGCTTTTCACACCCCCCCCCCATTCACCACCACCATGAACCTAAATATAGGAAGTGTGCCCCAAAACCACTGAAAACTCCTGGTAATAAAAATGAATAGCCTGGTTTTAAGACCACATCAATTTTTCTTTTCAGAAACTTCTGAATATTGCTCATTAAAAGTTGTGATGATCATACTCAAATCTAAAGCCATCCCCATACTGACTTTCAATCTCGGCGTAATAACTTCCGGAGTTACTATTAAGATTAATTTTAGAGCAGGCTGAAATGGAACAAGTCTTACAATATTCTTGTATTTTTATATTACAGTCTATTGATTTTTGCCACAGGCAAGCCAAATTTAGATCCATCCAGCTTTCTTCGATAGTTCTCAAGTTGTTTCCTAACCTCGTGCCAATTTAATCATGCCAGCACTCTACAATCACGTTAGCGCTATATGTTGTTCGGCTCTGATATATATTGCTGCTTAGATTGTATGCTTAAACCCAGGCAGCGATATTTTAGATGATAATCGAGGACAGTTTTTGCCATCATGTCTGGATGTATCCCAATGCAATCCACAATGTACATTTTGTTGTAAAAATACCGTATTCAACTTAATTAACGCATAATTACCATGCACAGATCCAGAAAGTTTTGTAAGAGGGGGTCCGACCAACTCTGACAATGTTTTTTTTAGAGTTGATGAGTGGAGAGAGGATCTGCAGACCATCAACGGCCCACCAGCAAAACACCTTTGATGGTGGCCTAACATTGGATGTTGGCTTGGTGATTTTCCATGGGATCCGGACCAGTATTGCTAAGGAAGCCTGTAGCTTTGTTATTTTCCATGGGGGGGGGGGGGGGGTGTCTGGTCCCCTGTCCCCTCCTCTGGATCAGCACATGTTTGCTTCCATAAGCACATGCTTGGTACTTCATATATTCACTTTGGATTTTCTTAGTCAATTTGGTGGTGCAATTGCATTATTGATATATATTCTTTGTGTGGATGAAAAAACAGTGTAGATCCTGATCTACTGGCTTCATCAGAAGCCAGCTGATCTTGATCTACACTGTTTTCAAAAGAGGTGATAGAATTAAAAGCTACTGTGGTGTTGTGGTTAAACCACTGGTCTTGTAAACCAGGGGTTGCAGGTTTGATCCCCGGCTACTCCAGACTGTCAGAGTTTGGCCCTGAGCCTTTACATGTCGCTTGTGATAAACATCAAAGTCTACTATATAAAATTAGCAAATTCTTTTTTGAAAATCTGAATGCTTAGGCTGTTTGATGTAAAGAATACAAATGTAGTGTCATATTTTGTTTTCAGCTAAGCTTGTAGCTTCTAGATCATTAATGGCCAAGAAAAATCTATTGAAATCAATGATACAGACAGGTTAATTATTAATCCGCTTTGAAATGCCATGGAACACATGCATACCATATCAATAATTATCATCAATCCGGGCTTAAGCAAAGTTCTGTTTATAAACAATATATTCCCTCTGATTACCATACAGGCCGTCATAAGCACACACCTTGAACATCAGTTTAACCCAGTCTAATCAGCCATTTTAATGGACATCGTCAAACTGTGCAGAACCAGATCAGACACCACAGAATGTGGTGGTGTCTGATCAGGTTCTGCTCTGTTTGCTTATGGAATGTACTTTTAGAATTTGGATGAAATTGTAAATTGCTACCCAACAAACATTGAATTTAAAAGGGATTAGTCCAATTGCTTTGGGCAGTAACTGTTTGCTATATCTAATTGTCTGAATGGAGTAAATATGGTATGAATTATGAGCAGTGATGCTTCTTAGCAAGCATATACACATAAATGCTTGGTTATTTTTAAACACTGCATGAAATCATACAGGTGTGACAAGTGATCTCTGACACCAGTCAAGCATCTTCACCAGCGAAGGTTTCGTCGTATCTACCTTTCGACAAACCCTTCGCCTCACCACCCTCAAAATTTATTATTAGCGCAGACTAATCGACCAATGAAAACGCCAGGAAGGATTTTTCGATAATCCCTTCCTGCCAATCAGATTAAAGGTAGCAGTTTATCGGCATCTTATATACACCGCCTGCTAATTCTCCATAAGTCCAGATAAGCGACGATTTTGGATGTGAAATTATTTATTTTTATTCTACCCTTCAGTTCAAAATGATGTTATGGGTGCTCAAAATAACCATCTTAATGTGACAGTTCTTTTGAGCACCTTAAACGTCTATTTTAGTTGTTAAGTAAGAAAACTGAATGTAAATTAATAACGCTGTCTTATCTGGAGGCCTGATATTTATCGATTTTTTGCACAGCTTTGTGATTGATCATATTAATTGTTACTATTTTCGGCTGATGGCGTATTCAATCGGAGAAAATCAAAGCTGTGAGGCCAAGGGTTAGATTGGACAATCGCAACTCTTGGTAGGACAAGATGCCAGTCAAGCAGAAAAGTCAGAAAAGGCAATTCTTTATCATTCAAAAGCTGATGTGTGCATGCAGGTTTGAGAAAAACTCTCATTCAAGATTCATGAAAGAGGAACTAAATGCACTTGCATTATGCTTTTTGATTCCGGGACTGTTTATTTCCATTTGCCTGCTTACTAAGTGACTGTTTAGTGTAGTTAGATTAGAAGATACGCAGCTCACAAATTGTTTTATGTCAGAAGGAAAAGAGATGATAAGAATTTAGATGGTATAATCAATATTGCCTTTCTGGGAAGAATTACCGTATTTGTCCTGAATTTGCTAAAATTTCCACGAGGCCCTGTGTGTTAATTCAATTATTACTCTTTCAAAACATTACCAAAAAGGCGTGTTAAATTTAACTGATAAATTAGAAAATATTTGCAATTTAATGCTCGAAAATTTTGTTTTTCAAATCCTATGTAATCGTAATTATTTAGAATGGCCAAAACTCTATGCGAGTGCAATAGGTTTAAGGTATACTTTTGGGGTGAG
This sequence comes from Loripinus fragilis, assembly GCA_964019695.1. NCBI lineage: Eukaryota > Metazoa > Mollusca > Bivalvia > Lucinida > Lucinidae > Loripinus > Loripinus fragilis. Next base: position 64,446,432 of record OZ026525.1, on the reverse strand, counting down.
GTTAAACGTGGGTTGCGAAAAAAAGAAGAACACACTTGGTCTGGGATTTATTGAACATCCGCTCTTGCTATAAGAAGAAATTGAGTCATCTAAAATGTCATAGACCACTCAGCTGATGAGGTCCCCGACATTCTCAAGACATTCTCGGAAGAGTTATTGCGTACTGCAAAGTACTGTGATTTAAAAGAGATGCATCTTATTTTCCCTCAAGCAATCTTTAGACATGTAATTTCGTTAAAGTAATCTAAGTTTAAAAGAACAATTTGCAGGCGAAAGAATTCCGATCAAAGATTTTGCCGGAGCTTCAGAAAATCCAAGGCCTCGGATAAGGCCCAAGGAGAGACTATATTCTTACAAAGTGGCGGCCACATTAACCCTTTTTGTACTAATGAAATCTTCCATCTTGTTTGATACTATGTGCCTGGGCTTCCTCATTGCGTGCATATTAAGGGGTCACAGATAGGTTAATTACAGGAGTGAAAGTTTTCAGGATTAATCCTGAATCCATAGAAAGTCAGCCTCAAATGCTGAATTAGGGAGATTATAATAGCTTCTCTGATTAATTTTCCGATTATTTAAACACCATTTAAACCATTTGTTTTTGTAGGCATCATGCAAGTTAAAAATTTGAATATTTAAAGTTCAGGATTTTTAAAGTTTTGAAATTTCACCCATGTAATTAAGATGAAGATTGTATTTCAGTTCCTGAAGAGTGTTTTAATCCTAGCAAACAGCTGTTTTACTGTTAGATCCTTTAGGGGTTTCCCCCCGTAATCAAAGGGTTAAGCAACAAAAATGATCTGTACACTTAAGTAGGACGTGTTGTCTGATCAGTCTTCAATTAATCGGCTTCCAAGCTTAGCTTTGGACCCATGTATGTAGCCTGACGATGTTAAAGATGTGGTTGTTTAGACTGTTTTGGCTGAGGTATCCACTGGTCATCCCTAGATAAGATTTTCTTGTCAGATTAAGGTCCTAATCACTTGTACCAAATTTAGATAAGCTCTGTCAGTGTAAATAGATCACAGTTTTCTGCTCCGATCAGTGATTATCCGCCACCATCTGTTGCCTGGAGATTGATGATTTTCTTAACTGAATGATAGATATAAGAAATGACACTTATGGCTTTTCTATGTTAAAATCATGGATTTCTGCCTCTAGTTTTTCTCTTTTAATTAAACCTGCCTTTCTTTGACTGGACTTCTCAATATTTCTACAACTGTCCAAAATTCAACCTTAATTAATAATCCTACCCTGATAATCACCCATTGACACTTCCACTTTTATACTGTAGCATGGAGTTTAGCTGCTGAATTTCTAAAATGGAATCTTCCAGTTGATGATCGGGGCTAATATATCCATCATGGGCCGATCCAGAGGGGGGATAGGGGGTCCGAACCCCCTCCCCCCTGGCAAATCACAAAAATATAGGGTTTCTGTGCAATACTGGTCCGGATCCCCTGAAAAACCTGGATGCTACCAAGCCAGCATTCAATTTTGAGCCATTATCGGCACGCCAGCAAAACGCATTTAAATGGTGTTTCGCTGGCGGGCCGATGATGGCCCACTTATAGTGGTATTTGCTTGGATAGTCTCTCCCCTCTAAATAAAAAAACTTGTCACAAGTTGGACCCCCTCTGACAAAACTTTCTGGATCCACGCATGCATCCATGTTGTCAATAGAAAGTAAACAAATCACTGACCAGCTGGTTTGTTTCGAAGGGAGGTAACTGTTTATATTGTACACATTAAGTGGCAGCAGGAAACCAGCACCAATCAGAGCTGTCAATCAATTCACCTGCTGTGATGCCCACACATAACAGGTGTCTGTCAATTAGTGAAAGGAGCAATAAATTATGTAACAATATGCTGGTCAGCATCATCAGCCAATTAACTAATAATGATATACTAATGATATTATTGTCCAAGGTGCCAAGATCAATATTGGCTTTGCTACTTATACTGTGGTCTCTGATACTTTGTTAACTGCTTCCGCTCATGTACTTTGGTACAATATGGATCCAGATCAGACTGCTCTCTAATTTTAGGAGTCCCTAGTGTTTGCTTATAGTAGTCTGGAGTGCATTTGAAAAAAAGCAGCAGATATAATAAGAAGATGACATTTTCTGGATAAAACATATTTATAGCAGGAAATGATGTGAATAAATGGCTTGCATGTTCTTAGGCTGTGAGTACCACAGCAAACAAAAGGTCATGCATGGACAGAATTAAATTTAGGGGTTCCCTTATATATTGTCCCTTGTATACCCCACCCACCCACCACATTTGTATGTGAATTATGGTAGACCATGATCAATCTGATTATGAGCATTGTAGTTATTGTTAAGCTTAATCTTCTTGTTAACAGAAATGTCATAATGTCATAATGCTAATTACATTGACAATGTCTCATAATTCTTACACAAATTAGTCACCTGATTATATCTTTGGGGTATTAAAATGATTACAAGGAGGAAATTGGAACAGCTAAACGCTGCTTGCATAAGATACACTGTAAGACATGGTTGAGAATTTTGGGACATTTTTATACCACCCTAAATCTCCTGGCGAGCAGGGAATAAGCTAGGGGGTGACTAGGGCGATAACATAGCAGCTGATATTTCACCCTAAATGGGACCCAGGGAGAAGTGGGAGACTCCCTAAAAAAATATTTATTTATTTTCATTCTGTCACCATTACAAGCGCAAGCTGTGGTGACAATCTATTACCACTGCATTGTATTTCTCCTTCCATTGAATGGCAATAGTATATATGTTATGGCTAATTTGCTTCTAAACGGACAGAAAATGTCGTAATTTTGTGTTATAACTTCTCCCTATCTGTCTGTCACTTCTCCCTAATTTTCCTGGAGGGAGATTTTAGTAACTTCTCCCTACTGTCAGGGCCCAGCTTGAACCCTGGGCGGGTTGTCTTCATGTACATGCAGACAAACTGTTTTACTTCAGACATTCACCTACTGACAGGGAGTAAAATGGAAGAGCCAAGCCTTCAGGTAGCAACAAGTGGTGTCAAATGGCACATGGTCTTGTTGTAAGAACTTGTCAGATCTGATGTAAACTATTATGAAGTTCTGTCAGATCAAAGGAGTCAATCAGCTGATTAGAATAAAACAATGGAAGTCACTATAGATTAAATAAGCTATCCCAATCGAAAAAGGAACGTGCACACTTTTGGATTATAGATGTATGCTTTTGGTAAGAATTCATACTTTGTGCATTTGAGCAACAGTGTGTGTCTGCAGTGTCAGGTTAATCTTATTATGCTATGCTAACTCCATACCAATATAACTTTGAGGTATACATCATAATTTGGAAATTCTTGAGTGTATGACCCCTTGATATCTACAATGAGCCATCCCAATTTAGGTAATTGTATCAAGGCAGATGGTAGAATGGCAGATGGAAGAATCCAAAAGTAAGCAAAATGTTAGAACAACAGAATCTAGGGCGAAGATTTGACATCAGTAAAATGCATTTAGATCCCCTGATGGCTTATAAGGTCGCTGTCCTGTTCTGGCGGTGGTTCTATTGTTGTTGGATTTCTCCCATTGTTTGTCAGGTTCTGTGTTTGTGGTCCTTGTTTTATTAAGCATAACTTAGTATCCTTTCTAGTTTTGCAATCATCTTGACGAGGAAGAGAGAGCTGGTTGCTTTTAACTTTGATCGTCTTCCTGATGTCTTGTGACTGTTAGTGTTCTGTAGCTCTGATCCTTACAGTGCCGTGGGATGGTCTGTAGTGCATGCGATCATGGTATTTCCTGGTCCGTTTCACTTTTTATATATGAGCCGCGACATGAGATTTCCAACAATGTGGTATGTGTGACCAGCAAAGCCTCAGATCAGCCTGCGCATACGCGCAGTCTAATCAGAGCCTTTGCTAGTTGCTTAATATTCTATGAGTTTTAAGCTACTGACCGAACATCATCTGGAGTTTCTAAGCTTAAAAGGAGGCTGTACAGGCTCATTTGAGTCTATTCATGTCAAAATGCCACATTGTTGAAAATCACATGCCGCGGCTCATAGTAAGTCAGATTCAAGAATCCATAAGGGTTAAAAAACTATGTTATAAGAACTATTATCATACGGGCTGGCCCTGATGAAAGTGAGCATCCAATTTGGCAAAAATACTGCGCCAGTCTAAAATAATTATTCAGTATCCTAACTAATTAGTGAATGTAACAGACAACTTCCCTCTTGGTGTCGGAACAAGATGCAATCAGATTTGCATTCAGAATAAACTGACAGTTACTGTGGTTATATCAACAGAAAAAGAAAATGTACATCTACCTGAGTAAATATCACAGGTTAATAACATTAGACTCAGGATAGTCAATACATCCTCTAACAATTTTCATTATTCTTATATGTCCCCCCACCCCCATAGTGCATATTGTTTTTTGTTGCTTGGCAATGCTTTTACAAACTTTAACGTTGGCAATAACTTGTTATACCACCCTTACCAACTTTACCACCAGTACGTAAGATAATCCACACGTACAGGCGGACAATTAAGCCATGGTATAACTTACTTAACTACTGGATCTAGTTAGTTAAAATATACAAAAATGTTTGACCTTCGTTGACCTTTGACCTACTTATGATATTGTAAGTAACAAAAATTCAACATTGGCGAAATAGATGGAAGATTCCAACGGTTAGGAAATAGCTAAATGAGAATTCCAGTTGATAACTTAAACTGTGTAGGAATGTAATCCATTTCTTGTTAACTCTTTGCATGCTGGGCAATTTTTCGTGATATTTTGTCGTCTACCGATTTTATTTTCAAAATTAACTTTTCAATAAATCATTTCACGAATGCCATTTAGAGTGTCAGACAGTTCGGATCTGCTAGCACAGGCCCAACTTTTTGTCAGACCTGATATGGGTCCGAATTAATTGCAAAGGTTATCAGTACTGCGACACTGGCATGGAAAGAGTTAAAAGGATAATAACGTGTACATATTAATGGATAAAAGTCGTCATCTTTGGCAATCAATAACCTAGCGAAAGGCTAATAATAGCTTGATCTGCTTGCTTAGTTTCAACGTTAATTATCGCACTGGTGTTATTATGGAGGCAATGGAGTTTTTTTTATCTGAAGGCGATAAAAGGTCATTCTCTGAGGGAATTCATTCAGATGCATGTGATTGAAGTCAGAGACATATTTACATTGGCAGATATTGCAGTTCAAGATAAAAAGCATATTTTTGCAAATACATTGTTCTTGTTGTTTTCTCTGCCAGAAGCATGTTTTGGCTACCATATGATGGCATTATGCAAAGATGTACACATATCACATCTGTTTAAAAGGGTCATTGTGAGTTTGATAGTGTTCGCACAGGCTTGAAAGGTACTTGAATATACAGGACTGTCTTTAAAAGTTCTTGAAAAGTACTTGAAAAACACTGAAAGGCCTTGAAAAGTCCTTGAATTTAACCATTTACAGGAGGATTCAAAAATGTTTTTGGAGACTTAAATCAGTATAAAATTGCGATGCCTTTATTTGGTGCAGCATATGCTGCACCAAATCAAGGCACCACAATTTTACAATAATTTTCTTAAACTAGTAATGGACTCTAGCATTTCTGAAATAGAGTTTTAACATGTAAATCAGTATTTTTCACAAGTTTTTAGTCCTTGAAAACAGTAGGAAAGTCCTTGAAAAGTCCTTGAATTTTACACAATTTTGCCTGTATGAACCCTGGTATGAAGTTGCCCAGTCTCACCATTAACCAGTCGAACTTAAGTTTTTTCTGTAATGCTGATTCGAATAGGGTTGTTGACAGTGACTGTCAAATATATACACCAACTCATTGCATGGAAGGACATTAACCTAAACTTGTTCGTGAAAGCTGATAATATGAAATTCACAACTCCTTGTACCAGATCCAGATCAGATACCGCATGATCAGGATCTTAACTATTTGCTTTCAGAATGTTGTATTAAAATTTGGAAAAAATGAAACGAACCATCAAACACCCATAAAATTGGAAATGGACTTGTCCTACTGATAATAAGACTTATTATAATAAATGAGTTCTTTGAATTACAGAAATTTCTAAAACTATATTCTTCTTTTCTTTTTCATAACACTTGATCTGTCTAGGGAGCGCAGTGGCTCAGTGGTAGAGTGCTTGACTCGAGACCGAAGGGCTGGGGTTTGAGTCTCACAGGTGTCACTGTGTTATGGTCCTTGAGCAAGACTCATTTATCCTAGCTTAGTACTGGTTCAACCCAGGAAGACCCGGCGGGCGTCCCTTTATAACTGAAAGATTGTTGATGGGACCTAAAGAATCAAATCAAACAAACAGAAACTGCTAAATACTATATTAATACTTCTTTTCTTTTCAAACTACTTGATCAGTCTTTCAGAGTCAAAGAAAATGCTCTTTCTCTGGAACTATATCTTTGGGTGCATTGAATTATAGAAATTGGCAGTAAATTGTTGTTACCTGTGAAGAAGCATCTGTAAAAGTAGATTTGCAGTTAACTCTTTGCATGCTGGGTAATTTTTCATGATTTCTGTCGTCTGCCAATTTTTTTTCAAAATCAACTTTTTCGAAAAATTCTTTCAGGAATAACATCCGAGTGTCAATCAGTTTGGATTCAGATCAGGCCATACGTTTGTCGGGCCTGATCTGGGTCCAAACTGTCTGCAAAAGGTTATCGGCAGACGACACTGGAAGTCGAAGGTTAAGAGTTAAAGGGGAGACTAATTGATAGGACATTTGTGGCAGATACATGGGAAAATTGCAGCCTTGGGCAGGAAGAGGGATCAGTTGAGAATTTTTTGCCATTAATGAGGATGATATCTAATTAATATCATTGGTATACACATGCTTGCAAATATGAGGAGGATGGTTACCTTGAATTGCGGGTGATTCTCTGAAAGCAAAATGAAAGCAACAACGAAAACACAGCTCCCCACCCACTGTAAAGCTTGACATGAAATTTCTTTATTTGATTTGATTCTTTACGTCCCATCAACAATCTTTCAGTTAAACAGGGACGGGTCTTCCTGGGTTGAACCAGTACTAAGCTAGGGTAAATGTGTCTTGCTCAAGGACCACAAGGCAGTGACGCTGGTGAGGCTCAAACCCGCAGCCTCTTGGTCTCGAGTCAAGCACTCTACCACTGAGCCACTGCGCTCCCAAAAATGAAAGCAAAAAGGAAAACACATTTTTTTCTAGACTGGCATCAGTCCACTAAATATATATAATTACATTTATAATTATATTTAACTGTGGAAAATCATCTTCTAAAAATTCTATCCTCTCTGATAGTCAAATTTAGTGGACTGGAGAGTTAGCTTGAGCTGTTATCTAATGCAATAAATTGGTTTGATGGTTTAACAGTAAACTCTGCTGGAAGTGTCTCAGCATCAGCATCTAATGGCCTGTGAATAATTAGATTTATTACCTTGTGGTCAGTTTGATCTGTGTGTATTTAGTTTGCTGTGCAGAGAAATTTTACAAACTGATATGATTCCATGATTCTGAAGGAATCTTCTTTTCTGTTTTAGCTGAAACTCAATTAGTTACAGACCCGGAGTTACTAGTGTAATTTGCTTTACTGAATTTTAACCCTTTGTATGCTAATGTATAGGTCCGTCTGGTTTGATACAATATTCTTGGGATAGTCCATTGTACAGTTTTAGAGGTGCCAGGTTATAATTTAAAAAACAACAACATTGTATTATTTTTTACCTACAGTGTAGACCCTGATGAAATGCAGTCTCGAGAATGCAGTATTATGCTGCATTTCATCTTGGTTTTCACTGTTTGCAAAAGTTTTCATGGATTTTTTGATCATATAAAGTTGATAGCGCCTTGTCACAAGAAAACCCTTGCTGGGAACTGGCAAGATACTTGATATTTCGGCTTAAAACAACTACGGTTCTATGTACATTATAGTATGTATGTAGTGCAAATCAAAGGCATTGATCAGCCTGTGCGATAGCACAATTTGTTTTCCGGATATTTCATAGAGATTTGTACACGATGGGGGCTCCAATATAATTTCAGTTGATCGGGTGTGTCAATATAAAAATGGATAAGATAAAACTTTCACAATCAACGAAAGAGTTCTTGTGCATTGATAGAAAATGCTCAATACAGGCTTAAATTGTTAAACAAAGATGTAGAAACATCATATTTTGAGGAAAAATCAGCACACACATCTGATCTTTGAATAGTTTTTTTTTCTGATTAAAAGATTAACATTGCGATGCCCGTCTCCGAGGTGTTGACGCAATGTGATTTCTGCCCAGTGCTCTGAATGTCAAAGTGAAGAAATTCAACCAGGCGTGGGTAAACGGCGGCAAGCGGTTTGGACCCAGATCAGGCCCGACAAAAAAGTCGGGCCCGATCAGGATCTAAACTGTTTGACATTCTGACATTATTATTGAAATATTTTTTTAATTTTTTTTTAGAAAATCAGCGGGCAACAAAAAAAAAGCATGGAAAGTTTATTTCATGTTAAGTAGGTCATAAACATAATATCTAGTAATGCTTGCACAATATTATGCTCACCAGCTACGTGTAGCATATCTTTTTGAATTTTTGTGTGCGTTTAATATTACCCTTAATGCGCCAATCGCTACAAAAGTCGTCTGCTTTTCTCGTCTGTTGAAATGTTTAAGAAGCCTCTGTGACAAACAGTGTGGACCCAGATCAGACTTCTCCTATAGGAGCAGTGTGTTCTGGGTCCACACTGTTTGCTTCTATACTTAATTCGTCAGTAATTTTAGGCAATTATTTGCAGCAGACGACTTCAGCAGACGACATTTTCAGATGCATTTTCTTGGCGCTCTTTATCTACCAGAGCCGTCTGCTAATAACCTTGGTTAACGGTTTGGACCCAGATCAGGTTTGACAAATATTCGAGCCTGATCAAGGTACAAGCTGTTTAACATTGGGATACATAGTATTATGCTTGAAAGAATTATTTAAAAAAAAATATTTTGAGAAAAAATCAGCGGACGACAAAAAGCATGAACAATTACCAAAAAAACAGGTATGGGTGCTAACTCTGTCATATTCAATATATAGAGTAATATTTGCAAAATATTATGCACAACAGCTGCGTTTTTGAATTTGGATGTTTTGTGTGCACTCTGTCTATCAGAGCAGTCTGCTGATACCTTGGAAAACAGTTTGAACCCAGATCAGGCCCGACAAATCATCGAGCCTGATCATGATCAAAACTGTTTGATTTTATTTTTGAAAGAACTTTTAAAAAAGGGGATGCTTTGAGAAAATCAACAGACGCCAAAAAGCATGAAAATTACCCAGACAGGTACTGAAGAAAGATACAGAGGCTTGAAGATTTGTGTAGTCATAAATTTCTGCAGGTGGTATTAGCTAACACATGTTGCTCCGAAGTACACTGACCACTTGAAAAAGGTCAGGGTATTAAAAGTAATAAATACCTTGTCAGCATCGACCTGTGAGTTGGTTGATGAATACTCTAACTCACCAGTCTCTGATGTCCAAGCCGAGAACTTCTACTTCCAAGTAAAGTTTATAAATTGCTATCTTAGAGAGGTTATCAGTTTTACTAAAAAAATGACATTAGAGACTGGGGCCAGTCTAATTTTTTTCCTGCATAATGCAGCATTTCATCATTGTAATTAAAAATTAATTTTTCCTTTTTTCTCAACCAAAACATATGTTGTGGGGGCTCAAAAGAACCATCTAAATGAGACATTTCTTATGAGCTGATCTGTGTGTGGCGCTTGTGACACCCTGAAAACAATAGATAATCACATGCAGCAGGATAAAGGTTGTAAAATATATTGTATCAGTGTTTAACGGGGTGTTAAACGAGTTCAGGCAACATGTTTCTGGCAAAATTGAAAAAAGCTTTTGCATGTTCCCTGTCTTGCAACATGTGGTTGGTGCTGCGTGAAACTCATTAGTTCTGTAAATGGTGTATAAAAGTCACATTTCATTTCTTTTCTGATGGATTTCACAATTATTTGATGCACATTTGAAGCATGATGTTGATTGAAGATGAATTGTTAGGTCTTCTCTGGGAAGATGCTGTCTCTTGAGTGCTGTAATGGCCTTTTTTTTGTGATGAAAATTTAATCTTTACCCACTGTTATCCTCTGCTGTTTGGACCTAGATCCACAACAAATCCCCAACAAAGTCTTGTGCTGAAAATTCTCGACTCCCATGATGAGAAGTTTTATTAATTCTGGCATTGACAGTGCTTCAATGTAATGCTGATTTTTTTATGCGTTAATTATCAAGAAATTTGCATTAACTGTCAATTCTTTGGGAGCTGGCCTACATTTCATCAGCTTTGACATATTTTTTTTCAATATGATTAAATCTGAATCTTGTTCTTTGACTTGTGCTGCTGTTGTTTTTTTCTTTTTTTTTCCTTTTCAATTATTTTGTCCCAGCAACAGAAAAACTTAATATTTTACAATGAAATTAATAGAAAGTGATATTTTTCCAATACTAATTCATTTGTCAAATTCTGTAAGATGGACCTCCCTAAGGCCAGAATTTTTTATTAGTTGATTTACTGGAATTTTTTTTCAGATTTAGGGTCAGGGGAGGAAAAAAAATAAATAAAAAAGCTCTGAAAATGACCAGTTGACTGGTCATTTTCAGAGCTTTTTTTTTTTTTTTTTTTTTTTTTTTTTTTTCAGAGCTTTTTTTTTCTTTAATAGCTCCAGAAAAACAGTAAAACTAGTAAGGTAATCTTTAAATATTTCATCATTTTCTTAAAAATCTGGACAGGACAATCACTTTTAACAGTGTCACTTTCAAAAATGCACAGACAGAACCTCAAAAAAATGTTATTTTTTTCAACCAAACATTTAATATTTAGAGTCGGTGGATAAAATAAAATTTTTTTTAGAAATTAATTTTTTTTTTTTCATACTTTCTGGAAAATTACAGTAATAGGGTTCATAAATCAACTAATAAAAAAATTCTGGCCACATTACAGTAGTGAAATTATAAAAAAAATGTCCTGTTGTGGTTTAAAAAAACTTAACTCAATCATTATAGCCTGATCAAGAGAAGCGAGACACCTGTTTTGAAATGATTTTAATCTGATCAAACTGTTGCATGCTTATTGACATAATGGAGTATTGGGGTGCTTGTAGGTCATCGATAAATCAGTTCCTCGATCATAAAACATTTTTTAAGTGGCTGGGTTGAAACAAACCGGGTATTGTAATAGTGGTTAAGTCTTGTTACGACATGGCCTTGTTTGTCTGCTGCATGTTGGATTGAAATATTTCACAAAACACTGATTTTTTTTATTTCCTTTATTTTTGTAGATATAAATCTGATTAGCCGTTAGTATTAACCTGGTAAAGTTTGGGCTCAAATTTTTAAGTGTCAAATTATGGCTCCGGATCTCCGACAATTGCTTCTTTAGTCTGTATAGTACCCACAACATATGCTTTAGTTAAAAAGTAATTGACCCCGGCATAGGTTATGGTAAATTTTTCTGCAATGCACAATTTACTTTATTATTAAATCAGAATTTTGTGGTTAACCCATTATCTGCAGATCAGTGAATTATATAATTAGTGGGTTTAAGACGATCTGGATAAAGGCTTTAGTCTATCCTTGTGGTTGTGGGTAGAATATAAAACCAACCCAGTCAGGCATGAAAATGTTTTGGGTCTTCCCCATACAGAAAAGTCCCCTAAAATGATGATGTTGCTGATGGTAAGTTTGAATCTGTAGATGGTCAGCTAGAATCTGTTGATGGTCAGCTTGAATCTGATGATGGTCAGCTTGAATCTGTTGATGGTTAGCTTGAATCTGTTGATGGTCAGCTTGAATCTGTTGATGGTCAGCTTGAATCTGATGATGGTCAGCTTGAATCTGATGATGGTAAGCTTGAATCTGTTGATGGTTAGCTTGAATCTGATGATGGTAAGCTTGAATCTGTTGATGGTAAGCTTGAATCTGTTGATGGTCAGCTTGAATCTGATGATGGTAAGCTTGAATCTGTTGATGGTTAGCTTGAATCTGATGATGGTAAGCTTGAATCTGTTGATGGTTAGCTTGAAACTGTTGATGGTCAGCTTGTATCTGTTGATGGTCAGCTTGAAACTGTTGATGGACAGCTTGAAACTGTTGATGGTCAGCTTGAATCTGTTGATGCTGAGAAACTAATGGTCAGACTGAAACTGTTGATGGTCAGACTGTAACTGTTGATGGTCCGACTGAAACTGTTGATGGTCAGTTTGAATCTGTTGATGGTCAGCTTGAATCTGTTGATGGTCAGACTGTAACTGTTGATGGTCAGTTTGAATCCGTTGATGGTCAGCTTGAATCTGTTGATGGTCAGACTGTAACTGTTGATGGTCAGTTTGAATCTGTTGATGGTCAGACTGTAACTGTTGATGGTCCGACTGAAACTGTTGATGGTTAGTTTGAATCTGTTGATGGTCAGCTTGAATCTGTTGATGGTCAGCTTGAATCTGTTGATGGTCAGTTTGAATCTGTTGATGGTCAGCTTGAATCTGTTGATGGTCAGTTTGAATCTGTTGATGGTCAGACTGTAACTGTTGATGGTCAGACTGAAACTGTTGATGGTTAGTTTGAATCTGTTGATGGTAAGCATGGTCGGCTTGAAACTTTTGATGGTCTGACGTAAACTGGGGATTGTAAGACTGAAACTGCTGTCTGTCAGACTGAAACTGATGATGACTGGAAGCTGTTAATGGTCTGAGCGAACTTGTTGGTGGACAGACTGAGACAATTGATAGTCAAAATGCAACTGTTGCAACATTGTTGAAGGTATGATAGAGAAGAGATTTACAATGATATAATTGCTACTGTCAACCAACTTTACTGATTATATTGCTGCTGCTAATGATCAGGTTGGTGTCATTAATGATTACGCTAATCCTATCTGAAATCAGTCTCTTATTCTTTAATACTCTACTGTTGCCACCATTAGTGAATAGATAGTGCAGTTACTGGCTAATCATATTATATTATGTATACCCAGTAATATTACCATATTAAACCCTAAATTTTTAGACACCTTAACCCCTCACCATACTTATCCTAAAGTTTAAAAGCTTCCCTTTAACAATCCTATTGTCCTGCCAGCCAAGAGTTACAGTTACGTCATGTTTTGTTCACAAAGTTATCAGAGACTTTGAATCGATAGATCACTTGTGTATTAATCCTATCTACAGGATAGGATTAATACACAATTGATCTATCAATTCACAATTTAGCTCAATTGAAGTGTACACGTGTTTTACCTAGCATTTGTAAACAAATTATTTCGTCACTGTCTCTTTTGGTTGGCATGACAGTATATGATTGAATGGTAAACTGATCATACTGCTCCTTCAATAAATGTTATCACAGAAAAATACAAGAAGAAAAATCATTGGGAAAGTAATGCATTTTAGCTTGGTCTCAGTTGACTGGAATTTTTATACAGACTTACTGAAATGCAAGGTGACATGAGTGAAAGAACTAAGTTATTCATGAACCTGATTATTGGGAACAATCAACGTAATTATTATACTATTTATCTTAAATCTTTCAACTTCTGTGCCCAAGGTTAGATTATCAGTAAATTTAAAATTCACTGAGTTCAGAGTACTTGTTGAGGTCGTCATTTGGGCGATATCTTTTGGATTTTTTTGTGTGTTTTACCATTAAAGCGACTGCTGAGGGTACGTTGGAATTGCCTTATGAGGCAATTCCAATGGGGGCCCACAACAGATTTTTGTAAGCATAATTTCATGATTTAATTTTCCTAATTTATCAGAGTTCTCATTTGATTGTATTATACTGTTAGAAAATGATAAAACATTTTTCGTCATGATTTCGATCTTAAAGTAATATGTAAATAATGTCTAGATTGTAGAAGTTTTGTAAACTTCGCTTTCGTTCATAGCAACTATCAGACCTAGACCGCTCATTGTAGAATGCACTGTTGTCTCATATCGACATACAGACATACAATTCCTAAGCGATGCACCTTCTCTGACCAGATCAGGACTTGGAGCTGTTCGATTGTAACATTTGTGAATGTCTTCAACTCTTGGACTTATATGTGCTCTGTGATTAAGCCCTTAGGCCTGGTTACAGAGTCTCATCAAGGCATTTTATGTAGGCCTTTAAACAAAAGTCTGTTTTCTGATGGTCTGACACGAGTTGTGTCTTTCGTACTAGAGCCTTTTTGCAAATGCCAAAAAGAGGGCAGAGATTGCACAGTATGTACATCTCTGATCTGTGGACAGTCATAATAGACAAAATGAAGAAACAAATATTCTTTGAGTTAGTTGTTAAAAGTCTCCATGGTGAGTCTAAAAGACGAGGTTTAACAGGATAGGTTGATTTTATTTTTAGCGACGTTAAATTCAGCTGAGCATTCTTTGGTAGCTAATAGCATGTTTAGGGAGTATTTGAAAGATTTTTTTTTTGCACCATCAACACACTTGGGTCTTTTTTTTTGCACCATGAACACACCATGAAACAAAAAATGAGCCAGTGCATGAGATTTCCAACAATGTGGTATGTGCGACCAGCAGAGCCTCAGATCAGCCTGCACATACGCGCAGTCTGATCAGAGCCTTTGCTTGTCGCTTGAGTATTCTATGATTGTTAAGCTACTGACTGAACACCATTTGGAGTTTCTAAGCTTAACAGGAGGCTGCAGAGGCCCGTCCGAGTCTACACTTGTCAAAATGTCAAATTGTTGGAAATCTCATACCGCGGCTCAAATATGGCAATGTTCTGCCAAGACTTCGTTTTTGTGCCATTTGACACATAAAATTACCAAATGTCCCACTTTGTTTGGGTTCAGTTGAACATTGTCCCATGAAATTTGCATTTGTTTCTTAATTGTTTCATCATGTGTCCCTGGTTTTACCAGCATTGTCCCACAATATTTAGAGGATGTGGGACATTTGTCCCCTCCTATAAAATTTCTTGGCAGAACACTGTATGGGCATCAAATTGTAAGCATTCTTATCTATCATCATGGGGCCCTGTTGCGCAGTCGATAGCGAGTCTGACTGCAGATCCAGGGGCCGCGAGTTAGATCTCAGCCCAGTTCCATACTTTTGTGGAGATTGATCATGGAAAAATTTCTACAGCCATTCTCCTTCTGCTGATTCAAGAAGTGTTGTTGTCAGTTACTCTCATACAAGGGAATGTATGTTCTCGAAGCACTCGCTGGTTAACTGCGGTTAGGTGAACTGACCTTCTCGACATGATCATAGCTGTTGACTGGGATGTAAAACCTCAAACCAAGTAAACAAAATCCTTATCCATCAATTAAATTCATTGAGATCTACTGCCATTTTTGGATCGCCTGCACTGAGTGAGTGGTCCCTAAATTCTAATAATACAAGACTCAGTGAAAATTTGACTATGACTAAATTTGCACTCAATAATGGACAGAAATTTCATGGAGATTGTTGGCATTGATATTAAAAGCAAAAACGGTATAGACTTGATATACATTAAGATAGATGACATGGATTTCAATTTATATTTGTGGTTATCAAATTCTGTTATGAATTATAAAAATATGGAAATTAGCATGCTTTTAGCCTAGTTTTGTGAAAAAGATTCTGTAGGCCAAAGCAAATACGTTTTCTTTTTTGGCTTAGCAAACAGTGCAGAACCCTGATGAAATGCCGCATTGCAGATTCTGAGTATACAAAAAGGGCTATGCATTGAAATGTAGTCCTAATTAATATGTATGAATTGTCATTTTAAAATAGGAACCAAAATGTATTTTTCATTGGCCTAACAAATTTGAACATGTCTGTGAGGTTTATTATATAAAGAGTGAGTGTAATGCGTGTATGCCCAATCTGATGCGAGCATATAGTTCACAGAATAAGCGATTAGGCTTCGATTTTCGCAAATTTTGAATCCCATAAGATTACCATCTTATCATGAACAAGGCGAGCAGTGATGTAGACACGAAGGTGAACTCTTTCCTTGCTGAGCGACAACTTTGTCTTCTGCTGATAACCTTTGCAAACAGTTTGGACCTAGATCAGGACCGACACAATGTCGGTTCTGATCTAGATCAAAGCTGTTTGACACTCTGATAGTGTTTGTGAAAGAATTTTAAGTTAATTTTGAAAAAAGTCAGCAGACGACATTACTTACCCAGCGTGCTATGAGTTGAAGGAGTTTACACCAGGGTGATTTTGAAAAGACACATTCAATGATGACTTTTAGCGCAGCTTGTGGGGTGCGATCAACACAAAATGAATATATTCATGTTGAACTCGAGGATTGAATGAAAAAATAGATGAAATTGAAAAAAGATTATTTTTTTATATATCGGATATGAGTGCAGAACCAGAATGATTGACAGAAAGGCGAGACTGCAAACTGCATGTTTCGCTTTTACTTCTGGCCGAGCTCTTGTTTGGTTATGACAGAGCATTTATGAAACTCAGAACAAAGACCTGAATCAGCCTGCACAAGTGTGCTTATTTAGGACAGTATATTGATTGAATGAATAGGCATTCAAATTACTGCTAATGACAAAATACCCCAGTTGTGATTTATTCAATCCACGCCTGAATTTTATTAGTATTCAGAGAATGATGAATTTCATTTTTGATAAATTGTTTGCCAGAAAAACAGCCTTAATGCTCATGTGGCAAGATTTTTTTAAATCTATATCTTCGACATGAATTCTTTAATGTGTAGTAGCATGTGTTAATAAATCACTTGAACCGTGACATGTGATTTCCAACAATGTGGCATTTTGACAAGTGTAGACTTAGACAAGCCTGTGTAGACTCCTTTTACGCTTAGAAATTCCAGATGATGTTTCGTCAGTTACGCTTAACACTCATAGAATATTCAAGTGACTAGCAAAGGCTCTGATCTGACTGCGCGTATGCACAGGCTGGTCTGAGCTTTTGCTGGTCGCACATATCACATTGTTAGAAATCTCATGTCGCCGCTCACTTATAGGTGATAATGAATTTAGAGTTTCTATTTTCGAGTTAAATTGCTCTGTTAATGATTGGCCTTGAGCTTTGTGGAAATAATAGAAAGTGAAATTCAGAAGTTGTTAAATAAAATGCTTTCTTGTCTGCTGAAACTGGTTGTGGCATGCTGATTTCATTTTTTGTCTGCTGATAACCTACATGTCGGCCCTAGTCTGGTTTGAAGCCGTTTGACAATCAGCTGATAGTGTTCTTGAAAGAATTTTTTTCAAAAAAAAAACATTTCGAAAAAAGTCAGTAGCATGAAAAATTACCCAGCTTTCAAAGAAGTAATGTGAAAAATTGCAGCAGACGATATTTGAATCCAAAGAAGATCTAGTTACTGACTGCACTAATGGACTGACTGATCTGCTGATAACCTTTGCAAATAGTTGGCATCAGATCAGGACATATGTTGGTCCTGGTCTGGTTTGAAGCTGTTTGACAATCAGCTGATAGTGTTTTTGAAAGAATTAAAAAAAAAAAATATTTAAAAAAAAAGTCCGCAGACGATAACAAAAGCATGAAAATTACACAGCATTACAAAGAAATAATGTGAAAAATTGCAGCAGATGACATTTGAATCCAAAGACAATGCTGCATAATTATGCACTAACACATAAAGCGCCACCTACAATTTGCAGCAGACGTCAATTTCAAATTTTGCTGCTTTTTTAAAAAAATAACAAATAAGGCATGATATTTCATGAGAATTGCCTGCTGGCAGTCAATTCTCATGAAATATCATACCTTATTTTTGTCTAAAATTAAGAAAGATGTTGCAAATTTGTCATCTGCTGCAGTCTTGATTGGTGCTTTAAGGGCTAATGGACTGACTGACACGCCAACGAATGGACATGCAAACATAAAGAGAAAGATTTTTTTGCGCTAACAACATGACAGAAATTTTCACAGTAGTCCTCATTTTCTCAAGAATTAGCTGTTCATGCTCCTGTCTCAGTTGTCATGTTATCCATATTCCTGTTGAATATCTTAACATCTCCTCTTCCCCGAACTTTAGCGTGTTAAAAGCTTTGATGCATTAAGCTTCATGGATTCCAAGACCGAATGGCAAACCTTGTCATTTGCAGTAGACAAGCACCTGAGCAGCCAGCTTATCTCAATCTACACTGTTTGCAAAAGAGGGGCGATATCGGCAATATAGTGTATAACATGGTAGATGTCAGTTTTGATTAGGTCAGCTTTAATGGTCTGTTCTTTGTAATTATCGGAAGTTGCAAACACCGGCAGGTCTTCTGGGGTCACAGTCTACAGATGCGTCTTAGTGCAAGAAAATAGTTGTTCATATATGATTTGTTCATATATTGTTGTAAGAAAATCTGACTTTGTTGCATGCGAACATTGAAGACACAGACCAGCCTGGGCATCTGCGCAGTCTGATCAGTGGCATTGTTATTCGTTTCCTGCGAAGTATAATATGGGCCTCGACGCGAGAAAAACCTGTCTTGTGGGGTTTGTGAACAACAAAGGTGCATACCAGCCTGCGCACAGGCACAGTCTGGTCAGCGCCTTTTTTATTCACTTATTAGAAAGTGTCATATCTAGTCTTGCTACAAGCAAAATTTCAATTTTCTAGTTAGTCTCTGTAGCTGAACAAGCTGGTTTGAATCTCACTTTATTGGAAACTCCAAAGACAGGTTTTCTTGTATCGGCCCTTATCTTAAACTTACTCTACAAAATTTCAATACTCTAGTTATTCTCAGTAGCTGAACAGACTGGTTTGATCCATTATACTTGGTCGGAAGCCCCGAAATCAGGTTTTCTCTTGAAGACAATATAATTGAGCCGCGACACGTGATTTCCAACAATGTGACATTTTGACAAGTGTAGACTCAGACGAGCCTATGCAACCCCCTTTTAAGCTTAGAAAGTCCAATTGATGTTCAGTCAGTAGCTTAACACTCATAGAATATTCAAGTGACCAGCAAAGGCTCTGATCAGACTGTGCATATGCGCAGGCTGATCTGAGGCTTTGCTGGTCGCACATACCACATTGTTGGAAATCTCATGTCACTGCTCAATTATGATTTATAGACTTGTGGTCAAAAGAAGACCTACTTGTTTAATTCTGCATGCCATGCATTTACTGTTTCTGACATAATGTCCATGCATACCATATCAGAAATGGTTGATGCCTATACCCTAGTGAAAGTGGTTGGCATAATTGCTATGCATTCCATTAGCATATATGGTTGATGTCATAATTGCCATATATACCCTAGCAGATATGGTTGATGGCATAATTGCCATGTATACCCTAGCACATATGGTTGATGGCATAATTACCATGCAATACCCTAGCAGATAAGGTTGATGGCATAATCGCCATGCAATACCCTAGCAGATATGGTTGATGGCATAATTGCCATGCATACCCTAGCAGATGTGGTTGATGGCATAATTGCCATGCATACCCTAGCAAATATGGTTGATGGCATAATTGCCATGCATACCCTAGCAGATGTGGTTGATGGCATAATTGCCATGCAATACCCTAGCAGATATAGTTGATGGCATAATAGCCATGCATACCCTAGCAGATATGGTCGATGGCATAATTGCCATGCATACCCTAGCAGATATGGTTGATGGCATAATTGCCATGCATACCATAGCAGATATGGTTGATGGCATAATTGCCATGCATACCCTAGCAGATATTGTTGATGGCATAATTGCCATGCAATACCCTAGCAGATGTGGTTGATGTCATAATTGCCATGCATACCCTAGCAGATATGGTTGATGGCATAATTGCCATGCATACCCTTGCAGATATGGTTGATGGCATAATTGCCATGCATACCCTAGCAGATATGGTTGATGGCATAATTGCCATGCATACCCTAGCAGATATGGTTGATGGCATAATTGTCATGTATACCCTAGCACATATGGTTGATGGCATAATTGCCATGCATACCCTAGCAGATATGGTTGATGGCACAATTGCCATGCATATCCTTGCAGATATTGTTGATGGCATAATTGCCATGCATACCCTAGCAGATATGTTTGATCGAATAATTGCCATGCAATACCCCAGCACATATAATTGATGGAATAATTGCCATGCAATAACCTAGCAGATATGGTTGATGGCATAATTGCCATGCATACCCTAGCAGATATTGTTGATGGCATAATTGCCATGCATACCCTAGCAGATATGGTTGATGGCATAATTGCCATGCATACCCTAGCAGATATGGTTAATGGCATAATTGCCATGCATACCCTAGCAGATATGGTTGATGGCATAATTGCCATGTATACCTTAGCAGATATGGTTGGTGGCATAATTGCCATGCAATACCCTAGCAAATACAGTTGATGGCATATTTGCCATGCAAATATCCTAGCAAATACAGATGATGGCATAATTGCCATCCAGACCCTAGCAGATATACTTGGTGGCATAATTGGCATTCCTACTCTAGAAGATTTGGTTGATGGTGTAATTGCCTTAATTGCATACACCTTAGCAGAAGTGGTTGATGACATGATTGCCAAGCATATCCAAGTGGATTTATTCCTGACATAATTCCCATGCATACCCTATCAGAAATGGTTGATGGCATATTTGCCATCCAGACCCTAGCATCCAGACACTAGCAGATATGGTTGATGGCATAATTGGCATTCCATGGTTGATTGTGTAATTGCCTCAATTGCATGGTTGATGGCATGAATGCCAAGCATATCTTAGTGGATTTATTGCTGACATAATTGCCATGCATATCCTACAGATATGGTAGATAGGGCATATATTGTCATGCATACACTAGATGATGATCGATAGATCACTTGTGTATTGATCCTATCCTGCAGATAGGATTGATACACAAGTGACCTATCAATTATAAGTCCTTGATAACTTTGTAAGTCACTGCCACTCTTGGCTGGCAGGACAGTAATGGCGTAATTGCCAATGCATACTCCAGTAGATATGGCTATTGACATAATTCTGAGTGACGTTACTTACAAAAATAGCTAGTTTGTCTCACCTGAACTGTATGAAGCCTTTATGATGGTAAGAGAAGTGTTTTCCTCACATGAATGTGAAAGACACACTATAACTGATGATCCCGATATTGTCAGTCAGATCTCATGAGTCAGATCTGGTTTGAAGATACATTGTAGGATAGGCCGAATACAATTTGTCTGCAGTTTAGTTCTAGGATTTTACATCCCTTTCAGCTTACTTTCGGTCATATCAGTCTGAAACAAACAAATTTTGTGCATAGTATGCCAAATACAATAACCTGTCAATGCGATGATTTTGATTAGCATATATTGGCTTTTATTGACACTCCATCCTGCTCAACACAAATAAACAAATATAAACTTGCTCATAAAGCCGTAAAACATATCTAACTCGCATATAGTTGATTGTGTCGTCTAGCTCAATCGTAATAATCCGAGCAATTAATATCATAAAAAACACATTCAAATTACACAAACAACATTCTACCCGATAACATTCATTAAGCAATTTGTTTCAACTTTGGGAACGTCAAGATAGCAAACAATTTGATGCCTATCAGGTCTGAGATCTTAACCGCCATGCTAGAATGATATGTGTCCTTTTATAGTAAGAGAAGCGTGTTAAAATGAGTAAACTAAACCGATTGCCCTCGGGAGGTCATACAGAGGTGTCATATTGTCATACAAATATAGTTATCAGCAGGTTACCATTAACTGTGAGCGCTCCCTGAGGATTATGAAAAAGCAGATGACATTTGTCAAAGTTTTCCTGATTTTCCCCCAAAATAATCTCAAAGACTTTTGAAAGTCTTTGAGATTATTTTTTCTGAAAAAGATTAATTTAATGCCGTTCTAAAGTTCTATTTTAAATTTAGATAAACTAAAGATGTTGTCTGCTGAGATAGAAATTTTATGCATCTGTCGAGTAGCCCAATATATTTGATCACTGGATCGGAAATTTAGACCATACAGAATAACAAATCTAATTGTCGGTCAAAATCATGAAAGCCTTTGATAAAATTTTAATTCTTTTTCAATGTTTATAGAAAATAATGGGTTTAAAATTTCATTTAACTCTTTACCTCTACAGTGACATCTTCTTTCAATAGCTTACAATCTTTCCAAACAGTTTGTACCCAGATCAGACTCAACAATCTTGATCCAAACTGTTTGACACTGTACAGGGGCGTAGCCAGAGGCTCAATACTGTTGAAGCCCACCAAAAGCCTTTTCGAGAATTAGGAGATATCTGACCTAGTTAATTTACTTTTCATATAGTGAATAACCCTTTATGCCACACAAGGGCTTTTGAGCACCTTTGAAATGTAAGATGTTTTAAAATATTATGGAAAATGGAACATTTGCTCCATTTTCCATAATATTTTAAAAACTATTGAAATGTTAAAAAAAATATTTTTTGGGAAAATATTTGAAAATTTGAATTATTTATAGAAATGATGCAATGTTCTAAATATAGCATATGTGGTAAAGGGTTAAGGCCCACCAATGGCTTAAGTCAAACGGGGATGGGGTCACAGCTAACAAAAATTTCGTTGTGATTGTCCTAAAATACTAGGCTTCAAGGCATAATTTACTTTCATAGGAAAAAATGATCAATTCAGAATAATATTTTGTCCCTGGTTCTAAAATTAAATTGTCTCATCAAATTCTGATTATCAGCCAAGAAATACAAAATGCCATCAAGTGCCACAGACGTATGGAAAGGTACCTTAATTTATTTGTTAGATCGTAGCAAAATTTGATGCTCATATCATGAAATTGACGCAAGGTAATAGATTTTTCCCACTCCTGTTATCAATATACAGTAAAACCTGTCTTAAGCGGCCACTCCAAAATAGACAAAACAAAGACCTTAATGACAAATGGTAGCTTAATGAAGGTCAAAAGTATTGCAGAATGCTCCCCTTGGAGCATTCTGCAATGCTTTTGACCTGCATTAAGCGATGATTGGTCTTGAAAACCATTTTGGTCTTCTATTTTAAGTGGCCACTTAGGACAGGTTTTACTGTATTGTATTTTGTGTCTGAGCTACCTTAGAGCCAAAAGACAAGGCCTTAATTGGTCAAGCTTTATATTACGCAGCCTATTAGCTAGGCAATCACTTTTCACCCTCCACTTTAAGACCGCTTTTCACAAATACATTTTTCCGTGACATCACTCTATTTATTGCGATGAATTAAGAAAAGGAATGACAGGGAAGATCCAATTCAAATGTCACTTTTCAACAAAGAAGACGATTTGACGCAATTTATTGTGAGAAGCAAATTCACAAACTGTCAATTACAAAATACATAATCGAGAATTGAGTGTTTTTTCAAAATTGATATCAATTTCGAAGAGAAGCTGTGGCCTTATGGGTAAATAACATGTGTTCTGAAAAACCAAAGATCACAAGATGCATGCGCCGATCCAGAAAGTTATGTCAGAGGGGCTCCAACTTTGACAACGTTTATTTTAGTTGAAGAGGGGAGGGGAGATCTAAATACCACTGTTAGAGGGCCAATATCAGCCCGCCAGCAAAACCCCATTAGAATGGAGTTTCGCTGGCAGGCCGATGATGGCCCAACATTGAATGTTGGCTAGGTAGCTTTATGCTTTTTCACAAAGCTACTGTTCCTCTAGAGGTCCTTTGTATAGCATTGACCTAGCAACTCTAAGCCCTTCTGGTGTATCATGCTCTTTTCCACTTTTCCATGCCTATATTGGTTTGTACTGACAGTACAGGCAGGCGAGACAACATAAGTACATGCACCAAGAACTTCTGGTTTTATCTTCCAGATACCTTCAACTATTTGATGAAACAGAGCTTGGATAAACAAATAACGCATTTGCTTTAATTGTTGTTATCTCTGCAATAAAACTCCTCTTGTGGGTACTCACATGAATATTGCCTCAATGAGGCAATTCATGTGAGTACCGACAAGATTGAGGTTCATGGCAGGAATAATAAGAAAGTATCCAATTAATGCTTCAATTATCAGTTAGCTGTGGGGTATGGGAAAGATTGCTAGGTTCATATTGAATATCAATTAATGTCTTTTCATGCCAAGTTTGTTATTCCAAAGTAGTTTGCCAGGCATCTTGTAGTTTTTTCAGCATCTGACCTGAAACTTGTTACAAAAAATGAAGGAATTTTATGTCAGATATCTTGCTAGTTCAAACCTCCTACATGAACTAAGTTTGCTTCTACCAATGGTTTGATATTTCCCAATTCTTCTCAAATGATCTGAGTTTTACATTAGATAAAGTTTAAATAGGAAGCTTTGCTCAGCCTTGGAAAGACTTTTTGTTGTGTAGGGTTTTTACTAGAAAAATAGCAATGTTTATCATGTTTTTTTCTTCAGGAAAACATTTACACTCCTATGACTAGGGTGAATAAATAGATCAGCACTGATTAGGTTTTCATAGCAGCCTAATGGAGTTCTATTAATGGCACAGACCCTATTCCTAGGAATGTTTAACTCTTGGCACTCTGGGAAATGGCTCATGATTTTTGTCATCTGTTGATTTTTTCCCCAAAAGTTTACTTTTTTCAAAGTATTTCAAGAATAATACCATCAGATGTAATAATCAAACAATATTTTCTAGGGAAAAAAAGTGGCAAGTTATGGTTAAGCTCATTGATAGTAGAAAATCCTTCAACCCTTTGCTCCATAATAACGCCTTTTGATGCCTTTGAAATATGTATTTGAAATTATTATGGAAAATGGAGCATTTTAGAGCAAATGCACTATTTTCCATAATATTTTCAAAAGTATTCAAAACTAAACTTTAATTTTTTCAATGTTGGCTAAAAATAGAAAATGATCTATAAATAGCTTTTTTATATTTTTCAGATTGAAGATGCCATGTTAATGTTTGACAAGACCACGAATCGGCACAGAGGTAAGATGGAAGTAATGACTAATGCTAACTAACATAATCAACCCTTTCCCTCATGAATATTTATGCTAAGGCTCCACCCACTATGAGTATTATATAAATAAACTTTGATGTAGGTACATAGAACAAAGAAATTACTTGTCAGTTCTACTATAGTAGGATCAGATATATTGTATATAAACAAACGGCATATATAAGCAAACAGAGTAGATCCTGATCAGGCATTTCTTACAAGAGCTGCCTGATATGGGTCTGCTCTGTTTGTAAAAGCGTTTAAAAGGCACCTCTATGAGGTAAAGGGTTAAAGAAAGGAGATATAACTTAAAACTATGCCATGTGAAATGATGATGATACATTCTCTTTGGAAACCAGTTTAGATCCTGAACAGGCTTAGAAGCCAGCTTATCAGGATCTGTACTATTTTCCATTTACCATGTGAATGAAATTGTGCTACTGGAAATGCTGGAAACCAGAATGGTTATAGTATATTAGTTATTATAAAGGGGTGGGATAGGGGTTCGGGTAGTCACTGATTTTCCTTCTACAATTAAAAAACAAGAAGGCACAGAGAGTTAGAATTGTCTTTAAGAATTGTCTATGGAAAACCACACAGTCTTTTGAATAGTATATAAAGCAATTACTGTTCTGTTCTGTTCTGAAAAGTCAAAGCTTTACAGGTACACAGTCTGTTGACTAATCATTATCTGAAAAATCAATACTTTACAGATACACTGTCTGTTGAGTAGTCATTATTTGAAAAATCAATACTTTACAGATACACAGTCTGTTGAGTACTGTAATCTTAATTTGAAAAATCAATACTTTACAGATACACAGTCTGTTGACTAATCATTATTTGAAAAATCAATACTTTACAGATACACACTCTGTTGACAAATCATTATCTGAAAAATCAATACTTTGCAAATGTACAGTGAAAAATTAGTACAGTCTGTTGACTTATTCAATACTTTGCAGATGCACAAATATATGAGCACTCAATACTTTACAAATACATAGTCTGTTGAACCATACTGTCATGCTAACCAAGAGTGACAGTGACATACTAGTTTGTTTACAATTTTTAAGTAAAACTTTAACCGGCACACTCCATTTGAGCTAACGCGAATCGATAGATAAATTGTGTATTAATCCTATCCTGCTGATAGGATTAATACACAAGTTACCTATCAAGTATAAGTCCCTGATAACTTTGTAAACAAAACATGGTGTCACTGTCACTCTTGACTGGCAGGACAATAACTTTGCATTGACTGTTTCAAAACATGATAAAGAAGATATATACATTGCAGCTACATACAGTGTAGTCACCTATAAAGGCATGTTTAGACTGATGGAAAAGAAAAGAATCACAAAACATGCTCAGCAATTTAGCTTAACTTGCCCAATGCTTGTTTGTGGTGACAAACTGGACAGCTAAGAACTTTGAAGAATGCAGAAATGGCTTATTTATGTTCTAGAAAATTTAATTGTCTGCTGCCAAATTACATATATTTATATTGGTCTGGATTCTGGCTTCATTAAAAAGAGTTAAGAAAACAGAGAACAGACATTGTGTATCATTGTTTAGTTTAGACACTGCTTGTTTAATTTATCCAGGGGATGGTTGCTTAATCTTTTTATGATGACAGAATATTCCATGGTCCATCTAGTCTGTAACTTACACCACAAAACAATAGGGCTCTTTTTTTTCATTTTGTTGCAAAAAGGGGAGGGTTTATTGTGCAAAACTCTTGCTCATTAGTCATTGCAATGGGCTGCAGTAGTACTGTAATATTTTTGCAGTGGGCATATCTGCACTAGTCATTTTGGGTCGCAAGAGTCACTCTGCAAAACATTTGAGCTAGAGTTTTGGGGCATTCTCCCAGTCTGATCAGAGTCTGCATGAACAAACAATTGATAAGGTGAGTGCAGGAAAGACTTTGATCGAACTTGGTTGATGCCAAGTGTGATCTGCATCTGAGCTGGGCAGATAAGTCAAATTTTGCCATTCAGTAGCTCTAATATGTTTTGAAGGGGGACAGACGATGAGCTTGTATGCTTAAGTTTAAAATAAAACATTCTGTTCTGTTCTGTTTGGTAACTGAACATTGCAAGCCAAAATGGGACTTCTCAAAGAATTAGTCAGAATATGCTGGTGATTCAGAGAATTCAATAGAGTGACTCCATTAAAAATTGAGAAAGAATTTATCCCACTAAAGAGAGTAATAAAATGTTGGAAGTAATTACAAATACTCAAAAATGTAATACAAAATAATTGTTTTCAAATTAAATGGAGCATTTAATTAATTATCTGTAATAACTCATTGTCTAATAAAAGTCAAGATTTCTAATAAAATTAAAAATTTAAACCCTTGCTGTGCAAAGAAATATTTTCTTATGCAAACAGTATAGATCATGAAGTCCTTTTAGGCCATGATCTGGGTCCAGGTGCTTGCAAAGGTTATCAGCAATCTGTACTAAAAGCCAGTTTTAACTACCTGGGTGTACTATCCAACACTTGGGCACAATGCTAATCATCCAAGTAGTAAACCTCCAAGGCATCCAGTAATCATGGACTGGGGCAGACCTTAAAGAGTACAGTGGTTGTCATTTATGCCTTTAGCATCCAAAGTGGTGTACATGTAAAACAATTTGTTGGGGTGGGAGAGGCGCACACTGTCAACTGGGATAGCAACACCATATACAAGGATTCTTAAATTAACATGAGCATTTAAGATCATAATCTTTCATACTGAAACATTATTTATGTTTTTTCCTCAATGAAAACTGTCATGGAACATGTAGGAACTGCCAATGTGACCACAAATATTGATAAAAATAGCAATCTACAGTAAAACCTGCCTTAAGTGGTCTCTCAAAAAGAAGACCAGATATTGGTTTTTAAAGACCGATTATAGCTTAATGCAGGTGAAAAGTATTGCAGAATGCTCCAAGAGACCTTCATTAAGCTACAATTTGTTTTAAGACCTTTGCTTTGTCTATTTTTGAATGGTTAAGACAGGTTTTACTGTAGAAGAATTGTTAATAAAGTAAAGTACTTTTTCTCGTGAAAACACAGTCATCATAACAACAGCTGGCATAACCAATCTTTGAATTAATCTCATAGTAAATCTTTTCACAAAACTGGTTAAAGAGGTGGATTTCATGGGGTCCATAGAATGAGTTCCCAGTTGGAAGATTTACTCAGACTCTCCTTCAAAACTTGCGTTTTGGCTTTGGTGGGGTTTCATTTGAATTGCCATTTACAATATACAAATGTACTTTAAAAATTCTCTTAGGTGCCCATGCTCCAATAATTGCCTATCCCTCCAATGTGGACGCCAGAAATGCTCAATTTTAAGCAATTATCCCCCCCCCCCCCCAAAAAAAAAAAAAAAAAAAAAAAAAAAAAAACTCAAAAGAAAAAAAAAAAAAAAAAACTCAAAAGAAAACTAATTAAATGCTCAGTTACGAATATTGAAAAAAAAATTGGTCCTACCTTATACAGAAAGTTTTCAAGTTTGTTTAATAACTGAACTGACTGCTTCTTCTCTCAGTCCAAATTAATGTTAAAAACAGGGAATTTCTAGTTCTCCGCCTGGCCATGGAACGAAAGTTCCCTCCTCGGCTGAGTGTACATACAACCCTTTACAACTCTTTTTAACTTAGCAACACCGCAATTTTTCAAAATGGCCACTTTTTCTGAGAAATTGCTGCTACGGGATGTTTCAATGACTTCTGAACTTCGTTGTAGCCTCTCTCTAATAAATGCCCACCCCCATCTCCATGAAATGTAATGCTTCTAATAAATGCCCAGGCTTCTACTAATAGAATTTTTACGGTACACATATTGAGCCACCTACAGAAATGTTTTGTTGAACGATCCTCATATCATAATGTGCTGTTTGGTTGAAAAGGTTGAGAAATGCACTCCTGATTTACCTGCAAACATTTGGCATTTTTTCCTGGATATAACATTCATTAATGTAGATTTTTTCTTATTTATGTTCCGTACCACACAAAAATATGCCTTTCTCGCATGCAATGTGCTTCTGTATTCTTTTACATGGAAAATGAAATCTAAGACTAGAATCCATTAACCTTTTGTTGTCTGAATTTTTAGTGAGAAATAACACTACATGTTTTTTGACATCAAAATTTTCATACCTAATGATGTCACCATTTGGTCTGGTGCAGTGCTAGTTTGCATGTGACGTCTGTCCTTTGGCACTTTTGAAAAATACTTTAAAAGGTGATTTCTTATTTTTCATTTGTTAAAAATGTTATTCTAAGCATTTTTCTAGGTGCAAACTTTTTTCCACCCAATAAACACACTGAAAAGGTGAAATCAGATGAGAAAGGACCAGGAAAAAGTTAGGTTTGGCAAAATTCTGTTATTCTCATTAGAGTATAAGATAAAAAGAAAAGCTACTCTTCTTTTGGGTATATAAATACCAAATATACTTCATCTTGTGAGGTGAAAATATCAGCATTTCACTTGTGCTACGCACTCATGAAATATAGTTTTTTTTCACTGCACTTGATGAAATCAAAAAAAAAGAAAAACAATAAAAAAAAAATATATCAATAAAAAAAAAAATAAAAAATCAACAGAGTAAATTAATAAAAAGAATCAAGTCAGCCTTTGATAAAAAAAAAGATAAAAAATCTTCAAGTGTCAAAATAAAAAAAAATCTTCAAGTCAGCCATTGGATTTGTACCAGACAAAAAATGTGCTCTCTCATTTGCAATGCCTTTTCTGTATTCTTATATTTGGATTATGAAATCTAAGACTTGCATCCATTCACTGCGGATTGTACTAAGTTTCTCAGAAATTGTCTGCCTGTGAAGATAATCCACAAGCTTTTGTCAGTAGATTATCTTACGTACAGGTGGAAAACCATGGTATAACTATATTATTCCACCTAAACCAGTGTAGACCTTGCACATAATGATATATTTCATGCTAAAGTTGGTTAGGCTGGGTATAAGTTGTCACTCTAAGTTGATAAAGGGACTGTTCTTAATGGTCAGTCATTGCTTCCTATGGAGATTCTGCCTTATTGGTTATGTACCATCCTGCTGATTATTGGAACAAAAACTTTTTATTTTAAGCTATTATTCATTTGCATATTGACGATAATGGATCACTTTAATAGTTGCAGTAGTGGTTATTTGCGTGCGGCTACGCATATAAAGAATTAAGTAGTTAAATTGGAAACAAATAAGAACGATGTTTGCCACTTTATATGGCTCTCAATCAGACCCGCAATCTAATATTATCTGACGTAAAATCAATAGGCTTTTGATTCAACTTGGAAAACTACCGCTTTTGTCCCATAAAGAAGATGCTATGGATTGTATATATAAGGAATGTACATGGTTGCCATGGTGACCAAGTTACTACAGGAAGATCCCAAGAATGGTTTCTGTGAGTTATGAAATTATCTGCCAATGTCCAGTCACAAATCATAGACCAGTCTGTCAGATAAGATAGACTGGGCATATTCCAAAGAAATCTGGTTATTTTGGGAAACTCGCAATTTTATTGTGCTTCCACACACAAAGCACTTATATGATAGAATCCAAGACGTAAATTGTCTCAAGTCAGAAAATGTCAAAAAGCAAAATTTAGCAAATGCTGTCACACAGAACAGATGACCTAGACAGGCTGAACTCTGCATGCTGGGTAATTTAGCATGCATTTTTGCCTCTACATATAAAAAAAATGCTAATAATAAAAAAAATCCAAAAATCTTTCAGGAGGAATACCTTCAGTGCCAAATGAGATGTGTGTGTGTGTGTGTGTGTGTGGGGGGGGGGGGGGGGGGGTGTCTGGTTCTGTAGTATGGTTCCCTGTACCATGGCAACTTGATTGAGAATGACTCAGTGGAAGTTAATCCTCCTTATATTATGTACTAGGCCAAAAAAAGAAACGCTGCATATAAAGATTAAAAATGAGAGTAACAAAATTTCATTTGCTATCTTTCCTGTCACACATTTTCCCATTGTTTTATTATGCGCAGTCAACCAAAACCAGTGTACTGGCTGATTTTTCATTTACCATTTTTTCACGTGCACAATTTTTTTGTTTAGATTTACGCATGTAGTAACTACTGAAATCTCTAGTTGAATATCCATTTTTGCTTGAACATTTTAAAACTTTAGAGTTAAAGATTACACGTTGCTTTTTTACGATACAAAGATGGAGACATGTTGATTGCAAAAAGGCAACGAAAATGTTACAAGCTAATGTGATGCCATCTGTGATAGCCCAACAATCTCGATGCCATATGCAAGGCCAATTGAACATCTAGGAAACGTTTCTGACAATTTGGAACAATGCTAGACCATGCACATTCATGATGTCATTGTGTAATGGCGAGACGTCAAGATCGATAAAACCGTAGGTTTAAACTGCCTAATCAATTTCTACCAGTGACAGTGGTAGCTAGGACAACCCCAGGGACCTATAACCCAAGAATCAGCACTCAAACTGTGACAAATTGTTCGCAAGAGATTCACCAGGTGAAAGATCCCCCATATACAATATATGTTTTATATGCGGCGTTTCTTTTTTGGCTTAGTATATTGTCCAGTCCTGTCTTTAAGTATAGTATAATTGCTAATGAATTTAATTAAAGCAGAAAACTGCCTGATATACAGCTCATTGAACAGTATGAGGGACTATTTTGTTGCAAAGTTTGTTTGAGTAATTGGGCTCATGTGCTTTTTAAACTTGAAGTTAAAATACAGACACTGGGAAATCAATTTAGAAGAATTGGCAAGTTCCATCATTTTATGACTTTTCTTCTCAAACTGTAGCATATAATTGGTCTATGTTATGGGGAGTTTGTAAAATTAGGAATGGTAATAGTCCTTAAACGATGCATAAATTTCCTATAAAAAGTAATTGTTAAACTCTTTGCATGCTGGGTAATTTTTTCGAAATTTGTTGTATAATCTGCTGAATTTTTTCTCTCAAAATCTGAACTTTTAAAAAATTTCTTAGATTAGAATTTCAAACAGATTGAATCCAGAACAGGTTTGACATTTTGTCAGACCTGGTCTGGGTCCAAACTGTTTGCAAAGGTTATCAGAAGATGTCAAATAATATTGCCAGTGGCCACAGGTGGGTAAAAAGTTTGGGGCAAAGAGTATCAAATGCAAGCTCAGTCTACGTATTTTGTGCAGCCATTGGGTTCTAGCTGTGCTGTTACTCCAGCTCAGACTTTGTGATCTGTGCTATTACTCAAGATATATTGGCTTAGATTTTTTATGACCAATCAAATTCTTTGATTTAAACTAGGCCTGGCATTGAAACTAACTCAAATCTGTATCTGGAAGATGTGGTTGCAATGGACCTCACATAACAGACCTGCAGTTCACTTGATCACCCTAAAATTTAAACCTTTTCATCAGAGCTATTATAAAATATGATACTAAGAAAAATCAAAGACTGACAATTAATTCAGTTTCATTCGGAAAGGCAAAACTCCATAGTTTTTACCATTCTGAGTGCATTCAGAGACTTTCTGACACATACTTACTGTATTTGTAATGCTTAGTTCAGTGCATTTGTTCCGCAAATGGGAAGCCCTTGCAATGACTGATTATTACTTCTTTCCCACGGAGTTGCGTTAGACTTAAATTCATGACGATGGGTCATAGTTAAACGATTCATCAATACGTTGATAGATGATTGTGGAGGAAGGCATCACAGTGTTTTTTACTTGATAAGAATTGATTTTGTTCTTTCTATCTCTCCTAATTGCTTTGTGATTTTGCTTGTGGTTCTGGCGATAACGAATTCTGGACAAATTGAATAAATATGAATTACAAAAGAGATAAATATTTTCATTTAATGGTTTGATATGTCAATTTGAAATGCTAAATCACTTGGGCCCCAGCTTGTGAAAGGGTTCTCTAGAAAAGTATTCACTGATTTCTCTGAACCTGTAGACTCAGCATTCCCGGCATCGCTAGGATCAGAATCCCAGCATTGCTAAGATCAGAATTAGGAAGGCTTGCTGCAGTGTCTTAGTAATATGGAGAACTTAAAGCGAGGATATAATCAAAAGAAGGGGGGGGGGGGGGTTGTAGTAAGTTTTGGGAAGGGGGTGGTGATATTTAAAATGGTTCTCCTCTGAAGGGAAGCGGGGAACATATTGTTTTTGCAGATCCTGTCAAAGCGTGACCAAATGAGATATCTAGAAAACCAGCTGCCAGATTTTAACCAAGCCTGGATAGATGAAAAGTTGACCATGACCCAATTTTCAAGGTCACTGTTGGACATAAACTGCCAATATTTTGGAGTGTATTTGAATATATGCAGCGAACATATAAAGCAGGCAACATATTCGGGACCAAAAATATTAGCAGGAGGGAGCCCAGTGGCTCAGTGGTAGAGTGCTTGACTGGAGACAGAGGGGCCGCGGGTTCGAGCCTCACCGGCGTCACTGCGTTGTGTCCTTGAGCAAGATCATTAATCCTAGCTTAGTACTGGTTCAACCCAGGAAAACCCATCCCTTTATAACTGAAAGATTGTTGATGGGATTTAAAGAATCAAATCAAACAAACAAATATTTGCTATTATGTTGCTGCTTTCCCAGCACTTCTTATACCACATAAAGATGTACCTTTATCTTTTAAATACATATGCCCCCCTTTTCCTTATCTCTATGTCTTATCTTGTCTATGATAAGATGGGCTGAAGTTCTTTTATCTATTTGCCTACTGGGTAATTTGCATGCTTTTTTGTCGTGTGCTGATTTTTTTTCAAAATTATTTTTTTTTGAAAAATTGTTTGAGGATTACCATCAGAGTGTCAAACAGTTTGGATCCAGACCAGGCCCGACATTTTGTCGGGCATGGTCTGGGTCCAATCTATTTGCAAAGCAAACAACACTAGTAGGTAAATAGTTATCTCCAAACTTCCCCAGTTTATCAGCGAAATCTGCTATTCCACTATCAGGCTTTATGATTTGCTTCCCTGATAGTGCAATGTCTGAGGATCAGTTTCCAGTGTTTTTAATGGTGGATATATGATTTTTGGTTGAGAAACAGGTTTTGACTTTTCTGTACTCAGAAAAAAAGCACACAAAAAAAAAAACCCAACAAAAATCCATTGTCCTGTTGAACTGGAAACTTAATTTTGCCACCTAGCTGGTGTGATAATGGAGATGCTTTGCTAATGAGTAAAAGTAAATTAACAATGATTGAAAAATCAAAGGCAACAGAGTTAAAATCTGGATTAAAGGGGGTAGCAAGTGGATCTGAAATGCAAAATTAAGCCCTTATTAAACCATGTAATCTGCTGCAAACCTGATCAAAATCCGGTTAACAATAAAAAAAGTTATAGCAATTTGAAATCGTGATCTAATAAGCCAATGGAGGCCGCCATTTTGAATATTAATTAACTTCCTGTAAATTTTGAAAAGCCAATAATGTCCCCATTTCTATTGCAAATTGTACATATGTTTTTTTCAAAATCAACTATTTTAGATAGAAGAATCATTATCAATAAAAAATGCAACAAAGTTAAAATAAATAGCAGGTACAGTAGTAAGTTACATGTATTCTGATTTATAATGCATATTTAAGGGCTGTGTGATGTCACACAGCCTAAAAATGGCTGCCCTCCATAGCTTTTAACTCCCTACTATGCAAATGTTATTTATCATTCAATTGTGATCCTGTTTGCGTCAGATTGAATGTTTAACACGTAATAGTGGCTTAATTGGTATAGCTTGCTTTCAATGTTACTGTTCCCTTTTTAAGGCTTTCCTGCACATTGGATATGTTATCTGCTTTGATCAGATTGCTGGTAAAAACCTACATGGCCATTAATTAAAACATGCCTACACAGTTAATGGGTTTCAGATTATCAAATAAATTACCATACAGTATAATTACCAAGAAAACCTCTTTGAGCAGCTTCATGTCAATATTACTGAACTGGGTAACACAACGCCTCACTATTGACAAAATTGAGCCGCAACATGTGATTTCCAACAATGTGAACAATGTGGCATTTTGTCACAAGTATACTCAGACGAGCCTGTGCAGCCTCCTTTTCAGCCTAGAAACTCCAAAATTTAATGATGTTCGGTCAGTAGCTTAATATTCATAGAGTATTCAAGCAACTAGCAAAGGCTCTGATCAGACTGCGCGTATGTGCAGGCTGGTCTGAGCCTTTGCTGGTTGCACATACCATATTGTTGGAAATCTCATGTAACGGCTCAAATGGAGACAGCCTGCACGATGTACTCCCAGATCAGACTGTTGCTTTTGATTGCATTTTGCAGAAAAGTCCAAACCATTTGACACTCTGATGGTGTTCCGGAAAGAATTTTTTTGAAAAGTTAATTTTGAAAAAAGTCAGCAGACAACAAAAGCATAAAAAATTACCCAGCATGCAAAGAGTTAATATCAATGTCTCCTTCCTGGAGATCTTTGTAAATCATGCTAGAATGCGTCCTGCCTGAGAACCAGGGTGTGTTAATGAGCGGAATTGGTATCATTACCATTTCAAGATGCTCAATTGTTCTGTACTCCATAGTTGAAGTGAGCGCAACTGATGAAGTGCATGCTGGGAGTCATCTTGAAATAATATAAAAAGGAAGCCTGGAGTGACATTAATTTGAACAGGAACTCGATGCTTATGATACTTGATGCAGGTACCTTAACCTGATGGGCTGTTACATCCAGTTTGAGGGGGGATTTTCAAAATTATTTTTGTCTATGTTGCAGTCGCATCACGGCCTGTGTCTGCATCAGCATTGGTTGTATTATATAATCTGGTAGAGAGAACCTACTAAATATGAAAACAGTTGACTCAGTTTTATTGAGTCTGTTGCATTATCGACCATGCAACTCCACAAAAACAAAAGTTTGGTTTAATTTTTAAATTGGCAATATCTACATTTTCTAAAAATTGACAGACAGACAGACAAAAAACACTGAGTATTATGTATTGGAAGCTATAAATGGAAAATGTATGCTTATTATAATGAGATGGGTGAAGCTTATTATAAATCTATAATTATGGAAACTCAGATATGGACACCTTACTGAATGCACATTCCATGTATTTTTCTTTTATCAGAAGTCAACCCTTATCATGCTAAATATTTTTATGTACAGCACTCCTCCCAAATTTTTATTCTGTTACCCTGCAGCATTCCAGTTGTAAGCATTTATTTTCAGTTTGGAAATCAGCGTGGATCCTGATCAGATGGCTTCGTTAGAAGCCAGCTGATCTGGATCTACAGTGTTTTCAAAGCATGATAAATCCTGGCTCAGCAGGACTAGGATGAACTCAAATTAGCTCATTATAAGCTCAGTTCAGACACCATGTGAGAAAAATTTCCAGAATCCTGGAAGCATGGCCCCAGATAATTATCTCTTCAAAGTTATTTTTAACATTTTCTTGCTTTGCAGCATGAATTGTAGGTATCCATTGGAATTGCCTCATTGAGGCAATTCCAATGAATTCCTACAATTACGGAAGAATGTGATTATTGCAACCCAAATTGACCCAATTATCACTTCTGATATCCACTTTTCTGAGCTTTGAGATGAAGGTTGGATATCATAGAGTCTGAG